>CM024755.1:114201712-115401712 GCA_014218235.1 Colocasia esculenta | reverse complement strand
TGTAGCATATTGAAGAATGGAGCAGTAATCTTCGAAGCCAATAGGGAGAAGAACCTGTATGCGCTTCATCTTGAAGAACTCAAGGATTAGGATGTTTGCCTGGCTGCAAATAAAGACCAGTCAACTGAACTGTGGCACAGAAGACTGGGACATTGCAGCATAGATGGCATGAGAAAATTGCTAAAGAAAAATCTTGTGGAAGGTCTGCCAAAGGTCAGTGCAAAAATGGAAGGTGTCTGTAGATCTTGTGCTAAGGGAAAGCACACCAAGAGCTCATTCAAGTCAAAAACGGTGGTAACCACCTCAAAACCCTTAGAGCTCCTTCATATGGATCTATTTGGGCCAATGAGGACTACCAGTCTTGGAGGAAAGAACTTTGGATTTGTCATAGTCGATGATTACTCAAGATTCACATGGGTATCATTCCTAGAGCATAAAGATGACACATTTGAAAACTTTGTCAGTTTCAGTAAGAAAGTCCAGAAGGATCAGAAGTTCAGCATTGTTTCTATCCGATCAGATCATGGTGGTGAATTTCAGAATGAAAATTTTGCTAAGTTCTGTGATGATCAGGGGATTGAGCATAATTTCTCAGCACCAAGGACACCATAGCAAAATGGAATTGCTGAGAGAAAGAATAGAACTCTATTGGATATGGGAAGAACAATGCTATCGGAATATGATCTGCCAAGATATTTTTGGGCTGAAGCACTCAACACAGCAAGCTACATTATCAACAGAGTAATGATTAGGCCAATCCTAAAGAAGACTGCATATGAACTGTTCAAAGGAAAGAAACCAAAGATCAGCCACTTTAGGACATTTGGATGTCCTTGCTTCATCCACAACAATGGAAAAAGGGACATTGGTAAGTTGGATGCCAAATCAGATGAAGGCATTTTCATGGGGTACACCTCTAAACCCAAAGGCTATAGAGTATTTAATAAACGCACTTTATTAATTGAACAGTCTGTACATATTATTTTTGATGAAACTAACCCTTCCCTGGGAAAGGAAGAAGATAGTGATAATGATGATGTAGATAAACTGTCCAAGAAACTAAAGAATACATCAATTGAGGACAAGGATGATCCACCTCTGGAAGATATGCAACAAAAGGAAATTACACATGAAAATCTTCCAAAGGAGTGGAGATACAAGAAAGATCACCCACCTGAGAATATTATTGGTGATCCATCTGTTGGGGTAAGAACAAGAGGTAACATGATACCCTGTGATTATTTAGCATTTGTTTCTCAAATAGAGCCGAGGATAGTCAATGAAGCTCTTGGTGATGAATCTTGGATCTTGGCCATGCAAGATAAACTAAATCAGTTCAAGAGAAACCAAGTATGGTCACTTGTTCTTAGACCATCAGACCATCCAGTTATTGGCACCAAATGGGTGTTCAGAAACAAATTGGATGAGGCTGGTGTAATCTTAAGAAACAAGGCCAGACTGGTAGCTCAAGGCTATTCCCAAGAGGAAGGTATAGATTTTGATGAAACATATGCACCTGTAGCTAGACTTGAGGCTATTAGAATATTACTTGCATATGCATCAGCATTAGACTTAAAACTATTTCAAATGGATGTCAAATCTGCATTCTTAAATGGTTTTATAAAAGAGGAAGTTTATGTGGAACAACCCCCAGGTTTCGATGACACAGAATTTCCTAATCATGTTTTCAAACTTCATAAAGCTTTATATAGATTAAAGCAAGCACCTAGGGCCTGGTATGAAAGGCTTAGTTCTTTTCTTCTAAACCATGGTTTCAGTAGAGGTCAAGTAGATAGCACTCTATTTGTAAAATCAAAAGTTAAAAGTATATTACTTGTACAGATTTATGTAGATGATATTATCTTTGGATCTACTGATGAATCCCTTTGCAAGTATTTTAAAAAGTTGATGCAGGGAGAATTTGAAATGAGCATGATGGGAGAGCACAATTACTTCCTTGGACTACAAATCAAACAAGGAAAGGAAGGAACTCACATCTGCCAAGCAAAGTACACAAAAGAACTCTTGAAGAAATTTGGATTTGATAATGCCAAGCTACTGTCAACACCAATGAGTATGTCAACAAGGATGGACAGTGACAAAGATGGTAAGAAAGTAGATCAAAAGATCTACAGAGGTATGATAGGTTCACTGCTTTATTTAATAGCTAGTAGACCCGATATTTTATTTAGTGTATGCATGTGTGCTAGGTATCAAGCAGACCCTAGAGAATCACATTTAATATATGTGAAAAGAATATTTAGATATTTAGCTAGAACTCATGATTTAGGTCTGTGGTATCCAAAATCTTGTGAAATTAATTTAGTAGGATACTCTGATGCTGACTATGCTGGATGCAAAGTAGATAGAAAAAGCACTAGTGGTTGTTGTCCATTTCTTGCAGGGTGTTTGATATCCTGGTCATCAAAGAAACAAAATTCAGTGGCACTGTCTACAGCTAAAGCTGAGTACGTGGCTATTGGAAGTTGTTGTATACAACTCCTATGGATAAAGCAACAACTTGAAGATTTTGGATTAAATATCAAATCGATTCCACTATTGTGTGACAACACCAGTGCTATCAATCTCACCAAAAATCCAGTCCAACATTCAAGGACCAAGCATATTGAGGTTAGATATCATTTCATTCGTGATCATGTTGCAAATGGTAATATTGAAATATCCTTTATTGATACAAACAGTCAGTTAGCAGACATTTTCACAAAAGCCTTATCTGAAGAGAGATTCACATCTCTTAGAAGGAAATTGGGCATGTGTAATTTGTGAAAAGATTTCTGTTTAAAACTGGCATATAAATTTTTAGAATTAAGTAAATTTTCCCTTCATGGATTTAAGTAAAAGAAATTCAAATTATCTTTCCTCGCCGCTCTTTTATTAAAGTCTGTTTCAATAGTCAAACTCGTTTGTCATTTTCTACCGCCTTTTGGCGCCTCACTTTCCACAAAGCATTTATTTAATTACAAAAATCAATGTGGGAACAATTCATCTCTCATCTTCTACCTTTTTCCCTCTTTTCGTCTGGTTGCCTGAGCCGATGCCCTAACAAATTTGACATCGACTCTCTGCAAGTTTGAAACCTCTCACTCCTTCCCGCGAAACTTCTTGAGGGCTTTCACTCCTTCTTCCACCTCAATCCTCCAGAAAACCTTTTCACCTAATTCCATGGCCGCATCCGTCATCTCCGGAAGTCTTGGGGGCTACAGCGCTGAGTTCCTTACTCCTGAAAAGCAGGAGAGGTTCACGTTTGTAAAGACCAAGGTTTGTGGGAATAAAGCAGTAGATGTTGCTGATCTTGAGAAGAACGGGATGCACAGTGTTGTAGCAGCCAAGAGCAGGATGAAGTGGTCAGTTATTTCAACCTTCTCTGAGGTAAGCTATCCAGACCTCGTGAAGGCGTTCTATGTTTGCTTGAAATTAGAGACAGATGGGTCTGTGACATCTTTAGTCAAAGGTATCCCCATAAAGATTGATCATGATCTTCTAAAGATGTTGTTTGATGTGAGCACAACCGGTCACAGTGGGGTTCACACCGTGGATGCCCAAGCTAAAGGTCTTGGCATTGTAGGACCAGGGTTCAGACTGAGAGATGGTAAACTAGATATTAATCAGTTGAATGCTTTCAATCGCCTCCTTCATTTCATAGTTTGTCAGGTTTTGGTTCCCAGAAGTGCAACATTCTCCTCTTGTACCAAAGCAGACTCGGGTATGATGTTCTGGGCCATACAGAACAAGGACATCAACTTGGCCGAAGTAATGATTGAGAGGATGAAGTTTGCCCGTGATCAGATTTGGGATACAAAGAGAAAGCTTAATGTCTCTTTGCCCTATGCCCATTTGCTTACCAAGATCTTCAAACACTTTGGTGTTGATCTATCTGGGGCAGTAGTTGAGAAGATGGGCCAAGCAATTCGGTCCAGAAATCTGAGGAAGAGTGGGTTCTCAGTTGTTGGTGGAGTTTGGTCTAAGACCTCTGTGGCAGAGGGAGAGGCCATTATAGGAGATATTCCAGATATTCAGGAAGAAGTGCATCAGCAGAACCAGCAGCAGTAGCATCAGCAGCAGAAGTTGAGCCAGCAGTACCAGCAGTTGTTGTATCAGCAGTTCAAGAGGCAGCAGGACCATCTAAACTAGCAGCTCAAGTAGCAGGGACAGCAGAGCTAGCAGGGTCCCCTGTAGTGGCAGTCGAATCTCAACCTCCAGAAGCACCAGTAGGAGAAGCAGTGGTAGGTGCAGCAGATCCTTTGCCCACCTCCATTGTTGCCTCTATCCTTAAAGAGGTGTTGGATTCTATTCATTCCACCCCAGTCACTCCAGAGGCTGGTGGAAATTCAGAGGAAGAGACTGTGGCATCAGGCCACATTGAGAAATCAATTGCTGCAGAAGTCAGTCAGGAGGAGCAAACAGTTGCTCCTGAAGACATTGAATTGGAAGACGCTCCCATTCAGAGGGAGCAAGAGACAGAGCTAGAAAGGGCAGCATCCCAGGGGGAGCATACTACTAATGCCCCTGCCACTGAAGATCCTATCCTGTTGACAAGAGCAGCAAGCGTGTTGTCCATAGACAGCTGAGGAAGACAAAAAGGATCAACTTGAAGCCTATTCAGAAAAAGTTGGAAGCACAGGATAAACTCTTGTCCTCAGTTCAGTCCACAGTGATTGCCATCACTGTTCGCCAGGAATCGATGTCCAATGATATTTCAAGTATCAGAAACGCAATGAAGTGGTTTAATAAGGAGATGGGGAGCATAAAGGCAACACTTTCTGAGATTCTGAAGGCAGTTGGATCCCAACATTCTCCTCCTCAACCTTCTGCCCCTCAGAGTAGTCCAGGAGCTATTCCCAGGACATCAGAGGCTTCAGTTCAAGTATCTGAGCCATCAGGGCCGGCAGTAGAAGAAGGGTCATCTGGGCAGAATGAGGAATATCCTGCAGAAGAGGTCCTTGTTGCGCCTGAAGCCCTTAAGTCTTCAACACTTGCAACACCAATTCCCTCTACTCCACCTTCCTCATCCACAGCCCCTCCAGCTCCACCTACCTTCAAACAACCCATGCCCCGCACTATTTCCTCACCAACACCTTTTTCATCTCAATCTTCTTTCTCTCCTCCTTCTTCTCAACTTCTTCCTCCTCCTGTTGCTGAGACCCCTCCAGCATCCTCTTCAGCTAGAGCCTCCTCCTCATCAAGCTATTCTACTTCAAGACCTTCTTCCACCTTCAATTCCAAATCACTCCTTTATCCTCCCACTCCACCTTCCTCAATAACCTTCATCCCTGAGAACCCTCAACTTGGCAGCGCATTTCTCACTCAGATTGAGGATGAGTTCGAAAGATCTACACTCCTCACAATTCTAGCTGTTGCCAATCATGTTCACAGGACTGATTCTCCCAGTCCTGTTCAGAAGAAAAGAAAAATCTCCACTTCTCTCTCTATACCTTCCACACCAAAATTCCCTCCTCTTTGGTTCTCCCTCACTAGTGAATATGATAGGAGACCAATCTATAGGGAATATCTGCAAAAATGCATTATCTCCACCATTTTTGGTATTCCTTTCTTGAATCTCACTGATCACCTCACCATTGTTCTTCCCCTCTACCACTTATCTAAAGCCAACCAATCCAAGATCTTTCAGTTGGCTGAATGCAAGTCTGAAGACCAATGGGCTAAAGGACACAAGACTCTTTACAGCAAATATCTTCAGGCCAAGGATGAGAGCATTTCAAGTCGAGATCACCCACTCACTCTCTCTGAGTGGTTTGTTCTCCATCATCAAGCCATCTATGGTCAGTTTATTCTTAAAGAGATCAAGATAGCCAGGTATTTTCAGCTCTACAATGACTACTGCTATCTGCACAAGCTTCCTGAAGTTCAATTTGGTCAGTTCTATGGGGCTCTTGCTCTCCTTCGGACAGAGCACCCTGTAAATTGTTCTTTTCAAGTAGAATTTGCATCTCTCAAGATGCCCTCCATTGTGTTCCTCCCCAAACTACATTCTTTGGTTCTTGATTCTTCGGCTGGTTCTCACGCCTTTGAGAGGTTTGCTAGAGTAATGGGCAGACAGTCAGCCAAGAAAGGTAGACTTCCCTCCTTTCAGAGATTCATCTTCAGAGAATACCACCTTGGACATATCTCCTCTGAAGTTCTAGCTCCCTTGATCTCTGAGTGCGAAAGGCTTTCTCCCACAGACTGGGAAAAGCACTATCGACAATCAGCTCTCCAGCTAGAATCTGTCAACAGTTCTCTGCTCAAGGAAAGGAAGCCTCGTCTATCTGCTGAAGCTTTTCTGGATCTCAACTCTATCAATCCTGTTCAAGAGTTATATGTGCACTGGGCCGCTAGATACTCTGCTTTCTTTGCACTGAAGAAGGACCTGCAAGATCACCAGATTTTCTATCCCATCAATCGTGATCGATTCCTTTAGCGTGCCAACTTTGGTAAGAGCACCTACTTCAAATTCCTGTTGGACAAGGAGCAGTATGGCTTATTCCTGGAGACCCAGCGGCAGCTGTATCTTCAGCGCATGCTCCCTTCCATGGGTGCCTCTTTCACCATATCCCCTGGTGTTTTCCAGCAGCTTTTTGACGATCAAGAGATTTCGGCATGGCAAATTATTTCTCACTATGCATCTCTTCTTTCTCCTCTTTTGTATCTACTGTACCTTCCCAACCTTAATACCATATAGTTGGTTTGGTGATCCTTTGTTTGATCTGTCTCTATTCATCTCTTCTTTCTTTGTCTCAGTTTATCTTTTTGCTTAATGACAAAAGGGGGGAGAAATTCCTTAGCATTTCTGACATACAAAATCTCTTCTTTCAGAAATACAAGCTAAATTACTTATGAATATCGATAAGGTTTGTTAAGTTTTATCATCACCAAAAAGGGGGAGATTGATGATTAGTCTATCCCCATGTAAATTTAATTACCTATTTATTTTTATTATTTTTGGTGATTAACAAAATTCCTTCAATAATTTCTAACATATATTTCTTAAGTCTTAAGTACAGGAAATATACCAAGGTCACACAAGCCAATGTTGGTAAGCATTACCTCACTGAAACATTTATCTTTTCAAGATCATATTTCTCTAAGTCCACATCGACTTTTGTTGAAAGTCACAATGACTTCCTTTAGTGCTACAACGATTTGAATTCATAACGATTTCTTAAGTGTCTGAACGACTTCTTTACTGTGACATCGTTTGATTACAAACAAATCATTCTCACAACGATTCTATAAGTCATCATAACGATTTCTTCAAAACTCGTAACAACTTGCCCGTCGCAACGATTTCTTAAGTTATCATAACGATTTCTTTAGAATTCGCAACGACTTGCTCGCCGTAACGATTTCTTAAGTCATCATAACGATTTCTTTAGAATTCGCAACGACTTGCTCGCCATAACGATTTCTTAAGTTATCATAACGATTTCTTTAGAATTCGCAACGACTTGCTCGTCGTAACGATTTCTTAAGTCATCATAACGATTTCTTTAGAATTCGCAACGACTTGCTCTCCGTAACGATTTCTTAAGTCATCATAACGATTTCTTTAGAATTCGCAATGACTTGCTCGCCGTAATGATTTCTTAAGTTATCACAACGATTTCTTTAGAACTTATAACGATTTGCTTCGTGCAACAATTTCTTTAGAACTCATAACGATTTGCTTCGCGCAACGATTTCTTTAGAACTCATAACGATTTGCTTCGCGCAACGATTTCTTTAGAACTCATAATGATTTGCTTCGCGTAACGATTTCTTTAGAGCTCATAACGATTTTTTAAGTGTTCATAACGATTTCTTCCTAGAACACATCAACTTGCTTTCTATAACGATTTGATCTCTATAATGACTTGTTGGTATTCATAACGATTTCTTCAGTAAACACTTGATCATAACGATTTCATAAGTCATATAGACAACGACTTTATGGTTTATATCGACTTGACATTTATCTTATCTCTTAAAGTGTTGAATAGTCAAAGTCTTCTCTTATCTGTCTGACTACTGTGCATTTAATGAAGACAGAACGTATCTCTGCATGCATGCAGATGATATCTTTTCATTATCGTGCATATTCTGTCAACATCTCATAAAACAAGATACTTGACATTGCTATTTTGGTGAATATTCACATCAACGTTTACTGACAACAAGAGACATCCTAGCTGTCTATTGTTCTAGCATTTAATATGTGCAGGGTCCTAAAGACTTTCTGTCATACAACGTTGGACCATATAGACGCCAGAAGGCCTTATCTCTTTGCGTGTTCAACTGGATAAAAGATTGTAGAAGCTTCCAAGTTTCCTTCAGTCTAACGTTTTCTTGGACAAGAGACAACGGATACTCCAACGACAATATTTCAAATTGGAGATTTAAATACAAGACAGAAGAGAAGAATGAGAGGTAACGAAGTAGAGAACAAGCATCTCGCATACAAGCATTCAAATTCTTCTGCAAGAAGTCCAGAGCCAAGAATCTCATTCCTCATCTCCTTTAGCTCTTCGCTCTCTGTGCTGTAATAGAATTTCTAAGAGAGCCTGTGTAGTTCTGAGAGTGTGCCTTGTTTAGATCTTTTGCTCTCAGTGCTTGTTGCTTCAGATCTTGGCTTGTAAAAGCTTGATCTAGGGGCTTGAATTCATTCTGTTCTCTTTGTGGTGTTTCCCTTCGTGTGTGAAGGAAGACCTGGTGGGATCCAGGGTGTTGTTTCCCTTCGGTTGTGAAGGAAGACCTGGTGAGGTATCCAGGGTGTGGTTGTTCCCTTCTGGTGTGAAGGAAGACCAACTGAGCTGGGTGTTGTAGTGTCCATAGGGGGACTGTACCCTAGTTAGTGAAATCCTGAGTTGTTGCTCAGGGACTGGATGTAGGACTCCTAAGGAAAGGAGGTCCGAACCAGGATAATTCCTTGCGTTGTGTGATTGATTCTTTGTGGGTTTGTTGTTCATACTAACCGTTACTAACCAACATCGAAGATTGTTTTTGTATATATTTTTACGTACAGGTGTCACCTAGATAGATTTTTTAAAAGACCCATTCACCCCCCCTCTGGGCTTGTCAACTGGGCAACAAAGCTTTCCCCACCTCGAGAGGAGGAGGGAAAGGAGGAAGGAGAGAAAAGGAAAGGGGTGCCAGCCAAGGCTTTTAGCCTTCGGCCCCCAAGACGCGATGGGCCAGGAAACCGTGACCAGAACGCGTCCCTCCGGGATGCCGCGACAACCTAACAGGTTGCTCTAACATACCTACCCTTCTGACAGGCGTTAGACGACCAAAAAGCAGAACCCTGTCACGACCCGTTGACCGGGCACGACAGGAACGCGACGCACAAGGTTGTCGCAACTCGGATGACTGTCGCGTCGAGCACCTCCAATGCGACACTAACGCGTCTCCCAGGCCGGACGCATTAGTGGCCTGTCATCCAACACAACAAATGGGAAGCTGAAAAACCCAGGATGTTAAAATACATCCAATAAAAAAATAATTTCGTCCTCGAAATTAAGGGCAAAACCCAGGCGGAGAAAAGCAACAGGTGCAAAGGGACCAACCAGACATCCGACAGCTCACAGAGCGCACCCCAAATGGCGCAGAGCTCACAATCGGATGTCGACAACTCCATAGGCGCGATGCGCACCAAACTGACCAGAAACACTGAAACCGCCAGTCGAAAAACATGCGACTGAGCCCTCAACAAACCACGCTGTTGAGACCAACCTGTCAGTAACTCACTCTATCACCAGTGACTAGATAGAGGTCCCAGCTACTGACGGCAAACCGAGGAAAACGCCAAGAGGTCAACCGCAAGACTTCGCTGAATGGCTCCACACAACTAGCAATAGCTAGCACCTACGGCAAGGCCAAACGAGAGTTTCTTAAGGTGACCCAAATCCAAGCGGTAACACGCATGTGGAGAACACCATGGCACACCGGACAGTGTCCGCTGGCACCACTAGATCTCATCCAGATCATCCTCGTGGTCCGACAAGGACACACAACAACTGTGGAGCCTCAGAAAACTAAACCACACGCTCCATAGGCACACACGCAGAGGCAAAACTAGAGAAGACGTCTGAGGTTGGCAAAGCCAGGCATCCCAAGACGTCGACAACCCGCACGGGAAACGGTCTAACTGTGGTTTAATTGAACCTCTCCTGTCTAACTGTTGGTTTTCAGTTCTATTGAATGGTGGTATTTATGGTTATTTCAAGTCTTTGAGAGGTCTTCGCCAGGGGGATCCGCTTGCCCCATCTCTTTTTATTTTGGCAGAGGAGGCTTTGAGCAGGGGCCTTCTAAACTTTTTCCATCATAGCAATGGTGGAGTTTACTAAACTATGAACAGATGTCCTGTGGTATCTCATTTGCTCTTTGCTGATGACACATTAATTTTTTTCTAATGGTTCAGCTAGACACATACATAATCTCATGAATTTCCTTCGGGGTTATGAGCGGTCTTTGGGTCAACTTATTAATGTGGCTAAGAGTTCTTTTATTCTTGCTGAGAGGGATCCTCCTTCCCTGAGCAGATCTATTGTAGCTATCACAGGTTTCGTGCAGGCTAAGCTTCCTATCAAGTACCTGGGTATCACTCTTTACTATGGCAGAAGGAGGCCAATTTATTTCTCCCATATTCTGACAAAAACTGCAGCAAAACTCCAAACGTGGAAGTCCGGTTTTCTCTCTTCAGGTGGGAGACTCACTTTGATTAGACATGTGTTATCAGCTATGCCAATCTACACGATGTCGTCCCAAGTTATCCCCATTTCTATTGTAAAGTCATTCCATAGACTTTTGGCCAATTTTTTTTGGGGTTCTTACGAAGGCTCTCCCAAAAAACATTGGGCTTCCTGGGAAACCATTTCCAAGCCAACGGAATGTGGTGGTCTAGGGGTTCTTAATCTCCCTACTTTGCAGATCGCTTTAAGAACTAAGATGCTCTGGAAGGCTATCTCAGGCACCTCTTTATGGGGCGAATCCTTCAAGGCTAAACACTTACACAACACTCACTATACTTCTGCTCCGTTTCACCTTATGATTGTTGTGGACAGAAATTTATGGCAAAGGGCATCCAGATTGATCACTGCCAATCATCGGGTTATGGTTACGGGCTTCAATTCGGGAGCTAGTTTTTGGCAGGACGTGTGGATTGGCTCAGCCCCTCTCAGGCACTTCCTTCCTGATCATGTGTGGTCTAATATATCAGGAAAATATATCTCCATTCAGCAGGTTTTAGCTGATCCGACTAGTCATCACTTCTTGACTGCTCAGCTTTTCTGTCCATCTTCGGTTCTTAATAATATCATTGTTACTAATGAAGGTCAGGATAAATGGATTTTGTGCCCTTCTGCCCATGGTGAGTTTTCCACTAAATCTGTTGGACAACTTCTGTAAGGTGTCCCTTTGCTTGGCTGGTCTAACTTGTGGAGCTCCACGTTCCGCTCAAATGGTCAGTTTTTGCCTAGCGTATGGCTCGTGGCTGCGTTCCTACCGATGATGTCATATCCAGCTGTGGTATTCCTCTTTGTTCTAGGTGTTCCTGTTGCCAAGAACCACAAGTTGAGTCTTGTGTCCATTTGTTCTATCATGGTAAGGTACCGAGTGAAGTCTGGGCTACTTTGTACGGATTTCTTAATTTTTGTAATAGATCGGTTGTTAGTGCTGCACATGGCATTCTTCACTATATATCAGGTATTCACAGCTCTACTACATGGGGATGCCTTGCTAGATATTTTTTTCTGGCAGCCATTTGGGAAATTTGGTGTAGTAGGAATAGAGCCCGATTTGATTCCAAGGCTATGTCGGTAAGTCAGATTCTCCACAGAGTTTCCATGCTTGTCCGTGATTCTCTTGTTGCTTATCCTCTTCGGAAGGACCTTTCCCATGCACACAGATGGACTCTTCATCATTTGGGAATTCAAACTTATGTTCCTGCGCCCCAGCCTCCAAAGATTATTCAGTGGTTATTACCTCCTCCTGGCAGACTGAAGCTCAATGTTGATGGTGCCTTCAAATTGGATCTAGGTATCGCTGCTGGTGGTGGGATTCTCAGGAATGGTTATGGTGATATCATCTTTGCTTTTGCTGCTAGGTATTATGATATTCATTCTAGTCTTGAGGCTGATGCTCTTGCTCTTAAGGATGGGATATCTTTGTGTTGTGAACAAGGTGTCAAAGAATTTAATATTGAATCTGACTCCTTGGTGCTGGTGGAGACCATGAAAGGGAAATACTCCTACCCTTGGCGGCTTTCTCTTCTAGTTCAGGACATCATTCATAGAAGCCAGCCCCTTCACATTTCAATATGTCATGTTTACCGTGAGGCAAACCAAGTCGCTAATTGCCTTGCTGGTCATGGTTGTACGATTTCTAATTCTTGTATTGTTTGGTCCTCTTGGGCTGATCTACCTCCTCCTGTAAAGGGTCCCTATCGTTTGGATAAGATGGGGCTCCCTTCCATTCGCCCATGAGTACTTATTGTATGGTTTCTTTTGAGATTCAATAAAATTTTCCTACTAGGTGAGTGGTGGTGGAGCGAACATCTCATCCCTTCTCTGGAGGGGTGAGCGCTCTCCTACCTTCCCTCTCAGGTATGATCATTATTTAAAAAAAATGGGAAACAAAACAACTGTAGAGGTCGAGGACAGCACGTCGACCTCAAAGGGACCTAGACTAAAGCAGGGTACCCCAACTGAATGCTCTCGCTCCCAAGCGAGAGGGAAAACCCGGGCACAGCCCACGACCAAAGCCTGGCGTACCACCGATAGGGCTACCTAGACAAGACAAAGCAGCCACCCCATAGCGGTAACGGTACAACCATAAGGCACGGGCCAACATAAAGTGTTCTAGAGGCGGAAAGCTCAACGCCTCGAACACTGAGCAAACTCGTGAAAACCATGCACGAAGCTCACGATCAAGGCACACGGCACACACACAGTGATATCACAAGCACCAGAAGCCACCCACAAGAAGCCGCAAGTCAAAAAGGGCAGAACAAGCCACACCGACCCCAAACCCTTAAGGCACAAGACAAGAAGCAACGAAAAAGAAAACACGCTCAAGGTGCAGTATGCAACCGTACCCGCAGCCTGGAATGTCACAGGGCCAACCGAAGTGAACTCTCCACCAGTGACCCACAAGAGAAACGTGTGAAAACCAACAGCTTCAAGAGCTCAACAACCACGTCGGCTCTTAGAAGCACACAACACAAGGCACCGCTCCTACCACCACGGGCGGAGAGGACCACACACCAAACGGTGACAAGTGCCTCCAAAGCACAGCTGAGGCACAAGCAAAACACGCACCGAAAATAATGCCTGCACAAGCAAGCCAAACGGAAGAAAACTGGTGCTGCCTCACATGGAACATAGGGCACGCTGCCCCATGTCGTCCTGTCAGGCAACAAGAAACCAGCACAGCGCGGAACGGCACCATAGGTACATCGCGACCTATCGTACCACAAGAACCACGCCCACGAGGGGAGCAACCAGCTCAACCTCAAGACAGCTCAAGGGAAGGGACCTTCGCCACGAAGGTTGCCACGATGCGCAACACGACACCGATTGCCATGTGCAAGCACCACCACCTTGAGCAACCCACAGAAAAACAGAGGAAGAAGGCACGTAGCAGGTCTCTCCCTCACAAGGAGGAAACAACAACACAAGGCTAGCACCCACACAAGAGGCACAACCAGCCAGACACCCACTGCACTCACCAGACCACCATCTGGGAGAGCACATAGGGTGCGAGAAGTGAAGCAAACCACCCGACCATAGGGACAACGAAGTCCCATCAGCGCAGTCGAGAAACTCGAAAAACGAACAAGAAGACAACCTGGCTAGCACCACGGCCAGACACACGGTCAAAGCACCACACCTTGACTGACAAAGCCCAAGCAGACTGTCACACAGGTAGTCCAACCGGCAACAATGATAGCTCATCTCTATAGAGAGAAAGAGTAGTGACAACCAAAACAACCACAGGGCAGCTCTGGGGAGAACCTTCACCGAAAGCGCTAAGAGCCGTCCTGGGAGAACCTCACCAGAACGCAGCTCAACCAAACGACACACTTCAAATCACAGGGGCAACACAATAGTAGCCCAAAACAAACACCGAGCACTCCTGGGAAGAACCTCCACCAGACGTGACAAGGGGCGATCCTGGGAAGAACCTTCACCAGAACGCATAACCCAAACGGCCAAACAACACGGACCATCAGAGAGAATACTGCAGCAAGCAGAACTGCAGAAGCAATGCAAGCAGGTCCTGGGATAACCTCCACCAGAACCACCAAGGCACCGTTCTGGAAAAACCCACCAGAACGCACCAGCCAAATGGACAGCACACCTCAGACCCTGAGGTAGCACAGCAACAGACAGAAACGAACACGAGATAGTCCTGAGAGAAATCCTCATCAAGACCACAGCAAACCGTTCTCGAAAACATCACCAGAACACAAGGCAACCAAGCGATGCACCTCAACCTCGAGGGCAATGCAACAGCAACCAACCAGATAACAAAAACCTCAAACCAAAGAGGCAACACAGCGGAAGACTTCAACGAGCATAGAAGCAGCCCCAGAGAGAGGAACCCTCACTAGGACAACAACAAAATAGTTCTGGGAAACATCACCAGAACACAAGTAGCCATGCGATGCACCTCAACCCAGAGGGCAACACAACAACACCAGAAACGAGCACAACACAGTTCTGGGGAAACCTCACTTCCACCAGAACCAACAGAGAAGAACTCTGGGAGCACCTCACCAGAGTTCACAACTAGCCAGCACAAGGCCGACAACAACTACATCTGCAAACGATCCGAGCCGAGCCGAGTATCACTCTACTCGAGCTCGGCTTGCACACTCCATAATAAGTTCAGACTCGGTTCGAATACTCGCGAGCTTCCACAACGTCCGTTTGAACTCAGCTTGTAAAAAAATTTTCACGTTCGAGCTCGGCTCGTTAAGCCGCTCGATTAACCCATTCCAACTCGCGCTCGCTCAGAAGGGTGACCGCGTGAGAAATTTTGTGTGAAGCTGAACTGTGGTTGGGGTCGTTTTATAAAGACTCAAGTGCCAGGGGTTAAATCTCATATCCGATATGGGATATATATGGGATCTTTGCCGGTCATGGTAGGCAAATGCAAGGGGAGGGGCGGGGTGGACCGTGGGTGGTGTATACAAAAGGTGGGTGGCGGAGATTGTCACTGTGGCTATCATGCCAGAAGGCCCAGAACTGCCAGGGGGCGTCGCCGGTGCTGTAACTTCCGAAAAATGTCTGCAAGATCGGTGGAGTTTGCACAGTCAAGGGGGCCGGATGCAGAAGGTGGGGCCGCTAGAGATCACCACCGCGAACATCAAGAATGTCGTCCGGCACTGCCGAAACTGCCACGGACGTTTGCACTGCCGTCGTGGCACTGGAACTTGATTTTGACCGGAACTCGGTGGAGTTCGCACCGTTGGAGAAGGCACAGCAACCATCGCGGTGGTCGTCGGCGACTCTGGCTGTGGGAGTCAACGACTCTGACTGTGGATCTCCGGCTGTGGGCGTGAATCCCCTGTGGCGTGCACGGCCACTACGCAGGTGATCGGCACCGGAAGGGACGGTGGCGGAGGGGAAAAGATATTTTTCCCCAATCGCTACCTAGGGACCCAAAAACTTTTTGAGTTTTTACTTTTAAACCCCCAATTACCTCATATGCATATAAGAATAGTTAAATTACATATAAGATTTATGTATATATCTTATTTATGTACATATCTTATTTATATGATTTGTGTATATATCTTTGACATTTAGTCTTTAAATCTTTTACATTTAAATTCTCTTAAATATTTTATACTTCAACAATAATTTTATAAAAATAAAGAAATATATTTATATTCTCATATTTATTATATTTGAGTATATTAATGAGTCTAAATTTGAGTATATTAATGAGTAATTTATAGAGTATTTTAATGAGTATTTTATCGAGTATCTTAACGAGCTGCTCGCGAACATAATCGAGTCGAGCATGCATCTGTTCAAGCTCTGCTCGTTTATGAACCGAGCTTATTTTTCTATTTAAACTCGGCTCGTTAGTCTAATAAAGGAATAGAATCGAGCTTTTATCGAGCCGAGCTTCGAGTTACTCGTCGAGCGTATTGGCTCATTTGCAGCCCTAACAACAACCACAGACAGATGTTGTAGCGCTCAACCAGCGGTGCAACACGGCACACAAGCATCTGCTTAGCTCGAGCAAAGATGCTGACTGAGCAGAGCACAGCGCACAACGGTGCACAAGCACGCGAGGTAAAACACACAACCAACACAGCACGCACCCCAACAATAAGGAGGCAGCCAACAAGGCAAGGACACCTTCAACTGGATCCACAAGCAACAATCCTGCACTGGTGAAGGCCACACCACACGTAGGCTCTCTCAGCCTTCGCGACACACCCACACGGATGCGTACGCCGAAGACGAATCCAATCACAGCACGAGCGAACTAGCAACCACGATCGTAGCATGCGCACCCAGCAACAGCAGCAACACTCTCCTGCAGCTCACACTCGGACCCTACTGGAGAGCTAGCCACCTGCAACAAAGAACCAAATGCTCACCTAACATCACTCTACACGAATGGGCCAACAACGTACTAGTACCTTTCTTTGGGACATCCATGGTTAATTACAAATTCGTTGGACCCCTGAGCTCTGATACCACTGTAACGACCCGACCTCCCGAACCCCCGCCAGGGACCCCAAAGGTCGTGCCGCCACCCATGGATCTGAAGACCCGGAAGGGTTAGAATTTAGTCCAGTGAGATAAGCAATGAATTCAAATAACTATAACAAGAAAGTTCGTACATTAATAAGAAAATTATGTACAACATGTCCCAAATAAAAGTACAGGTATAGAAAGAAAGGTGCAATCCTTAAGGGGCATACCCCGAGAACTTGCAAAAAGTCAACTCTCAGCTCACACAATACAAGCGCTCATGCTCACAACTCACACTGCTGGCAATGCACGGCGTACAAACTGCCACCACGACCGTCCGACAACGAACTCTTGTGACTGCGAGTCCCTACCTGAAGAGAGTAGGGGGTGAGCCTCGCGAACAAGGCTCAGTAGGGATAACCAATCCCTTACCAGCTAGAGCAGCAGGAACTCCAACGAAAGTGAAAGCAAACTACTCTAGAAAGCAGTAAAGCGAGAAACACCTACTGCAGAGTACTATAAAGCAGTGGAACAGAGTAATGCCACGACCCACAACCAGTCGGGCCAAACACGACTCCCGCAGAACCAGCGGAGTCAAACACAATGCGGAAGCAACACCTCGACATGCACCCGTCGAGATAGAGAAGCTTACGGAACACTGGAGCAACCACGTGAGACCAGAGTCTCACGACACGAGCACCCAACATCCCAGACCTCCACGAGGTCGGGAAGGAACAACCAGGTGTCACCATGAGAGACACCGAACAACCACGTGAGAAGGAATGTCTCACCACAGGCACGACCACCTCAGACCTCTACAAGGTTGAGGGCCCACAAGCAGAACCACTCTAGACCTCGGACACTCCACGAGGTCAGGGAACTACACCCTACAGTGCCACCATGGACGGCACCAAGGAATGGTTTACAAAACCAACGGTCGGGTGTTTGCACAACACACTCCGAGAGAACACACTAGGCGGAAGCCACTAAACACAGCCCACGAGGCCAAACCAACCAAGCCCACAGCACTAGACACGGCTAGGCTACAACCACTGTGTAGGCTAGAGCAACGAGACTCACTTAGAAACAACGTGAGAAACTCCATCACAGCAAGAGCAACCAAGCCACCGCCACAGGCAGCTAAGAGGAGGACACACTGTCCACACCTCCAACTCGCCAGCTGCTGACTCCTGCCTACAACCTCCCCAGTAGAGTGAGGCTAGTGAGCCACAATAGAGAACAACTAACAAACCACCACAGCCCGGTCGAGCTACGGCCCACGCCTACCCTCCCTACGCGGATCCGGAACCAACACAGAGTGAGGCAGTGAGAAGGACTAGCTGATCCGCACCGGTAAAAATGCCTCAACCACCTCGGAGACACAGACACAGCTAAGGGAGCTCCACAAACGACTCTACGCCGCTGCCCACCACCGTTTTCGCCTCAGGAGTTCGCCACACTAGACTGTCAACTCGAGCAAGCTCGTAGCCCGGAGAACTCCCTCAATAGGCTCCCGAGGATGGGGGTCCCAGGAAACGGAGACAACCTCTGAATGAGACAAGCCCTCAAGTGCAAAGCACCAGGCGAAAGAGAACAAGTGGGGCACACCACAAGTAAACGGCACAACTGACTTGTAACCAAGATAAATCAGCAGGCACAGGCACACACGGCTCCCCTTTCGGAACACCCAGAAGGGCCATCGGCCAACGCCGGCACACACAGAAAACCCGAAACACCACGGGATTGTACAGAAACCATCACTCTTCTAATAATAGATTGACAGTCAGACAATCAATTATTAGACAGATGCAAGCCTCCTAGCACCGCCGCTAGGACACGGCAACGAAGGTGTCACCTTCGGTCATTGAACGCCGGGAGGCAACCTGCCGTGTTCCCTACCAGAAGGTCCTAAGGGCAACCCTGCCCTGGGGCACATGCCGACATGCTAACGAGACCACGAAAACACCCAAGGCATGCCTAGTGCTGTCGTGCCCTCCTAGCCCATCTCAATACCATCACGACAAGAAGGGCAACCATGACAAGCACCCTGTTGCGACAGGTAAGCGCGTCGCGACAACAAAGCTTGTCGCGACAGGAAAACAGGTCACGACACGACTCTTATCGCGATGGCCAACTGAGCCATGATAAGGTCGCGCCCGACCAGGGCGACGCCTCCTCTAATGTCGTGACGCGCACGGCGGTCGCGACAACAGTCGGGAGGCAGACCCCGGGATGCTACATCTCGGGGTCACCCACACCCTACAATCATGCCACACAGGGGGAGGGGAGCATGGGGAAAGTTGTAAAGCTATCTACCAAAACAAGAGAGCTCCCAATCACCCGGATTGGAAAGGGCACAAGAAATCCCTACCGGAAAAGAAGAACCAAACCCACGAAAGGGGCCTTCACGACAACTCGGCCGCCTCCTCCTCACTCCATGACGCCGCTCCACCGCTCCGCACGAGCCGCCGGGCGCTCCATGCCCGAACCGCCGGAGAGGAAAGCTTTCCCCACCTCGGAGAGAAGGAGGGAAAGGAGGAAGGAGAGAAAAGGAAAGGGGGCGCCGGCCAAGGCTTTTAGCCTTCGGCCCCAAAGACGCGACGGGGCGCCGCGTCGCGTTAAGACCTTAACGCAACGGGCCAGAAAATTGTGACCAGAACACGTCCCTCCGGGACGTCGCGACAACCTGACAGGTCGCTCTGACATACCTACCCTTTTGACAGGCGTCAAACGACCAAAAAGCAGAACCCTGTCGTGACCTGTTGACCGGGCGCAATAGGAACACGACGCACAAGGTGGTCGCAACCTAGATGACTGTCGCGTCGGGCACCTCCGACGCGACACTAACGCGTCGCCCATGTCGGATGCGTTAGTGGCCAATCATCCAACACAACAAATGGGAAGCCGGAAAACCCAGGATGTTACACTAGTCATCTTCTTTGTCTCATATTAAGCTCCTGTTGGGAGAATATGTATTTCAAGCTTTTGTGATCTGAATAGATAGTGAATTGCTCACTGTAGAGGTAATGTCTCCAGATCTTTAGTGCAAAGACTGTATGACCAACTCTAGATCATGTATGGGATAGTTGACCTCATAAGTCTTCAATTGTCTTAAAGAATAGGCAATGATTTTATCCTTCTGCATAAATATACAGCCTAAACCAATTCTCAAAGCATCAGTGTAAACTGAGAAACCTTTCTTGCACTTCTTTCCCCATACACACGGGTTCTCCTTTCGAGTAAGTCGAGTGAGAGGCAACGCAATCTTGGAGAAGCCCTTTATGAACCGCTTGTAATAGCCAACCAGTCCCAAAAAGGTTCTAACCTCTGTGACATTGGTTGGCCTCTCCCAATTAAGTACAACTTCAACTTTGGAGGGATCAATAACTATACCATCTTTAGAGATGACGTGGCCTAAGAAGGACATTTCTTCTAGCCAGAACTCGCACTTGCTTAATTTAGCATAAAGTTGATTGTCGCGCAAAATCTTCCTACGGTTAGAACTCGAAGAACGAACTTGTAGATCTTCTAGCAAGCTTCCCTCCTCGATTTCCCCCTCCTTTGACCTCCCTCTCACATCCAAGAAGTCTTAGAAGAGTAACATGGTTGGCCATGAAGGGTTTAGGGGTTTATTTATAAATCTAATATTGTTAATTCCTAATACAACTCTAACATTCTTTTAACTCCAAATTTTCATATTTATCTAGATTTCCTAGCATCCAAATCTCCTATTTGGGTTAAGATAGAACTTGAATTTCGTAGCTAACATATTGGGGTAGGGTTTGGACTCTAATTTAGATATACATGAGTTGTATTTATGATTTACTTACTCCTTTTTAATTAAGAAATAATGGGGTTATGAATTTACTAATATTTTCTTTTATTCAATCATCTTAAACTTCTATTTTGGCCTAATAACTCTGGTATGGACCATTAATTTGAGCCCATCTCTTGCTTTTGCTTAATAGATTTTAATTTATTCACCTTTATTTATAGCTTTAATTAATTTATGTGTATATATATATATATATATATATATATATTTTAAATAGTGGGTTGCTACAAGTGAGCTATTGTTTATTGGGATATTAGAGAATGTTTTCTCTTGTGTTGTGTTTTGTGGCATTGAAGGATGTAGTAGTCATATGATGATGATGATTAATGAAAGAAGTTTTGGAGTATGGAAATAGTGGACGCTTGTATAATTTATTGTTCTTTTACTTTTGTATACGCACGACTACCGCATCCCTTGATTTGATTCCCCTACAAGTTATGCTTAAATTTTGGGGACGTGACAACAATGGTCAGTGGTTATAGTGTTTTCATTTTTGGAATGCAAGTTTAAAATGGTGTAATCTTGACGTATGGATCCAATGTGGGCCCTCGTCCAATGTTTTACGTACTTAGTGAGTTCCATATGCTATATCCCTTTCGGGTCGACTGTTGACCTGACTCAGTCGATAGATCCTTTAGGAGTTAATGAATTATATGTACAAATACCTGCATGTATAAAAAAATGGTGTCATTTTTCGGGTCGCCATATGTACACTGTGGAGTAGGCCCTAAGGTGATGTACTTTTTGAACTTCAATTATGTATTTAGACAATATAATCTAATATATATATATATATATATATATATACATTTAAATATCAATGCAAGATATCTCTTTCTTATGTGCATTCCTATTAGATACTTCTATATTACCTTTCCGAGACTGTGTGGCTCATGGGTTGGCGGAGTCAGATTCAAATTCTTAGTGGGTTCCGACACAAGGATCATCACATCCTCTTGCCCCAACCCTTTGTCTTCCTTCTCCCTTCTACTATTTGTTCTCTATCTGTCTAGTTTTTTTTTCATTTTATTTCAATATTTTCTCCGATTGCTAACAATAAATCTTCAACTAAGGCATCATTTGGAAACAAGTTTTGAGAGATTTTTGGTTGTAAAATCTCTGACAAAATTTGTCTCATTTCCAAACATTTTTGGGCGGTGACAATTTAGGTGCGGAGGAGATTTTGCGAGGAGGAGAGAGATAGAGAGAGATGATATTTTCTCTCTCCACTGCAAAAAGGTAGGTGTGTGCCTATTTTTGGGAGATTTTGGGCATGGATGATGGAGTCGAATCCGTCGACGTGCTAAAGGCGACGAGATTTTTTTTTTTTACACTTTTGTGTGGGTGCACGAGCGATGATACCTCATCATCTGCACCACAAAAGATGCATGCCCTCTAATTTTTATCGAAAAAGCGACTTTTTGAGATTATAGTTAGAAGTTGTAAGTTTGAATCTATGAGTTTGCAAGAATTTATGTATGTCTATGCTCCTCGGTATGGGTGATGGAGGTTAATTAATAAAGAAATACTATTTTCTATAGCAAGAGTATTTTTAGATTAAAAAATAATTATTTAAAAAATTAATTAATTAATAATCTCTATCAGATGTTTGACTTATTTTTTAATCTCTGATAGAATTATAACTCATTACAATAAGTGTTATCTTCTGTTACAGTATATGTTAAATTATGTTATAGTAAGGACCTCCATATTATAGTTAGAGACTCTTAATTAATTTAACTTTATTTAAATAAAGTAAAATTATAATAAGAGAGAATTAATTATTGGTCCCCAGCAAGGATCTGACATTATTTTCAGGTCCCTGTCAAGTTTTCTAAGTACGTACTTATAGAGTTACATGTGTAACTGCGTAAGTATGTAAATCCTGTAACTGTGTAAGTATGTAATTACATACTTACGCAGTTACACATGTAACTCTATAAGTATGTAAGTACATAGTTTTTTACGCCTTAAGTTTGTAATTATTTCTTCCTGTAACTGTGTAACAAGGTATGAAGTAGTTACACAGTTAAATGTGTAACTGTGTAAGTATATATTTAAAGAGTTACATGTATAATTGCATAAGTATGTAATTCCTATAACTACGTAAGTATATAATTACATACGTATGCAGTTACCACATGTAACTCTGTAACTACATAGAGATTTTATAAGTCTGTAACTTTGTAATTAGGGCTTACCTAGTTACAGACTTACATAGTTTCAGAAAAACTTACCTAGTTATCAGGGCTTACCTAGTTACCAAATGTTACCTAGGGCTTACCTAGTTATAGAGTTACATGTGTAATTCCTGTAACTGCGTAAGTATGTAGTTACAGAGTTACATATGTAACTCTGTAACTACATGTAAGTGTTTAATTACACATGTACATACTATGTAACTACACATGTAATTCTGTAACTACATATTCTGTAACTACATGTAAGTGTGTAATTACACATGTACATACTATGTAACTACACATATAATTTTGTAACTACATACTCTGTAACTACATGTAAGTGTGTAATTACACAAGTACATACTGTGTAACTACACATGTAATTTTGTAACTACATACTCTGTAACTATACATGTAATTACGGAGTTACATAGTATGTAACTCAGGGACTTTGTAATTAGTTAAGTCTTTGGTAACTAGGTAATTATAGAGTTACATAAGGGCTTACCTGCGTAAGTGTGTAATTACATATGTAATTCTGTAACTAGGTAAGTCCCTAGTAACTAGGTAAACCTTTCTGAAACTATGTAAGTCCCTTCTTATATAATTATGTAACTCAAAGACCTAAAAATAAGTCTCCCAAATTAGGAATTGATTGATAATTCTTTCAGTTAGTAAGTAAATATTTATTTCTGTAAATTATTAAGTACTTACAGAGTTACATGTATAACTGCATAAATATGTAATTACATACTTACACGGTTACAAGATTTACATACTTACGTAGTTACACATATAATTCTATAAGTACGTACTTATACAGTTACACATTTTTTGGATAACGGAGGGGGGAATAACGGGAGTTAACAGTAGAGACTTAAAAATAAATTTCGCATAAAGTAGTGACTAGACGACGCGAAAAAAATCTGACAGAAATCTGAAAATAATATCAGATCCCGACCAGAGATTAACAGTTAATTCTCCTTTCTAATAATTGTGAATGAAAATATTCTCTATTTAAGAGCGAACATATTTATTCGTCAATCACTTTTGATGATGGGAGAGGAATATATGTGCGCGGGCTCTCTCTCTCCGTCCGCGTCAGAAATAATAAATTTCATAACCTCACATCTTTACTCTTCATCGATCAAAGCCTGGGCGCTTTTTAGATCATTGCGCGCACGACCAGAAGAGATTACCACATGGGGGACCATCCAATCAAGATAGTTGATGCCCTCCCTCCACTGCATCGATGTCATGTAACCTCACCTCCGGCGGGTGGGTGGGTGCGGGAGAGCAGACCGCTCGAGTGACCGTCGAGAAGGGAGGGCCACCGCCGGACGGACGATAAGGCAGGCCGGCCCGTGAGCGAACCCCGGCCCGCCCCACCAGCAGCGGCTCCAGCTCCTTGGCTACTCTTGTCGCGACCTGACCTCCCCCGGCTGGGACCGTTCGTCGCGGCTCAGCTGCTGACCACAGTCGCTGCACGTGGCCAAGCTCCATTGGTAGGTAAAGCCCTCGTCGCATCAACGGCTTCTCTATCTATCTATCTCTCTCTACGGGCATCTCTCTCTCTCTCTCTCCTGCGGCCCTGGCCGTTCCGTTTCGAGATCGTGAAATATCTGTTTTACAGGTGACAGGTGTAGTAGTGTATGAATGAGTTGGTGAGGATCCCCTCTCTGTTCTTGTTCTTCCGGTTTTCTCGTTCGTGTTTCTGCACATCACCTCCATCTTTCCATGTGAATTCCCACTCGATTCCCACAAATTTTCCGAAACCCTAGGGTGTGGATGCATAGAATCCTCGCGATTGATGCGGTTTTTCTGGGTTTTCCCTTTTGATCTGCTTTCAGGTGCAGAGGCATCTCCGTTCTTTGAGGATCGGCTGGTGATCGCGGTGGTAGGATTTGGAGTTGATCGGCTAGCGTTGTAAGGGGTAGCTGAGGTTTGGTTTCCACCGGGCCCTGTGGAGAAAGGTGGGGTGGGGGGGAGATGGCGTGCCGCGGGTGCTTGGAGTGCCTGCTGAAGCTCCTCAACTTCCTGCTGACGGTGTCGGGGCTCGCGATGGTGGGCTACGGCATCTACCTGTTCGTCGAGTGGAAGAGGACTGTTTCTGGCACCAGCAACGACGATCTGATTTCGCCCATGATCCACAGCCCCGAGATACTGGCGCTCGGACGGCCGATGCTGATGTTGGTGACGCTGTCTGAGAGCATTCTCGACAAGCTCCCCAGGGCTTGGTACGTATGCTCCTTCCTGTTCTACTCCTTTCTGCTCCGTCTTCTGCTTTTCCCCCTTCCCGCGCGGGAAATAATCTTCTTACAGCGAAGGTTCTGCGAACAATTAATTGGGTTTTTCCTGCGCGTCGACGTCAGAACTTCAAGCATGCGTGATTTGGGTTTTGTGGAGACGGGTTTTTGTATTTTGGTAGAGGTATAGTCAGGGACAAGTGATCTCCATTGGCCTCTTGAAGGTAGAGTCATCTAAAGAAGAGTAGGTCGGCAGTCGCATTTCTTTTTCCCCATCTTAATTTAAGATCCTTGACTTGCCTGGAGGCGTGCATTTTTAGCTTTCTGCAAATCATTGGAGTATGGTTCTCACACTTAATCATGGGCATTGATCTTTTTAGCCTGAAATTTCATCGAGTAATTTATTGTTTAATTACAACAAGTTCAAATGTCACTGTCTTGTGTCGTAATCCTCTTCTAAAGCATGATGACTGTTCCGGCGGTGAGTGATGTGAAACCCCGCGCATGCCATATACCGTATGCGATATGGAGTGTATATGTATTATTTTTCAGTAACCAGTGTTGCAATGTATTGAAATAAAGCAGTGAATAACAATCAAAAGAAACACTGATGACCAAAGGCATCGGTTGAGGAAAAAAACAAAGTTACATAAGTCAAACATACAATTTTGTATTTTCAAATGATTCATATGGTTTATCATTTTATTGCAACTTATCCTTGAGAGTGGTGCATTATACCAACTTAAAAACATAGTCTGTTGAACTCCTTTGTGTGCATGTTCAGTGGCGGTAATGGGGTGGAATGGGATCATAAGTCCTTTATGAATATGAAAAGTCCTAGTTTTTTTAATAATCAGCATTAGAAAAGCTCAGCTTTCAAGTCATTTTCATTCTCATCACTTAAGCAATGATGTCTGCTTTGGTTTTACTAAAATGAAACACTTGAGCCTAGAGAACACAGTTGTTCACTTACGAGTACAACACATTTGTTATCCTTATTGAGTAGTGGTAAATTTTTTTGCGCAGGTTCATCTATTTATTCATTGGGGTTGGAGCTATTCTCTTCTTTATATCTTGTGTTGGGTGCATTGGAGCTACTACAAGGAATGGATGCTGCCTATCTTTTGTATCCTAACTTCGTTTTTACTTGCTCCTCATTTCATGTAGGGCTTGAAAGCAAAGAAGTTTGTGTGCAAATTGTGTGTTTCATCCCTTCCTCTTCAAGTATAAGAGCAACACTGAGCAAGTGTATCTCATGTCCACTATTTGTTCATTACCATTCATCCTGAATGTTACCTGATGCTAGGTTGCATGCATGTAAGACAGGATAGAGTTAAGAATACCAATTCTTTCTCTTCTTAATTTGCTCTTTCAAGGCCCACAAAAATTCTATCCCCTGCAATCCCTGATTCATCACCATATAGTTGTCCGCTTCTTGTTTTCCAGTCAGTATTCTGGTTAAAAGTGAACTTCATTTATAACTTGGACAATTTTCTGAATTCTACTTCAGTTTCTCTTTTTATTGGGGCATGCATGCATGTCTGTTTCCCAATTCATTTGCTACTAATGCTAATGCTATTAATTTTGAAGCTAAAGTGAAAGAGAATGACTACAAAATTCTTATGTTTGATGGGGCTGTTTCTTTTTTGAAAAATCAGGAGAGCTGAATATTCTTATTCATCTTCCTTAGGCTACTTCCATGTTTCCAGTGACAGTGCACAATGCACACACCTATACCAACTGTTCATCTTGTATCATTATGAGATACATGACCAGCATGACCTTGTTATACACTGTCAAAGTTGGAGGGTTTTCATCTTTTGCAGCAATAACAAAATGATCCTGCTGAAGAGACTTGGAAGAGTATTATAAAAATTAAAAAGTTTACAGAAATTTATAGGAGCGGATAGAACTAGTAGGAAGGTCTTTTAATTTCCATTTCTGGCTGGTCTCTGTTTATGTTATTTGAATATTTGGAGATTTATGAAGCTGGAGATGGTCCCTTAAAAAGGATAAAACTGTGTACATTGCCCTTGTTGTCTCAAGCGGCCTTCTAGTTGTTTCATCTCCTACATAAAACTTAGCTTTCGGCAGTTTTGGTGTGTTTTTAGATAATTTAGGTAAATTAAATCAGGTTATGGTTTTCCGTTGATTCTTCTTGTGATTCTGTTCCCGAGGATGAATGTGCTCTCAGTGGCATTCCTGAGGAGTTTGTAGAGTGCCATTGGAGGTGGCCACTTAAGTGCCTACGTGGCCTACTTAGATTCTTAGATGGATTCAACTCCCCAGGTCATAAACCATTTAGGCAGATGAAAGTAATTGGATGGCCATGAAATAAAGTTAGCATCTAACCGGATGTTTCTTATCTAAGTTTGGAATATCTTCTATTTCTCTTCTTTTCTTCTTGGACTTTTCCACTAATATTTTTTTATTTACTGCAAGTGATGCTGTGGTGTTTTTCCTCTCCCTTTATTCTCCATTTTTTGTTGTCTTTTTTGCCCTCATGAATTTATGGTTAGGGAGTGTGCTTTATCCCTTTTCTTATACTTATTCACTTTCTTTTCTTGTTGCTTTGTTCCAAGCTTTTTCCTTTTTCCTTTGAAACTACTCTTTGCACATGCTTAACCATTTCAACTGCTTCCAAGCATGTAAAAATGGTTTTGTGTATCTGTCTTTCTTTAAGAAACTATCTCCTTTTGTCATGGTTTTGTTGTTTAATTAATAGCCAATTGTTTCCCACTTTGAACCGCATGTAATCAACCAAGTGTTTTCTGCCTAAGCTGCTTCAACCTAGTCGTCCTCCATTTATCAGGCTCTCTGGCACTTGGGAAGGTCCCAGCGCTAATTCCTAAGTAGCTCTTGTATTTGACACCATTTTAGAGTTGTAAATGTTGAAGTCCTGAAGGTGCCATATTTTAACCAAAGTGGTTCAAGGTAACCTTTCTTATCAGGAAAAAAAAATTCTGGTTATGATTGGAGCATACTCCTTTTCCATGTTTGGCTTTTGCCCAAGGTATTACACATGTATTAGGATGTATTGCTTTTCCTCCCAGCCCTTTTCAGTAAAGGAGAGAGGATGTGATCTACACTTCCTTTGTGCTTCTTGTTTTGGATTTTGTGAAAGCCATTATACTTAAACATTGTATCTGCCACTCTTCTTTGATATTTTCATCAAAGACATTCTTGATAAAGGAGAGATGATAGAGCCTAACTGTAAATTAGTATTATCAATCTTAGCCCATAAGATGGCAGAAGGCTTAGACTAGATTAATATTATGTCCTTTTGGTTCGGGTTTATGAGGCCCTGATTAAGTCATGATGGATCAATAAAATTTCAGGTTTTGTGGATTCATGTTTGTTTAAATTCTTGAATACTTTAATTAATATTAATAAATAATAACGTAATATATTAAGTGAAATATATTTGAATAAGCTTTTTTTCCTCCCAAAAATCCTGATCCCATTTGAAGCTTAAACTTTTGCCTAATGATTAGCATAATGGTCACTGCATTTAGCATGTCTAGCCTGCCGATATCATTGTGCTTAGAAAAAAGGGAAAAAAGTTTTTTCTTTTGCTTTTCACTTTTGGCTATCAGCCCTGATGTGAAAGTGGCATCAACTCATTATTTTTATTGGAAATTTATTCTTATGACTTTTCTATGCTTTTTCAAGTGTTTAAATTGAGTGTGTATCCTATAGAGTGGTTTCCTTAACCATATCAGTACTCTTTCTTGTTGATTTTGTTGATCTTAGCACAATTGGGGTGTGCAGCCTTTATATTCTTTGATCATGATTGGAAGGATGTGAGTTGTTCTGTTTTGGTTTCTGCTTCCTTTTGTTCTGTATCTCTCTGCATTATCACTGACAGAAATGTTTTTTACAGTTGATCCCAGCAGATAAGACAGGGGACTTCGACATGGTTTATGATTTCTTGAAGGAGAACTGGAAGATAATAAAATGGGTTGCTCTGGGTATTGTTATTTCAGAGGTACATATGTATATGCATCTTCATGTTACCATGCCATTTCCATTTTCATTTTCTGAAGAAGGAACACAAGGCACACTTTGATTGTAAGTCTCCTTTGTTTTATGTCCTCCTTTCATGACCACAGAAAAATGTTTCCACTATTCTTATTTTTGATTCTGCAGTTTGTTGCATTTTCCTTCGGAAGTTTGGTTGCTTCTTGCATACATGTGTATCTTTGCCTTTTACATGTTTGCGCAAGCTGACTACTGTTAGTCTGATACCCTGCATCAAAAGTTTTCCTCCCTAAACTGCATGGTCATTGGCTCTTGCTAATGATTTCATCCCTATTTTCCGTTTGTCTGCATGTCACCCTGAACTGCATATTGTTTGTTGCCTGATCAACTTTGCAGTACATGTTCATTCCACTATATAGTCTCACCATCAATTCAAGACGTTTTAAAAATGTTTATGTAAATTTTTTCTGTCCAAATTATAGGTAAATCAGGGATATACAGCCATATTTATGCAATTTATTCTTTCCATTGAAGGAAAACTAATGACAAGGCAATACTTGTGACGCGGGACGACTAACACACGTGGTCCCAAGCTAACCCAAAAGCTAATTCAGCAATGAACATCATAAGATAATGGTATCCACATGCTTTTCTACAAGCGTAACAGGAAAACAATTACATAAAATAACAAGAAATTACTTGAACGAGTCGTCCCTAGCAGCAAGGAAGCGCTACGGATCGATGGTAGTGAGAACTACCGATAGTCTAGGACGTTAGCAATATCTTCAAATCTCGCAAATTGATAGCACAGGGTCCTCACGTCACACAACCAGCAATGATTATAAAAATTTTAAAACTGGCTTGTTATCCTATTCACACAAGCACGGGAACAAATATGTCCATATATTGACCAGAAAGTAAGAAGGAACCTATAGCGACTTACCGACCTACTGAAGAGCGAGGTTTCGTATCGGGGATGTCGTTAGGCGACACGGTTTGGCTTCCGTTAATTTCTAGTGCTTCCAACTTCAATCCGGAGAATTCAGCAACCATCGGGCCCAAGGACCGCCCACGTGGGGGTGAGACAGACGGCCTTCGTGGGTGTCGGCGTGGGGGCGTTCTCAGACGTCTGGGCAAACTGAACTCGTGGGGAAAACGTGGAATATACAGGTGCAATTCTTCCACCTCGTTGATGTTCTAGGCCCATGGGTGGTTCAACCAGCAGTCATGCAAAGCTGGCCGAGCGACCAGCAACCGGACGTGGTAGAGGTGGACTTGCAGAACACTGGCGTCTTGAGGCACCCGAGCAGGAGGCAGGGCGTTGTTGGCGCGCAGGTGTCACAGGCAGGGACCCCACACGGGGTTCGCGGCATGTTCGCGAGGAGGCGTGGAGGCGGTGTTCGGCGCGGTCAACGAAGGCGGGACCCTTTTTCGCTAGTGACAGGCCCACACAGAAGGAGGGGGAAGTCGGCGAGGTCTGATGCAGGGGGTGCTAGTAGATCACGACTCCTGTGCGCGAGGGAGCATCACCAGCAGGCCGCAGACGTCGCGATGTGTTCGCGATGGCTCTGGTGGGGTTCGCGAGCAGAGGGCCTACTGAACAGGGGTTCTGGAGGTGGTTCGCAGGCAGGGGGCTGCCGAATAGAGGTTTTGGAGGTGGTTCGTAGGCAGGGGGCTGCCGATAGGGGCTTGGGGGGGGGGAGTCCATCGACGGCCTATGGAGAGCGCATAGTGCGCTGAATGGCCAAGGGAGGTAACAGGAGAGGGAGTGAGAGAGATTTCTGGAAGGAAGAGAATGGTGCAACGGAGGGAGGAAGAGAGACACAACAGGGGGGGGGGGGAAGAAGAAAGGGAGAAGAGAGGGGTGGTGGGGTTTCTCATCCTCCCTTCACGGGATCCCCATGCCCAAACACTCACAGTTCTCTGCAACACAACCGTTTCCCATTCTTTGGCAACTGTTCACTTTTTCATTCATGCAAGCATCATCCTCCAATAGAGAACAGTTACATATATAGGCCACTACGAAAGGCTAAAAGACAACCACAAAGAAAAGACCAAAATATCCCTAGTGACCAGAAAATTTGTGCAGAAAATAATAGGAAAATAAAAAGACAGCATAATGGGCCCTAAATGGGCTTGTCCACTAACAAACAAGCACTATGGGGCCTCAAAAGTCCTCCACTGTCTGTCGAGCCACAACGACACAGGCTGAGTGGTCCGACGATGACGGTAAACCAATGCTGGGTCAAACCGGTCATGCGCACGTGTCCCCACCGCCCAGTATTTCTCAAGCAAATTTTGAATACCAAAAACTGACGCGGGACGACTAACACACGTGGACTCAAGCTAACCCAAAAGCTAATTCAATAATGAACATCATAAGATAATGGTATCCACATGCTTTTCCACAAGAGTAACAGGAAAACAATTACATAAAATAACAAGAAATTACTTGAACGAGTCGTCCCTCGCAGCAAGGAAGCGCTACAGATCGATGGTAGTGAGAACTACCGATAGTCTAAGACGTTAGCAATACATTCTAATCTCACAAATTGATAGCACAGGTGGGTCCTCACGTCACACAACCAACAATGATTATAAAAATTTTAAAGCTGGCTTGTTATCCTATTCACACATGCACGGGAACAAATATGTTCATATACCAAACAACAAGTAAGAAGAAACCTATAGCAATTTACCGAGCCGTTGAAGAGCGAGGTTTCGTACTGGGGACGTCGTTAGGCGACACAGTTTGACTTCTGTTAATTTCTAGTGCTTCCAACATCAATCCGGAGAATTCAGCAACCACCGGGCCTAAGGACCGCCCACGTGGGGGTGAGATAGATGACCTTCGTCGGTGTCGGCATGGGGGCGTTCTCAGACATCTGGGCAAACTGAACTCGTGCGGAAAACGTGGAATATACAGGTGCAATTCTTCCACCTCGTTGATGTTCTCGACCCTTGGGTGGTTCATCCAGCAGTGATGCAAAGTTGCCCGAGCGACCAGCAACCGGACGTGGTGGAGGTGGACTTGCAGAACATTGGCGTCCTGGGGCGCCCGAGGAGGAGGAGGCGGGGCACTGTCGGCGCGCGGGTGTCACAGGCAGGGACCCCACGCGGGGTTCGCGACATGTTTGCGAGGAGGCGGTGGTCGGCGTGGTCAATGAAGGCGGGACCCTGTTCCGTGGGTGACAGGACCACGCGGGAGGAGGGGGAAGTCGGCGGAGTCTGATGCAGGCGGCGCTGGTAGATCGTGACTCCCGCGTGCGAGCGAGCGTCACCAGCAAGCGACAGATGCTATTATGGGTTCGTAGTGGCTCTGGTGGGGTTCGCGAGCAGAGGGCCTACAGAACAGGGGTCCAGGAGGTGGTTCTCGAGTAGGGGGCTGTCGACAGGGGCTTCGAGGAGGAAGTCCTTCGACAGCCTATGGAGGGCGCACAATGTGTTGAATGGCCAAGGGAGGTAATAGGAGAGGAGAGAGAGAGATTTCTGGGAGGAAGAGAATGGTGCAACGGAGGGAGGAAGAGAGACAGAACATGGGGGAAGAAGAAAGGGAGAAGAGAGGGGCGGTGGGGCTTCTCACCCTCCCTTCACAGGATCCCCATGCTCAAACACTCACAATTTTCTGCAAACTTTTTCATTCATGCAAGCATCATCCTCCAATAGAGGAGAACAGTTACATATATAGGCCACTCCGAAAGGCCAAAAGATAACCACAAAGAAAAGACCAAAATATCCCTAGTGACTAGAAAATACAGAAATTTCGTGCGGAAAATAATAGGAAAATAAAAAGACAGCATAATGGGCCTTAAATGGGTCAGTCCACTAACAAACAAGCACTATGGGGCCTCAAAAGTCCTCCACTGTCTCGTTGAGCCATAACGACACCGACTGAGCAGTTCGACGTCGACGGTAAACCAACGCTGGGTCGAACCGGTCACGCGCATGTGTATTCCCACCAATCCCCTCCGGTTGGGAGGAACTCGACCCCGTCGATTAAGGGTCTCGACCGCTCTGGTATCTCTTAAGAAAATCTGGATCCAGTCACTGAAGCTCCTCGCATGTAACCCACGTGTCCTCGGTCGGCGATCTCCCTTTCTAACGGACCAAGTAACATTGATAGGCTCCATCCCTAGATGTAATGACCTGCTTGTCTAGTATATGATCAATTTGCTCTCTCCGTGCAGTAATTAGGGTTGGAGGTGGACACTCAAGTGTAGGGTCACTCTCAAGGGGAGGAGAAGGCTCGAAAGGATCACTAGGTATCACTGTTGGATCCCGATAAGCTACCAAATCTGCGACATTGAATGTAGAACTGATACCATAGTTTGAAGGTAGATCAACAACATACGCATTCGATCCGATATGCTTCAACACTTTGAATGGACCTGCTCCTCGAGCTTGTAGTTTCTTCATGGCTCTCGAAGGGAATCGTTCAGGTCTGACCCTGATCATTACGTAATCCCCTTCCTGGAACTCCTGTGACCGTCGATGTGCATTTTCCATTCTCTTATAATGTTCATTGCTGATCTTAAATTCTTAATACGACCAGTGGCGGATCTAGTATTTTCATTCAGTGGGTGCACCCTTAAACGTATTTTTTTGATCGAGTGGGGTCACTAATAGTGAAAATTTACCTCACTAATAGAAACCTTCCGATCTAGTGGGGTCACAGAACCCCACTGACCTCAAGGTGGCTCCGCCACTGAATACGACGTTAGATGTTTTCATGCAGACTCCCAATATGCTCAGCTAAAGACTTTGCAGACTCTGACACATGGACCTGACTGGGTAAAGGAATCAGGTTTAAAGGTCCCTAGGTCTGTAACCAGTGACAATCTCGAATGGACTCTTGCAAATTCGGCATCTGACAAAACTTGATCCCAGCCACGCTCATGCTCTCTCACTAGACAACGCAATAAATCGCCCAGACTTCTATTGACTACCTCGGTTTGACTGTCGATTTGGGGATGATAAGCGGTGGAGAATTTGAGTTTGGTGCTCAAAAGATGCCACAAGGTCTTCCAGAAATAACTGACAAAGCGCACATCCCTGTCGGAGACAATGGTCTTGGGTAGTCCGTGTAAACGCACAACCTCCTCAAGGAATAATTGGGCTACCCGAGAAGCATCAGAAGTTTTTGAGCAGAAAATAAAATGTGGCATCTGGGAGAACCTATCGACAACGACCATGACAGAATCATTTTTTCGAATCATTCGTGGCAAGTCCAAAACAAAGTCCATGCTAACATCTTGCCACAGACAATTAGGGATAGGAAGAGGGGTATACAACTCAGTATTCTGCTTCTTTTGCTTTGCTATGGCGCATGTGTGACACTGGGCTACGATACGCGCCACATCTCGTTTCAAACTAGACTAGAAAAAGCGATGTTCAACCAACTCGATGGTTTTATTTCGGCCAAAGTGGCTAACTAGGTCCTTGGAATGCAATTTCTATATCAAGAAGTCGCAGACAGAGGTCCGTGGGACGCACAACCTATCCCTTCGGAAAAGATAACCCTCTTGGAGAGTATAGTCAGGATGCTCTCTAGAGGGTCCAACTTGTAAGGCTAAGAAAATTTGACTAAAATCTGGGCAATCAGGGTACCCGTCACAGAGCCTCTCGAACCCAGTGACCTCTGCACTAACCAAAGATAGGAGGAAAGAACAACGACATCAGCCACGCGGTTCTCCACACCTGCCTTGCGTTTAAGAACGTAAGTGTAGGCTTGAAGGAACTCAACCCACCGACTATGCCTTGGGTTAAGCTTCTTTTGGGCATGGAGAAACCTGAGAGCCTCGTGATCCGAATGCAATACAAATTTTTGCGACAGAAGATAGTGTCTCCAATACCTCAAGGCTTGCACTACCACATAGAATTCCTTGTTGTAGGTGGAATATTTCAATTTGGCATCATTCAATTTCTCACTAAAGAAGGCGATGGGGTGGCCCTCTTGACTTAAAACTCCACCTATGGTCCTATGCTGACCCCAGAAGCATCACAGGCGACTTCAAACACCTTTGAAAAATCGGACAATCGAAGGATAGGGGCTTGGGTCATGTGCTCCTTAATCTCTTGGAAGGCCTTAACAGCGGCCTTCGACCTAACAAAAGCTCCCTTACGAATGCAATCATTGATTGGAGCCGTGATGATGCTGAATCCACGAATGAAACGACGATAAAATGTTGCCAAGCCATGAAAGCTGCGCACGTCGTGCACTATCTGTGGCTCAGGCCATTCAATAATCACCTTAATCTTTTTGAATCAGCGGCGACACCTTCACATGAAACAATGAACCCTAAGAAGATTATCCGATCTGCTATAAATGCACACTTCTTGAGGTTCCCGTACAAGCTCTCTTGGCGCAACACTAGACATACTTGGTGAAGGTGGTCTAAATGTGCGTCTTTAGAGCGGCTAAAAATGAGGATGTCATCAAAATAAACTACAAAAAATTTCCCCATAAACGGCCTCAACACCTGGGTTATTAGCCGCATGAAGGTACTCGGAGCATTGGAAAGTCCGAAAGGCATGACTAACCACTCATACAACCCATCCTTCGTCTTAAAAGCTGTTTTCCATTCATCTCCAGGTTGGATCACCCTGACCTGGTGATAGCCACTCTTTAAGTCTATCTTTGAGAATATCGTGGCTCCCGCCATCATATCTAGCATGTCATCCAAGCGGGGAATTGGAAAACGATACTTTATTGTGATGCGGTTAATGGCTCTACTGTCCACGCACATCCTCCGAGTACTGTCCTTCTTTGGAGCCAAAAGTGCGGGTACAACACATTGACTTAGGCTTTCTCTAATGTAACCCTTCCTTAGGAGCTCCTTAATTTGCCTCTGCAGTTCGGCAAATTCAGCATAACTTATGCGGAAATGTGGCAGGTTTGGCAAAGTAGACCTCGGAACCAAATCTATAGCGTGCTGGATGTCATGCATAGGTGGTAAACCATCGGGGAGGTCATTAGGGAAGACATCTTTGAACTCCTCTAGGAGAGAGATGACCTTAGGAGTTTGCTTACACAGCGCCTCACCCTTAGTGGGCCTCACCATTAAACCATAGAGATATTCAAATTGCTCATACTCCTAGTCAAATTCTTGCACACTGATCAGCTGAAGGGTCACAGTGGGTGGAGCACCAAGAATAGATGTCGCAACTGTGGTGGTGCTTTCAGATTGGGTACTGCCACCAGAGACGGGGTCAGTGTTTATCCGATTTGGACTAGTGCCCTTTGGGGTGGGAGAGTGAGAGGGCAGGGCACTAGAAGAAGCATGGGTTGGGGAACGAGATGGCCCAGCAGAAGAAGACCTCGTAGGAACAGGGAAATTGAGAGTGGTGGTCCCTTGCGAAGGCGAGGCAGGGGTAAAGGACGAGAGGGCTGAAGCGTAATGCGCACGCCATCGTGGGAGAATGCCCAGACATTGGACCGACCATAGAGGGTGGTGTCCACGTTGAAAATCCACGGCCTGCCCAGAATGATACTTCCTACCTCCATCGGTAGTACATCTCACCAAACCCTCTTTGCATAAGGTGGGAAAGAGATCAGAACGTGGCACATCGTCTGAATGGGAATGGAGGTGGAGTTCACCCAAGAAATATGGTAGGGGCGGGGGTGGTCAATCGCCCTCAACGCAAGGTTTGAGATGGCCCGAGGGGAAATAGCGTTAATGCAACTCCCACTATCAATGATAACCTTACACACCTTGCCATCTAGGTGAAATGTGTGAAAAATGGAAGTACGGAGCCAATCATTATGCTTTCTAGGTTGTGCTAGGTTACAACGAACAACCCCAAGCTCGCCTCCATTGGGAAGGTCTTCTGTGTGGTCATAAAGGAGGGGCTTGTCTTGAATATGGTCTACTCTCTCCTCCTCGAATTGATACTGTTCGGCCAAATCAACTCCAACCTCATAAGTAATATGTTACTCAGGTGGGGCATCCTCAGAAATGGTACCCGTCACCACCAGAGTTTTGGATGGACAATGGGCTACATAATGGCCAACTCCTTGACACTAATAGCATTGATCACGAGAGCCAACACCCCGAGATGATTCTCCCATGATCGGAGCTTTTCCTTTATTCTCTCGCCTGAATGATGGGGTACCTTGTGGGGGACGGGTACCTGTGGGAGGAACAGGTATGGTGGTCGTAGATTCTTCTTGTGGTAGAAATCGAGGTCGAGGTGGTGGATCCTGACGTGCAGGCTCCACAGATCTAACTACTGGACCCCGTTGAGGAACTCTAGACGCCATACGTTGATCAGCTAAGCGTGGCTATGTCGGCCTAGTCTGTGGTAGGGGGTCCACCCTGGGCTCGAACTGCTCCATCTCACGCACAACCTGATAAGCATGTTCAATGGTCGTTATGTGCTGACGGAACAACTCATGTTGGTATACAGGGCGAAGGCCCTTCCGAAGCCGGGACAAGGTTACCGCGCTCTCCTCGCGGGCTCCACACCTCATCAGGTATTCATCAAATTCAGCAATATACTCGGCAACATAACGAGTACCCTGAATGAGGTTTTGCCATCGATCGATGAGACGATGTCGGAAGGTCGCAGGAAGGTACTTCTCACGAAGTTTTACCTTCATGTCTTCCCATGATTCAATGTGATCCTGCCCTCTCTGCTCAAGGAGGGCCTCGACATTCATCTAATAAGTCTGAGCTTGACTAGTTAATTTCATCATGGCAAAGCGAGCTCGGCGAGCATTAGACGTACCCATCCAATCGAAATAGCGATTCATGCCCGCTTCCCAATCAAGGTAGACTTTTGGGTCTAATGATCCATCGAAAGTGGGTGCATTGACACGAATAGCTCTACGATCATCTTGATCCCCGTGGAAAGGGTGAGGTCTCCAACCTTCCTTAAAATCTTCCCGGCCATCCGATATCTCAGGTATCGGTTATGCCTTTGATCAAAGCGGGGATCACCACGCTCATCCTGTTCTCTCGGGTATCCATACCTCTGGGGTTCGTACCCAAAATCTTCTTGTCCTCTAGGATATCGGTCTCTCCCCAGGTCATGCCTTAGATTCGCATGACCACTATGGTCAAATTGACCAACCTGATCCCTTGGGAAATGTTGACGTCTTCGATCATCCTCCCACTCATGGTCATACTGCCTATCACGTCTTCTTTGTGGATGGGCAGTGGGTCTGGGGATGCCCTCAACCTCCTCAAAAGACTCATACCCAAGGTCATCTTCCACCTCTGGCCGGGCAATAGCTCGGTCGGCTCTAGGGGGAGGATTTAATGGGGCAGGTGGACGGGTAGGATCAAGAGCCGCATTTGGAGGGAGTCTTTCTAACACAGCTAGTCGGCCTGCCATCCCTTGGACGGTATGGCCCAATTCGGTGAAACCACTCTCCATTCGTCACTCGATCTGGTCCAAACGGAGCATAAGTTGATCAAGCCTCTAAGCGACATCGGGCGCCACATGGGAGTTCGTATGAGAGCCAGACATCGGTGCTGAGATGTGATATTCAACACCGCTACGGGTGGGTATGAACTACATGACTCTCCCTATTGTGTAACTCACAAAAGAACTCGATGCATGAATTTAATTAGCACAACAGACATAAGGAAACCAGCCCTAGACAACCGAACCTGGCTCTGATTCCAAAAACTGACGCGGGACGACTAACACACGTGGACTCAAGCTAACCCAAAAGCTAATTCAGCAATGAACATCATAAGATAATGGTATCCACATGCTTTTCCACAAGCGTTACAGGAAAACAATTACATAAAATAACAAGAAATTACTTGAACGAGTCGTCCCTCGCAGCAAGGAAGCGCTACGTATCGATGGTAATGAGAACTACCGATAGTGTACGACGTTAGCAATACGTTCAAATCTCGCAAATTGATAGCACAAGTGGGTCCTCACATCACACAACCAGCAATGATTATAAAAATTTAAAATTGGCTAGTTATCCTATTCACACATGCACGGGAACAAATATGTTCATATACCAACCAGCAAGTAAGAAGGAACCTATAGTGACTTATCGACCCGCTGAAGAGCGAGGTTTCGTACCGGAGACGTCGTTAGGCGACACGGTTTGACTTCCGTTAATTTCTGGTGCTTCCAACGTCAATCCAGAGAATTCAGCAACCACCGGGCCCAAGGACCGCCCATGTGGGGGTGAGACAGATGGTCTTCGTGGGTGTCGGCGTGGGGGCATTCTCGGATGTCTGGGCAAACTGAACTCGTGCGGAAAACGTGGAATATACAGGTGCAATTCTTCCACCTCGTTGATGTTCTCCGCCCCTGGGTGGGTCATACAGTAGTCATGCAAAGCTGGCCAAGCGACCAGCAACCGGACATGGTGGAGATGGACTTGCGGAACATTGGCGTCCTGGGGCGCCCGAGCAGGAGGAGGCGGGGCGCTGTTGGCATGCGAGTGTCACAGGCAGGGACCACACGTGGGGATCGCAGCGTGTTCTCGAGGAGGCGTGGGGGCGGCGGTTGGTGCGGTCAACGAAGACGGGACCCTGTTCCGCGGGTGACAGGCCCACGCGGGAGGAGGGGGAAGTCGGCGGGGTCTGATGCAGGCGGCGCTGGTAGATCCCGACTCCCGCACACGAGCGAGCGTCACCAACAGGCCGCAGACGCAGCGATGGGTTCGCGGTGGCTCTGGTGGGGTCTGCGAGCAGAGGGCCTGCCGAACAGGGGTTCCGGAGGTGGTTCGCGGGCAGGGGGCTGTTGATATGGGCTTCGGAGAGGAAGTCCTTTGGCGGCCTATGGAGGGCGCACAGTGCGCTGAATGGCCAAGGGACGTAGCAGGAGAGGGAGAGAGATTTCTGGGAGGAAGAGAATGGTGCGATGGAGGGAGGAAGAGAGACAGAACAGGGGGGAAGGAGAAAGGGAGAAGAGAGGGGCGGTGGAGCTTCTCACCCTCCCTTCACGGGATCTCCATGCCCAAACACTCACAGTTCTCTGCAACACAACCGTTTCCCATTCTCTGGCAACTGTTCACTTTTTCATTCATGCAAGCATCATCCTCTAATAGAGGATAATAGTTACATGTATAGGCCACTCCGAAAGGCCAAAAGACAACCACAAAGAAAAGACCAAAATATTCCTAGTGACCAGAAAATACAGAAAATTTGTGCAGAAAATAATAGGAAAATAAAAAGACAGCATAATGGGCCCTAAATGGGCCAGTCCACTAACAAACAAGCACTATGGGGCCTCAAAAGTTCTCCACTGTCTCGTTGAGCCACAACGACACGGGCTGAGCGGTCCGACGACGACGGTTAACCAACGCTCGGTCGAACCGGTCATGCACACGTGTGTCCCCACCAACTTGTCTATGGTTTACTTCACACACTTGCTAATGTTCTAGTATAGAGTTTTTTTTATACAATCAAATTCTTCTCTTTCATAGCATTTAATTCTATTTTTACTAGATTTCGATTTCAACATTATCATTTTTGTTGGTACAGATATTTCTGCATTGAATTTAATTGTTCTCAGTTTGTATTGCTGTAACTAAAAGGATTGTTTAGTAATTCGCAGCAATCTAGGACCCTATCCTTAGTCATGATCTCTATTTTGGTTGCATCATGAAATCAGCCATATGAAAAATCAAAGATGATGCAGAATTTTTTCATTTGCTGTCTATGTCAAAGTTTTACAAGGTAGTTACTTGGCTAAGGGGCAGTCTAGGTCTTTGCAAAATTCTCCAAGTTATGGGGCTACTTGTGAAACAAAGCTGCTTTTTTTTCTTTTTTTTTCCTGGACTCAGAATTGAAGTTCAAGTAAATGGGCAGCACTTTGTAATTATCTTCTTGATCTTTGGGTGCAAATTGGTCAAAAAGAGAAAGTGGCAGGTTTGATATAGATGTCCTCAAGGCATCCTTCAAAAGATGAAAAGTACCCCATGTGGATGCTATGACTTTGTTGCATCTCGGATTCCATCTGATGTGAGAAAAAAGATATTCTGCTTCTATGAAAGAAACATATTGCTTACAGTGTTGAAAAGAATTGGGTGGTAATGATGATGCTCTGTAGGTGTAGAAATCCTGGAAGCTAAAGATCTAAGACACATGACATATTATGCTTTGGAAGTATGAGAAAATTTTGTGTGGATTTGGAAGTGTAGCGGTTCAGTGCCTGGCTGCACTTAAATGCATTATAGCTCATGGAACGTCTCTTGACTGAATGCTTGTCTATGCATCCTATGGTGCAGATATTGAGAATGAAGAACTAGTTTCTAGTTTGAGATTGGCAAAAGGAGTTTGTTTGATGATCTTTGACACAGCTTTCGATCCTTTATCATCTCTCCAAGGTTTTCCTTCTCCAGCATCTTGATATAGTTTTTCCATTGTTCAAGGTGACAAGTTGCTTTAGATTCTCATGCCTACTTGAAGGTGATTTGTAATTTGCATGATGGTACCCATGGCTGTCTCCTAGCTGTAATAGAAATTTCATGGTTGACTCCTTTATATGGTAGAAATTCTCAGTGCTTCTAATTATCCAGTTAAAATTCTTGTGTTTGGAGTCCTTTTCAAGCACAGAGATCTTTCATGTCCATGTGCAGCACAAGAAGCTGCTGCATGAAAGGGTCAATTAAGTGATAAGTTATGTTTCATTGCTTAGTTGTTAAGAGAGTAATTATGAAAATAACTGCAAATAAGAGCTGAAGTTGTTTCTCAGAATGGTCTTAGTCCATGGAAGTATTGTTTGTGCACTAATAAACCATTAGCAGTGGTGTCCCCATCTCTTTTTAGTGCCTGTCTGAACCCGAAGGGCAGTGGTGAAGATTGTATGCCTTCAGAGACAAGTCTCCCACCTATACAAGGAACCAATAGGAGGATATACAATTAGGAAACATATTTCTATCACTAGAAGGGTATGCCTCTCTTGCAGAGGAGATGGATGGATGGGTATGAAATTGATAAAAGATAGGAAATTCAGAAAGGACTTACTTACAGGATGATAGCTAAATGCATAGTTGTCAAGGTGCCAAGGCAACCCAAGGCGTTGTTGGGGTCCTTTAGCATCTAAGCGCTTAGGCGACCGCCCATCGAAGATGGTGCCCAATGTGATATCTCCCTCCTATATGGAATTAAGTATCTAACGTTATATAATGTATTAATAATCAAAATGCAATTATGGAATAAAAATGTTAATATGACATTATAATTAATATTCACTGAAAAAATTAAAAGCATAATACATTAGATGGTTCTTGAACAATTAGGTTTTTCTTTTTTAACATTTAATGATGGTGACAATGTTCACAATGTAATGCTTGTGAACAGTGTTGGAATCTGGAGCTTGAGGCCCTGAATTCTCCAATGTGTGGGTACACACATGTGGATCAACTTGCTTGGTCATGTCGCATTGATTGCTCACGGGGTCTAGGCAGTCCAAGGTGCCCAGGCGGGCCAAGGCACCCATCTAGCATGCCTAGGTGCCGCCTTGGGGGCGCCTTTTTGGGTCCTCATATGGGCCTAGCCCTCAATTGTGTGCCTTCTTGCCTAGGCACCGCCTAGGCGGGTGCTTTGACAACTATCGCTAAATGACTACATGAACAGAATGATCAATGATGAAGGCACCAGAATATGATGCTTCATCAGGTTTGGAGCTGAACCCTACTACATATGTGGAGTTCTAATCTGGGGAATCTCTCGTGTTATTTTCCCACTTATGATCAGACAAGGATTATTTGGGGGATTAGAATGACTTGTTTATCTGTGATGTGGAGACTGATAACATGAAGCATTTTCCACTGAATGCTTCTCCCTGAAAATTTGGGAGATCCTCCAAAACAGGAGGGTGGGTGGGGGGACACTGTCAGGACATCCCCATGGGTGAAAAAATTGAGACAGCTAGTGGAAAGGTGGTGTACTGAAGAAGATCAGACAATGTGGTGGCTGATTTTTCGTTGCAATTGGTGTGTGTGGTGGGGGATCCAGTTGTGCCTTCCATTGTACTAGATCTTAAAACAGCTAGTGAGGTCCATCTGTCCATGTGTAATTGGGTAAGAGTAGGCTACCTCTGTGGGAGCAGAAAGGATTCAAAATTTTAGTTTTTTTGCTCGAGCCTCGAATGGATTGAGGGTCAAATGCCAACTTGATATGGACCTTCATAAAGTAGGCCTCTCAGTGGGCCTATACAACCTGAAGCCCAGACTGAAATCCCAGGACGGCTGACCTCAGACATAGAAAATAGAGCCTGATGGGCCAAAATATGTCAGGCTGGCCCAGAAAGATGGGCCTTATTCACAAGTCTGGTTCATGGGCCAAACTAGTGAGGTCCATCAAGCTCACGAGTCTGGTTCGCAAATATGAATATGTATATATATATATATATATATATATATAATACACACACACGCGTATGCATACATGCACATGTCTATGGCACTTGACTGTCTATCTTACACTGCATTATTGACTCTCACACATCCCTCTCTGGTTGACAAATCCCATCATGGTTAAGTGGATATATGTGTGTGTTTCCTGCTGCACTGCACTTCCTTCCAATGCCAAATTGATGTCTAATATGCTCATCATGTCACATTACTATTTACTAAGAAGTTTCTGATCCTACTCTTTCTTTCTTTCTATTGTGCCTCAATTATTCAATCCTTTTCCAGATTCTTATACAGCTCCTCTCCTTCTTTGGCCCCAAATGAATTTCCCTAGTTCTGGAATTTCCATTAGAATGCCTTTGCTGAGAAACCTGTTAAATGCTAACCCTTGTTTCACATTGAATCTCTGTATTCATAGACACAGCTGTAAGGAGCCCAAGCAAACACTTACCCTATGTCCTTCCTACTGATTCTATCCTGCCTCATCACTTTTCTTTGCTTTCCGCTTCAGCCTTCCCATTTTTTCCATTTCCTGTTCCCTGTCTCCTTAGAATTCACTGCTAACCATGCTAATGACTCCTTTCTTATGCCCAGGTGCATTTCTGTTCCCTTCATAACTGTGGCGGTCCTCGTCGTCTAGACCCTACAAGGATCCGTAATCAACTCTGCCAACTCACGAGCCACGAAGTTTCGAAAGGGTAGTCATCACATGTGTCCAATGGAAAATGTACAAAAGAAGTAAAAGTAGTGTATTGATATAAATATGTACACTAGATTACATTGTCTTATACACAACGAAAGCTCAAAAGAAAAGTATACTAGCCAAGGGCATACCCGTGGCACACAAAACTCACAAGTTGTTGGTGGAAGAGGGTCCTGCTCATTGTTGCGGAGGTGCAATCAGGGGTTGGGAATTCGCCTGCTCACTCTCACCTGAAAAGGATTAGGGGTGTGAGTCTCAAAGTTACTGGTTCAGTAGAGAAGCTCCCCCAAAACGTATGATAATCCACAATAATCACGATAACAATTATTCATGCTAAATTAAAGTAAATAACATTACTGAGCAGAAAATAAACAAACCACCGCATGTTACCGTTACCACGCAAGCACCATGAGTAAGCTAGCACAACGCTACACTCGGGACAAGGTAATTGGCCCGCGAAGCCAGAACCTGATTCGGACAAGAATACACAGGTAACTTTGCAGTCTTGCAGTTAGAAACACATTCTGATTGCCGCTCCACACCTGATTACCTGCTAACTGGAGAGGCAGTGGGGACAACACATTAACTCAACTTAGGACTAGCTGAGGTCCAACACATCTGTCGGTGTCCAATCCCCCAACCATGAGTGTACTTGAACCACACAAGCCGCCCAACAATCGTTTTTCCCCTGCCTAGGACGAGGAATAAAAAACGGGAGTCCGAGAAGACCACAAGACTCCGTCAGTGCTTGCAGCACCGGGACTAGACCCCTGTTGACACACAAAGTGCAAAGCACACACAATAGTTGAGGCCCTCGATTGGAGGTAACAGGTAAGTATCGAGCGTTGACACTACCAAACTCCTCAGAAAAATACTGTAAACCCTTTTGCATTGAGTAACACTACGATACACATAAATATAGGCCTCAACTAACATGGAATTGTTAGCACGTTGCACACAGAGACCACGATAAGAACACGGACACATGATAGATTGTGACTCCAAACTTGAATGTGTCGGGCTAGGGGATCGCAATAAGTACGCGTCGGGTCCCTCGACTGCGACATCTCACATAGAATTCGGGACACAGTCCCCACTTAGAAACCTTCCACAAACCACCAAATCCGATATTCCATATAACTGTTCATATTCCTCATAGTAAATAGGCCACAAATATACATTAACCACCATGAAAAGCTTCTAGGTAAGCCAAACAACATAAATAAACCCTAAACATGGATTCTAGTAATGTAGGCATGAAGAACTAATCCCAAACACTACAAAACGAGGTAAGCTTTCATCTAAACATGCTAAACTCAACCTATTCCTACTGAGAAGAGGAGAGCTACCCTACCAAACGATGAAGAACCGCACTTATTGGGGCCTTTACGTGATCTGACTGCCTCCTATGCAAAATCGACTCTGGAACACTCCCAAACGGCCGAAGAAGCCAAAAGCCACGTGAATCTCGTTCTGGGAACCTGCCTGGCAGAACAGGGGGTGAAACCCTCGTTCTGCAGGTGCCCCAGCCTAAAAAGGTGCCGGAAACAAGAATGCGTCACCCTGATAGGCCGCGACCTTAATGCGTCCTATCAGTGGCCCGCTACACCAAAGGGTGCCACATATCCTCAAGGGACACTTACCTCCTCTCTAACTGCCATGAAACACATCCGAACTGTCAGCCGTGATAGAAAGTTGAACGTGTCGCTCAGCCCGGCCGCATTAAGAATGGGGCAGTCTCACCGGACGTGTTCACAACCAGAGCACCAGACTTAAGCCACTCGAGGCTAAAGGCCCAAGAACACTACAAAGAGACAGTGCACGACTCACACAAAGCCACAACAACCACTAGACCCACTAAAGATGATCTAAAAAGCACCATACGCTACAATAACTACCCTGGAGCACCTGTCACGATCCAAGTTGGAACTGATCTCATCACTCTTTGTGTAGAGTATTTTAATGCTGTAGATGCCATTGGTGTCATATCTGCCTGCTGGGATGATCCCTAGTAGATATCATGCTTATGTATGTTTACTTTTCAAGATTTCTGGTTTCTATCTTTAATGACTTTTTTTTCTATGATGATTCTCAGCCATGGGCAGCCTTGCCTAGATATTAATGTTGTAAGGTGTCCATGGACTATAATTAACCTGCTATATTGCTAATGACATCAAATTTGCCAAGGAGTTCTGAGTGATAAGCAGATGGTTTCCTATTCATCATTGTTAGAAAGCTAATTTCCTTGTTGCTTCATAAACTTTGAGAAATATTATACCTTGAAGAGGTGGCAATCTGTGTGACATGGCCCATGTCTTGAGTGACATGCTGACCTTGCATGTCTAATTCTCAGCTGATGCTGTAAGATAAAAAAACTCTAGTTAGACATGAAAAGGTTGGAACTAGCTGTACATGAAAGGACCCACATGCTTAGGTTGTGAATTTAAGGCGAGCTGTAGGAGGACAAGTCAGGGATAGAGATGACCTGTTCTCAAACATTGTTGAGAAGATCATGAAGGTTATTTGAAAACCATTCTCCAGTTTCTTTTAATCATACCCAGTTTTTAGACTTTTGAGGATAAGAGTGCGGATAAGTCATTCAAGCATTTCTGTGGAATGACCTATACTGATTTCTCCATCCTCAGATAGTCAAATACCCCCACCTGCTGTGGCCAATCTGCAGCTGCTACTGGTACCACCAGTCAGTAGCAATTGTCAGTTGCTGCTCTTCTGGCAGTCACCAATCACTGTGAAAGCAGTGTGCCATTGGCACCGTCAGTGCCATTATGAGACTCAGCTGTCATGTCGGGTCATCTGTTGTGGAATATCGTGTTTGCCATTGTTTATGTTATCTGGCATATTAACTTTGACCTTTGGGTTGGATTAAATTTATAGCCCGTCTATGTATGCCTGGTGGAGATTTTGATTGAATGTGATAGATTACTGTATTCAGAATCACTGCTTGAACTCCACCACACATGTAACCTTACTCAGCTAGGTGTTCATCACCTGCCCATACATGTCATTGTTGTTTCCTGCAGCTGGCTTCCTCCCACTGTGTATTGTCTGTTTTTTTTTTCAATTTAAAAATTGGCGTTTCTGTTCATACCTTCATTTTTGTCTGTCTTCTTCGGAAGACTATCATCTCCTTCATGTTTTGGTGATGTCATTTGTCATTACAATGAACACATCTCTAAACATTGCTTCTTTTCACCGGTTATAGTTTTCCTTGGTCAGCCAGCACCCCTTCTTCCTGATTCTTTTCTAGCAGATCCAATCTGCTACTGGATGTAACACACAACCTTGTTGGTGATATATTACGAAGGAATTGCTGATTCCATTCTATTTCACAGGCACTAGTCTTTCTGCTAGCTCTTATTGTGAGAGCAGCAAACAGGCCAGCAGATTACGACAGTGATGATGAGTACATTGTTGCACCAAGGTCCACAATCAGGCAACCACTAATCAACAGGCAGGATGTTCCGGCTACTGGGGTGCCCGTTACCGGCACAGTTGATCAACAGCGCCCGAGCAGGAGTGATGCCTGGAGCAAGCGGATGAGGGAGAAGGTAGGAAGATGGTGTTCCACTTGTGCAATCTTCATGCTGTTTTCGCTCGAGATGAGTCGTTAACTTAACATTTCACATTTGTCTGGCTGGTTCGCAGTATGGTCTTGACACTTCCGAGTTCACGTACAACCCATCAGATCCAAACAGGTATCAGCAGGTGGCACCACCAGCCGGCGAGGAGAGGGGTCGTTGCACCATACTGTGAAAAGGGAAGAAAAATGTTTTTCCGACTGCGTTTGTGTGTGTGTGTGTTGACCACCGTTCTTGTGAGGAGGATGTTTGATGCGACTGGTGGTGCTGAGTCTGGATGCTGTGCGCAGAATAGGTTTTATGTCCTCCCTCGTCACCACCTGGATGGGATGGGATGGGATGCTGCTGCTTTGTCCAATTCTGTTCCGGAGTTTGGTGTGTATAAGTATAAGAATTGTTTCCCCACGAATCACCGGGGTCGTCCTCGTGTTGTGTTGTGAACAATCGCGTCCTCCTCCTCCATAGAGAGTCACTGTTGGATGATTTCATGTGTGTTGGACATCTTTGTGGTCCCAAGTGTCGGGTTTGGTCCGCATGTAAACATCTCTCTCTCTCTCTCTCTCTCTCTCTCTTGATTCAGATCTGACGTTTTTTGTTTTGCAAAGTGTCTCTACATAATGCCGAATCATGAGTTTAATGACCACAGATTCTATTTGGCCATTTGCACAGTAAACAAAAATGTCAAGGTTATGCATTGCGATTAATGTGTCTACCACCTCTTGTCATTTTGAGCCTAACCTAAGCTTCATGCCAAGACCGTTTGTTAAAGCATACTTTGCTTTAGACACAGAAGAAACCTTCCAGCTGACTGTATCGTGTGACGCACCAAGTAAAAACTCCTCTCACTCTTGTTGGTATCCACACCCTATTTACGTGATAAGAGAAAATTTAGATTGCATTCTTAATTAACTGCATTATTCAAAACTGACATTTTCTTACTGTGGTGGCCAAATTTGGTCACCTAAGCCCATGATGGTCAATTACGGCCCTCTCGTGTCCTGTCAACAAACATGACACCATTTCAAAGGGCCACGTCCTCATCAGGGCAGTTCGAAGACCTCCAAGGTATGACCCCCGTGATCGGACGTCGTCAAGCTCCACAGCAACATATCCCCGATCAGGTCATCTATCCTTCCATCGAACAACTATGGACGCTACCGATCAGCGCGTTCCATCACCACGCGAGTCACCTGCTCGGTGATCTTGTCCGGAGGTTGCCGAACAGCTCTCCGTATCCTCGCGACGATTATAACTGTCCCAGGCCACGCGCTTCATCATCAAGAGGCGCGTTAACTGCCTGGCATCTCAACAGACACCTGGGTGCATAACTCCTTTCGTTATGCGCACCCATGTAGGCGCCTTTTCAGGCACGATCTACCAACATTACGCTCGATCGCCTCCGCACCTACTCCTATAAAGGTACAGGTACAGGACCATGCACTGGTACGTTCTCTCTCACGCGAACACACCCTGACGCATTCAAACCCCCTGCCTTACAAGCCTCTCACTGACTTAGGCATCAGAGGGTTTTCTCAGTCTTCATCGGGCCCCCTGATCCAATTCTGGTTTTGCAGGCTTCCGTCCGCACCGGCGTTCGTCTTCCCCGTCTTCTTTAGTGGAGGCCCGTTTGGCTCTGGCCCAAACAGGAATATACCACCACATTTGGCGCCGTCTGTGGGAACGACAGAGCCATGGCTCGCGGACGATCCTCTCACCAGAACGCAGGAAGTAGGGCGACCAGATCTCGCCGCTCACAGGCGAATTCTCCTCGCCGGTCTACTCCTGTCGACGTCAACATCGCCCCTGCGGGCACCAACAATAATGATGTCCCCACGCCGGCGGTCGCCGCACCGGCAACTGCTCTCGAAGTAGCAGAACTCCGGGGGCAGATGCAGCAGTTAACAGGTGTTTGTCTTGCCCTGCAGGCTCAGCTGGTTGGACCACCAGCCTCGGCGGCCCCCCTACCGCGAGAGCGGCAGGTGGCGTCGTCGCATCGGCGTTCTCGCGTCGTCCCGGCGCCTCAAGAGCAGCAGGCAGACTCACCGCGCCGGTCGCATCGAGCCCCGTCTGAGGAACGGGCACCGGAGCGCCGCGGGCGTTCACCCCGTCGCTCTGTTGCCTCCCCCCATCCGCCGCGATCGGTCGTGGGAGCCAACTCCCACGAGTCCAGACGAGGGGGCCCCGCCAATTCCGAACAGGAGCTCGCCAGGCGCCTGCGGCGTGTGGTCGACCTCGAGCGCCGCGTGGACGCGATGGTCCAGCGCGCAGAGGGGAAAGCTCCAGCGGAAGATGACCTGGACTTCCGCTCCCCTTTCAGTAGGGAGATCCTGGAAGCTCAGGTCCCTTCCAAGCTCCCTCTGCCCACCATCGCACCCTACGACGGCACCATCGACCCGGCCGACCACATCCACGGCTTTGAGTCGCACATGGTGTTCCATAGAGCATCAGATGCGGCCAAGTGCAGGGCCTTCCCTACAACCCTCAAGGAGACCGCCAGGGCCTGGTTCGAGACCCTCCCTGCGGGCTCCATCACCTCCTTCCGCCAATTGAAGAAGTCCTTTCGGGACAACTTCCTTGGCGGAAGGTCGCAGCCGCGAACGGCGGCTTCTCTCCTGGCCGTGCGCCAGAAAAAGGGCGAGGCGCTTTGGGACTTCGTTAAGAGGTTCCGAACAGAGGCACTTCGCATTTCGCGCCTGGACGTCTCTCTGGCAACCAGTGCCCTTATTCAGGGCACCCGCGACGGCTTTTTGCAGAGGACCCTCGGCGTCCAGCAGCCCGCCACCCTTGCCGAGCTGCTCTCCATCGCACAGCGCCACACGGCTTGCGAGGAGAGCCTAGCAGCAAGTAGGACCGAGCAGGGGGAGCAGTCGGATAAGAAGAGGCCTTTCGACAACGGTTCCGACCGTGATCGAAAGAAGGGACGACGCAACGGTGACTCTTCGTGCCGTCCGCCCCCCTTCACCAACTACACCCCCCTCACTGTGGCACCCGAACAGATCCTGGCGGAGATCAGGAACGAAGCATATGTTCGGTGGCCACAGAGGATGCGCTCTGATCCCCGGAGGCGCGATCAGAACAAGTACTGTCGCTTCCATCGTGACCACGGCCACGACACCTCCGAGTGCCGCCAGCTTAAGGACGAAATTGAAGACCTTATCAAGCGTGGCTACCTTGGACGGTTCGTGCGCTGAAATGAGGAGCGCCCCAGACGCCGAGAGCGGACTCCCGAGTAGCCGATCAACAATGAGCCCAATGGGCAGGAGATCAACGTGATCTCTGGAGGCTTCGGCGCAGGCGGAGAAGGCACTCGAAGCTGACGCGACTACGCAAGGCCAGTGCATGTGGTAGATAGGCCTTCGGCACCTCGGCCGGCTCCATATCCCACCAGTCCTACACGCGCACAGCTCGAGGAGGCTATAACCTTCTCGGACGAAGATCTTGTAGGGGTTACGACCCCACACACCGATGCGTTGGTCATTTCGGCCACCATCAATCACTGTAATGTGCGCCGGATTCTGGTGGATAATGGAAGCGCCCCCGATGTCTTGGCTTACGATTGTTTCGTCCTCATGGGCCTGAAAACCGATCAACTCACCCCTGTAAACTCGCCTCTGTTCGGCTTTTCGGGAGTTTCGGTCCAGCCCATGGGAAGAATTCGCCTCCCGATCACTTTAGGGACGGCTCCAAGGATCGTGACCAAGATTGTGGACTTCTTGGTCATCAACAACATGCCTGGATACAACGCCATCCTCGGCAGAGGTCTTATCGGGCGCATCAAAGCAGTACCTTCGTCACTCCATCAGAAGATGAAGTTCCCAACCCCGAGCGGGGTTGGCGAAGTGCTGGGGTGCCAGCGCGAGTCTCGCCGTTGCTATGTCCTCTCTTTAAGAGACAAGCAACCACTCGCGGACCCAGCCCCGCCAGCGTCCGACCAGCCTTCCACCAGCCGAGGAACGCCTGCTGAAGATCTAATCCCCGTCCAGGTAGACGATGACCCCGAACACGTCTTATACATTGGCGCCTTGTTGACAGAGGCCGAGCAGCAACGCTACACAGCCTTCCTGCTGGCCAATTTGGACGTGTTCGCCTGGTCTGATGATGAGCTTCCGGGCATTCCCCCGGAGGTAATGGTACATCGCCTCCGTCTGGATCCCCGGATTCCACCAGTTCAACAAAGGAGGCGACCTGTGAACCGCGAACGGCAGACAGTGATTCAGGATCATGTAGTCAAAAGCTGAACTGTTGGGCTCCTCCGAGAAGCCCAATACCCAAGGTGGATCTCCAATGTGGTCCTCGTACGCAAGGCCAACGGTAAATGGCGTGTGTGTGTTGATTACAAGGATCTCAATAAAGCAACGCCCAAGGACAACTTCCCTCTGCCGCGCATTGATCAGCTGGTGGACGCTACTTCCGGTCACGAGCTCCTCAGCTTTTTGGACGCCTACTCTGGTTACCACCAGATCAGTATGCATCCCCCGGATCAAGACGCCACGACGTTCGTTACAGACCTAGGCTTATACTGTTTTACCAGAATGCCTTTCGGCCTAAAGAACGCGGGAGCAACTTACCAGCGGCTGGTCAACAAGATGTTCGAGCAGCAGATCGGGCGCAACATGGAGGTCTATGTTGATGACATGCTGGTCAAGACGCTTCCGAGCATTGACCACATTTCCGACCTCCAGGAAACTTTCGCAACCCTGCGAAAGTACAATATGAAACTCAACCCTGCCAAGTGCGCGTTTGGTGTTCGGTCGGGCAAGTTCCTCGGTTTCCTTGTGTCAAACAGAGGAATAGAAGCAAACCCGGAGAAAATGCAAGCCGTGCTTGAGATGAGCAGTCCAAAGACAGTGCGCGACGTCCAACGTCTGACAGGGCATCTTGCGGCACTGAACCGGTTCATGTCCCGAGCAGCAGAAAGAAGTTTTAACTTCTTCAAGTTGCTCCGAGGCCCTAAAAGTGCCTCGAAGCAAGGGGGGCAAGTACGGTGGACTGATGAATGCGAGGCTGCCTTCACCGAGCTGAAGGCATATTTGGCAGCCCCTCCTGTTCTCTCAAAGCCTGTGCTCGGGGAACCTCTGTTCGTGTATCTCTCGGTTACCGAACACTCCATCAGCGCAGTCTTGATCAGAGAAGAAGGAGCAGCACAGCATCCGGTGTATTATATCAGCAGGGTCCTCCAAGAAGCTGAAAGGAGGTACCCCCGAGCAGAAAAGCTCGCCCTTGCTCTCGTCACGGCTGCCCGGAAGCTTAGGCCCTATTTTCAGGCCCATTCCGTCACGGTTCTAACCGATCAACCGCTGAAATCCATCCTTCAGCGGCCGGAGGCTTCCGGTAGGCTTGTTAAGTGGGCGATAAAGCTTGGTGAGTTCGACATCAACTTCCGGCCGAGGACGGCGGTCAAGGCGCAGGCATTAGCAGACTTCGTTGCGGAATGTACTCTCCCGGCCGAGCAGGATCCTCCGTTGGCGGATGAACCCCCATGGGAGCTCTACGTTGACGGGTCCTCTTGCGTTACAGGGAGTGGAGCTGGCTTGGTCCTCACCTCCCCGGAGGGGTTAGAGTTCCAATACGCCCTCCGTTTTCGCTTTCCAGCCTCCAACAACGTGGCTGAGTACGAAGCTTTGCTGTCTGGTATCCGCATGGCTAGGCACCTTGGAGCCATTCGGCTTAGGGTCTTTAGTGACTCCCAACTGGTTGCCAGCCAGGTAAGCGGGCAGTTCGGAGCAAGGGAACCCCGCATGGCTCAATACCTTCAATAGGTCAAGAGCCAAGCAGAGGGCCTCCTACACTTTGAAGTCATACACGTCCCACGGGAGCAGAATGTGCGAGCCGATGCACTTGCCAAGTTGGCGTCCTCAGGTGACATCGCCCCTTCCCGCTCCGTGTTTATTGAAGAGCTCGCCTTACTGAGTACGGAGGTAGATGTTGCAGCCATAGAAACGGACCCACCAACTCCGAGTTGGGTGGACCCTCTCTTGGCGTACTTACTCCGGGGAGAGCTTCCGCCCGAACAGAGCGAAGCTCGGAGAATCAGGATGCGTTCTCAGCATTTCACCCTCGTAGAAGGTAAGCTGTACCGACGGTCCCTTTCAAGACCTCTTCTGCGTTGTCTCAACCCTGAGGAGGCCCTTGCGGCCACAGAAGAAGTCCACGAGGGGCTGTGCGAAAGCCACCTGGGGGGCAGAACGCTAGCACGCAGCATTATCCGAGCAGGATTCTGGTGGCCTTCTCTTCAGAAGGATTGCATGTCCTTCGTCAAGAAATGTCCAGAATGCCAAAAGTTCGGAGAGCTCATCAAGCAGCCTGCCGAACAGCTTCACAGCCTGTTCGAGCCGCGCCCTTTCGCCAGATGGGGCATTGATATCTTGGGTCCCTTCCCAGAGGCCCAAGGGAGGAAGAAGTTTCTGTTTGTGGCCATCGATTACTTCACCAAGTGGATCGAGGCCGAACCTGTTGCCACGATCACCGAACAAGCCGCGTGGAAGTTCGTCTGGAAGAACCTCCTCTGCAGGTTTGGCGTTCCAAGAGTGATCACCTCCGACAACGGGAAACAATTCGACAGCACCTTCTTCAAACAGAAATGTGCCGAGCTCGGAATCTACAACCACTTCACTTCCGTGGCGCATCCCCAGGCTAACGGTTTGGTTGAAAACGCCAACCGAACACTGCTGCATGGGATCCGCACAAGAGTAGAGGCTGCAGGTGGATCGTGGATTGACGAGCTCCCTAACGTTCTTTGGTGTCACCGAACGACTGCTCGGGTAGCTACAGGGGAAACACCTTTTCATTTGGCCTACGGCTCGGAAGCTGTTGTACCTCTGGAAGTAGCCCTTCCCACCATCCGAACAACCCACTTCGACGAAGCCGCCAACAACCGTGCTCTTCGGGAAAACTTGGACATGCTTGGCGAGCGACAAAACGACGCCAGCATTCGCCTCGTTTCTTATCAGCAACGGCTCGCGCAGTATTATAATGCGCGAGTCAAGGAAAGGCGGTTCAATGTGGGAGATTTGGTTTTGCGCCGCTGTTCGGCTTCGGATCCCCGAAGAGCAGTCGACAAACTTGCCATTAAATGGGAGGACCTTATCAGGTCACCCACGTCCTTGGGAAATGCTCATATAAGCTAACTACCCCTAGTGGCGAAGCCATACCCAAGACTTGGCATGTATCTAACCTCAAGGCTTACCATTTGTAAAAGCCTTCGTTCGGCATCCCACTTCTCTTCTCCCTGTTCCTATGGTTCTCAATGATCTGCGCTGTGCATACAATGCTTATAAAACCCGCAGACCTCCATCCGAGCAGAAACAATGACGAAAGGGAGAAGATAGAAAAAGAGACGCCATAGTCAAAACATAGAAAAGAAAATTTTCATTTACTAATCCTTTTTTTTTACAAGTATGGCTGCAAAAAGGGAAATACAAGAAGAACATGGAGCAAGGAGATTAAGGAGCTTGTTTGGAAGGACCAGCATCTTCACCCGAAGAGGGCATCCGCCCAGACTGGAATTGTGCGAAGCGCACACCATCTAAACGGGCGTCATGAGTGCGACGCCGGCATTCCCGAACAGCAGCCTCAAAGGCTTCTCGGGCGCGTTCAACCCAGGAAAGCCGCTCTCCGAGATCCTTCCCAGCATTAAGACCCACCCTGTAGCAGCGGGCCCCGTACTGCTCCAAGTCTTCCTTGTATTCCGGCCCGGCCTTGTACTCAGCAATAGCACGGGCCCCCGCATCTACTACCACCTTGGCCAGGGCGTCCTTTTCGGCCCGCGCCAAGGTAGCCTCCAGCTTCGAAGCCTGGAGGGCAGCTTTGAGGTTCTTCACCTCCTCCTCCAGTGCTGCCTCGTGAGCCTTATATCTCGCTGACAGGTCCTCGCAGAAAGTCGCCTGCGCCTCAAAAAGATATTTCTGCTTCTGACCCCGAGCAGCTAGAGCCTTGAGGATGCCCAGCGACTTGGACATTCCATCCGCAAGCGCCTCCAGATCAACATCGCTCATGCCTTCATCCTCTAGGCCTTCCGGGTGGTAACCTTCCACTGGTCTCTCTGGAGTCTGCTCGGAAGGAAGGTCTAGGCACCTTGCCAGCTGGTCAAGATGGGAAGCAGTAGGGCTCGCAGGCAGCTCCCTTGGCGCGTTCTCCATACGACGAAGGGTCGCCTCCAACGCTGCCACAGAAGGGTCTTCGGGAAGCTTCTTGAGCAGCGCTTCACTGAGGGGTCTTCGGTCGTCATCGGACTCTTCAGCCCGAGCACCGCCCCCAACACCTGTAGCCTCCCCCCCATCACCTTCAACTACCTTGGAGGTTGCATTTACATTAGCAACCACCTCGGTGGGGGGCATGGGGGGCAGGATTCCCCCGGTGGTAGCAGCAATCTCCTCGGACGCCCCCGTCGTCGCGGCCGCTTTTTCAGTGGCCCTTGCAACAGGAACCACTTCCTGTCCCTCAGACGGAGTTGCGCTTGGCGCTGGAGCTACCACGCTGCTTGCTACCACCCCAGCAGGGGCGGAAACGTCTGTCGCATCAGCGTCCTCCTCCCGCCGAACAGGAGACACCGCAACTTCTCCACTCCTCCTGGAAGAAGCCCCCGCAGTGTTGCTGGTAGCACCGTGCTCGGCACCACCAATGTTGGAAGCATCAGAGGGCTCCCTATCCTTCGAGCAGGTGGAGCCCTGGCCTCTTCTCCGGCAGGGCTCTCGGACCCGTCGCTCACGACGACGAGCCCCAGCTCGGTTGCCATCTTCTGCGCGACCTCTGGGCGCGCCACGGAGGCCACCCGCGGCACTCCCTGATCGGCCGATTCCACGGCCTCACTTCTTCTACGCAGCAGCAACTGCGCCTCTTTTGCTTCCTCCTCAGTCCCCTCCTCGTCACGTGGAGGAGTAGCTTGTACCGTCTTCTTCCTCTTCCGAGCGCGGAGTTGTTCTGCCTCCTCTGCGCTCTCGTCGAACAAAACTGGCCTCCTTTTTATGGAAGCGGAAGGACGACTCGCCCCATCGCCCTTCTCCGGTGGAGTCCGAGCTCCAGCCGAAACCACCTCCTTGGTGGCCTTCTTCTTCAGGCGAATCCTTCCGGGCCCCTTTTTAGGGGCCCGTGCCTTGGCTGGACGCTCCTCAGTAGGCAAAGGAGCAACGAGCGCCATTATTACTGCGGTGCCGACCCTCACGGCAGAGGGAACCCGAACAACGGCAGCAACGTCATCGCCCTCATACACCATATGCGCCAAAACAGGGATCTGCTCGGCAAAATCTTCATTCGCCTCCTGATCCCTTTCGGCTTCCAGCTCTGCGGCAGCTGCACATAAAGAAAATAAGAAGAGGAAGAGTTAGAGTGAGGTCACCAAACCAACGAGTAAATAACCAAGAGTTCGTATACTTACTCCACGGTTTGCTCAGGCCGTACTTGACGAGCAAGAACTCGGTCACATAGTTTTCTCCATTCTGAACACCTGCTCGGAGAAGACAGTCCGATGCCCTCGCCTCGTCCTGGATCAGCTTCGGAAAGCTGTCCTTCCGTGCCGAGCGGATAACATTGGGGAATCCCCACTCGGCACCACCCCGGTGGCGCACAAAAAATAGCCTGTCCATCCAACCCTTGTTGTTGGAATATTTGTTGGACAGCCCGATGTGCATCCTATCTGTTCGGTGCTTTGCATAGTAGATATCTGCTCCTGACGCCCGAGAAGCAGACAGCTTGAAGTGAGCCCGGAAAACATCCGCCGAACCCCAGATCTCTTTGATCTTGCAGATGATGCGGAAGATGCAGATGTACCTCCATGTGTTGGGCGTCAGTTGTATTGGCGAAACGCCCCAACAGTTCAGGAGCGCCTTCGCCACTTCCAGCAGCGGTAGCTGGAAGCCCGCCTCCAGGTGATCTACAGAGAGGAGGAGGCAACCTGGTTTGTTCACCAGGAACGACTCCCCTTCCTTCGCGTCGACGATCTCGTACTCGTCACTGATCCTGAAGCGCTCACGGAGTCCGTTGTAATGGCGGTACCGTGGTCCGCTGGACGCTGCGATGGTCACCCCACTTGCTCCGGCGACGGCCTTCCCTCTGCTCGCCATCACTGGAAGAGTCGCGGGAAGCGGCAGTAGCAAGAGGAGACGAAGGAGAAGGTGGAAAGCTGGGAAGGCAAGAAAACTCGAAGGCTAGAATGCTGGAAGGTTTTTCGTAGGCGTGAATCCCGCCTTCGCCTCCTCCCCTCCTTATAAGGAAAGGGGAGGGAGGGAAATTCGAGGCGGGCCCTAAAACGCCGCTCCTTCCAGTTTTGAAAATTTCCCCTCGGGTACGACGTCGGCGGCCGTTCGAATGCAACGACGACGCTCCTGGCTCAACACGGCTTTGCACCCATCATGATGGGTTAGCTGTTTGACAGGACTCCAAGCGGCGGCACCACGCAACGGGCCATCGCATTAAATGCGGAAGCGACGCCCTCGAAGCGCTCGTCTCACCGAGCCACTCGAGAGCGTGGGGGGCAAGTGTGGTGGCCAAATCTGGTCACCTAAGCCCATGATGGCCCATTACGGCCCTCTCGTGTCCTGTCAACAAACATGACACCATTTCAAAGGGCCACGTCCTCATCAGGGCGGTTCGAAGGCCTCCAAGGTATGACCCCCGTGATCGGATGTCGTCAAGCTCCACAACAGCATATCCCCGATCAGGTCATCTATCCTTCCATACCGAACAACTACGGACGCTACCGATCAGCGCGTTCCATCACCACGCGAGTCACCTGCTCGGTGATCTTGTCCGGAGGATGCCGAACAACTCTCCGTATCCTCGCGACGGTTATAACCGCCCCAGGCCACGCGCCTCATCATCAAGAGGCGCGTTAACTGCGTGGCATCTCAACAGACACCTGGGTGCATAACTCCTTCCGTTATGCACACCCATGTAGGCGCCTTTTCAGGCACGATCTACCAACATTACGCACGATCGCCTCCGCACCTACTCCTATAAAGGTACAGGTACAAGACCATGCATTGGTACGTTCTCTCTCACGCGAACACACCCTGACGCATTCAAACCCCCTGCCTTACAAGCCTCTCACTGACTTAGGCATCGGAGGGTTTTCCCGGTCTTCACCGGGCCCCCTGATCCAATTCTGGTTTTGCAGGCTTCCGTCCGCACCGGCGTTCGTCTTTCCCGTCTTCTTTAGTGGAGGCCCGTTTGGCTCCGGCCCAAACATGAATATACCACCACACTTACCAACAAGGTGTTTAGACAAAAAATGCAGAGCACATCGATGTCTTTATGTGTGTCATAACTTTTGTCAAGTTACATCAAGTTATCAGTGAGGGATATGCGATCTCATTGAATCATAACTTCTGGGTCGTTATTTCATGATTCTCCTACCAACTCAGTGGCGTGAAATTATATGTATTTTTGTTTCAGATGACTGTGACATACATGCACGTAGATCTTCAAAGGAATCAACCAATTGATCTTGAGTTATTTCTCGCCTTGTATGGTCAAAAAATAGTAACCTCTAGGAATTTGTAATGCCAAGATATGGTAACACCGGCGGCTAGAGACGTTATCGTGAGCCGTAGTCTTATACTATACACATTGCATGTGGTATACAACAGGGAGGTCAGTCTCAGCGCAATGGGCACTCAAACCGTTTGAACTGTCTTTCTCGGACACCCCCAAAGAACCCTATCCGAGATGGGGGAAAGATTGCGGACAACGATACTGTTACTGTCTTGTGTGTGGTCGCTTGAGTGCACTCATAGCTAGGGGGTGATAGATGTATTGGTTCCCAACTAGTTTAGATGCTCTCTATATTGTTCATAAGAATCTCCCCAAGGATGGTCATGCGTGAGACTATAGTTGTTGCGCTTCAAGTGTGTTCTTCATGACCCCTACAGATGGTAGGAAGAAAGGTGTGGTTGCAGCAGTCAGTATGTGTTGTTCGTTGCTAGACAGTGAGGTTATTGTTAGTACTTGTATGTGTTAGAAATTGGTGTCATGAGATAGTCTCCCTTGACCCATGTTACAATGTCGTACTTTTCGCTCCTAGTTTCATGTGATTTTATACAACTGTCAATTCATGTATAACTCCATCAATGTAATACTTTTATAGCATAAATATGGATCTTTATGATACATTTCACAGTGTTTTAGGGAAGAATCCTACTGAGCCGATGATATTTGAGGCTCACACCCTATTTTCCCCTTTCGCAAGAATTAAGCTCATCTATAGTGGTTTGTGTAGCACCCCGGAAATTTTAATTACATAAAAATTTAAAATAAATAGAAATAAATAATTTCCATAATATCGGAGTATTTAAACATACGTATCATTATCGTATGAGCTAAAACACATCGAAAAAATCCGTAAAAAATATAAATCAACCCCAAACATTTTTACTAAAAGTTTCACAAAGAAATTTAGGCCAAGAAAAATCGGATTAGCCAAGTTTAAAGTGTTTCACGACTTATTATCGTAATTCATGAATAAGTCGGAAAATCATTATCACACGTACTTGGATGAGTCAAAAAATTAAATAAAAATCATATATGGGCTTCAAATAATATCTTCTAATGACCCATCAAGAAATTTGGGTCAATAAAAATCATTTGGACTAGGTTTAAGAGTTATTGTGACTAATTATCCAAATTAGGAAACAAGTCGGAAAACCGTTAACACGAAAATACGACGCAACCAAAAATTTAATAAAAGTGTTGGAGAAACTCCTAACATTATATATTAATGACCCAATATCTTAATTGGGCCAAGGGACCACATATGACCCAAAAATCAAATGAAGCTAGGAAATGCATGGAAATTCGTAGCTTAAATTAGCTGAAATTAAAAAGAGGCAATTATAGTTGAATTGGGAAGAGATCTTACACTCTTGGCAACCCAAATTCGTGCCTACCCACCCATAGAGATTGCTTGATGGTCAAGACTCTCTAATGGAGGGAGAGATCTTCAAATTTTGGAAAGACACAAGCCAATCCCGCAACCCTTCTTTCCTAGTTATATTAGGACTCCTAAATACCTTGGTTATTTAAATACTCTTCATCCAAACCCTAGGGACGAGTTTACAACTTGCTGGGGTCGTGTGGAGGAGCTCTTGGGGGCTGGGGAGCTGTGGATCGACCACAAGAAGGACATCTTCTTCCCCCGTTCGTCTTCTGCGACCTGCACAAACCGTCCACTTGAAGCCGATCAAAGGTAGGCCAAACCTAAACCAAACCTTGCAAGGATTATACCCCTGGAAAGAGGGTCAAGTCTACGTCCTAACCCAAGTGGAATGCCTAAATTCCATGCAGTTTACACAAAGTATTAAGCGTTCTCCTGCGAGTGGTCTGAACACGGGTTTTTTGGAAGAACGGGACTTCTTTAACCCAGAAGGTAGGTTTTCTCGGGCAAAACCTTAACATATCCTATATCAATGTGTAGAGAATCAAGTTAAATTTTATTTCCCACTGGTTTCATCGAATTTCAATGAGTAGATTTTGAACTATAAGCGTTTTCCCCAAGTCGCGCACTATTAGGGCTTTTCCCATTCTTTATATGTTGCATGTGATTCGAGACCGAATTAGAGCAAACCCACAATATGAAAGTTTTTCTACTAGTTTTCCTAGTCATGTTTTGTGTTGAACATTTTATCTAAGTATCATTAGTTAGAGAGTTATAAGCATGGTAAGAGGGTTACTGCATGAAACTATGTTTTTCAGGTTACACTTGGTGTTATGTTGTGTTTGACTTGATTAAAGCCTATCGAAACCCTCATGGTTTTCTAATTTCGATTTACTGGAAGCACCCTCGCATGTCTAGATTAATTTAAAACTAGTTTCGTTATTTTTCATCCACTGTACAATTTGTTCTCTATTTTTGAAGCACCCTGTGTCAATATAAGGCTGTTCTAGACCGCAATCCAAGAACATGTCCTTTCTCTGCCAGATTCAGGCGCAGACCCTGCGAACGCGATGGCCCGATAGGTCGGGTTCTATGGTCTTGTCGCGACAGTATACCCCGTCACGTTCTGAACGCGACGAAGCGCTCCGTCGCTACCTTGCTGCCAGATCTGACTGCCCCGTCGTGTTCTTCACATCCCAGTGTCGCGTTCTGTTCCCGACCCATCGCGACCCTTACGGGGATCCGTCGCGACCTGACCTTCGGGTCTGACCGCCCTGTCGCCTTCTTCATATGCACCCATCGTGATCTCAGGATTTTGCATTAAATCCCCACTTATTTTCTTGTAAATCTAACCACTATACCCGAGGTCTGGTTAACATGATATTTAGTGTGTAATTCACATGTTTTGGGTCTGATCATTGCATGGTGGTTATTTTAATGGCTTAAAAGTGATTAACCCATTTAAAAGCTTTAATTACATGAATGCTATTCTAATTGCTCCTTAAATGTTATGATCCATTCATGCAACTCATGATTTAATCTCTCCATTATTCTACCATGTTTTAAATGATAATTATCGTTCTTAAATCTTGCAAGCCCATGTGTAGTTAAATGCATTGTTCAATTCGTGCCATCATGTTAAGTGCTTTTTCCGCGAGTTTGAAACCGATGGTTTGAGAATTGAGACACGCGTACATCACTACACACTTACACGTCTAGGCAGCCTTTTCTTGGGGATTTGGAGGCTCTCTACCGGTCATTCTGAATCGGTAGACTAGTGACATTTTCTCTAAGGCCTCCGTAAATCTCCTCTGACCATGGATTCCCACATGGCCGACGAGTTGGTTGTACCATTGAAGCTCCCTAGAGATAGTGTGAACTTCCTCTCTCGTCTTGTTCTCGTGAGTGTGAATTACAATCTAGACTAAAGCCGTTAATGTAAAGATTGAACTAAATTATAAATCGTACCGTTATGCTGCCGAATTTATCTCTTGACCATTGTTATCATGAAATCCTGTTCAATTACTTATTACTAGTTCTCATCATCATCATGAACATGACAGTACACATGCTTACTTATTGAAACTCTCATTGGCCATTATAAATGACTTTGGGTATCTACATTTAAAATTTAAGTGAGATGCTGACTGGGCACGGCGAGTGTCCAAGGGCTCCAGTCTAGCCCCAATGATGGAGAGTCATAAATATATTGTTAACGATGGGGTATAATGATTACTGGCGTTGCATCTGTGCTGGGAGTCGTGCGTGCGTGTTGAATGATAGATACAATAACCACATACACGTGTCCTTGTGTACATTCTTGATGGATCTTTTCTTGGTGTACATTGGTGTCTACGTGCCTGATTAGTGTTACATGATCGTGCTCGTGCGTGCTTGCTTGCGTGATATGGCCATCTTGCATTTAATGCAATTAGTGATACCTTGCGTTCTTGACATCAAGGGAATTCTTGCGTGCTTGTACAAAGTAATCTATTGCTAGTTCTATCTTGTCATCGTGTTCAAAATCGTGTTCTATCATGATCACTCTATCTAGCTTGTTCATGTAACATGTTTTAACGAGTTTTATTCGTACTTGCATATCATTCATCGTGCTTACCTAGTTCTAAATTGCTAATTACTTATATCATTGCCCGCACATTGAGATATAAATCCTACTGGGCTAGTTTGCTCATCCCCTACTTTTACCCAATCTAGGTGACTATGAAGTTCAAGAGGAAGAGCAAGTCGAGGATGGGAATACGTCCGAGTGATGAGAGTTCCAATTATGAGTCTATCTATAGTTAGTTTATTTTGAGTGTTAGAACAATGTAGTAGGAAGTGAGGTATTATGTACTTTTACTTTTATTGAGTCTTAGTCCTGTAATAGTTTCCATTTGGAATACAATGAGTTGAGATTTGAATAAAAGATTAGTTGAGTTCAATATTTGGGCCCTATGATGATGTATGTTTTTATACATTTAGTGCGTGCTAGCTAGAGACTTATTTGCCGACTGTTCACGTCTCGGGTTATCATCTTGAATTATTTCCGAATTAATATTAATATCCACTGCATAATTCTCGGGACGTGACAATTTAGTGGTATCAGAGCCTAGGAACACCAAATAGGATGTATGTCTCAGGAATAGGAGATACCTATGGAACCTAGGTCATGGAAATTAAATACAGTACCTGGTGAGAAGGGGTAGAGACTGGGAATATGTTAGCAAGAATTAAACACTCCTACCCATTGACTTTGATAATGTATCTAGAGGCATTAATTGGTTTCCATTCTTTTCTCAGAAACCCTCATAACTCTTGCACTCAACTGCAATGGCTCGCAACCAATGGCAAGCTATGCAAGAAACAGTAGCTGGATTGACTCAGGCCGTGCAAAATGTGGTTCAGGCTGGAAATCAGGCTGCTGCAGTTAGAAATGGAGCCAGTGATTTGCACCGCAATTTTAGGAGCTTGAACCCTCCTCGTTTCTCTGGATCCCCTGATCTGGACGAAGCAGAGAACTGGCAGGAGGTGATAGAAAGGATCTTCTAAGTCATGCAATGCACTAACAGGGAGAAGGTGGTACTGGCCACTTTCCAATTCACTAAGGATGCCCGAGCATGGTGGAAGGCCACATCGGCCCACCTGCCTAATGTTGGCGAACTGGAGTGGGCCGGATTCCTGGAGATATTCCGGGGAAAGTATTTCTCTGAGAGAGTCAAGGAGAAGAAGGCAGCAGAGTTTGCCGCACTAAAACAGAAAGGGATGTCTGTGGCTGAGTATGAGGCTCAGTTCACGCGTCTTGCTGTGTATGCCCCACACTTGGTGGGAACTGAAAGACTTAAGGCAAATCGGTTCATGGATGGGCTCAGGCCCATGCTCATTGAAAGGATTGGACCACACAACATTCAAACTTACACTGAGATGGTCCAAAGAGCTCAGTTGGTAGAAGACACCATGGCCAAAGTAGAGGGCATGAGGGGCAAGGACAACTCCAAGCCGGTCTTCGTCAAGAAGGGAGCACCTAATATTGCTCCAACCTTTCGTAACAACAACGTCAACAACAACAACAAGAGGCCGAATGTAACGTCGTGTGTTTTTCGGATCCTTGTGGATCATGTGTGTAATGATTGTGGTGGCCATCATGAGGCCAATGTGGTTTGGAAGTGTGGTGCGCGCAGGTTTGGTCCTGAAACAAAATCGGACCTACTGCAGTTGAGTAGAGGTTGACGGCCAGGTGTGGTCGTTGACTGGTTTGGCGTCCATCGAAGGTGACGTCAACTTTAAGAACTTAACGGCGGGCTTTGTGGACGTTTATTGGGGTGGTTCCCTAAATGACATCTGGGTTGACGCCAACCTGTGCGACCTGCAGGATATAGGTCTACCCGAGGGCAGTTCCCTCACTCCGTTCTCCTTCTCCCTCGCCCTATTTTCATGCCCTTGCTTTCCCACTGCTTCCAATGGTTGCAGAAGGCTAGTTGGAGGATCGTGGAACGTGAGGTGGTGACGAATCGGGCAAGGAAACGTCGGAGCGAGGTGTAATCTCCGTAGGAGCTCGCGAAGGGTTTGGTACGAATCGGGAGGATTTAGGCGGTTTAAGTGCGTCTTGAGGTAGGGAACGATCCATTTTAATTCCTTCTGTTGTGATAATGCATCTGGAACGCATGAATCTGCACGTTAATTATGTTTTTGGGTAAAGGTACTCTATGTGGGGACAATGGGTGGTTTGAGTAATTTAACAAGTGAAACTTGTAGTTTCGGTTTGATTGAGATGCATGTATGTTAGAGGAAGTGTTTCCTCATATTTTTCCATTGATTTTAGGGCCGAGAATACCTGAGGAATCGGCCTAGGGTTTCTGTGAGAGCTGATAGTCGAGGAGCTTGGCATCAATATCGATTGACGCCAGGTTCTTTAGCTAGGAGATTGACGGCCAGATATCTTGCCATTTATATCTCATAAACGACAGTCGATGTTGCCGCCAGCATGCATGTATTTAAATGTTGCTATATTGAATATTTAAAGATAACGAGCGGTATGTTGGCACCTGTGGTGCACTGGGTGCATGAGGTATCTGTGACTAGCGTACAAGGTACAGCCCTAGCTAGTTCTTTACGTGTTTACGTGGTGTTTACGTGTGGTAAACTACCAGTGCACGAGGTTTGTGCGAGGCTTCACGTGGTTTGTGTGTGACGTGCACGTGGTTTTATGTACATGACAAGTAGTACGACGCCTACCGTGGTTACCTCTCCAGTTGGGTGCCCCAGGTTCTCTGTGAGCCAGGTTGTTAGCTCGGGGCTTTGTCCCGGTACCTGTGCTGTACCGTCGAGGTCTGTGTCGTCTGACCTGGACACCCTCACTCCTTTGCTTGAGCTGTACGTCCGGCTGAGGGAAAGATGACAGTGGGACAGTGACTGTTGTACTTGTCTTTTGGTCACTTGTAGCGCGCTCTTAGTTGGGGGCACGGACACCAGTAGTCGACACTGGTCCCCAGCTAGTCCTTTCCAGTGCCTCACTCTAGAGGGCCCAGGCCAGGGTCTTTAGAGGTGCCAGGCATGGGCCTGCGACCGTGTGGTCCGCAGGTGGTGGTGTTTAGTTGGTCTCCACAGTTGCTTGACCTTTTCACGTGGAGTGGCAGTTGGACCTTTCGTTCATGGCTGCGAGACTGAGAGGTAGACCTGTGTTAGTTTGTCTGAGTCAATCACTGGTGTCGCGAACCAGTTCACATGGCTCGTGTGTGGCGGTCTCTACTTTAGCTCGTACACCTGTTTGGGTTTGCCGTTTATTTAATATAGTTGTTTTATGTAGTCGGCAAATGGTGAGTATATTTACAGCTTTAATATCCTGCTTAGCTGTTCTATAAACTGTTAGTATAGTTTACTGCTTACATACCTATGTTTTTAGTTTGCTCGGTGTTGGGGGAGTTCCCTACTGAGCCAGTGACTAGCGAGGCTCACCCCTACCCCCACAGGTGAGGGCGAGGAGGACGTTTCTCGGCCGTCGTCTAGTTCGGAGCCGCGTCGTAGCGGTGCAGGGTCAGCACCTCCAGCAGTGTAGTGTAGTTAGTTGTTTACTTCTTCCAGTTGTACCCCGGGGTATGCCGCAGGCTCTTGTACTTTCTTTCAGTTCTGTGGAAATATGGCTATATAAATTTGTGAAATATATATATGGAATGGTGTGTTCCTTTGTGTTTTCACGGACTAGTGTGTGGTATCCCTTGCGAGGCTTCGGCCCGTTCGCGGGAGACGGACTCGGGTCAGGCATGTTACTGGTTTAACGGGCTTGGACGAGGCGTTCCGTCACAGTTGATATCAGAGCAAGGACCGTGTTAATATAAGGGAACTAGAAAGTTACATAGCCTTATTTCGGTAGTGGTACACTGCTGGTAGTGACCTTGGTTTTTAATGATCTGTTGTTTTGTTTTTGTTTGGTGTTTTGTTTATGTAGAAGTTTGAAATGGCAGATAGAAGAGATTGGGGTGGTGGAGGAGATGATCCAGAGGAGAACACTCAGCGTATAATAGAGAGGATCTGGGAGAGCCTCACCGATATTCGAATGAGGATGGATCAGCAGGCGCTGGTACCACCGGTTGCCATACCATCTGGGGACGAAGAGACTGTACCTATAGCTCTAGTTCCGCCACCGCCAGGAGTGGAGGTGCCTTTTGTAGCACCCTTGCCACCACCACCGCCAGTGTTAGTAGCAGAGGAACCAGTGATGCAAGTTGAGAAGTTTTTGAGATTGCAGCCGCCTACTTAGTCAGGAGGACCGAATCCAGATACAGCGGAACACTGGGTTTATGAGATTGAGAGGGTCTTTACGACCATGAGGTGTCCAGCAGCAGATAGAGTTGTGCTAGCTGCTTATCAATTGAGGGGTTTTACACTGGAATGGTGGCGATTGAAGATGCAGACCACCTTCGCAGGCAGGATAGAAGAGACTATCACTTGGCCGGAGTTTCTTAATGTATTTAACAATACATTCTTTCCGATTCAAGTGCAGCAAGTGAAGAGAGAGCAGTTTCGGACACTCCAGCAAGGTAACTCATCAGTTTTAGAATATCAGATGAGGTTTATGGCACGTAGCCGATACGCACCTTATGTAGTATCGAATAATAATATGATGGTTGAGTACTTTATTCGGGGTTTAAGGGTAGAATTGCAGAATGCAATAGTGCCACTCATTTGTAAGTCAGTGGAAGAAGCAGCTCAAAGGGCAGCTACATTGGAAAGGTCTATTAGGACTCGTCAGATGGGCGAGTCAGATTCATGTAGTTTTTGGCTGCCGCAGCAGTCAGTGGGTGTGAGTAAGGGTAAAGCACCAGCAGGACCTTCTCCATCAGGTTTTGGTAAGTGGGGCCAGAAATTGAAGCAAACATTTAAAGGTAAAGGAAGTGGATGGGGAGGTCGACAACAATTTCAGCAAGGTCGTGGTAGGCCAGAGGTGGAGGAGTCGTCGCAGAGTACTGCCAGACAGCCCATTATTCCACCAAGGTATAGATGTTATAACTGTAATCAGCCGGGACATTTGATCCGTAATTGCCCCTATTCGAGAGAGTATGGATATGGAAGAGGTGTGCAGCAGCAGCAGCAGCCGCATCAGTTTCATCAGCCACAGGCAGGTCGTGGCAGAGGAGTACCGCAGCAGCGAGGAAGGGGCCGGGTTATGGCTATCACCCGAGCCCAGGCGAAGGCATCAAATATGATCGAAGGTACTATACCCATTTATGACTATTCAGCAAGAGTTTTATTTGATTCGGGTGCCTCTCATTCTTTTATTTCCGAAGAATTTCTAGATTGTATGGTTCATCCTTTGAAAGAGGAATCCTGTGAGTTGGTAGTGGAAGTTCCCTCAGGTGAGTTTATGCTCACTTCGAGCTATATAGATGAAGCTCCTGTCGTGATTGAAGGAAATCAGATGCCGGGTCGGTTATATGCTTTGCAGTTGACCGACTATGATATTATCTTGGGAATGGACTGGCTTGAGGCTTATGGAGCGATGTTAGATTGCAGAAAAAAGAGGATCAGGTTCTGCCATCCTAATGGTTCAGTGTTTGAGTATCAAGGTATGCCTTTCTGTACTTCTAAGTTTATAATTTCTGCAATAAGAGCTAGAAAGCTAATAAATGCAGGGTGTGTGGCTTATTTAGCCTCAGTTAGTCTGGTAGAGGCTAGTCGATCAGTGGAGGCAGTTTCCGTGGTTAGGGAATTCGCTGATATCTTTCCGGAAGATTTGCCTAGTTTAGCTCCACTTAGAGAGGTGGACTTTACCATTGAGTTGCTGCCAGGTACCATGCCGATCTCTAAAGCACCATATCGGATGGCACCATCAGAACTTAAAGAATTGAAAAAGCAATTAGAAGAATTGTTACAGAAAGGGTTCATTAGACCAAGTTATTCCCCGTGGGGAGCACCAGTGTTATTTGTGAAAAAGAAAGATGGAAGTTTTCGTATGTGTATTGATTATAGGAAATTGAATGATGTGACCATTAAAAATAAGTACCCGTTACCAAGAATAGATGATCTGTTTGATCAGTTACAATCAGCAAAGGTATTTTCTAAAATTGATTTGAGGTCCGAGTACCATCAGTTGAGAATTAAAGAGGAGGATATAGATAAAACAGCGTTCAGAACAAGATATGGTCATTATGAGTTTGTGGTTATGCCATTTGGGCTAACCGATGCTCCTGCAGCTTTTATGGATCTGATGAATAGAATCTTTCATCCATATTTGGACCAATTTATTGTGGTCTTTATAGATGATATTCTAATTTACTCAGCATCTGAAGAGGAGCATGCAGCGCATTTGAGATGTGCTTTGCAGCTATTAAGAAATAATCAGTTGTTTGCCAATTTCAGTAAGTGTGAATTTTGGCTGAAAGAAATTCAGTTCTTAGGCCATGTTATATCAGCTGAGGGAGTGGCAGTTGACCCAAGTAAAGTGGAGGCAGTGATGAAATGGGAGGTGCCAAAGACGATTACTGAAATTAGAAGCTTTTTGGGGTTAGCAGGCTATTATAGGCATTTCATTCAAGATTTTTCTAGAATTGCAGCACCCATGACTAAACCAACTAGAAAGGGTGTGCCATTTGTATGGTCTGGTGAATGCCAAAGAAGTTTCATGGAATTAAAGAAAAGGCTTACATCGGCACCTGTGTTGACATTACCGACAGGTAATGGTGGTTTTGTTATATATACAGATGCATCTAGAAGAGGGCTTGGCGCAGTGCTTATGCAGCATAGTAAAGTGATAGTTTATGCGTCTAGACAGTTAAAGCCAACAGAAGAGAATTATCCCACCCATGATTTAGAATTAGCAGCAGTTGTGTTTGCTTTGAAAATGTGGAGGCATTATCTGTATGGCGAGAGATTTGAGATCTTTATAGATCATAAAAGCTTGAAGTATATCTTCTCGCAGAAAGATTTAAATCTCCGTCAGCGTAGGTGGGTGGAGTATTTGAAAGATTATGACTTCAGTTTGGCTTATCATCCGGGTAAGGCCAATGTGGTAGCGGATGCCTTGAGTAGGAAGGCATATATAAGTCAAATGATGATCAAGGAATGGAAATTGTATGAGGAGATAGCAGAGAATTCCTTGTATGTGCCAAGCAATCAACGGCGGGCAGTACTAGCCAGTAGTGCTGTAGAGTCGTCTTTGTATTGGCAGATTGTGGAAGCTCAGAAAGCAGATGCAAATTTGATCGAAATTGTGAAAATGGAAGGAGTTACCATTGATGATAATTGTGTGGTTAGGCTCAGAGGCAGGTTGTTTGTTCCAGCAGAGAGGGAGGTTAAGCAGTGAGTATTAGAAGAGGCTCATAAATCCAGGTACACTATCCATCCAGGTAGTACTAAAATATACCAGGATTTAAAGAAACATTTCTGGTGGCCTCATATGAAAAAGGAAATAGCTGAGTTTGTTTCAAGATGTGCTGTATGTCAGCAAATTAAGGCAGAGTATCAGAAGCCTGGAGGTCTATTGCAACCGTTGCCCATTCCACAGTGGAAATGGGATGATATTGCCATGAACTTTGTGGCAGGCTTACCAAGATCGAGTTCCGGGCATAATGGAATATGGGTATTTGTTGATAGATTGACCAAGGTGTGTAGATTAGTGGCAGTAAGTATGTCTTGGACAGTGGACATATTAGCAAAGGTTTATGTTGATAAAATTGTTTCACTGCATGGTATTCCGAAGACTATTGTGTCTGATAGGGATCCAAGATTTTGGAGAAGTTTGCAAAAGGTAATTGGTACTGAATTAAGATATAGCTCCGCTTATCACCCCCAGACAGATGGTCAGACAGAGAGGACTATCTAGACCATTGAAGATATGTTGCGAGCATGTTGTTTGGTTTGGGGTGGTAGTTGGGAGCAGCATCTGGGAATGGTTGAATTTGTTTATAATAACAGTTATCATACCAGTCTTGGGATGGCACCATATGAAGCTCTATATGGAAGGCCATGTAGAACCCCATTGAACTGGCATGAAGTAGGGGAAAGGCAGATGGTGGGTCCTGAATTAATTCAGCAAACCACGAAAATAGTGAAGTTCATTAAAGAAAAATTGCAAGCTGCTCAAAGCAGACAAAAGAGTTATGCTGATAATCGGAGGAGATCACTTCAGTTTGAAGTGGGAGACTTTGTTTTTCTAAGAGTTTCCCCTAGTAAGGGTGTTATGAGATTTGGCAAGACCGGAAAATTGAGCCCGAGATATGTAGGACCCTTTCAGGTATTAGAAAGAATTGGAGAAACAACTTATAGACTTGATTTGCCATCCGATTTTGCAGATGTTCATGATATTTTCCATGTTTCTATGCTAAGAAAGTGCATTGAAGATCCAGCGCAGATAATTAGTTACCAAGGTGGTGACTTGAAACCAGATATGTCTATGCCAGAGTATCCGGTGCAGATTACTGGCCGTAAGACAAAGAAGTTGAGAAATAAAGAAATTGAGTTAGTTAAAGTGAGAAGGGAAAATAGGTTGGGTGGTGAGGATACCTGGGAATTAGCCGAGGAGATGGCTAAGGGGTATCCCTATCTGTTTGAATAAGGTTTTGTATTTCTTTTTAGATGATAGTACTTGTAAAAATGTGCATATTTAAGTTATTTATGTTTGAATTGTGCTATGAATTTCGAGGTCGAAATTTTCTTTTTAGATGATAGTAATGTAACGTCGTGTGTTTTTTGGATCCTTGTGGATCATGTGTGTAATGGTTGTGGTGGCCATCGTGAGGCCAATGTGGTTTGGAAGTGTGGTGCGCGCAGGTTTGGTCCTGAAACAAAATCGGACCTGCTGTAGTTGAGTAGGGGTTGACGGCCAGGTGTGGTCGTTGACTGGTTTGGCGTCCATCGAAAGTGACGTCAACTTTAAGAACTTAACGGCGGGCTTTGTGGACGTTTATTGGGGCGGTTCCCTAAACGACATCTGGGTTGACGCCAACTGTGCGACCTACAGGATATAGGTCTACCCGAGGGCAGTTCCCTCACTCCGTTCTCCTTCTCCCTCGCCCTATTTTCATGCCCTTGCTTTCCCACTGCTTCCAATGGTTGCAGAAGGCTAGTTGGAGGATCGTGGAATGTGAGGTGGTGACGAATCGGGCAAGGAAACGCCGGAGCGAGGTGTAATCTCCGTAGGAGCTCGCGAAGGGTTTGGTTCGAATCGGGAGGATTTAGGAGGTTTAAGTGCATCTTGAGGTAGGGAACGATCCATTTTAATTCCTTCTGTTGTGATAATGCATCTAGAACGCATGAATCTGCATGTTAATTATGTTTTTGGGTAAAGGTACTCCATGTGGGGACAATGGGTGGTTTGAGCAATTTAACAAGTGAAACTTGTAGTTTTGGTTTGATTGAGATGCATGTATGTTAGAGGAAGTGTTTCCTCATGTTTTTCCGTTGATTTTAGGGCTGAGAATACCTGAGGAATTGGCCTAGGGTTTCTGTGAGAGCTGATAGCCGAGGAGCTTGGCGTCAATATCGATTGACGCCAGGTTCTTCAGCTAGGAGATTGACGGCCAGATATCTTGCCGTTTATATCTCATCAACGGCAGTCGATGTTGCAGCCATCATGCATTTATTTAAATGCTTCTATATTGAATATTTAAAGATAACGAGCGGTATGTTGGCACCTGTGGTGCACTGGGTGCATGAGGTATCTGTGACTAGCATACAAGGTACAGCCCTAACTAGTTCTTTACGTGTTTACGTGGTGTTTACGTGTGGTAAACTACCAGTGCACGAGGTTTGTGCGAGGCTTCATGTGGTTTGTGTGTGACGTGCACGTGGTTTTGTGTACGTGGCAAGTAGTACGACGCCTACAGTGGTTACCTCTCCAGTTGGGTGCCCCAGGTTCTCTGTGAGCCAGGCTGTTAGCTCGGGGCTTTGTCCCGGTACCTGTGCTGTACCGTCGAGGTCTATGTCATCTGACCTGGACACCCTCACTCCTTTGCTTGAGCTGTATGTCCGGCTGAGGGAAAGACGACAGTGGGACAATGACTGTTGTACTTGTCTTTTGGTCACTTGTAGCGCACTCTTAGTTGGGGGCACGGACACCAGTAGTCGACACTGGTCCCCAGCTAGTCCTTTCCAGTGCCTCACTCTAGAGGGCCCAGGCTAGGGTCTTTAGAGGTGCCAGGCATGGGCCTGCGACCGTGTGGTCCACAGGTGGTGGTGTTTAGTTGGTCTCCACAGTTGCTTGACCTTTTCACGTGGAGCGGCAGTTGGACCTTTCGTTCGTAGCTGCGAGACTGAGAGGTAGACCTGTGTTAGTTTGTCCGAGTCAGTCACTGGTGTCGCGAACCAATTCACGTGGCTCATGTGTGGCGGTCTCTACTTTAGCTCGTACACCTGTTTGGGTTTGCCATTTATTTAATATAGTTATTTTATGTAGTTGGCAAATGGTGAGTATATTTACAGCTTTAATATCCTGCTTACCTGTTCTATAAACTGTTAGTATAGTTTACTGCTTACATACCTATGTTTTTGGTGTGCTCAGTGTTGGGGGAGTTCCCTACTGAGCCAGTGACTAGCGAGGCTCACCCCTACCCCCACAGGTGAGGGCGGGGAGGACGTTTCTCGGCCGTCGTCTAGTTCGGAGCCGCGTCGTAGCGGTGCAGGGTCAGCACCTCCAGCAGTGTAGTGTAGTTAGTTGTTTACTTCTTCCAGTTGTACCCCGGGGTATGCCGCAGGCTCTTGTACTTTCTTTCAGTTCTGTGGAAATATGGCTATATAAATTTGTGAAATATATATATGGAATGGTGTGTTCCTTTGTGTTTTCACGGACTAGTGTGTGGTATCCCTTGCGAGGCTTCGGCCCGTTCGCGGGAGACGGACTCGGGTCAGGCACGTTACTGGTTTAACGGGCTTGGACGAGGCGTTTCGTCACACAGAATGTCGGAAGAGATGTTGCTGGAGATAAGAAAGTCAAAGTGGAAGGTAGGCAGTTGGCTGAAAACTACAAATTCTGTGATAAACCGGGACACCGAGCTGAAGAATGCTGGAAGAAGCTCGGGGCGTGCTTGAAATGCAAAGGTCGTGACCACCGTATTCCTGATTGTCCTATGCTGAAGGACCAGCCAAGTAGGCTCAGAATGTACCACGGCGTCAGGGATGCCGTAATGCTGTCATAGAAGCTGACCTACCCGAGGAAGGGGGTATGGTGGAAGGTACCATTTCCATACACTCGCAACCTGTATTTGTGCTTATTGATACTGGAGCTGCATATTCATTTATTTCCACCACATTTGCTGCAACTCTACCTGTCAAACCTGTACCCTTGAAATCCAAGATCACTGTAGCCTCTCCACTAGGCTCAGAATCTGAACTCACTCACTACTTTCCGAAATGTGAAACTATAATTGGAGGACACAATCTCTCTGCCGACCTTATCTGTTTAGACATGAAGGGTTATGATGCCATTTTGGGTGTCGATTAGCTAATTGAATTTGATGCCGATGTAAACTGTCGCCATAGGAGGGTCACTTTTAAAAGACCAAACCTTCCAATGCTATCGCTACTTGGCACCCGTTATCATAAACACCCTATCATGATATCCTCCTTAAAGGCTTCTAAGCTGATCAACCAAGGTTGTGATGCTTTCCTAGTTTCCGTCTTGGCAACTGAAAAGAAGAAACCAACCCTAGAAGACATTCCAATAGCCAGGGACTATCCTGATGTATTTCCAGAGGAATTACCCGGCATACCACCTGAGCGGGAGGTAAACTTCACCATTGAGTTACTCCCCGGGGCAGTCCCTATTTCAAAAGCTCCGTATCGCATGTCCCCTGTTGAATTGTAGGAGTTGAAAAGACAGATCCAAGAATTGCTAGATCAGGGTTTTATCAGGCCTAGCACATCCCCGTGGGGAGCGCCAGTGCTATTTGTCAGAAAGAAGGATGGGACGATGAGGCTATGCATAGATTACCGTCAGTTAAACTAGTTGACAATAAAGAATAAGTATCCACTGCCCCGCATCGACGAGCTGTTTGACCAGATCTCCGATGCACAATATTTCTCCAAGATAGATCTAAGATCAGGCTACCATCAACTAAGAATAAAGGAGGAGGATATTCACAAGTCTGCATTCCAGAGTAGATATGGTCACTATGAGTTCGTGGTCATGCCGTTTGGTTTAACAAATGCTCCAGCGGCTTTCATGCAACTTATGAACAATATTTATAGGCCATACTTGGTCCAGTTTATAGTGGTGTTCATTGATGACATCCTTATTTACTCCAAATCTAAAGAAGAACATGAGGAACACTTGAAGGTTGCTCTGCAAGTGCTCAGAGATAATCAACTCTATGCTAAACTTAGTAAGTGTGAATTCTGGATGGAGGAAGTGTCTTTCCTTGGTCACATCATATCCAAGGAGGGAATCTCTGTGGATCCATCTAAGGTGGAGGCGGTAAAGAACTAGGAAAGGCCGACAACTGTGTCGGAGATTAGGAGCTTTCTGGGTTTAGCCGGTTATTATCGTCGCTTCATTAAAGATTTCTCAAAGATAGCTATACCATTGACCAGGCTTACCAGGAAGGAGAATCCATTTGCATGGGCTGATGAATGTGAAGAAATTTTCCAGGCATTGAAAGGGCACCTTACCTCGGCACCCGTACTGACACTGCCAGTTGCTGGGGGTAGTTTTGAAGTATACACCAATGCATCCGGGATCGGCCTAGGCTATGTGCTAATGCAAAATGGGAAAGTTATATGCTACGCTTCCAGACAATTGAAGAAGCACGAGGACAATTATCCTGTACATGATCTGGAGCTAGCTGCTGTAGTCTTCGCCTTGAAGATATGGCGTCATTATCTATATGGTGAGAAATTCATTGTGTTTTCTGACCATAAAAGCTTGAAGTATCTGTTTTCTCAGCAGGACTTGAATATGAGACAGCGGAGGTGGTTGGAGTATCTCAAAGACTTCGACTTCACGATCCAATACCATCCATGAAAAGCAAATGCTGTGGCGGATGCTCTAAGTAGAAAGCCAATGATCACATTGTCAAGTTTAATGGTGGATGAATGGAAGTTATTAGAAGACTTCGCCAAGTTAAATATTGATGCTGACATCAAAGAGAAGGGATGCCTTGTTGCTAGTGTTAGAGCACAACCTACACTATTGGAGGACATCACACTACTCCAAGATAATGACCCTATACTTGTGGAGATTAAGGCTAATCTAGACCAGAGGCCGGATTTCTCATTAACTGAAGATGGAAGACTATTGTCCCGGGATCGAGTCTGTGTACCCGACCATGCGGAGACAAAGAAAATGATCATGGATGAGGCTCACAAGACCAGATATACCATTCATCCTGGAACTACCAAAATGTATCAAGATTTGAAAAGAAGCTTTTGGTGTCCTAATATGAAGATAGAGGTGGCAGAATATGTCGCTCGATGCTTAACATGTCAAAGGGTCAAGGCAGAACACTTGCGACCCGCAGGTAAACTCAAACCTCTAGAAATCCCGGCATGGAAATGGGAAGGTATAGGGATGAACTTTATTTTCGGACTACCCATTGTCGACTGCTTAACTAAGTCGGCTCACTTCTTACCAATGAAGAATAAGTGGTCAGTAGATGTTCTGGCTGCATTATATGTGAAAGAAATAGTCAGATTACATGGAGTACCAGTGTCTATCGTATCTGATAGAGACCCTAGGTTTACATCCCACTTTTGGAAAGGATTGCACTACTCCTTGGGATCTAAACTAAACTTTAGCATGGCTTTCCATCCACAGACAGATGGTCAGACGGAGAGAACCAACCAGGTAATTGAAGATATGCTTAGAGCATGTGTCCTAGATTTTGGAGGTAGCTGGCACGAACACTTACATCTTGTGGAGTTCGCCTACAATAATAGCTATCAAGCTAGCATTCAAGTGGCACCATTTGAAGCACTCTATGGCAGGAGTTGCCGATCTCTAATATGCTGGTACGAAGTTGGCGAAAAACAAATGCTAGGACCAGAGATGATAAGGGAAACCACAGAGAAGGTAAAGCTTATAAAAGAAAGAATGGCAGTGGCGCAGCAAAGACAAAAGGCATATGCAGATAATAGAAGAAGAGACCTGGAGTTTCAGGTTGGGGAACATGTATTCTTAAAAGTGTCTCTAGTCTGTGGAATCAGGCGTTTTGGCATTAAAGGGAAGTTATCACCAAGGTTTGTCGGGCCTTTCGAAATCCTTGAAAGAATCAGCGAGGTGGCATATCGTCTCGCTTTACCACCACAAATGGATGGAATACACGATGTGTTCCACATATCCATGTTGAAAAAGTATGTACGGGATCCGTGGCATGTCATAGAATATGAGCTCCTGGAATTCAACAAAGACGGAACGTATCAAGAGAAGCCAATTAAGATCGTGGACCGGGAACTGCGCCAATTAAGGAACAAGATCATCCCACTGGTAAGGGTTAGATGGAATCAACGCATGGATGAAGACGACACGTGGGAAACCGAGGAAGCAATGCACAAAAGATACTCGGAGCTATTCACAAGTAAGTACACCTCACTTGTACAATAACTTTCTATACATGAATTTGGGGACCAAATTCTCTTAAGTGGGGGAGGGTGTAGCACCCCGGAAATTTTAATTACATAAAAATTCAAAATAAATGGAAATAAATAATTTCAATAATATCAGAGTATTTAAACATACGTATCATTATCGTATGAGTTAAAACACATCGGAAAAATCCGTAAAAAATATAAATCAACCCCAAACATTTTTACTAAAAGTTTCACAAAGAAATTTAGGCCAAGAAAAATCGGATTATCCAAGTTTAAAGTGTTTCACGACTTATTATCGTAATTCATGAATAAGTCGGAAAATCATTATCACACGTACATGGATGAGTCAGAAAATTAAATAAAAATCATATATGGGCTTCAAATAATATCTTATAATGACTCATCAAGAAATTTGGGTCAATAAAAATCATTTGGACTAGGTTTAAGAGTTATTGTGACCAATTATCCAAATTAGGAAACAAGTCGGAAAACTGTTAACATGAAAATACGACGCAACCAAAAATTTAATAAAAGTGTTGGAGAAACTCCTAACATTATATATTAATGACCCAATATCTTAATTGGGCCAAGGGACCACATATGACCCAAAAATCAAATGAAGCTAGGAAATGCATGGAAATTCGTAGCTTAAATTAGCTGAAGTTAAAAAGAGGCAATTAGAGTTGAATTGGGAGGAGATCTTACACTCTTGGCAACCCAAATTCGTGCCTACCCACCCATAGAGGTTGCTTGATGGTTAAGACTCTCTAATGGAGGGAGAGATCTTCAAATTTTGGAAAGACACAAGCCAATCCCGCAACCCTTCTTTCCTAGTTACAATAGGACTCCTAAATACCTTGGTTACTTAAATATTCTTCATACAAACCCTAGGGACGAGTTTACAACTTTCTGGGGTCGTGTGGAGGAGCTCTTGGGGGCTGGGGAGCTGTGGATCGACCACAAGAAGGACATCTTCTTCCCCCGTTCGTCTTCTGCGACCTGCACAAACCGTCCACTTGAAGCCGATCAAAGGTAGGCCAAACCTAAACCAAACCTTGCAAGGCTTATACCCCTGGAAAGAGGGTCAAGTCTACGTCCTAACCCAAGTGGAATGCCTAAATTCCATGCAGTATACACAGAGTATTAAGTGTTCTCCTGCGAGTTGTCTGAACACAGGTTTTCTGGAAGAACGGGACTTCTTCAACCCAGAAGCTAGGATTTCTCGGGCCAAACCTTAACATATACTACACCAATGTGTAGAGCATCAAGTTGACTTTCATTTCCCACTGGTTTCATCGAATTTCAATGAGTAGATTTTGAACTATAAGCGTTTTCCCCAAGTCGCGCACTGTTAGGGCTTTTCCCGTTCTTTATATGTTGCATGTGATTCGAAACCGAATTAGAGAAAACCCACAACATGAAAGTTTTTCTAATAGTTTTCCTCATCATGTTTTGTGTTGAACATTTTATCTAAATATCATTAGTTAGAGAGTTATAAGTGTGGTAAGAGGGTTTTTGCATAAAACTACGTTTTTCAGTTTACACTTGGTGTTACGTTGTGTTTGACTTGATTAAAGCCTATCGAAACCCTCATGGTTTTCTAATTCCGATTTAATGGAAGCACCCTCGCATGTCTAGATTAGTTTAAAACCAGTTTCGTTATTTTTCATCCATTGTACAATTTGTTCTCTATTTTTGAAGCACCCTGTGTCAATATAAGGCTGTTCTGGACCGCAATCCAAGAACATGTCCTTTCTCTACCAGATTCAGGCGCAGACCCTGCGAACGCGATGGCCCTATAGGCCGCGTTCTGTGGTCTTGTCGCGATAGCATACCCCGTCACATTCTGAATGCGACGAAGCGCTTCGTCGCTACCTTGCTGCCAGATCTGACTGCCCCGTCACGTTCTTCACATCCCAGTGTTGCGTTCTGTTCCCGACCTGTCGCAACCCTTACGGGGATCTGTCACGACCTGACCTTCGGGTCTGACCGCCCTATCGCCTTCTTCATATGCACCCGTCGCGATCTCAGGATTTTGCATTAAATCCCCACTTATTTTCTTGCAAATCTAACCGCTATACCCGAGGTCTGGTTAACATGATATTTAGTGTGTAATTCACATGTTTTGGGTCTGATCATTGCATGGCGGTTATTTTAATGGCTTAAAAGTGATTAACCCATTTAAAAGCTTTAATTACATGAATGCTATTCTAATTGCTCCTTAAATGTTATGATCCATTCATGCAACTCATGATTTAATCTCTCCATTATTCTACCATGTTTTAAATGATAATTATCATTCTTAAATCTTGCAAGCCCATGTGTAGTTAAATGCATTGTTCAATTCGTGCCATCATGTTAAGTGCTTTTTCCGCGAGTTTGAAACTGATGGTTTTAGAATTGAGACACGCGTACATCACTACACACTTATACATCTAGGCAGCCCTTTCTTGGGGATTTGGAAGCTCTCTACCGGTCATTCCGAATCGGTAGACTAGTGACCTTTTCTCTAAGGCCTCCGTAAATCTCCTCTGACCATGGATTCCCACATGGCCGACGAGTTGGTTGTACCATTGAAGTTCCCTGGAGATAGCGTGCACTTCCTCTCTCGTCTTGTTCTCGTGAGTGTGAATTACAATCTAGACTAAAGCCGTTAATGTAAAGATTGAACTAAATTATAAATCGTACCGTTATGCTGCCGAATTTATCTCTTGACCATTGTTATCATGAAATCCTGTTCAATTACTTATTACTAGTTCTCATCATCATCATGAACATAACAGTACACATGCTTACTTATTGAAACTCTCATTGGCCATTATAAATGACTGTGGGTATCTACATTTAAAATTTAAGTGAGATGCTGACCGGGCACGGCGAGTGTCCAAGGGCTCCAGTCTAGCCCCAATGATGGAGAGTCATAAATATACTGTTAACGATGGGGTATAATGATTACTGGCGTTGCATCTGCGCTGGGAGTCGTGCGTGCGTGTTGAATGATAGATATAATAACCACATACACGTGCCCTGGTGTACATTCTTGATGGATCTTTTCTTGGTGTACATTGGTGTCTACGTGCCTGATTAGTGTTACATGATCGTGCTCGTGCGTGCTTGCTTGCGTGATATGGCCATCTTGCATTTAATGCAATTAGTGATACCTTGCGTTCTTGACATCAAGTGAATTCTTGCGTGCTTGTACAAAGTAATCTATTGCTAGTTCTATCTTGTCATCCTATTCAAAATCGTGTTCTATCATGATCACTCTATCTAGCTTGTTCATGTAACATGTTTTAACGAGTTTTATTCGTACTTGCATATCATTCATCGTGCTTACCTAGTTCTAAATTGCTAATTACTTATATCATTGCCCGCACATTGAGATATAAATCCTACTGGGTTAGTTTGCTCATCCCCTACTTTTACCCAATCTAGGTGACTATGAAGTTCAAGAGGAAGAGCAAGTCGAGGATGGGAATGCGTCCGAGTGATGAGCGTTCCAATTATGAGTCTATCTATAGTTAGTTTATTTTGAGTGTTAGAACAATGTAGTAGGAAGTGAGGTATTATGTACTTTTACTTTTATTGAGTCTTAGTCTTGTAATAGTTTCCATTTGGAATACAATGAGTTGAGATTTGAATAAAAGATTAGTTGAGTTCAATATTTGGGCCCTATGATGATGTATGTTGTTATACATTTAGTGCGTGCTAGCTAGAGGCTTATTTGCCGACTGTTCACGTCTCAGGTTATCGTCTCGAATTATTTCCGAATTAATATTAATATCCACTGCGTAATTCTCGGGACGTGACAGTTTCTATCTAGAACTGGAATCTTATTGAGCAGTGTACCTGAGTACCAGCAGTTATCTTGATGTTCTTTCTTGGGGTGTTTCCCCCTACAAGTACATGCTTGAGTTATTAATAGGGAGCTTGTTACTTTACTGTTGTTATTTTATGTTACTTTTAACTGCTTTCATCACTTGTATGCCTCTCTAGACCATCACTTAACCCTTCCGAGTCTTCGGACTCATGGGTGGCAATGCTGGATACAGATCCTTATTGGGTTTTGGTATCCAATGTCATTACAAATGGTATCAGAGTAGGTCTATTGAGGTTTACAAGGGGCCTAAGTGATTAAAATCTTCCCAATAAATGACTTAAGTGTGCTGCTAGTTTGTGTCTAAGGATTGTTCTTATGACTTTCTGTTAAGTAGGATTTGTGTTTAAGTACAATAAAGAGCATAGGATAAAATTCAAAGTCTTAAGACCATCACCGAGATTAGAGGCTTCCAAGGTCTTGTTTGACTGGGCACTATAGGAGATTTATTTAAGGCTTCTCTAAGGTCACTGGCCTAATGACTTGTCTTAGTAGAAGGGGGTACAACGGTACTAGTCAGGTGATATGGGGGGGGGTGTAAGAGAGGTGTTTGCACTCTGTTAGTAAACCCTACCAGAGGTTATGACTTACATTGTAATAGATGAAGTAGGCATTTGAGGTCGTAGATTGTTTTTGTAACGACCTAGATTTTTGAACCATAAACAAATATGATTAATGGATGGAAATAATTATATAAGGATTCCAGCTGAAGTTTTTATTTTATGAAGAAAGAGCCAACAAGAAAAGTCTCCTTAGTACATGTGGGAAAATTGATAAGGAAAGAGGTGATAAGAAGCATATGAGGGATGGTAAACTATAATTTTATATGTGCCCAGATAGTAAGATAAACTATTGGCATAAGTAAACCATGTGGAGCTTAGGGTAGGAGTTCAATTAAAATGTAAATTGTTTGATCATTGGAACGTTGGTTCCTGAAACCTGACCATAGTTGTCAACGGATTCTGTATGTTTGTCGACAAATAAGTTGCCTGTCGACAAGTCTTGATGGATCTTTCAACAGCTACTGTAGTAAATCTTCGTCCCAGAAGCTTGATCCATCACCAAGTTTGTTGCCTGTCGACAACCAACCCTGGAAGTTGTCGACATACACACCTTATAACAACCTGCATCCTTAAAACATGGACAAACATGAAATGATTAGGTAAAGGGATTCTATTAAGATTTTCTTTGGGCGAAGGAGCCACCAATGAAAGAAAACATGTAATGAGTGGGAAATTTAAGAAGGGGAATGAGAACTTAGGATTTCTGGCCAAACCATGGAGATCCAATGAGCATAATTTGTAACGACCTAGGATCCGAATTACCGATTACCCATTAGTAACCTGAATCCTGAACCGCCATTCACGAGCCGAAGCTCAGAAGGGTTAAAAGAGAATGTCTGAGGAGAACATATAAAAAAATGTACACACCACAATAATTTAAACAATCCACTATATATAACAAAATAGTACAAATCAGAGCAGATCCAATAAAAGTAAAGAGTATAGCAAGTACGTACACTAGAGTACTACTCACAGCAGCTAAGCAGGTCCTGGCACCAGAGTGACCTGGCTCCTCAGCACCTGGAGCTGACTACGAACCACCTAAAAGGGAAGGGAGTGAGTCTCAAGAAGAGACCTAGTAAGGACACTAACCCCATCGGCAACAGTGCTAACCCACCGGCAACAGTACTAAAAAGCAGTGCGAAAAATAAAGCTATAGTAAGTAAACACTGCAAGAACACACGAAAAACTGGTGGCGTGACGCCCAACTCCTCGCAGGAGTGCGCCAAGAAACTGGAACCTTGCAGGCTCAACAGTACAACAAGCACACGCAAACAAGCACACATACACACACACAAGGTAGGACCAGCTAGGGCCTATGGCTTGGCGCCTTAACACCATAGAGTCCTCCAACCCTAGCCATGAGTGCACACTCAGACGCTCTCCCTTGCATATAGTCCTCGACCAGTTTTCCCCTACGCCGGACTCGAACGGTGGAGAAGGGGCCCCACGGAAACTGGCTCGTAACCACCACAAGGGGCACGCATAGGACGGATTCACACTCGACGTCCAGGCTCACCGGTAGAATAGCTCAACGCCAGTCATCCAGACAGAGCATTCCTCAACGTCTGGGAAAACACTGTTGAGTTCACATGTGTGATGTTTGTGATTACATGTTTTTGATGATGAACAATATAAATTGATGTTGTGTGAATTGTTGTAACATGAGGACATTGACAAGTCAAGAAACATATCAAACCATGCTTCAAATTGATCATCCATATATTCATTATATCTCTCTAATAATGTTCTTTAATGTAGGTGTGAATGCATGCAAGGCAAGCATCAAAATCAAGAGCAAAAGCTCAAAGAAAAACACATCAAGCAAGTGCCTGTCGACAACCCAAAAGATACCTGTCGACAGCTAGACACAGGGAAGACAAATACCTTTCAGAAAACACAAATTGAAGTGTGCCTGTCGACAGCCACAAATCACCTGTCGACAGCTACACACAAGAAAGCACTTCTCGGAAGACCAGTGTTCTGGAAATTGAGAAACTGTCAGGATCTGTTGACAGATGAACAGTGGTGCTGTCGACAGACGTAGAGAAACCTCAATTCCGAGAATTGGATATGTTCCATATTTGGGTGTTTCCTTTTACCACGTCTCTCCTAACTTGGACACCCTTATATATAGAACATAAGGAGATATTTTCGCAGAAAGCAGCCTCCACACCAAAAACCCTAAGCAAAGACCAAGAAGAGAGGTTTCTCCCTACTGCTCTGCTTCAGAACTTCAAATCGTTCAAAGAGAGATCATCTCGTACGAGGAGTTGAAGCTGGTTCGTCTTCAAGTCAAGCTTCTCCATCATCACATGGTCTTCAACGACGTGAAGCTTGAAGTCTTCCGGACGAACACCCTGAAGAGTTCATCTTTGGATTTGATATTCAACTCAGAACTCTTCTTACACCTTATCTTATCTATATCAGTGTGTGTGTGTACTGATTGAAGATCAGTACGTGGTGTTTGTAGATGTGTGCGTGGTTTGTGATCTGTGTAAGGGTTGTGTGCAGATCGTAGTGTGTTGTCTTAATCAGATCAAGGCTAGAGGATCTGATCTTTTGTGGACTTGATCTAGCGTGTGTGTGTGGTTGAGCCGTTGTGCTCGTGTGTGTGTTGTACTCAGTTCTTGAGTAGTGTTTCCTCACTGTGTGAGGGGTGGACGTAGGAGTCACGTGGTGTGATCTCCGAACCACCTAAAAATCCCTTGTGCACTGTGGTTTGATTTGTGGTTTGATCTATATTGTGCTAGATGCATGCATAGGGATTTCGTCTACACACTAACTGTTAGTTTGCTCACACACATTGCATCAGATCAGAGGGGTTTTAATTGAGTAGATCTTTTAATCCAAAGTAGTTTTTAAATTACTTAAGTTTCCGCTGTAAATCTATTCAACCCCCCCTTCTAGCTTTGCCGTTACCGAATAACGGATCCTAACAATTGGTATAAGAGCAGGCTGTTATGAGCACATGTCTCAACAATTTAAGAAGGTAAAATCTCAAAACAAGAAGTTAAAAGAAAAATTGGAGAAGACTGAAATGATAATTGATAATGCTCAAGCATTCTATGAAGAAAATGAAAAATTGAAAGTGGTGAATGAAAAATTGGAGAATGAAGTGAGAAACTATGGAAACAAGCTTTCTAAATTGAAAGAAGATCATGATCAGGTGGAATCTGAAATTTTGGATTTGAAAAATCAAAATGTAAAATTGATTGATCATAATGAAAATCTCAAATTTGATAATGATCAATTGAACAAACAAATCTCCAACATGGCTCATGATCATTAAATAAAAGAAAAATGTAACAAATTGGTTGAAGAAAATAATCATCTGAAAAAGAAGATTGAATGCTTGTATCACGACAGACCATTAAATGATGAATGGAACAATTCTAAGAAGAAAATTGCTGACTTGAAAAATCAAATTGTTCAAGGTGAAATTGAAAAGAACAAAATGAAAAATGGTCTGCATGTCATGACAAACCAACTCCAAACTTATGAAAAAGAAATTGTTGCATTAAAAGCTGATAAAGAAAAATTGTCAAATGAACTTGAAGTGGCTATTAAACTAAGTTAAAACTTTACTAAAGCTCATGTTCAGAAAAATGTTCAAAAACAAAGTAAAAAATTGAACAAAAAGGAATTGGAAAAAGGAAACAAGAATTTTGGTTCAACTGTAAATCAGAAAAAGGAATTGGAAAAGAAAACAAGATTCTACAATGTTTCAACCTTTCCTCCATCAGCTCAAAAATCTCCATGGCAATCTTCATCTCCATTCATGTCAAGAGCTACCAAAGGGTACCACCTCCATCCTTTCAACCCAAGGGTGATCAAAGGTATTCTAGAGGATCTCAGAAATTTCAGCAATTGCATTCAAACTATGGAAAGCTTCAGGTAATTGCTCAACCCATTTGTTTTAAATGCAATAGGTCTGGTCATCTTGTTAAATACTGCTGGAAGAAAAATCTACACTCTCACAAATATGCTAAAACAGTTCAATGCTATACATGTCATCAACATAGACATTTGTCTAAGAACTGTTGGCATAAGAATCATGATTTTGTGCATGTTCCCAAGCCCCATGCTCATACACAATCCCATGTACACAAGAACATGATTACTGGACAAAAGAAGTGTTCTGTTCTTCATGCAAAAAATCCTAAAACAAGAAAATCTCATGAAAACAAAAATGTATTGAACCAGTCCAAAGAAAAAAGTGGAACTAATGCTGCTCATTATTCCATTAATGAAAGAAATACATCCATTCCAAAAATGAAATCACTTTGGATTTTGAAATCATTGTTGTATCCTAACATTGATGCCAATACATGACCCAAGCAAGTGGGGGTTCCAAAGCCAGCTTAATCAACAAGCTGAAATATCTTGCAGCCATACAGTGTAAATGGATTCATGACATTGGCTGTGCAAGTCAAGAAATGATTGGAGAACAAAGATAAAATTTTTGAAACTGTGATTGAAGACTGTTTAGGTAAAATCTATCTCTCACTTCAGCTTTGAACTGGAAGAATTGAAATAGATTTTTGAGTTTATCTGAGCAATGAAAAATGAGCCTTAATGCAACCCCCACATAACAATATTGCTTGCATAACTGTGCTCATGACCTCTTAAGCACACCATTTATTTTGACCTTTTGGTATCTCAAATGATGATATGTGGAAAAACAAGTTATGCTTGTTTGGAAACTATCATTATGCATGAGTAAAAATACTCCGCCAAGTACCAAAAGTCATGTTATGCATAAGGCTAATTGTGTGCATGATAACGTGTGAATTGCTTGCTATTATTTTTATTCTATGCATGTGCTATGGGGGAGTAAATTTGAAAGTGCACAAAAATGTTTGCAAAATTCATTGAATATCATGTTTGTACTAATTCTGTGCAAATTGATTGATATGCAAATGCTTGAATTGCTTGAATGTTGAATCATCACATGCACACACTATGGGGGAGGGAGTTAAGGCTTGGTGAGTGAAATTCATGAGGGAAAATCTCTATTCTTGATATGTCCAAATTCCCCAAGCATGTAGCTCAAATTTCCCTCCATTCTCAGCCTTAAAACTGATTTGTCAAGCACCTGTCGACAGATCTCAACCCATCTGTCGACAGACAATCTCAGTTTGTGTCCTCTCGAACTCCATTCTTTCAGTCTGTGTGCATCTGTCGACAGGAAGAATTCCATCTGTCGACAGAAATGCTCTCCCTGAAGCAAGCTTTTCAACAACTGTTTGCATCTGTCGACAGGCCCACTCTTGCTATCGAAAGATACATATTTTCTGTGAATTCTTCATCCTTCTTCATCCTTTCTTCATGAGTATGTTTCCATTATTGATGCAAGGGAAGAATTGGGTATAAATATTCATTATAACCTTTCATACTCACATAGTATCAAAGACATTTAGTTAATCACAATGATTCTGAAATAATATTTTGTGCTTGAGTCTAGGTTGTATCATCTAGAAAACATTGAACAAATCTAATGATTTTAACCTAACTCACTTGAATAACTCCCTTGTGGATGATCATGCTCCTATATGGATTGACAAGTAAGAAGGTTTTTGAACTTAATGTCTTTACATTGGCATTTGAGCTTAATTAACCTTTTAAACTTGATTTTCTAACTCAAAAAAAGGAGAAAAGCTACCTACTTCTAAACTCAAAAGTTTAAACAAAAATTATTTGAAATAGGCAAAAGGTAGAGCAATGATGAGCATTACTGAGTAACCGGGGACATGGGCATCACAAATGTCTGTCTTCGCGTTAAAAAGTCCTTTCATTATCTCTGCACAATGGTATGGTGGTCACTCACACTGAGTAACTGGGGGTACGGGTATCATAAATGTCTACCTTCACGCCAAAAGATGAAAGTGATCCTAATTACCACTTCTCCCACTCTCACTTGATAAAAGATAATGTTAAATGCTTGAAATGGAGTGAAGCCTCCATGTTTTTAAATCAAGGGCAATGGGTTGTCTATTGTCAATTGTTCATGTGGACATTGCCTTCATTTACCGACTGAACATCACCCACTAAGGTATATGATTTTCTTCAATGTTTTTATTCAAAGGGGTTATCTTATTTTCATATGTTTTTGAACGATGTATCCTAAATGTTATAACTTGAGATTCCCGGAGTATTATCTCTTAACCATTGTAGAATTTTTATGTGTCTTAATACTAGTGTTATGACACTTTGTAGTGGATATCAACCTATTCTCAACCTTGCAGTCCCATTTGAACACTCATTCCCCACTCATATCTTTCACAATTCAGTTCTGGGGTCAAGTAGTTCTTTGCTCCATTCTTATCCTTGCGTGCCTAATTTGTCTTTTTGAATGTTGTCAAAAGGGGGAGAAACATCAATTATGCATAAATTGAAATTTTGTCATCATCAAAAAGGGGGAGAATGTTGGGTTCACATGTGTGATGTTTGTGATTACATGTTTTTGATGATGAACAATATAAATTGATGTTGTGTGAATGGTTGTAACATGAGGACATTGACAAGTCAAGCAACATATCAAACCATGCTTCAAATTGATCATATATATATTCATTATATCTCTCTAATAATGTTCTTTAATGTAGGTGTGAATGCATGCAAGACAAGCATCAAAATCAAGAGCAAAAGCTCAAAGAAAAACACATCAAGCAAGTGCCTGGACAACCCAAAAGATACCTGTCGACAGCTAGACACAGGGAAGACAAATACCTTTCAGAAAACACAAATTGAAGTGTGCCTGTCGACAGCCACAAATCACCTGTCGACAGCTACACACAAGAAAGCACTTCCCGGAAGACCAGTGTTCTGGAAATTGAGAAACTGTCAGGATCTGTTGACAGATGAACAGTGGTGCTGTCGACAGACATAGAGAAACCTCAATTCCGAGAATTGGATATGTTCCATATTTGGGTGTTTCCTTTTACCACGTCTCTCCTAACTTGGACACCCTTATATATAGAAAATAAGGAGGTATTTTCACAGCAAGCAGCCTCCACACCAAAAACCCTAAGCAAAGACCAAGAAGAGAGATTTCTCCCTGCTGCTCTGCTTCAGAACTTCAGATCGTTCAAAGAGAGATCATCTCATACGAGGAGTTGAAGCTGGTTCGTCTTCAAGTCAAGCTTCTCCATCATCACGTGGTCTTCAACGATGTGAAGCTTGAAGTCTTCCGGATGAACTCCCTGAAGAGTTCATCTTTGGATTTGATATTCAACTCAGAACTCTTCTTACACCTTATCTTATCTATATCTCTGTGTGTGTGTACTGATTGAAGATCAGTACGTGGTGTTTGTAGATGTGTGCGTGGTTTGTGATCTGTGCAAGGGTTGTGTGCAGATCGTAGTGTGTGTTATCTTGATCAGATCAAGGCTAGAGGATCTGATCTTTTGTGGACTTGATCTAGCGTGTGTGTGTGTGGTTAAGCCGTTGTGCTCGTGTGTATGTTGTACTCAGTTCTTGAGTAGTGCGTCCTCACTGTGTGAGGGGTGGATGTAGGAGTCACGTGGTGTGATCTCCGAACCACCTAAAAATCTCTTGTGCACTGTGGTTTGATCTATATTGCGCTAGATGCTTGCATAGGGATTTCGTCTGCACACTAACTGTTAGTTTGCTCACACACATTGCATCAGATCAGAGGGGTTTTAATTGAGTAGATCTTTTAATCCGAAGTAGTTTTTAAATTGCTTAAGTTTCAGCTGCAAATCTATTCAACCCCCCCTTCTAGCTTTGCCGTTACCGAATAACCGATCCTAACAAACACAACCACAAACACAAGCATGATAGAACTCAACAAAATCATAGATGAAGATGCTCTCAACGTTTGGCACACCGTGCCAGGAGGTAGACACCGCGTGTCCACACCTCGCACAATGGAAAAGGGGCTCAGCCTGCTAGGACCTACCTGTGAGGTTGACGGCAACATCGATTACCATTAACCTAGGGTAAACAGCAACACCCTTGCCGTCTATAGAAAGTAGACGGCAACCAGCTTGCCGTTTACCCCTCCTTGATGGAAAGGTATCTTGCCACCAAGTTCCATCCTGAAGAACTTGACGTCAACCGATGTTGACATTAACTTCTTCAGCTTCCAGCAGTTGATACGGCCCTAGGCCATTCCTACGGGCGATCCAGCACAAGAAGCCACAATTTGATGATGAGAAACCCTCCCTAAAAAGCTCGATTTTCCACACAAATCACACACATAAGCATGGAATTGAAATCATGGGGAGTCAAGGGGAAGAGTCCCTACCTCTGGACGCTAGAAAAATCTCAAATGCACCTTGAATCACGTCATTTTTCCCGGAGCTCACCCACGAGGTTGATCCTCAAAAACCACAATTTCCAGCCCGATCCAACACTGCCACGCGCACCATGACCTCCCCACGTGCTCCCGTCGGCCACCGGAGTGACCTGGCTCCTCAGCACCTGGAGCCGACGACGAACCATCTGAAAGGGAAGGGAGTGAGTCGCAAGAAGAGACCCAGTAAGGACACTAACCCCCACCGACAACAGTACTAAAAAGTAGTGTGAAAAGTAAAGCTACAGCAAGTAAACACTGCAAGAACACACGAAAAATTGGTGCGTGACGCCCAACTCCTCGCAGGAGTGTGCCAAGAAACTGGAACCTCGCAGGCTCAACACCATAGAGTCCTCCAACCGTAGCCACATGTGCACACTCAGATGCTCTCCCTCGCGTCTGGTCCTCAACCAGTTTTCCCCTACGTCAGACTCGAACGGTGTAGAAGGGGCCCCACGGAAACTGGCTCATAACCACCACAAGGGGCACGCACAGGATGGAGTCGCACTCGACGCCCAGGCTCAGTGGCGGAATAGCTCAATGCCAGTCATCCAATCGGGGCCTTCCTCAACGTCTGGGAAAACACAACACAACCACAAACACAAGCACGACAGAACTCAGCACAAGCACAGACGAAGATGCTCTCAACGTCTAGCACACCATGCCAGGAGGCAAACACCACGTGTCCATGCCTTGCACAACGGAAAAGGGGCTCAGCCTGCTGGGACCTACTTGTGATGTTGACAGCAACATCGATTGTCGTTAACCTAGGGTAAACGACAACACCCTTGCCGTCTACAGAAAGTAGACGGCAACCAGCTTGCCGTTTACCTCTCCTTGATGGCAAGGTATCTTGCTGCCAAGTTCCATCTTGAAGAACTTGACGCCAACCGATGTTGATGTTAAGTTCTTCATTTTCTAGTAGCTGATACGGCCCTAGGCCGTTCCTACGGGCGATCTTGCCCAAGAAGCCATGATTTGATGATGGGAAATGCTTTCCCTCTTCACAAACCACCAATGTAAAGCCGGAAAACAACGATCCAATGCTTGGATCGACGGATCTAACCCCAAATCCGGCATGGAGAAACCCTCCCCAAAAACCTCGATTTTCCACACAAATCACACACATAAGCATGGCATTGAAATCATGGGGAGTCAAGGGGAAGAGTCCCTACCTCTGGATGCTAGAAAAACCTCAAATGCACCTTGAATCATGCCATTTTCCCCAGAGCTCACCAGCGAGGACGATCCTCCAAAACCACGATTTCCCACTCGTTCCAATGCTGCCACGCGTACCACGACCTCCCCACGTGCTCCCGTCGGCCGTCGAAAGAAGTGGAGAAGAAGAGGGGTGAAGGTGGTGGGAAGGAGAGGGAGAAAGGTGGGGGAGAAGGGTCTCGGGTCGCCCCATAAAAATAGGCCCTAGGTAGGTTGACGTCAACCTATGTGCCGTCAACTTGCACCGACATGAACTTGACGTCAACATTGATTGCCATCAAGTTCAACGTACGGAAGACTCTGGAAACTTCAGTAGACGTCAACATCCCTTGACGCCAAGACCCAGTAGACGGCAACACCCTTGCCGTTAACCCACTGTTGACGTCAACACCCTTGACGTCAACATGCACTGTTTCAGAAAAAGGCCCAATAAGGGTCCAATAAGGCCCATGGCCTTACATAATTCCTAAGAATTAGACGAATAGAGAGCCCATTAAATATGCTAATAACTCATGAGGAACCATTGGTGAAAACCAATTGGGGACCTACTAAGCCCTTTGTCTAGTAACCAGTATGACATCAACCCCAATAGGATGATTGCTGAACCATTTTTTCAGTAACCATTGTGATTATGACATCAATCAATGTCTAGACCAATTGTAAGGCTAATTGCAAGACTACTGGATACTTTGTTCAGAAATTGGAACACTTAGTCACCAATCGATTCCCATTTTCGAGCTCAATCAAAAGGATAGAAGACCAATCACTAGAATGGTCACCAATCGAAAGGCCCATTAGATTTGGTCACCAATCGATACCTCATAACACCAATCAGATGGTTTTGGCACCATTCCTTTCACCAATCGGTATATTTCCTTCACCAATCGATATTTGGACCATTTCCTTTGCCAATCGATAGTTTAATGACCAATTGGTGTTTTTCCTTCAGCAATCGATGGTCTAATGACCAATCGATGTTTTTCCTTCAGCAATCGATGGTCTAATGACCAATCGATTTTTTCCCCTTCAACAATCGATAGTTTAATGACCAATCGATTGTTTATCCTTCAGCAATCGATGCTCTAATGACCAATCAATGTTTTTCCTTCACGAATCGATTGTCTCTATGACAATCGATTGCCCTGTTAGTCACCAATTGGTTGTCTGTATGCCAATCGATTGCCTTGTTAGTCACAAATCGATTGTCTTTTCTTATGCCAATCGATATGAAGCTCTTTTTTTCACAATCAATATATGACTTCATCAACAACTGATGTGACTCTTGAACACCAATCGATGGGGGCCTTGTCCTCCCATCATAATAGGACTACTTGGAGGCTTAAATATGGGGAAGAAAATGAATAGCCTGTACTTGGAAATGACCCCTTAGACATTTCACTTTGGAAGTTGATAAAAAGGCATGGGTGGTTCTTACCTAACCTTGTCATTTCCCCAGAAGTGGGTCATCATAGATATGGCCCAGGTATGATGGTGTCCTTTTTCCCAGACCAAGTCAATGTTAGGTAAGACATGGCATGGGTTGGGCATGGTTGCATGACCCATGTATGGCCAATTGGACTAGACTGTCCTTTTTGTCCTCATATATGGAATAAAGAAAGGCCTTTAACTAGACCAAGACCCTTAAATAAGCCATAAGACCCTGCTTGGAAAAACCTTATACTTTCTTGTCCCTAAAGGCCGTCTGGAGCCTTTCCTCTTTGCACCTTTCTGCCTTGACCTGAGAAGAGCCAAAGGTGATCTTGGAGCTTTAGAGCTCCTCTTTTGCTCATCCTTGAATGTGACCTACTGGAGAAGCTTGGAGCTTTGATGGTGTGGAGCACTCCGGAGCTGGAGGGATGATCTTGCAGCTTGGAACTTGATGGTTGGAGGAGTTTATCTTCTTCCTCTAGGCTCTACATTAAAACATAGGAACGGATCTGAAGAGCAACCCAAAAAGGTAGGTTTTCTTGGGCACAAACTAAATGTCTTGCACTATCTGGAATCTTTTGATTCCATATTGATTGCCTCTAATTTGCCTAACTTTTATCTAGTAAGGCATTTAGGGTTCTTGATGCTCATACTATCATAAGACCCTATTGTTTGTCCCATTCCTAATGTAACGACCCTCTTTATACCGGTACGATTATACCAATCCACATCGATACAAAGGGAGCCGTCACAGTGAGACATTTACCCAACACAACACAATAGTTTGAGATGTACATAAATAACAGAAAAAAGTACAGCGGAAATAAAAGGTAAATCTTATTCCATCATCATCCACATATTCCACAATCTACATAGCAAATGTAAATAACCATTGTCCACAATTATACAAGTCCACATGAATAACATTGTCATTATTTACATACTAATAAAAAGGAAATGTAAACTATGCAGCAATCTCCACAAGTGCAGCTACTCCTCACGCTCGAAGTCGCTCCTCACTATGTCCTCCTCAAGTACGGGGACACCTGTCTCACCTGTATGTTAAAGCAAGTATGAGTATTCCAACAAGACCCAGCAAGCAACCTAAAGGCACATGCTTACACATATCACACACATGCTATTCTTTTAGAAAATGAGAGAAATACATAGCGCATGTTTCATGTTAATTAAGTAAATACACATGAACAACCTACACATTTTTTCTACACATGATAACTATCTTGATTCATAATGTTAAATTCAATGCATATCATGTTATAAATCTAAACAAATAGATCATGGAATTATACACATAGTAATTAACAATCCTAGGATAATGTCTAACATTTTTCACATGCTTTTATGACACATATACACATCTTTAGCTTGTTGTTTTAACATAAATAAATTACATTCACATGGTTTTACATCTTTTCACATGCTAACACATTCACATAACATTATCACATGTTCACATTACACATATTCATATTTTTCACACTTTTCACTTAATTTCCATGACACATAGTCCGAACCACCATAAAGGACACACATTCACATAACACATACCCGTCACCTAGGCAATATAGTGACGAATCTTGGTAACTGCGCAGAACCGAGAGAAGCCCTCTCCACCCTAACCAGTGGTACTTGTCCACCTCCAAGATTTCATCCTGATGCCCACAGGATATCACATACACAATGAGCCTTCCCATATAGACTTTTCTACAGTACGGCTCTATAGCTTTCTATGGTAGCAGTGTCAATTTCGGCACATGATACACATTATCTCACTTAATCACATGGTTTCATTCACTTATATGCACAATTTAATCCCTTTCACATGCACTTTAAATAAACATTCATACCTCAGGTTACAAAACTTAACACTACTATTCCATAGTGATTAATAAATTATAGCAGAGCCCTAACATGCTGCTAAACACTGAAATTTATTTTATCCAATTTAAAGATGCTTAATCATGGCCTAATTACCCTTGTTAAAAGAAAATAGTATCCATAGAAGTCAAAACAATATCAAATTTTTATCACAGATTTCATACTAGTAATACGTCACATGTCTAATTTTTCAGATTTTTTGCAATTGTAAAACTATTTTTAATAATTTAAATAGATTTCATGTAATTTTAGTGAAATATTCACTTAACATGGTAAACAGTAAAGCAGTCAGTTCTAATAGGTCTAAAACATGAGAACAGTCAATCTAAGATCATGATAATTTTCTATAACATTATCTTATAGTAAAACTATTTATTCTGAATTAAACACTGTCAAAACATGCTTATTTTCTAATAATAGAATTTAAATTAATTAGTATCATGCTCAGAATTTCGATAGAACCTCATGATATGACCTAAAGACTACGGGTGTAAACGAGCCGAGTCGAGCCGAGTAGTATGCTGCTCAAACTCTGTTCGTTAACTTTTAATCGAGTTTGAGCCGAGCTCGAGCTATATCGAGTATTGCAAATACCTGTTCAAACTCGGCTCGTTTAAATACTCTCGAGTTCGAGCCCTTAACGAGTATCTTAACGAGCTTAATTGAATTTGCGAGTTCGTATATATAAGTAAGTCCAATCCAATCTATAAGTAAAAAACTGATCGTTCATAAGACCTAAATTTATCTTATTTCAAGCTTATATCTCAATAGTTTTGATAAATTACTTAATTTAACTATTTTAATATAATGTTTGAAATATATTCATAATTTGTCACAAGTAATATGAGATTAATAGATAGATACCGCAAGGGACGGGGTTGGTGTGCAACAAGGTAGGGGCGGAGCTGCAACTCCCCTTCGCACACTGCCCAGAACCCCCTTTCTGCATCGTCGGTGATGGTATTACGGCCGTTGAGGGCACCGTCTGCCACTGACGGATGGTCCACAGTGGTCACTGGAGATGTCAATGGCCGACAACGCGGCCCTCGACCCCACCAGGGGGCTCACCTACTGTGCAGGTCAGTCTCAGGAGGAAGAAGATGCTTGATATGCTGGGAGACCTTGCAAGACTAAAATTTGTGTTCATGCCCCTATTTACATGATTTGTGTATATACCCTAATTTACATAATTTGTGTATATACCCTAATTTGTATAATTTGTGTATATACACTATGAATTTAGTCTATGACATTTAAGCCCTCATAAATATTTTATATTGTAATAATGTGACGGCCCTCATTATACCGGTACGGTTATACCAACCCACGTCGGTATAACAAGTGCTGCCACAGTGGGACATTTACCCAAACGATACATACAGTTGAGATACACGCGAATATACAACAGAGTAGCGGAAGTAAAAGAGAACTATCTCCATTCATTCATCATCCACATTAACCATACATGAATTTTCGCAATTAACGATGAGGAACTAAGAGCTCACATAATTTAAATTGCTGAAATAGAATTACAAAATGTCCACATAATACATTCCTTTCATGATAATTCTAATACAATGTTCCAAATACATACTATGAAGTACACAAATCACAAGGAAGCTCCAAGACTAGCTACTCTCCGCGCTCGGAGTCCGTCTCTGCGGCCTCCTCCAAAGGTACTGTGTTGCCAACTATACCTGTACGCCGAAGCAAGGAGTGAGTCCAAGGACTCAGCAAGCAACACTACTCATGATATACACTTATAAGTCCTAGTGGTTTCTACATGCACATTACAATTAGCAACACATAGCATGCTGGTCAACTCAAGTTTTCAACCTATCATGAAAGTTCTACAATTTTATACATAACTCATGCTTTCAGATTTTTAAAATGAAATTCACCTATCACATGGTCTCTATTCAATTTACTCATGAACTTTAACCTTTTAAAGAATCAAACATAAGAGCTATCAACATGAACAATTTACATGCATGAAAGGTAACGCAACTAGCATGGGTTTTACACATTTTTAAACACTTACATGAACCTTTTCACGTGCTTTAGGTTGCTGATTTCATATAGTTTCATCGCTGAAAACCTATGCATGAGAGCTACAATAATGCATAAAACATGTCACATCAACAACCATTCATGCTATCTTGTGCCCGTGTTCACTAATTATCCCTAACATGGATTCTAAGCATCCTTGCACATTAAACATAATGATCATAACATGAATTTACTGAATTCACATGGTTTCAGATTTGTATCACATAGGTTTCAATAACACATTTCCACATCTTTAGTTTCACATTTTTATTTGCACAAGTTTTCTCTTTCACATGGTTCACTTTACACATACACATTCACATGTCACTTACACATTTACACATGGTCACATACACATTTCACATTACACTTTACACATTTTTAGGTGCCGTGACACATAGTCCAAACCACCAAAGAAGGACATATACACATCACATTACACATAGACGCCATCTAGGCATTCCAATGGCGACTCTTGGACTGCGCAGACCGGGAGAACAAGTCTCCACCCTAACCAGTGGTACTTGTCCACCTCCAGGATTTCCCCCTAATGCCCTTAGGGTCACTTAACACAATGAACTTTCTCAGGGGGACTTTTCCCTGATACGGCTCCACTGCCCTCTACGGAAGCAGTGTCACATTGGCACAGTTACACATTTACACATTTACCGTTTTATACATGGTTTTACACTTTACACTTTCATCACATTCGCTTTCTCACTCACATGAATACCTCTGTTTTTCCTAACATGGTACTACCAAAATTTCAAGGTTTAACACACAGTAAACACACTAATCATGCTGGGTTTAAACAAAATCTAATCACATTAAGATCATATGCACGAATTATCACATTTCACATGAAAAACACATAACTTTTTATTTACTGATCCAAAAGACCTGAAATTTTAACCACATGCTGTTTTCGGGTTCAAGATGATACCCTCAATTTTTCAGATTTTTCTGAGCTAAATAGGATTTACAGAAAATAAAACACCTAATTAGCATGCTATTAACAACTTAAATTAACATGGTCTAACACATTTTGCAAATTGGCCACTTGCTGTTTACACATAAGCCATTCACATATGCACGAACTGAGAACACAAAATTTCCCTAATTCATACATCTATGGATTGAATACTACAAATCATTCTTGCATGCTTTTATTTTACCGAACCAAATATATTCGCAAATTACACAAGCATGGATAAATTACCAAAATTTGCAAACACATATGCTAACCCACTGATCTTCATGATTAGGCTAAAACTATGGCATTCATACACATTCTAATCAGGAAAACTAAATTTGTAAAATCAACACTTCATGCTCACAAGTTTAAGGAACACCATTTCCCACATCCACCAACACACACCATTCATCCACACACCACAAAACACAATATACATAGAGTATAAAGTCTACCATATATCCTCATCACGTAAAACATACCGAAATTAATGTATAAAAGGGACAGAACAGCTCATTGTTCTGTTCAGAAGAACTTGGCGGCGGTCTCTGGCCGCTGACTCAGAGTCAGCGGCATGGTCGATGGACGCCAAGGATGATCTGGACGTCCAAGGACCTTGCCGTCTAACCAGGTCTGTGCAGAAACACAGACCCGAGCTCTGAATCTTGGGTGAATTGGAGGGTCTAGGACTCGAGGAAAAATCCTTAAAATTCACAAAACCATCCTAGACTCATAAGGGGACATCAAGGATAGGTTACTTGCCTTTCAAGAATTCTTCTAAGGGATTTAAAGGCTTGGTGAAGACCTCCTTGGGCAGTCCCAAGAAGTTGCAGAAGTGCCTCCAAATGATCCCTCCTCCGGGCTCCTGGACGATCTCCACGCCGAGGGGATGTCGGGGAAGCCTTCCTCGTTGGTCCAGCAACCTCCTTGCAGCAGGGGGACGCCGGATCAAGGTCCAGGGGTCGGATTTTGAGGGTTCAAAAATGGGTTTTTCTCACAGCTCACCTAGGGTTTTTCTCTCCTCTATTTCTCCTCTTGCAAGGTGAAGTGAGAAGTGAGAGAGGCCAAATTCGGGTTCAGGATTTAGGAGAGCCCCTCACCCACTCACCATACCGATTAGACAGCCTTAGAGCCATTGGGGGACATCCCCCCAATGGAGGCCATGCCTTGCTCCCGGATTTTCTGGCTCTGCAACGCATGCAGGTCAGAGAAGTTGGCGTCCATATCGCTGGACGCCGGAGTTAGTGTTGGCGTCCAGGTCTGGACGCTGACACCAGATAAACGGCCTATGGTTGACGCCAAGGTGGCCTTCGGCCAGAACCCTAATTATGCAGAAAACCATGCATATCAAGCATATATACATGCAATATGTATATGGTATTATATCCACACTATCATCATGCAATATATACATTATTTATACTTAATATAAACACATGTACACGTAATTATACTAATTAATACGTACGTAAATATGTACATACATACACAAGCATAGACATACACACATAAATACAAATAATACGACGGAAAATTAGAGGGCCTTACACCCTCTCCCCCGTAAAGAAACTTCGTCCTCGAAGTTAGAACGACACTACTCAAACAAAAGGGGATACTTCTTCTTCATCGCATCCTCAAGCTCCCACGTAGCCTCCTCACGTGAGAAGTTCCGCCATAGAACTTTCACCGACGCGATACTCTTATTCCGGAGATGCTGAACCTTCCGGTCAAGAATGGCTACTGGTTGCTCGACATACGAAAGATCTGGCTGGATCTCCACTGGCTCATGACTAATCACATGAGACGGATCTCGGACATACTTCCTGAGCATAGATACGTGGAATACAGGGTGAACGCTAGCCAAAGCTGGGGGTAAAGCTAGCTCATACGCCACGTTGCCCAAACGTCTGAGAATCTCATATGGGCCGATGAACCTAGGGCTTAGCTTGCTATGCCTGCCAAATCTGACAACACCTCGAGTAGGCGATATCTTCAAGAAGACATGATCGCCAACCTCGAACTCCAAATCCTTTCTCCTGTTGTCGGCATAACTCTTCTGCCTATCCTGTGCCGCAACAAGCCTTTTCCTGATAAGCTGAATCTTATCCGAAGTTTCCTGAACTAACTCCGTTCCGATCAACTGCCTATCACCAGTCTCCTCCCAACATAAAGGAGATCTGCAGGGCCTACCATACAACGCCTCGAATGGAGCCATACCAATACTAGCATGAAAGCTGTTGTTGTATGCGAACTCCACAAGAGGTAGATGATGCTCCCAATCATCCTTCCAATCCAAAACACACGCTCTCAACATATCCTCGAGCGTCTAGATAGTCCTCTCGGACTGTCCATCGGTCTGGGGATGAAACGCCGAACTGAGCTTAAGCTCCGAACCTAACGCCTCCTGAAGACCCTTCCACAATCTCGAAGTAAATCTCGGATCTCGATCCGAAATGATCGACTTCGGCACACCATGCAACCTAATGATACCGCTAACATACAATCTAGCTAAGCTCTCTACTGACTGCTTCTTCTTCATAGGCAAGAAATGAGCAGTCTTCGAGAATCTATCTACAACTACCCAAATCGAGTCATTGCCTCTTCTAGATCGAGGCAAACCCGATACGAAATCCATAGTGACAGCTTCCCACTTCCATACGGGGATATCCATCCTCTGCATAAGGCCGGATGGTCGTTGCCGCTCGGCTTTCACCTGCTGACATACTAGACATCTAGACACATAATCCGCAACATCCTTCTTCATGCCGGACCACCAAAATGATCTCTTCAGGTCTTGATACATCTTAGTGTTACCCGGATGAATAGAGAATCGCGATCTATGAGCCTCCGCTAACACATGCTCACGGACATCTACCACATCGGGGACACAAACACGGTGCTGAAATCTAATCACACCGTCCTCATCATGAGCAATGCCCGCCTTACCCACTAACTCTAACAATCTAGGATCGGCTTTCTGCTGCTCAATTACCTCATCCAAGACTGAGGATCTAAGGGATAACTGAGCTATAAAAGCCTGACACAACGATGGCTCTAACTCGGTCATAGAGCACGCTGCATCCTCCAACATCTCCAATCCTGCTGGAGCGAAGACCTCTTTCTACTAAGAGCATCCGCTACGACGTTCGCCTTTCCAGGATGATACTGAAGGTCGAAGTCATAGTCCTTCAAGAACTCAATCCATCTCCTCTGCCTCAGGTTTAATTCCTTTTGGGAGAAAAGATACTTCAAGCTCTTGTGGTCGGTAAACACCTCAAATCTGACACCATAAAGATAGTGCCTCCAGATCTTTAGTGCATGAACCACAGCTGCGAGCTCTAAATCATGAGTCGGATAGTTCCTCTCATGCTCCTTCAACTGACAAGAAGCATAAGCCACTACCCTCTCTTGCTGCATGAGCACACAGCCTAAACCAATCTGAGATGCATCCGTATAAATGGCAAAACCTTCTAGACCACTAGGCAATACCAATACCGGAGCAGAAGTAAGCTTGGCCTTCAATAGCTGAAAGCTACGCTCACATGCCTCAGACCATACGAAATTCTCACCTTTCCGGGTCAGCTTTGTCAAAGGGGCGGCGATGGATGAGAAACCCTCAATGAATCGCCGATAATAACCAGCTAACCCAATAAAACTACGAATCTCCGAAGGGGTCCTGGGAATCTCCCAATCCATAACTGCCTGGACTTTTGTTGGATCAACTGCTACACCAGCGCCGGAGATAACATGCCCGAGAAAATGAACCTCGCGCAACCAGAACTCGCACTTGCTGAACTTCGCATACAGCTTGTGCTCACGGAGAACCTCTAAGACTAACCTCAAATGCTGACGATGTGTGGCCTCATCCGGAGAATAGACCAACACGTCATCAATAAACACAACAACAAAGCTATCTAAATACGGACTAAACACCCGGTTCATGAGATCCATGAACGCTGCAGGGGCGTTGGTCAATCCGAAAGGAAGAACCAAAAACTCATAATGTCCATAACGGGTTCTAAATGCCGTCTTGGACACATCCTCACTCCTAATCCTCAACTGATGATAACCAGATCGCAAGTCAATCTTGGAAAAGACTGATGCCTCTCGCAACTGGTCAAACAGATCATCAATCCGAGGTAAGGGATACTTGTTCTTCACAGTCACCTGGTTTAGCTTCCTATAATCAATGCACAACCGAAGTGACCCGTCTTTCTTCTTGACGAATAATACAGGTGCGCCCCAAGGGGAAACACTGGGGCGAATAAATCCCTTATCGAGCAATTCTTGCAATTGCTCCCTCAACTCGGCTAATTCTGCAGGGGCCATCCGATATGGGGCCTTCGAGATAGGAGAGGTGCCTGGAAGCAACTCTATAGTGAACTCTATCTCCATATCCGGTGGCAATCCAGACAAGTCATCGGGAAAGACATCTGGAAAGTCCTGCACCACATCGATCTCTGCAAGAGTCAGTGACGAACCAGCATCGGGTACTAGCATAACGCTGGCAAGAAATGCGTCACAACCCTTGTTCACCATGCGCATCGCCTTCATGGCAGAGATAACTAACTTTCCCGCTAGTTCTTTGGCAAGGGATGAGAGAACTCATCCTCACAGGAATGCGGAAAACAATCTTCTTCCTACGACAATCCACTAACGCATAGTGCTCCTCTAGCCAATCCAGACCAAGGATACAATCATAATCCTTCATCTTTAGCAAGAAGAAACACCCATCTAGGAATCTATCCTCAATGCACACAGGTAACGACGGAATGCACTTCCTAGTCGATACCGTACCCGCAGGGGTGTGCACGGACAAAGGGACCTCTAACTCCTCAGACTTTATGTCTGACTCTAGGGCTAACTGCCTAGCGAACCGCTCGGAAATGAATGAGTGAGTAGCACCCGTATCAAACAAAACCCGAGCGTGCACACCGAAAAGTAAAACTGTACCTTCGGTGACATGCTCCGCCTGCTCGGCGTCCTCACGAGCTAACGCAAACACTCGAGCTGGGGCTCGAGGCCTTCCTGGTCGTCCTGTAGCTGGCGCGGCTACCGCTACTGCTGGTACTGGCGCTCCACGCTGAGCTTCCTGCTGAAGTCTTGGGCAATCCTTGATCTTGTGGTCGCTGCTTCCACACTTTAAGCATCTACCCGCTACTAACCAGCACTCGGAACCTCCATGGGTCTTCCCACAATGGGGACACTCTCTCTTCGCACCGGGGGAACGTATAGAAGGTACCTGAGAGTTACTGACTGTCATTTGTTTCTGCGGTGTCTGGTACACTGTTTTCCTCTTATCTTGCCGCTGGAAAGTCGTTGCCGGCCTCTTCTGCGAAGCCTTCTTCTCCTCCAGATACTGTTCCATTTCTCCCTCCTGTCTGCAGGCTGCGCTGAGGGCCTCTTCTAGCGTGCGGTGGTCGAACGCCACGAGCCTCGTCCTCAGTGATGGTTTGAGACCCATCACAAACTTCTTGGTCTTCCTGCGCTCATCCTCTACTATATGCGGTGCATATTTAGAAAGTTCAGAAAACCTTGCCTCGTATTCCAGGACGGTCATTGATCCTTGCGTCAGGGAAAGGAATTCTTGCTCCATCTTGTCCTGGATATGCTCTGGGACGAACTTGGATCGGAAGAGCCTCACGAACGCGTCCCATGCCACATCTACTGCTCCGTCCTCGAAGCGCGTACGCAGTAGGGAGGACCACCATACATCAGCTCTCTCCTGCAACACACCTTCATAAGAACTAACCAACAATTTCCAACTTGACAAACAACATACAAGCATAAACCAAAACATAACTGTAGCATGTAGGTGGCTAAGGTCACCTTGTCCTCGTCAGGACACCTGATAGCTTGGAAGATTTTCTCCGTCTCCCTCATCCAGCTTTCTGCCATTAGCGGATCACTCTCCCCCTTAAAAGAGGGTGGGGCCATCCTCTTGAATCGCTCCATGATGGAAGGTCCACCATGGTCCTGAGCTGGGGCCTGAGCCTGCTACATTAAACAATAACAATATACAGTAAACACAATATCATGCAATTTAAATATCAAACTACTAGGTTGTTTTATTATTCTACCTGGGCCTCCAACTGGGCCTGGAGTGCTGCCTGGGTGTGGGCCTGCGTCTGCATGGCTTGCACCAGACCTTGCATGAATACTCCATAGTCCACTGGCGGTGGTGGGGGAAGCACAGGGCCCTGTGGGGCCGGGGCCTGCTGCTCCGCCCGCTCCTCACGCCTCTGCTCGTCGTCGCGAGCTGGCACACCTCCACGTCGACCACGGGAAGCCATGACTGTAATAAAATTTCAGCCACTAATTAGAGCTAGGTTACTAAGTTTTCTAACCATTTCTTATCTATCTTTCACTTCCTATAAATGTTTTCTACACATGTGGACATACTTAGCATGCAATGGGGATGATGACTTAGGTATATTCATGTGCAATCTCAACCGGTCGCTCTGATACCAATCTCTGTGACGGCCCTCATTATACCGGTACGGTTATACCAACCCACGTCGGTATAACAAGTGCTGCCACAGTGGGACATTTACCCAAACGATACATACAGCTGAGATACACGCGAATATACAACAGAGTAGCGGAAGTAAAAGAGAACTATCTCCATTCATTCATCATCCACATTAACCATACATGAATTTTCGCAATTAACGATGAGGAACTAAGAGCTCACATAATTTAAATTGCTGAAATAGAATTACAAAATGTCCACATAATACATTCCTTTCATGATAATTCTAATACAATGTTCCAAATACATACAATGAAGTACACAAATCACAAGGAAGCTCCAAGACTAGCTACTCTCCGCGCTTGGAGTCCGTCTCTGCGGCCTCCTCCAAAGGTACTGTGTCGCCAACTATACCTGTACGCCGAAGCAAGGAGTGAGTCCAAGGACTCAGCAAGCAACACTACTCATGATATACACTTATAAGTCCTAGTGGTTTCTACATGCACATTACAATTAGCAACACATAGCATGCTGGTCAACTCAAGTTTTCAACCTATCATGAAAGTTCTACAATTTTATACATAACTCATGCTTTCAGATTTTTAAAATGAAATTCACCTATCACATGGTCTCTATTCAATTTACTCATGAACTTTAACCTTTTAAAGAATCAAACATAAGAGCTATCAACATGAACAATTTACATGCATGAAAGGTAACACAACTAGCATGGGTTTTACACATTTTTAAACACTTACATGAACCTTTTCACGTGCTTTAGGTTGCTGATTTCATATAGTTTAATCACTGAAAACCTATGCATGAGAGCTACAATAATGCATAAAACATGTCACATCAACAACCATTCATGCTATCTTGTGCCCGTGTTCACTAATTATCCCTAACATGGATTCTAAGCATCCTTGCACATTAAACATAATGATCATAACATGAATTTACTGAATTCACATGGTTTCAGATTTGTATCACATAGGTTTCAATAACACATTTCCACATCTTTAGTTTCACATTTTTATTTGCACAAGTTTTCTCTTTCACATGGTTCACTTTACACATACACATTCACATGTCACTTACACATTTACACATGGTCACATACACATTTCACATTACACTTTACACATTTTTAGGTGCCGTGACACATAGTCCAAACCACCAAAGAAGGACATATACACATCACATTACACATAGATGCCATCTAGGCATTCCAATGGCGACTCTTGGACTGCGCAGACCGGGAGAACAAGTCTCCACCCTAACCAGTGGTACTTGTCCACCTCCAGGATTTCCCCCTAATGCCCTTAGGGTCACTTAACACAATGAACTTTCTCAGGGGGACTTTTCCCTGATACGGCTCCACTGCCCTCTACGGAAGCAGTGTCACATTGGCACAGTTACACAGTTACACATTTACCGTTTTATACATGGTTTTACACTTTATACTTTCATCACATTCGCTTTCTCACTCACATAAATACCTCTGTTTTTCCTAACATGGTACTACCAAAATTTCAAGGTTTAACACACAGTAAACACACTAATCATGCTGGGTTTAAACAAAATCTAATCACATTAAGATCATATGCACGAATTATCATATTTCACATGAAAACACATAACTTTTTATTTACTGATCCAAAAGACCTGAAATTTTAACCACATGCTGTTTTCGGGTTCAAGATGATACCCTCAATTGTTCAGATTTTTCTGAGCTAAATAGGATTTACAGAAAATAAAACACCTAATTAGCATGCTATTAACAACTTAAATTAACATGGTCTAACACATTTTGCAAATTGGCCACTTGCTGTTTACACATAAGCCATTCACATATGCACGAACTGAGAACACAAAATTTCCCTAATTCATACATCTATGGATTGAATACTACAAATCATTCTTGCATGCTTTTATTTTACCGAACCAAATATATTCGCAAATTACACAAGCATGGATAAATTACCAAAATTTGCAAACACATATGCTAACCCACTGATCTTCATGATTAGGCTAAAACTATGGCATTCATACACATTCTAATCAGGAAAACTAAATTTGTAAAATCAACACTTCATGCTCACAAGTTTAAGGAACACCATTTCCCACATCCACCAACACACACCATTCATCCACACACCACAAAACACAATATACATAGAGTATAAGGTCTACCATATATCCTCATTACGTAAAACATACCGAAATTAATGTATAAAAGGGACAGAACAGCTCACTGTTCTGTTCAGAAGAACTTGGCGGCGGTCTCTGGCCGCTGACTCAGAGTCAGCGGCATGGTCAATGGACGCCAAGGATGATCTGGACGTCCAGGGACCTTGCCGTCTAACCAGGTCTGTGCAGAAACATAGACTCGAGCTCTGAATCTTGGGTGAATCAGAGGGTCTAGGACTCGAGGAAAAATCCTTAAAATTCACAAAACCATCCTAGACTCATAAGGGGACATCAAGGATAGGTTACTTGCCTTTCAAGAATTCTTCTAAGGGATTTAAAGGCTTGGTGAAGACCTCCTTGAGCAGTCCCAAGAAGTTGCAGAAGTGCCTCCAAACGATCCCTCCTCCGGGCTCCTGGACGATCTCCACGCCGAGGGGATGTCAGGGAAGCCTTCCTCGTTGGTCCAGCAACCTCCTTGCAGCAGGGGGACGCCGGATCAAGGTCCAGGGGTCGGATTTTGAGGGTTCAAAAATGGGTTTTTCTCACAGCTCACCTAGGGTTTTTCTCTCCTCTATTTCTCCTCTTGCAAGGTGAAGTGAGAAGTGAGAGAGGCCAAATTCGGGTTCAGGATTTAGGAGAGCCCCTCACCCACTCACCATACTGATTAGACAGCCTTAGAGCCGTTGGGGGACATCCCCCCCAATGGAGGCCATGCCTTGCTCCCAGATTTTCTGGCTCTGCAACACATGCAGGTCAGAGAAGTTGGCGTCCATATCACTGGACGCCGGAGTTAGTGTTGGCGTCCAGGTCTGGACGCTGACACCAGATAAACGGCCTATGGTTGACGCCAAGGTGGCCTTCAGCCAGAACCCTAATTATGCAGAAAACCATGCATATCAAGTATATATACATGCAATATGTATATGGTATTATATCCACACTATCATCATGCAATATATACATTATTTATACTTAATATAAACACATGTACACGTAATTATACTAATTAATACGTACGTAAATATGTACATACATACACAAGCATAGACATACACACATAAATACAAATAATACGATGGAAAATTAGAGGGCCTTACAAATAATAATTGTATAAAAATAAATAAATATTTTTATATCAATATATATTTATTATATTTAAAGAAATATTTAAACGAAGTGTTTACGAGTACTTAGATAAGCTCTTAACGAGTATTTAATCGAGCTCTTAATGAGCTCTTAAACGAGCTGTTCACGAGTATAATTGAGCCGAGCTCACATGTGTTCAGACTCGGCTCGTTTATGAATCGACCTTTTTTTTTGTTCAAGCTCTGCTTGTTAATTAAATAAACGAGCTGGACCGAGCTTTTATCGAGTCGAGCTTCGAACTACTCATCGAACGTATCGGCTCGTTTACACGCCTACTATAGACCATACCTGACCAACCACAATTTTTACAGCATGCACAGACATCCAGAAATCTGAAATCATAACACAGTTGTGCCAAACATAATTATGTGAAAAATAGAAGAACTTGGCGGCAAGGGCCTTGCCGTTAACATGGGTTAACGGCACAGGATGCTGCCGTCAACTCAAGAACTTGGTGGCAACAAGGTTGCCGTCAACCTCTTGTTTGCAGAAAGTGCAGACCGTACTGAAATAAAAAGGAGAATTTGGGGTTCCAGGACACGAAATAAAATCCACAAAATTCCTAAAACCTAGGGGACATGTCTAGGGTTGATACCCCTTAATTACTTGCTTGAAATAAAATCTACAAGAGTTCAATTTGTCGAAGAAGCCCTCCTCGGCCAAGCCAAGAAGGTGCAGATTCCCCTCCTAAATCCGGTCTTCCTGCTGATGCAGATGGATCTCCGGAGTCGGGGAAGATTCAACAATCCAAGGAGCACCTCCCAGTCGAAGAAGATTGCCGGAAGAAGCTCGAAATCATCGGATCAAGCCTTAAGAAGTTCTGATTTTTCTCTCCACAAACCCTAGTTTTTTCCCTGTCAACTAAAGGTCTTAATCTGGCCGAAAACACTAGGTTTTATAGGGCTAAGGGTCGGGGTACTCTTAGGATTAGGTTTTCCTACCGTTGGGATGGTTTCCTAATCAAGACCCGGAGAAAATGCAGTCGTTTTCAGATCTGGAATCGCAACATAACCGGAGAAGTAAACAACCACTTTGCTACCGTTAACAGGAAGTCGGTGTCCATCGATCTGGACGTCTATATCCCCCGGCCATGAGGTCAACGGCACACATGTTGCCGTCAACCTGATGTTAACGTCAGGTGATGTTGACGTTAACCGGGGATTTTAGACAGAACTTAAATACATCAAATAAACACACATACATAGAATATATATACATACAATATGCACATCAATAATTAAATACTACATGCACAGAAATAAACATATATATATATATATACATACATATGCACATACGTAATTAAATAATTATAATATGCACATAATTTAAATAACTTAATATGAACAGAATTCGAGGGCCTTACACCGTCTCCCCCTAAAAGAAAACTTTGTCCTCGAAGTTAGAACGAAAATACTAACCAAACAAATGGGGATACTTCTTCTTCATGGCATCCTCAAGCTCCCATGTAGCCGCCTCCCTCGAGAAATTCCTCCATAACACCTTCACGGATGCAATACTCTTTTTTCTGAGGTGCTGAACCTTCCGGTCTAGGATAGCTACTGGTTGCTCTACATACGACAAGTCTGGCTGAATCTCCACTGGCTTGTGACTAATAACATGCGACGGATCTCCCACGTATCTTCTGAGCATAGACATGTGGAAGACTGGGTGTACACTCGCTAGCGCTGGGGGTAAAGCTAGCTCATATGCTACGCTGCCCATCCACCTGAGAATCTCAAATGGGCCAATGAATCTTGGACTCAACTTGCTGTGCCTGCCAAACATGACAATGCCTCGGGTAGGCAAAACCTTAAGAAATATATGCTTGCCAACCTCGAACTCTAAATCCTTGCTTCTGTTGTCGGCGTAGCTCTTCTGCCTATCCTGCACCACAACCAACCTCTTCCTGATAAGCTGAATCTTATCTGAAGTCTCCTACACCAACTCCAGACCAACTAACTGCCTATCACCTCTCTCCTCCCAGCACAAAGGAGATCTATAGGGCCGTCCATACAGAGCCTCAAATGGAGCCATACTAATGCTCGCATGAAAACTGTTGTTGTATGCGAACTCCACAAGAGGTAGATGACGTTCCCAATCACCCTTCCAATCAAGCACGCACACTCTCAACATATCCTCGAGCGTCTGAATCATCCTCTCGGACTGGCCATCTGTCTGAGGGTGAAACGGCAAACTAAGCTTCAGTTGTGAACCCAAAGCATCCTGAAGACCCTGCCACAGCCTCAATGTAAACCGCAGGTCTCTGTCCGAGATAATGGACTTCGGCACACCATGCAACCTCACAATGCTGCTAACATAGAGCCTAGCTAAACTCTCCACGAACTGCTTCTTCTTCATAGGCAAGAAATGAACCATTTGGGAGAAACGATCTACAATCACCCAAATCGAGTCATTGCCCTTTGCTGATCTGGGCAAACCCGTCATAAAATCCATCGTGATTTCTTCCCACTTCCATACTGGTATCTCCATCTTCTGCGTAAGGCCCGATGGTCTCTGGCATTCGGCCTTCACCTGCTGGCACACTAAGCATCTAGACACAAGCTCGGCCACATCTTTCTTCATACCAGATCACCAGAAAGATCTCTTCAAGTCCTGGTACATCTTAGTGTTGCCTAGATGAATAGAGAGCCTCGACCTGTGAGCTTCTGCTAGAACTCGCTCACGAACATCCATAACATCAGGGACACAAACTTAGGGCTGGAATCTAATGACACCGTCCTCATCTCGAGCAATGCCTGCCTTGCCCACCATCTCCTGGAGCCTAGGATCAGCTCTCTGCTACTCGATCACCTCATCTAGAACTATGGATCGGATAGATAACTGAGCCACGAAAGCTTGACACAACTGTGGCTCTAACTTAGTCATAGCACACGCTGCATCCTCAAGCATCTTCCAATCCTTCCGAAGCAATGACCTCTTCCTTCTAAGTGCATCCGCCACGACATTCGCCTTCCCTAGATGATACTGAAGCTCGAAGTCGTAGTCCTTGAGAACTCAATCCACCTTCTTTGCCGCAGGTTCAACTCCTTTTGCGAGAAAAGATACCTCAGACTCTTGTGGTCAGTGAACACCTCGAACTTGACACCATAAAGATAGTGTCTCTAGATCTTTAGTGCATGAACCACAGCTACTAACTCCAAATCATGGGTCAGATAGTTACGCTCATGCTCCTTTAATTGGCGAGAAGCATATGCAACTACCTTACCATGCTGCATCAACACATAGCCAAGGTCTATCTGAGAAGCATCAGAGTAGATAGCAAAACCCTCTGTACCACTAGGCAAGATCAACACAGGTGCAGATGTAAGCCTCGCCTTCAACAACTGGAAGCTACTCTCGCAATCATCATACCAAACATACTTCACACCCTTCCTAGTTAGCTTAGTCAAAGGTGCGGCGATAGATGCAAAGCCTTCAATGAATCGCCTATAATAGCCTGCTAACCCAAGAAAACTCCTGATCTCCGATGGTGTCCTTGGAGTCTCCCAATCTAACACTACTGGACCTTCGCCAGATCAACAACAACTCCAGCGCCTGAGATAACATGCCCAAGGAAATGAACCTCGCATGTCCAGAAGTCGCACTTGCTGAACTTAGCATACAACTTGTGCTCTCAGAGAACCTCCAGAACAACCCTCAAATGCTCATGGTGTGTAGTCTCATCAGGAGAATAGACTAACACATCGTCAATGAACACTACTACAAAGCTATCCAAATATGGCATAAACACCCTGTTCATGAGATCCATGAACGCTGCAGGGGTGTTGTTCAGACCAAATGGAAGCACAAGAAACTCATAGTGCCAATAACGAGTCCTGAAAGTAGTCTTGGACACATCTTCACCCTTAATCCTCAACTGGTGGTAGCCGAACCGCAGATCTATCTTGGAAAACACTGATGCATTCTGCAGCTGATCGAACAAATCATCAATCCTTGGCAAATGATACCTGTTCTTCACTGTCACCTGGTTGAGCTTCCTATAATCGATGCATAGCCAGAGGGAACCATCTTTCTTCTTCATGAACAATACAGGTGTGCCCCATGGTGACACACTAGGGCGAATGAATCCCTTATCCAACAAATCCTACAATTGCTTCCTCAGCTCGGCTAATTCCGCAGGTGCCATCTGATATGGTGCCTTAGAGATCGGAGAGGTGCTTGGAAGCTGGAAGCAACTCTATAGTGAACTCTATCTCCCTAGCCGGTGGCAATCCAGAAAATCATCAGAAAACACGTCTGGAAATTCTTGCACTACTTCAATCTTCTCAAGGGTCGATGATTGATCGACCTTAGGGACTAAGACCACACTGGCAAGGAATACGTCACAACCCTTGTTCACCATCCTCATCGCCTTCACGGCGGAGATCACAAACCTTCCTACATGTAATCTTCTTCCCTCTACAATCCACCAAGGCATAGTGCTCCTCAAGCCAATATAGACCAAGTATGGCATCATAGTCCTTCACCTTGAGCAAGTAGAAGAACCCAAACAAGCCTCGGTCCTCAATGCACACAGGTAAGGATGGAATACACTTCCTGGTCGCTACCGTACCTGCCGGTGTGTGCACAGACAAAGGGACTTCCAACTCTTATGCCTCTACTCTACACTCTGCTGCTAACTGCTTGGCAAACCGCTTGGAAATAAACGAGTATGGCACCCGTATCAAACAATACCTGAGCATGCACACCCATAACTAAAACTGTACCTTCCGTGACGTTCTCGGCTTGCTCTGCATCCTCTCGTGCTAGTGCAAACACTCGAGCTTGGGCTCGAGGCCTTCCTGGTCTCCCGGCCACTGGCGCTGCTGTTGTTGCCGCTGCTGGGGCTGGCGGTCCTCTTTGAACACCCTATTGGACTCTGGGGCAATCTTGAATCTGATGCTCGGTGCTGCCACACTTGAGACACTTCCCTGAAAACTTCCAACACTCGGTGCCGCCGTGTGCCCTTCCACAGTGAGGACACATCTTCTTGTCGCTGGGCCTGAAGCTGGGTGACGGTGGCGTAACTGCCTGCTGACTCGATGTCGCTGGACACTGCGGTGACTAGTACATGGCCTTCTTCCTGTCCTACCTTTGAAAAGGTGGCGCGGACCTCTTTTGAGCTACCCTCTTTTCCTCCAAATACTGATCCATCTCGCTCTCCTGCCTGCATGCCGCGCTGAGAGCCTTGTCCAAGGTGCGGTGGTCAAAAGCAACTAACCTCGACCTAAGTGATGGCTTGAGCCCCATCACAAACTTCTTAGCCTTCCTGCGCTCGTTAGCAATAATATGAGGATCATATTTAGATGGCTCGGAAAACCTAGCCTCATACTCCAGAACCGTCATGGAGCCCTGAGTAAGAGAAAGAAACTCCTGCTCCATCTTATCCTGGATGTGCTCGGTGATGAACTTGACCCGAAATAGCCTCGTGAACTCGGCCCAAGTTACCTCAATGACACCATCCTCATACCTGGTACATAGTACGGAAGCCCACCAAACATCGGCACTATGTTGAACACTTGGTCTCAAAATGACTCCACAAAGAGGTATGGAACTTGTAACACAAGGCAAGGTTAAATCATGATAGTATATCGTCAAGATGATGCAAGATTTAATTCGTGACAAAAGATGGATGAAAATTGGGGCTTCTAGGGGCAAAAGATGCCTAACATCCATCAGTAACTCCAGTTAAAATTTGAGAGCACGAGGTTGAGTATACATGGAGATCAAGAATACAGAAGAAGGGTCGAGTTCATGGTGTTTGCAGAACTTCAAAAATCAACCATAAAAGATTGGCTCGATGGAAAAATATGAAACTTGAGGGTTTTGTTCCTAGTACATGGAACAATCTACAGACAAAATTAATTAGGTTTTGCTCGTGAGAATGCCTACCTTTAGTCATTTTACTCTTCTAGGGCTAGAACTTGAAGAACTCGAGATAAAGCTTGATGAAGCCTTCTCCCCATGAATTCCTCCTCTCCTTGGCTTCTTCTCCACCTTCAGCAAGTCCCAGCAACGAGCTAGGGCCGGCCTTGGGCGATTAAGAGAGTATTTATGCTTCTTTGCTTTCTATTTCCTAATAGAACTCTAACTCCTATTTAATTTTGAATTTCCTATTTCCTCTTCCCTTTCTAAGTATTAGAACTTCTATTTGGGTTGGGAAGGGAGCTATATTCGTGGCCAAGCAACTAGGGTAGGTTTAGGAATCCAATTCCAACCCAAATTTCTTATTTAATGCATTAAATGCCTCTTTTCTATTTAAGTAATATTTAAGTTGCGAATTTAGGGTATTTTCACATTATTCTTCTTTTTAAAATCCTTATTTTGGCTCACTAATTTCTAATGGGTCCATTTAACCAAGCCCATTATTTATTGGAATTTATCTTATAGGTTTTCCCTTTTTAATTAGGGAATAATAGAGTTATGATTTTTTTTGCATTTTCTTATTTGAATTTATTCATGGGCTATGAGAGGTCCATTGGTCCAAACCCGATAATGGTTAATCATCACATGATGTTGGAAGTCTCTCCGACATGTTCATTTAATTTATGGGCGCGTTATCTTTCCGTGTTAACGGTTTTCCGACTTAGTTTCCTAATTTGGATAATTCGTCACATTGCAACGTACACTTGGCCAGTCGGATTTTTCGTTGCATGAATTTCTTCGTGGAACACATAGAAATAATGTTTGGGGTTGATTTATCATTTTTAAGAAAATTTTTTGATGTATTCTTGCACATATGATAGTGATACGTATGTTTTTATTATTTCATTTTAAAGAAATTATTATTTCGGATTTTTTTTAAGTATTAATTTTTTTTCGGGTTGTTACAGCACACCTGATGGCCCGGAAGATCTTCTCAACTTCCCTCAACCAGCTCTCTGCCAAGAGTGGCTGACTCTCCCCCTTAAAAGAAGGCGGAGCCATCCTCTTAAACCTCTCCATGATGGACGGACCACCATGGCCATGCTCCTGAGGAACGGGAGTTGGAGCCTGAGCCTAAGCCTGAGACATTAAGCAACATATTAGCAATACATAAACAATCATGCATTCAACAAAACAGACTTGTAATGACCCTCCTTATACCGTTACGGTTATACCAACCCTCATCGATATAATGAACGCCGCTACAGTGGGACATTTACCCAACAATTATATAATAGGCTGGAATATACATAAATACATTCACATAACAGTGGAATTGAATATGACTGAAAAGTAACTCTTATTCCATCATCCACATTCTATTCACAGTCCATATAGAAGAAAATAAACCAAACTTTTCATAATTTAGAAATAAAATAAATAAAATGTCCACATAAGACTACGCAGAGTCTTTATACATACTTATGAAAATGAAATGTTGAATCTAAACAAGGTCTCCTACTCCCGCTCCGAGTCGCTCCTAACGATCTCCTCGGAAGAAGTAGTAATCTCTGCACCTGTACGCCGAAGCAAGAATGAGCTCAAAAGAACTCAACAAGTAACACCAAACACACTAAACTTACATGCATCACATAACTTTCACGTTTTCATACTACACAATAACATATAAACATGGATTTAACAATTAACTAAAGTAAAAATCTTAAACATAATTTCTACATAGGTTACACATGGAAATTGTCTTATACAAAATTTTCAATACTTCAAGCCTATCACATGCTTTCTACACACTTTTTAATATATTAAACTAAACCCATTTAGCCACATTCACACACTTACAAGCTAAACATTTGTCATTTTAACATGGGGTTTGTACACATAATTAAGAGATGATTCTAACTTGGATTCTAAAAGCATTTTCACATGAATAAAGCATTTATACTCTTGAAAGATTTGCTGTTTTGCTAAGTACATATTATAATCATTTAAGAAGTTATTAATTTACATGCTATCACAAGAATTCATACTAATACATGATCACTTACAAAATTTCACAATTTACACATTCACTTCCACTTAAACACAAGTTCACATTTATTAAATGCCGTGACACATAGCCCAAACCACCTTTTAGAAGGACACACACTAATCACATCACATATCTATCACCTAGGCATTTCAGTGATAAATCTTAGTTACTGTGCAGAACCGGGAGAAACACTCTCCACCCTAACCAGCGATACTTGTTCGCCTCCAGGATTTAATCCCAATGCCCGTGGGACATCACACACTTTGAACTTTCCCATGGGGACTTTACCACAGTACAGTTCCACAGCCCTCTAAGGTAACAGTGTCACCCATTGGCACAATTACATATTTTCCAAACTTTTAACACACACTTAATGCACAATTTATCATATTTATACTATGTTCACATTTTCACATACTTCAGTATTACCTAGCAGGGCACTACTATTTTCAGAACTTAAAATCTTCAAAAATAAGTATAATCATGCTGAAAATATCAGATTTTTAATATCTACCACATTAACATGTACTAATCTATCAATAGGTCACATGAAACCGGAATATATAGTCACTGTCATCATTTCATTACAAAATTTTAACCAAAAATCTATTACAGGTTAATCATCATGCATACCAAATTTCGCATTTTTCTGAGTTACACACAGTTTCTGAAAATTCTAACAGTGGTATTACATAAGATTAAAATAGTCAAACTAGAATGGAATATCATCATTTGGACTCAAAATTCATTCTATACATGAAAAATGAAATTTCTAAGCATAGGTCAATTTCTAAGAATTTTACTGTTTTTACGTTATTTATCTGAATTTCTATACTAATAAAACATGCTCATTGTATTTCAGTTCAGAAAATATATAAATTTACATAGTCATCAGAAAATTTCCAAAATTTAACAACATGCTCTGACATTGATTTAAGCACCACAGAAAATTTCTAACACTTAATTTTCACAAGGATAACATAAACAGTAATTTACAATATTCAGAACCAATTTAACATGTATTTCAATTTTTTTTTATAATTAATACACTTAACAAAATTTCACAGAAATTACACAACATGCTCCACTACACATACTACATAACATATAAAATTTACCATATATCCTCATGCGCAGAAAATCCGAAAAATAGTTTATAAAGGCAGACAGTCCACTGCTCTTGCCTGAAGAACTCAACGGCAAGGTATGGCCGTTTACTCATGTTAACGGCGACATAGGGTGCCGTCAACTCAGGATCGTAACGGCAAGGGATCCCACCGTTAAATTCCTGTTTGTGAAAATCACAGACTGAACACCCAAAAGACTATGTGAATGGGGGTTCCAGGACACGGGAAAAATCTGTAAAAATTCCTGGGACCTACTAGACACATGTAGGGATTATGTGGATGGGGTACTTGCCTGTAGAAAATTTCTCAATCGATGATTTGAGTTGAAGAAGCTGTCCTCGGCCTGAACCAAAGAGTCCTCAAATCCACCTTCACCCGGTTTCTGTGTTGATCTCCTCAGCACATCAGTGTGGGGAAGTCGTTCCCGGATGTATTGACTCCTCTCCAGTCGTTGTAGAATGCCGGATGAAGTCGCCAGTCGTCGGATTGCAGAGGTCCAAGTCGGGGTTTCGCACATAGAATATTAGGGTTTTTGACAAAGAGTCAAAAGGAGTCAGATCGGCCCACGAGGGTGTTTTTATAAGGGCAAGGGTTGGAGACGTGTTTGGGTAAGGTATAGAGCCGTTGGGGTCGGTTTCTAAAACAAGAGACTGAGTTTCCAGAGATGTTTCCAGATCTAAAAATGTAACTGATCTGGGATATTGACGTCAACATCTCTGGCCATCGATTCAGAATAGGCGTCCATCGATATTGCCGCCGATTCACGGTCAACGTCAACTGATGTTGACGCCAACTGGTTGACGGATCAGACTTAAAACATGCAGAACTATATACACCACACACATATAGATATCTACACATATACAATGTATACATTATCATAACACTAATTCATGCATTACATATAAGTAAGTACTATGCACAATAGAATTATTCACACAAGCAATTACCCAAAAATTTTCACGGGCCTTACACCCTCTCCCCCTTAAAGAAACTTCGTCCTCGAAGTTAGACCAACTCTATTCAAACAGCTGAGGATACTTCTTCTTCAATGCATCCTCAAGCTCCCAAGTAGCCTCCTCTCACGAGAAGTTGCGCCATAAGACTTTCACCAACGCAATTGTGACGGAACACCTCGGCCAAGCCCGTTAAACCGATAACGTACTTGATCCGAGTACGCCTCCCGCGAACGGGTCGAAGCCTCGCAAGGAATACCAAACCACAGTTCGTGTAAACACAAAGGAACACACCACATTTTATAAATATATCACAAGTTACATAGCCATATTTCCACAAAACTGAAAAGAAGTACAAGAGCCTGGGGCATACCCCGAGGTACAACTGAAGAAAATAAACAACTAACTACACTATACTGCTGGAGCTGCTACTACACAGCTGGAGGTACCGACCCTGCACCGCTACGGCGCGGCTCTGAACTGGACGACGGTCGTGAAACGTCCTCCTCGCTCTCACCTGTGGGGGTAGGGGTGAGCCTCGCTAGTCACTGGCTCAGTAGGGAACTCCCTCAAAATCGAGCAAACAAAAAACCACAGGTACAAAGCAATAAACAGTACCAACAATTTATAGAACAGCTAAGCAGGATATAAAAGCTGTAAAAGTACTCACCGTCTGCCGACTACAAAAACAACTGTAATAATTAAACGGTAAACCAGTACAGGTGTACAAGCTAAAGTAGAGACAGCCAAACACGAGCCACGTGAACTGGTTCGCGACACCAGAAACTGACTCGGACAAGCTAACATAGGTCTACCTCTCAGTCTCGCAGCCACGGACGAAAGGTGTAGCTGCCGCTCCACGTGAAAAGGTCAAGCAACTGTGGAGATCAACTAAACACCACCACCTGTGGACCACACGGTCACAGGCCCATGCCTGGCACCTCCAGAGACCCTAGCCCGGGCTCGCTAGAGTGAGGCACTGGAAAAGGACTAGCTGGGGACCAGTGTCGACTACTGGTGACCGTACCCCCAACTACGAGCGCGCTACAAGTGACTAAAGACAAACACAAGTGTCACTATCCCACTGTCGTCTTTCCCTCAGTCGGACGTACAACTCAAACACAGGAGTGAGGGTGTCCAGGTCAGACGACACAGACCTCGACGGTACAACACAAGTACCGGGACAAAGCCCCGAGCTAACAGCCTGGCTCACAAAGAACCTGGGGCACCCAACTGGAGAGGTAACCACGGTAGGCATCATACTACTCGCCACGTACACAAAACCACGTGCACGTCACACACAAACCACGTGAAACCTTACGTAAACCACTAGTAACAACGGTCCACTACACGTGAACCCAACTGGACTCGCGTGAACAACACGCAGCCACAAAAGTAAGTATCTAACTGCATACCTTGTATGCTAAACACGGGAACTATGTGCACTCTGTGCACCATAGGTGCCAACGCACCATTCATTATCGACAAATACCTCAAATAGTCTTTTCTGCTTATATACAAGTAGGCGGCCACATCGACTGCCGCTTACAGGAAGTAGACGGCAATGGATCTGGCCGTCTATATCCTGGCTGATGAACTTGGCGACAGTCGATGTTGACGCCAAGCTCTTCAGCCACCGTTCCTGCAGAAACCCTAAATCGATTCTACAGGTTTTACAACCATCAAAACAACGAGAAAACCTGAGGAAACCATTTTCCAAGCCAAACATGCATCATTTAAGATTTAAACTGCATGAATTAATCATTAAATTCCATCAAACCACCCTTAGAACCCCGCATGGATACCATGACCCGAAATTGCCATTTTCATGCAGTTTCTTGCATTCTATTTATTTTATTACAACCTATAGGTACTACAAGGGTCATTCCCTACCTCAGAACACGCTTAAACCTCCCGAAATCCCCGGTTCACACCGAACCCTCCGCGAGCTCCCACGGGAATTGCACCACGCCACGGCGTTTCCTCGCGCGATTTGGCAACGCCACACATCCCACGATCCTCCAACTACCCTTCTGAACCTGTTGGAAGCTTTAGGGATGCAGGGGCGTGAAGCTGGGGCAAGGGGAAGAGAGAAACAAGTGGGAAACCTGCTCTCGGGTGACCCTATAACCTGCAGAATTCTCAGGTTGGTGTCAACCCCTCTGCCACCAATGGCAACCGCCACCATGAACGTCCACAAAGATTGTCGTTAAGTTCACAACTTAACGTCACCTTAGATGGTCGTTAACCTAGTCAGCGACCACCTCTGGCCGTCAACCTGCAACCAACAGCAGTAGGTCCTATTTCATTTCAGGACCAAACCTGCACCTCACCTGAACAAACCACACATCCACACCATACATTCCACACAACCAACTCACACGGGCCTCACAACGGCCATCACAACCATTACACACATGATCCGCATGGATCTGTAAAGCACGCAATGTTACATTACTATCATCTAAAAAGAAAATTTCGACCTCAAAATTCATAACACAACTCAAACACAAACAACTTAAACATACACACCTTTACAAGCACTATCATCTAAAAGAAATACAAAAGCTTATTCAAACAGATAGGGATACCCTTTAGCCATTTCCTCGCTAATTCCCAGGTATCCTCACCACCCAACCTATTCTCCCATCTCAATTTAACTAGCTCAATTTCTTTATTCGCAACTTCTTTACCTTTCGATCTGTGATCTGTACCGGATATTCTGGCATAGTCATATCCAGCCTCAGGTCACCACCTTGATATCTGATTATTTGAGCTGGATCTTCAATACATTTTCTTAACATGGAGACATGAAAAATATCATGCACATCTGCAAAATCTGCTGGCAAATCCAGTCTATAAGCCGTCTCCCCAATCCTTTCTAACACTTGAAAAGGTCCCACATACCTTGGACTCAACTTTCCAGTCTTGCCAAATCTCATAATACCTTTACTCGGGGAAACTCTCAAGAAAATAAAATCTCCCACTTCAAACTGAAGTGGTTTCCTCCGAATATCTGCATAACTTTTTTGCCTGCTTTGAGCTGCCTGCAATTTTTCTTTAATAAGCTTTACCACCTCTGTGGTTTGCTGAATCAATTCAGGACCCACTAATTGCCTTTCTCCCACTTCATGCCAGTTCAATGGGGTTCTACATGGCCTTCCATATAAAGCTTCATACGGTGCCATCCCAAGACTGGTATGATAACTATTATTGTAGGCAAACTCAACCATTCCCAAATGATGCTCCCAGCTACCTCCCCAAACCAAACAACAAGCTCGCAACATATCTTCAATCGTCTGAATAGTCCTCTCTGTCTGACTATCTGTCTGGGGGTGATAAGCGGAGCTATACCTCAACTCAGTACCAATTACTCTTTGCAGACTTCTCCAAAAACTAGAAGTAAATCTTGGATATCTATCAGACACAATAGTCTTCGAAATACCATGCAGTGGAACAATTCTTTCAACATAAATATTTGCCAATCTGTCCACTGTCCAAGACATACTCACTGCCACTAATCTGCACACCTTGGTTAGTCTGTCAACAAACACCCATATTCCATTATGCCCGGAACTCGATCTTGGTAAACCTGCCACAAAGTCCATAGCAATGTCATCCCATTTCCACTGTGGAATGGGTAACGGTTGCAATAAACCTCCAGGCTTCTGATGCTCTACTTTAATCTGCTGACAGATATCACACCTTGCAACAAACTCTGCTATTTCTTTCTTCATATGAGGCCACCAGAAATGCTTTCTGAAATCATGGTACATTTTAGTACTACCCGGATGAATAGTGTACCTAGATTTATGAGCCTCTTCCAACACTCGCTGCTTCACCTCTCTTTCAGCTGGAACAAACAACCTGCCCCTGAGCCTGACCACACAATTATCATCAATGGTAACTCCTTCCATTTTCACAATTTCAGCTAAACTTACATCTGCTCTCTGAGCCTCAATAATCTGCCAATACAAAGACAGCTCTACAGCACTAGCAGCTAGTACTGCCCGTCGCTGACTACTGGGCACATATAAGGAGTTCTCCACTACCTCTTCATACAACTTCCACTCTTTAATCATCATTAGATTCATATATGCCTTTCTGCTTAAGGCATCAGCTACAACATTGGCCTTACCCGGATGGTAAGCCAAACTGAAATCATAATCCTTCAAATACTCAATCCATCTGCGCTGGCGAAGGTTTAGATCTTTCTGCGAGAAGATATACTTCAAACTTTTATGATCTGTAAAGATCTTGTAAGGCCCCGAATTTTCTTTTCCCGCTTATACTTTATGTATATGTTGTTTACTTGTTCTTGCATAAATGGCGTGCATGAAAACGGTGCATATTATAATTATAAATTTTGCATGTGTGTATGCGTGGATGAATATTGTTATCATGAATATAAGTAATTGGCCAATTTTGTATATAAGGTATCTATCTAAATACTATGCAAGTACCATCTAAATTTTGAAGTATACCTTATATTGCCCATTTTATAGGTATTGTGTGCGAATATATGAAGTGCATGTGTGTATGTACGTATGTAGGTTATCTTATGCGTGTGATAATTGTGTACCTAATTTTACATATGTAACACCTTAGTATATTTAGGTATGCATGAGTATATTTAGTTGTAAACGTTGTTCATGTGCACGGTGTAGTAATATACCAATTATACCTTATACATTGTATGCGTGTGAAGATATTCATGTACGTGTTAACAGCTTGATGTACCTATGTATGTATGTGTAGGATTAGTAGTAAATACTGGATGGTTACCTGGTGTAATGGTGTATACACCATACCACATGGGTTTCATGTGCATATATGTGTGGATTAAGCATGGTTCTACATGATTTTAAGTTCTGGCAGAAGAATGTCTTGGCGTCAACATGGATGGACGCCCATGATATGTCAGCGTCCATATCGACTGACGCCAACCCTAATGTAGCCGTCCATGTATGTGGACGTCAATATCCCTAATTTTCTGTGCGCTGCAGACCCAGAATTTCCGGGGCAAGCAAGCTCACTGGTTGGGGAGATGTCTCCCAACGGCTCTCAACTCACATCAGACCCTGCCCACGCATGCCCCAAGCCTAGATCTATATAGAAACACCCTTAGCAGCTGGAGGTGATTGCTTTGTCTCTTGGCCAGGAAAACCCTAGCTGTGAGAAAACTAGAGGAAAACCTGATCTTCCCAAGCTTTAATCCGGCGATTGGGAGACCTTCTGAGAGATCCTTGAAGATGGGAGCGTAGTACAGCTACCCAAGAAGCATCCCAAGACCCTAAACCTATGAAATACCCAGCCTAGATCGAGGAGGAAGCCTTGACATTTGGTGAACCCTTGGACCCGAGATGCAGAAAAGCTGAACTTAAGGAGCTCTAATCCATCGATTAGAGGAGGAAACCAAGGAGTTGCCACGTCTGGGAGGCGGCCAATACATCCAAGAAGAGATTCCAGCTCCGAGGTGCCATCTACATCGACAGGAGAAGAGGATCGAAGGAGTTTCTGAACACCTTTTTGGCAAGGCCGAGAAGGGCTTCATCAGCTTATTCCGATCTTGTAGATTTAATTGAGAGGCAAGTAACCCATAGATCTCAATCCCATACATGTTCCCTAGGTCCCAGTAATTTTGTGGATTTTAAATCGTGTCCTGGACCCTCCCTTTCACTCTATATTTGGAGTTCGGTCTGTGCCCTTGCACAGACAGGAACTTGGCGTCATACCCTTGACGCCAAGATCTCCATAGGCGTCCAGCGATCGTGCCGTCAAAACTCTTGAACGGCCAGAGGCTGCCGCCAAGTTCTTCAGGACAGAACAGTGAGCTGTTCTTCCTGGTAGATGATTATTTTCGTTATGTTTTCGCCATGAGAATATAGTGTAAATCCTATATGCTATGTAAAATAGATAATGTGGTGTGTGTGTGGAAATTTCTGCATTTTTCTGTGGATGGCATGAATTCTTTTGATTATTGAAATACATGTTGGGAAAAGATGGATTATGCATGATCATCTGCTGTCTACCAAATTCCTGAGAATTAAATGCCCTAGATTTTTCTATACCATGTGTATATGTATCAGTCCATGCCCTAAAAATTTGAGAATTTTTCCATGACTGTGGAATTTACTGAAAATTTCTGTTTTGGAAATAGGAGACATGCATAGGAATTGTAAAATTTACAGTAAATTGTGTATTATGCAATAAATCCGAGGAAAATTTCTGTGATGACAAATATGTTAGGATTAGGACTGTGAACTGTTAAACCCGATGTTCATGTTATGTTCCATGTTAAATCAAATTATGAACGGCATGAGATTGCATGTTTTAAATTCTATAAATGTAATATGGTTCAGAAAAATATGAAAATTTGCGTGTGTGATTATAAACCTGAAATGTGTCTGTGGTTAAAATCTCAGGTTGTTTTGATAACAGTAAGTATCGTTATGGATTTTAATGAGAAAAATGACTATGTGAGCATGTTAATTGTGATTTGATGTGATTCAATGAATTTCAGTATGATTAAATCTATATTATGATTATTTGGAAGTTGCAACAGTGATGTTAAAATCAGTGAATGATGACTTATGTGTGTGTGAATTATGTATGAGTGTGTGTGCATGAGACATGAGAAAACAAGTGGTATAAGTGTGTAAAATGGTTAATGTGACAAGATAAACAAATATGCCCATAAGACACTGCCACCTTAGATGTTTGGAGCTGTACTGTAGTGGTGCCCCTACGGGAAAGCTCAATGTGTTATGTGATACCCTAGGAAAGGGTCTTGATAAAGTGTACACCCTGGCAAAGGGTCTTGTAAAATCCTAGAGGTGGACAAGTTCCACTGGTAATGGTGGGAAGGGCTTTCCCCGGTTTCTGCAGAGACTAAGACTTATCACTGTGCCGGTGATTAAGTAAGTGAAAGTGAATGTGTGTGTATGTGACCGTCTAATGGTGGTTTGGGCTGTGTCTTGGCATTAAGTGAAAATAACCATAAGTGTGATGTGAAAAGTGACATGTGTTCATAGCACAAGGTATGTGCAAGATATGTGTAAATGTGGCACATGTTATGTGCGAAAGTGAAATGATAAGAAGTGTGTGAATGTGAAAGAGAAATTAACGGGAAATGTGTATGAGTATTGTGTGATAGAACAAGTGAGTGTATGTGAAAGCCAAGGTTCATCATATGGTTGTGTGTAATGAGAAAATAACATAAGTGTAAATGACAATAGTGTTAATTGATAAATTGATTATAGAATTGTGTATAAATGTGTGTGTGTATGTGTTGATGTATTAATTGTCAAATGCTAAAAGTGGTGTTACTATTAGTACCAAAACGTAAGTATATGCTTTCATATTCATGCAAATTGAATGATTGGATGCACATGTGTTAGTATCATGTTGTATAGTTACAAGTGATCCCTATGCAAGGGTAATATGAATGTCATAGATTTTATATAAAATCAGCAAGCTAAATGTGAAGTAAATTGTTATGATTGCGTGCCAAGTGAGTTAGAAATCATGCTTGGAGTGCAACTTATCTTGTATATGTTTTTCCACGACTTAGTTATGAAGTTTTACAATGATGTGAGTAAAGTGTGAAGGTATGTGAATGTGTATTTGTACTTATGATAATGACACCATGTTATTAGAAATCTTGCGTAGATTATAGTTTTACATGTGTTAGAATAGTTGTTTAGTAAAATTTTATGTGAAATTACTTGTTAAGGCATAAGCATGTATGATTTAATTGCTGAAATTTTATTGAGTTAAATTGTTTGAAAATATGTATGTATTGAATCTTAAGTTACTTGCTGAGTCTATTGTGTAGACTCATTCTTGCTAAACATTTCAGGAAAATTTGTAGCGGAGAAGCTAGCAAGACTTGAAGTAGAGTTGGGCTAAGTGATTGAAGACTTGTAATTTATCTTTCATAGTATGTAAAGCTACAATTGAAATTTTAGTTTTGTTCAAATGTACTTGGAGTCGGCTATGTATTTGGAACTTTTTGCACTTATGTTATCTTTTGTTGAACTATACAGACTGTGGCATGTGGATTTCAAAGTTGATGGAATAAGATTTATTTAAATTCCGTTGCATTTATTTAATTCTATTTGTGTATATCTCAGCTCATTTGTTACTTGTTGGGGTATTCTCCCCTGTAGCGGCTTGCTCTCATCCGATGTGGGTTGGTATAACCGTATCGGGTGGAAGCGGGTCGTTGCAGAGATGGTATCAGAGCGGTTGGGTTGAGCTTATACATAAATAGCCATCAACTAAATCACATCCTTAAGTCCTTGTAGTGGATAGCCCAATCCAAGGAATAATTAAGTTAGTGCTAGAAAAGTAGTAGGATAAATACATGATAACATGTAAGGTATAGAGATAAATGGAGTTTAACTTGATGTTTATTTTGTAGCAATGGCTGGAGAGGTTCGACGTTCGAGCTTACCTATTTGGGATGAAGGGTTAAGTAGGACTGACGGAGAGCAGCATGAAGTACCAGCACCTCAAGGATCGCCCCCGCCACCGTTGTCCGATTATGGTACAGTCATGCAAGGGATTGTGCAAGCAATACAGACTCAAGCGCAAACACAAGCGGCTTTTCAAACTCAGTTTCAGGTTCAGGTTCCAGCACCAGCTCAGCAGGACCGTGGTTTAGGAGGTGTATCAGTCATGGAAAGGTTCAAGAGAATGGCTCCACCCTCTTTTAAGGGGGAGAGTGAGCCGTTAGTTGCAGAAAGTTGGCTCAGAGAAATCAAAAAGATATTTAGAGCCATCAGGTGTGCAGAGGATGACAAGATCAGTCTGGCGTCATACATGCTTCAGGAGCGAGCGGATGTGTGGTGGTCTTCCGTTCTTCGCACGTGATTTGAGGGAGTGGAGCTAGAGGTTACTTGGGAAGATTTCGTAAGGACGTTTCAGGCCAAGTATGTTCCTGAGCATATACGGGACAAAATGGAGCAGGAATTCTTAGCATTGACTCAGGGATCGATGACAGTTTTGGAGTATGAGGCTAGATTTACAGAGTTGTCTAGATTTGCACCCCACATAGTTGTCGATGAGAGGCGCAAGGCAAGGAAGTTTGTAATGGGGCTTAGACCGTCAATGAGAGCCAGACTGGTAGCGTTTGATCTTGGAACTATGGATGTAGCTCTTAGTGCGGCATGCAAACAAGAGAGCGAAATGGAATTGTACTTGGCAGAGAAGAAAGCAAGATTAGAAATGTTACCAGAACCATTTCAACGGAAAAAGAGGAAGATGAAGAAGCTCATGAAAAGGCAGCAACCAACTATGGAACCAATAGAATCAACCCTTCAGTCAGTAGTTTTGGCCGGCAATGAGAAGCCCGTATGTGTGCATTGTGGCAAGCGCCACGGTGGAGACGTATGTTGGACGAGGTTAGGGAGATGTCTCAAGTGTGGTAGCAAGAAACATCGGATTAAAGATTGTCCGAATCAGAAGAAGAGGTTTATTCCCCGAGATGTTCCAGTAGTAAGGAAGCCATCGGCAGGAAATTAGGCACCGGTCTAAGTGGACTAGAAGCGGCAACAAGATGTCATCAAGGGTGCGTGATCCGATCTTCGAGGACGAAGATCTCTTTAAGGGGGAGAGGGTGTAAGGCCCCGAATTTTCTTTTCCCGCTTATACTTTATGTATATGTTGTTTACTTGTTCTTGCATAAATGGCGTGCATGAAAACGGTGCATATTATAATTATAAATTTTGCATGTGTGTATGCGTGGATGAATATTGTTATCATGAATATAAGTAATTGGCCAATTTTGTATATAAGGTATCTATCTAAATACTATGCAAGTACCATCTAAATATTGAAGTATACCTTATATTGCCCATTTTATAGGTATTGTGTGCGAATATATGAAGTGCATGTGTGTATGTACGTATGTAGGTTATCTTATGCGTGTGATAATTGTGTACCTAATTTTACATATGTAACACCTTAGTATATTTAGGTATGCATGAGTATATTTAGTTGTAAACGTTGTTCATGTGCACGGTGTAATAATATACCAATTATACCTTATACATTGTATGCGTGTGAAGATATTCATGTACGTGTTAACAGCTTGATGTACCTATGTATGTATGTGTAGGATTAGTAGTAAATACTGGATGGTTACCTGGTGTAATGGTGTATACACCATACCACATGGGTTTCATGTGCATATATGTGTGGATTAAGCATGGTTCTACATGATTTTAAGTTCTGGCAGAAGAATGTCTTGGCGTCAACATGGATGGACGCCCATGATATGTCAGCATCCATATCGACTGACGCCAACACTAATGTAGCCGTCCATGTATGTGGACGTCAATATCCCTAATTTTCTGTGCGCTGCAGACCCAGAATTTCCTGGGCAAGCAAGCTCACTGGTTGGGGAGATGTCTCCCAACGGCTCTCAACTCACATCAGACCCTGCCCACGCATGCCCCAAGCCTAGATCTATATAGAAACACCCTTAGCAGCTGGAGGTGATTGCTTTGTCTCTTGGCCAGGAAAACCCTAGCTGTGAGAAAACTAGAGGAAAACATGATCTTCCCAAGCTTTAATCCGGCGATTGGGAGACCTTCTGAGAGATCCTTGAAGATGGGAGCGTAGTACAGCTACCCAAGAAGCATCCCAAGACCCTAAACCTATGAAATACCCAGCCTAGATCGAGGAGGAAGCCTTGACATTTGGTGAACCCTTGGACCCGAGATGCAGAAAAGCTGAACTTAAGGAGCTCTAATCCGTCGATTGGAGGAGGAAACCAAGGAGCTGCCACGTCTGGGAGGCGGCCAACACATCCAAGAAGAGATTCCAGCTCCGAGGTGCCATCTACATCGACAGGAGAAGAGGATCGAAGGAGTTTCTGAACGCCTTTTTGGCAAGGCCGAGAAGGGCTTCATCAGCTTATTCCGATCTTGTAGATTTAATTGAGAGGCAAGTAACCCATAGATCTCAATCCCATACATGTTCCCTAGGTCCCAGTAATTTTGTGGATTTTAAATCGTGTCCTGGACCCTCCCTTTCACTCTATATTTGGAGTTCGGTCTGTGCCCTTGCACAGACAGGAACTTGGTGTCATACCCTTGACGCCAAGATCTCCATAGGTGTCCAGCGATCGTGCCGTCAAAACTCTTGAACGACCAGAGGCTGCCGCCAAGTTCTTCAGGACAGAACAGTGAGCTGTTCTTCCTGGTAGATGATTATTTTCGATATGTTTTCGCCATGAGAATATAGTGTAAATCCTATATGCTATGTAAAATAGATAATGTGGTGTGTGTGTGGAAATTTCTGCATTTTTCTGTGGATGGCATGAATTCTTTTGATTATTGAAATACATGTTGGGAAAAGATGGATTATGCATGATCATCTGCTGTCTACCAAATTCCTGAGAATTAAATGCCCTAGATTTTTCTATACCATGTGTATATGTATCAGTCCATGCCCTGAAAATTTGAGAATTTTTCCATGACTGTGGAATTTACTGAAAATTTCTGTTTTGGAAATAGGAGACATGCATAGGAATTGTAAAATTTACAGTAAATTGTGTATTATGCAATAAATCCGAGGAAAATTTCTGTGATGACAAATATGTTAGGATCAGGACTTTGAACTGTTAAACCCGATGTTCATGTTATGTTCCATGTTAAATCAAATTATGAACGACATGAGATTGCATGTTTTAAATTCTGTAAATGTAATATGGTTCAGAAAAATATGAAAATTTGCGTGTGTGATTATAAACCTGAAATGTGTTTGTGGTTAAAATCTCAAGTTGTTTTTATAGCAGTAAGTATCATTATGGATTTTAATGAGAAAAATGACTGTGTGAGCATGTTAATTGTGATTTGATGTGATTCAGTGAATTTCAGTATGATTAAATCTATATTATGATTATTTGGAAGTTGCAACAGTGATGTTAAAATCAGTGAATGATGACTTATGTGTGTGTGAATTATGTATGAGTGTGTGTGCATGAGACATGAGAAAACAAGTGGTATAAGTGTGTAAAATGGTTAATGTGACAAGATAAACAAATATGCCCATAAGACACTGCCACCTTAGATGCTTGGAGCTGTACTGTAGTGGTGCCCCTACGGGAAAGCTCAATGTGTTATGTGATACCCTAGGAAAGGGTCTTGATAAAGTGTACACCCTGGCAAAGGGTCTTGTAAAATCCTAGAGGTGGACAAGTTCCACTGGTAATGGTGGGAAGGGCTTTCCCCGGTTTCTGTAGAGACTAAGACTTATCACTGTGCTGGTGATTAAGTAAGTGAAAGTGAATGTGTGTATGTGACCGTCTAATGGTGGTTTGGGCTGTGTCTTGGCATTAAGTGAAAATAACCATAAGTGTGATGTGAAAAGTGACATGTGTTCATAGCACAAGGTATGTGCAAGATATGTGTAAATGTGGCACATGTTATGTGCAAAAGTGAAATGATAAGAAGTGTGTGAATGTGAAAGAGAAATTAACGGGAAATGTGTATGAGTATTGTGTGATAGAACAAGTGAGTGTATGTGAAAGCCAAGGTTCATCATAAGGTTGTGTGTAATGGGAAAATAGCGTAAGTGTAAATGACAATAGTGTTAATTGATAAATTGATTATAGAATTGTGTATAAATGTGTGTGTGTATGTGTTGATGTATTAATTGTCAAATGCTAAAAGTGGTGTTACTATTAGTACCAAAACGTAAGTATATGCTTTCATATTCATGCAAATTGAATGATTGGATGCACATGTGTTAGTATCATGTTGTATAGTTACAAGTGATCCCTATGCAAGGGTAATATGAATGTCATAGATTTTATATAAAATCAGCAAGCTAAATGTGAAGTAAATTGTTATGATTGCGTGCCAAGTGAGTTAGAAATCATGTTAGGAGTGCAACTTATCTTGTATATGTTTTTCCACGACTTAGTTATGAAGTTTTACAATGATGTGAGTAAAGTGTGAAGGTATGTGAATGTGTATTTATACTTATGATAATGACACCATGTTATTAGAAATCTTGCGTAGATTATAGTTTTACATGTGTTAGAATAGTTGTTTAGTAAAATTTTATGTGAAATTACTTGTTAAGGCATAAGCATGTATGATTTAATTGCTGAAATTTTATTGAGTTAAATTGTTTGAAAATATGTATGTATTGAATCTTAAGTTACTTGCTGAGTCTATTGTGTAGACTCATTCTTGCTAAACATTTCAGGAAAATTTGTAGCGGAGAAGCTAGCAAGACTTGAAGTAGAGTTGGGCTAAGTGATTGAAGACTTGTAATTTATCTTTCATAGTATGTAAAGCTACAATTGAAATTTTAGTTTTGTTCAAATGTACTTGGAGTCGGCTATGTATTTGGAACTTTTTGCACTTATGTTATCTTTTGTTGAACTATACAGACTGTGGCATGTGGATTTCAAAGTTGATGGAATAAGATTTATTTAAATTCCGTTGCATTTATTTAATTCTATTTGTGTATATCTCAGCTTATTTGTTACTTGTTGGGGTATTCTCCCCTGTAGCGGCTTGCTCTCATCCGATGTGGGTTGGTATAACCGTACCGGGTGGAAGCGGGTCGTTGCAGATCTCAAATCTCTCGCCATATAGATAATGCCTCCACATTTTCAAGGCAAACACAACTGCTGCCAATTCCAAATCATGAGTGGGGTAATTCTCTTCTGCTAGCTTCAATTGTCTGGACGCATAAGCTATCACTTTACCATGCTGCATAAGCACTGCGCTAAATCCTCTCCTTGAAGCATCAGTATACAACACAAAACCACCACCCCCTACCGGTAATGTCAATATAGGTGCTGATGTAAGTCTCTTCTTCAATTCCATAAAACTTTTCTGACATTCACCGGACCACACAAATGGCACCCCTTTCCTGGTCAATTTAGTCATAGGTACTGCAATCTTAGAAAAATCTTGAATAAAGCACCTATAATATCCTGCCAATCCCAGAAAACTTCTAATCTCGGTTATTGTCTTAGGCACTCCCCATCTCATCACTGCTTCCACTTTACTTGGGTCCACTGCTACTCCTTTGGCTGAAATAACATGACCCAGAAACTGAATTTCTTTTAACCAAAATTCACACTTACTGAATTTAGTGAACAATTGGTTATCCCTTAACAACTGCAGGGTAAACCTCAAATGAGCTGCATGCTCCTCTTCAGATGCTGAATAAATTAGAATATCATCAATAAAGACCACAATGAATTGGTCTAAATATGGATGAAAAATTCTATTCATCAGATCCATAAAACCTGCAGGAGCATTAGTCAACCCAAATGGCATAACCACAAACTCAAAGTGACCATATCAGGTTCTGAAAGCTGTCTTATCTATATCCTCCTCTTTGATTCTCAACTGATGGTACCCGGACCTCAAATTAATTTTAGAAAATACCTTTGCTGATTGCAACTGATCAAACAGATTATCTATCCTCGTCAACGGGTACTTATTCTTGATGGTCACATCATTCAACTTTCTATAATCAATACAAATCTGAAAACTTCCATCTTTCTTTTTCACAAATAAAACCGGCGCTCCCCACGGGGAATGACTCGGTCTAATAAACCCTTTCTGCAACAATTCTTCTAACTGCTTTTTCAATTCTTTTAGTTCTGCTGGTGCCATCCGATATGGAGCTTTAGAAATCGACATGGTACCTGGCAGCAACTCAATGGTAAAGTCCACCTCTCTATGTGGAGCTAAACCAGGCAAATCCTCAGGAAAAACATCAGCAAATTCCCTAACCACGGGAACTGCTTCCACTGACTGACTGGCTTCTACCAGACTTACCAAGGCTAAATAAGCCACACACCCAGCATTTATCAACTTTCTAGCTTTAATTGCAGAAATTAGAAACTTAGAGGTATAAAAAGACATACCTTGATATTCAAATACTGCACCATTAGGATGACAAAACCTGATCCTTTTCTTTCTGCAATCTAACATTGCTCCATACATTTGCAGCCAATCCATACCCAAAATAATATCATAATCTGACAACTGCAGGGCATACAACCGACCCGGCATCTGGTTCCCTTCAATCATAACAGGAGCTTCATCTATATAGCTTGAAGTGAGTAGGAACTCACCCGAAGGGACTTCCACTACTAACTCACAGGACTTCTCCTCTAAAGGATGAGCTATACAATCCAGAAATTCTTCGGAAATAAAAGAATGAGAGGCACCCGAATCAAATAAGACTCTTGCTGAGTAATTATAAAGATGTAGAGTACCTTCTATCATATTCGATGCCTCCGCCTGGGCTCGGGTAATAGCCATAACCTAGCCTCTTCCTCGCTGCTGCGGTACTCCTCTGCCACTACCTGCCTGTGGCTGTTGAAACTGCTGAGGCTGCTGCTGCTGCTGCACACCTCTTCCATACCCATATTCTCTCGGATAGGGACAATTGCGGATCAAATGCCCCGGTTGATTACAATTATAACACCGATACCCTGGTGGAGTAATAGGCTGCCTGGCAGTACTCTGCTGCGACTCCTCCACCTCAGGTCTACCTCAGCCTTGCTGGAACTGCGGACGACCTCCCCATCCTCTTCCTTTTCCTTTAAATGCTTGCTTTAATTTTTGGCCCCATTTACCAAAGCCTGATGAAGAAGGTCCTGCTGGTGCCTTACCCTTGCTTGCACCTACTGACTGCTGCGGTAGCCGGAAACTACCTGAACCTGACTCGCCCACCTGACGAGTCCGAATAGACCTCTCCAAAGTAGCTGCTCTCTGGGCTGCTTCTTCCACTGTCTTGCACATGAGAGGTACTATCGCATCCTGCAACTCCACTCTCAATCTTCTAATGAAGTACTCAACCATCATATTATTATCTGAAACTACATAAGGCGCATAACGGCTAAGTGCCATAAACCTCATCTGGTACTCTAAAACTGAAGAGTTACCTTGCTGAAGCGTCCGAAACTGCTCTTTTTTTACTTGCTGTACTTGAATCGGAAAGAATGTATCGTTAAATACATCGAGAAATTCCGACCAAGTAATAGCCTCCTCTGTCCTGCCTGCAAAGGTGGTCTGCATATTCAGTCGCCACCATTCTAATGCAAAACCTCTCAACTGATAAGTAGCTAACACAACTCTATCTGCTGCCGGACACCTCATACTTGCAAAAACTCTTTCGATGTCATGAACCCAGTGCTCCGCTGTATCTGGATTCGGCCCTCCTGAATAAGTAGGCGGCTGCAATCTCAGAAACTTTTCAACCTGCATCACTGGTTCTTCTGCTATCAGCACTGGTGGTGGTGGTGGCACAGGTGCTGCAAAAGGCACCTCTACTCTTGGCGGAACTGGAGCTACATGTACAGTCTCTCCATCCCCAGGTGGCACTGCAACCGGTGGTACCGGCGCCTGCTGATCCATTCTTGCCCGAATATCCGTGAGGCTTTCCCAAATTCTTTCTATCATACGCTGGGTACTTTCCTCCGAATCATCTCCTCCACCAGCCCAATCTCTTCTATCAGCCATTCCAGAAATTTCTACATAAACAAAACACCAAGTAAAAATCAAAACAACAAATTATTAGAAACCAGGGTCCCTACCAGCAGTGTACAAAGAACGAAATAAGGCTATGTATCTTTCTAATTCCCTTATATTAACACGGACCTTGCTCTGATACCAACTGTGACGGAACACCTCGGCCAAGCCCGTTAAACCGATAATGTACTTGATCCGAGTCCCCCTCCTGCGAACGGGCCGAAGCCTCGCAAGGGATACCAAACCACAGTCCGTGTAAACACAAAGGAACACACCACATTTTATATATATATCATAAGTTACATAGCCATATTTCCACAAAACTGAAAAGAAGAACAAGAGCCTGGGGCATACCCCGAGGTACAACTGAAGAAAATAAACAACTAACTACACTACACTGCTGGAGCTGCTACTACACAGCTGGAGGTACCGACCCTGCACCACTACGGCGTGGCTCTGAACTGGACGACGGTCATGAAACATCCTCCTCGCTCTCACCTATGGGGGTAGGGGTGAGCCTCGCTAGTCACTGGCTCAGTAGGGAACTCCCCCAAAATCGAGCAAACTAAAAACCACAGGTACAAAGCAATAAACAGTACCAACAATTTATAGAACAGCTAAGCAGGATATAAAAGCTGTAAAAGTACTCACCGTCTGCCGACTACAAAAACAACTGTAATAATTAAACGGCAAACCAGTATAGGTGTACAAGCTAAAGTAGAGACAGCCAAACACGAGCCACGTGAACTGGTTCGCGACACCAGAAACTGACTCGGACAAGCTAACACAGGTCTACCTCTCAGTCTCGCAGCCACGGACGAAAGGTCCAGCTGCCGCTCCACGTAAAAAGGTCAAGAAACTGTGGAGACCAACTAAACACTACCACCTGTGGACCACACGGTCACAGGCCCATGCCTGGCACCTCCAGAGACCCTGGCCCGGGCTCGCTAGAGTGAGGCACTGGAAAAGGACTAGCTGGGGACCAGTGTCGACTACTGGTGTCCGTACCCCCAACTACGAGCGCGCTACAAGTGACTAAAGACAAACACAAGTGTCACTGTCCCACTGTCGTCTTTCCCTCAACCGGACGTACAACTCAAACACAAGAGTGAGGGTGTCCAGGTCAGACGGCACAGACCTCGACGGTACAACACAAGTACCAGGACAAAGCCCCGAGCTAACAGCCTGGCTCATAAAGAACCTGGGGGCACCCAACTGGAGAGGTAACCACGGTAGGCGTCATACTACTCGCCACGTACACAAAACCACGTGCACATCACACACAAACCACGTGAAACCTCACGTAAACCACAAGTAACAACGGTCCACCACACGTGAACCCAACTGGACTCGCGTGAACAACACGCAGCCACGAAAGTAAGTATCTAACTGCATACCTTGTATGCTAAACACGGGAACTATGTGCACTCAGTGCACCATAGGTGCCAACGCACCATTCATTATCGACAAATACATCAAATAGTCTTTTCTGCTTATATACAAGTAGGCGGCCACATCGACTGCCACTTACAGGAAGTAGACAGCAATGGATCAGGCCGTCTATATCCTGGCTGATGAACTTGGCGACAGTCGATGTTGACGCCAAGCTCTTCAGCCACTGTTCCTGCAGAAACCCTAAATCGATTCTACAGGTTTTACAACCATCAAAACAACGAGAAAACCTGAGGAAATCATTTTCCAAGCCAAACATGCATCATTTAAGATTTAAACTACATGAATTAACCATTAAATTCCATCAAACCACCCTTAGAACCCCGCATGGATACCATGACCAGAAATTGCCATTTTCATGCAGTTTCATGCGTTCTATTTATTTTATTACAACCTATAGGTACTACAAGGGTCATTCCCTACCTCAGAACATGCTTAAACCTCTCGAAATCTCCCGGTTCACACCGAACCCTCCACGAGCTCCCACGGGAATTGCACCACGCCACGGCGTTTCGTCGCGCGATTCGGCAACGCCACACGTCCCACGATCCTCCAACTACCCTTCTGAACCTGTTGGAAGCTTTAGGGATGCAGGGGCGTGAAGCTGGGGCAAGGGGAAGAGAGAAACAGGTGGTAAACTTGCTCTCGGGTGACCCTATAACCTGCAGAATTCTCAGGTTGGCGTCAACCCCTCTGCCACCAATGGAAACCGCCACCATCAACGTCCACAAAGATTGTCGTTAAGTTCACAACTTAACGTCACCTTAGATGGTCGTTAACCTAGTCAGCGACCACTTCTGGCCGTCAACCTGCAACCAACAACAGCAGGTCCTATTTCATTTCAGGACGAAACCTGCACCTCACCTGAACAAACCACACATCCACACCATACATTCCACACAACCAACTCACACGGGCCTCACAACGGCCGTCACAACCATTACACACATGATCCGCATGGATCCGAAAAGCATGCGACGTTACAACAATGCTCTTGTTCCAGAGATGCTAAGCCTTCCGGTCAAGAATAGCTACTGGTTGCTCCACATAAGAAAGATCTGGTTGGATCTCCACTGGCTCGTGACTAATAACGTGAGATGGATCTCTGACATACCTCCTGAGCATAGAAATGTGGAAAACATGATGAACACTAGCTAACGCTGGGGGTAAAGCTAGCTCGTATGCCACGCTGCCAAATCGTCTGAGAATCTCATACGGGCCAATAAATCTAGGACTTAACTTACCATGCCTGCCAAATCTAACTACACCACGAGTAGGCGAAATCTTTAAAAAGACATGCTCACCTACTGCAAACTCTAAATCCTTTCTCCTGTTGTCAGCACAACTCTTCTGCCTATCCTGTGCAGCAACAAGCCTCTTCCTAATCAACTGAACCTTATCCGAAGTCTCCTGAACTAACTCCGGACCTATCAACTTCCTATCGCCTGTCTCCTCCCAACACAAAGGAGATCTACATGGTCTACCATACAAAGCCTCAAATGGAGCCATACCAATACTCGCATGAAAACTGTTGTTATATGCGAACTCCACTAAAGGTAAATGGCGTTCCCAATCATCCTTCCAATCCAGAACACACGCCCTTAACATATCCTCGAGCGTCTGAATAGTCCTCTCAGACTGTCCATTTGTCTGGGGATGAAACGCCGAACTGAGCTTCAACTTCGAACCTAACGCATCTTGAAGACCCTTCCATAATCTCGAAGTAAATCTCGGGTCTCGATCCGAAATGATCGACTTCGGTACTCCATGCAATCTAATAATACTACTAACATACAATCTAGCTAAACTCTCTACTGACTGCTTCTTCTTATAGGCAAGAAATGCGCAGTCTTCGAGAATCTATCTACCACTACCCAAATTGAGTCATTACCTCATCTAGATCGAGGTAAACCCGTAACAAAATCCATAGTGATAGCTTCCCACTTCCAAACTGGGATCTCCATTTTCTGCATAAGACCAGATGGTCGCTGCCGCTCGGCCTTCACTTGCTGGCAAACTAGACATCTAGACATGAATTCTGCTACATCTCTCTTCATGCCAGACCACCAAAAAGATCTCTTCAAATCCTGGTACATCTTAGTGTTACCCGGATGAATAGAGAATTTAGACCTATGGGCTTTGGCTAAAACACGCTCATGGACATCCACGATGTCGGGAATACAAACACGGTGATGGAATCTAATCACACCATCCTCATCACGAGAAATGCTCACCTTGCCCACTAACTCTTGGAGTCTAGGGTCGGCTTTCTGTTGCTCGATCACCTCATCTAACACCGAAGACCTAATGGACAACTGAGCTACAAAAGCCTGGCACAATGATGGCTCTAACTCAGTCATCGCACACGCTGCATCCTCCAACATCTTCCAATCCTGCTGGAGAGATGACCTCTTCCTACTAAGGGCATCCGCTACGACATTCGCCTTTCCAGGATGATACTGGAGGTCAAAGTCATAGTCCTTCATGAATTCAATCCATCTTCTCTGCCTAAGGTTTAATTCCTTCTGGGAGAAAAGATACTTTAAGCTCTTGTGGTCAGTGAACACCTCAAATCTGACACCATAAAGATAATGCCTCCAGATCTTCAGTGCATGAACCACTGCCGCAAGCTCAAGATCATGAGTCAGATAGTTTCGCTCATGCTCCTTCAATTGACGAGAAGCATACGCTACTACCCTTCCTTGCTGCATCAATACACAGCCAAGGCCAATCCGAGATGCATCCGTGTAGATAGCAAAACCCTCTACACCACTCTGCAAAACTAACACAGGAGCCGATGTGAGTTTAGTCTTCAATAATTGAAAACTACTCTCACACTCCTCAGACCAGACAAATTTTACTCCCTTCCTGGTTAGCTGAGTCAATGGTGCGGCGATGGATGAAAATCCCTCAATGAATCGCCGATAATAACCCGCCAAACCAAGAAAACTCCGAATCTCCGAAGGAGTCTTAGGAATCTCCCAATCCATAACAGCCTGGACCTTCACTGGATCCACTGCTACACCAGCAACATGCCCAAGAAAATGAACCTCGCGCAACCAAAAATCGCACTTGCTGAATTTGGCATACAGCTTGTGCTCACGAAGAACCTCTAATACTATCCTCAAATGCTGATGGTGTGTGGACTCATCCGGAGAGTAGACCAGTACATCATCAATGAAAACTACCACAAAACTATCTAGATACAGTCTAAACACCCTGTTCATGAGATCCATGAACGCTGCGCTCAGACCAAAAGGAAGGATCAAAAACATAATGTCCATAACGGGTTCTAAAAGCCGTCTTGGACACATCCTCACTCCTAATCCTCAACTGATGATAACTAGACCGTAAATCAATCTTAGAAAAGACTGATGCATCTTGCAGCTGGTCAAACAAATCATCAATCTGAGGTAAGGGATACCTGTTCTTCACCGTTACTTGGTTTAGCTTCCTATAATCGATGCATAACCTAAGTGACCCATCCTTCTTCTTCACGAATAAGACAGGTGCGCCCCAAGGGGAAACACTAGGGCGAATAAATCCCTTATCTAACAAATCCTGCAACTACTTTCTTAGCTCTGCTAATTCTGCAGGTGCCATCCGATAAGGTGCCTTCGAGATAGGGGAGGTACCTGGAAGTAACTCTAAAGTGAACTCTATCTCTCTAGCCGGTAGCAATCCAGATAAATCATCAGGAAAAACATTTGGAAACTCCCGCACTACATCAATCTCCGCAAGAGTAAGTGACTCATCAGCCTTGGGTACTAATACCACACTGGCAAGAAAAGCGTCACAACCCTTGTTTACCATTCTCATCGCCCTCATGGTAGAGATGACAAACTTCCCTGCCAAGTTTCTTGGCAAAGGATGAGAAAATTCATCTTCACCAGGAATGCGAAAAATGATCTTCTTCCCACGACAATCTACTAACGCATAGTGTTCTTCTAGCCAATCCAGACCAAGAATAGCATCGTAGTCCTTCATCTTTAGCAAGAAGAAACACCCTTCTAGGACTCTATCCTCAGTGCACACTGGTAAAGACGGAATACACTTTCTAGTCAATACCGTACCAGCAGGTGTGTGCACAGACAAAGGGACTTCTAAATCCTCAGACTCTAAGGCCAACTGCCTAGCAAAATGCTCAGAAATGAACGAGTGGGTAGCACCCGTATCAAACAAAACCCGAGCATGAACACCTACGAATAGAACCGTACCTTCGGTGACGTGATCCGCCTGCTCGGCGTCCTCACGAGCTAACGCAAACACTCGAGCCAGGGCTCGAGGTCTCCCTGGTCGTCCCATCGCTGGCGCTGCTGCTGCTGGGGCTGGTCCACGCTGGGCTCCCTGCTGAAGCCTCGGACAATCCTTGATCCTATGCTCGCTGCTCCCGCACTTCAAGCATTTCCCCGCTAGCTTCCAACATTCCGTACCACCATGTGCCTTCCCGCAATGAGGACACTCCTTCTTACCATTAGGGGAACGTTGAGAAGGTACCTGACTGCTTCCCGATGCCACGGGACGCTGCGGTGACTGAAAAGTCACCTTCTTTTTCTCTTGCCTCTGAAATGGAGCTGCTGGCCTTTTCTGAGAAGCCTTCTTCTCTTCTAGATATTGCTCCATCTCTCCCTCCTGCCGACACGCCGTGCTAAGTGCTTCCTCAAGGGTACGATGATCGAAAGCTACCAACCTCGTCCTCAGTGATGGTCTCAGCCCCATCACAAACTTCTTCGCCTTCCTACGCTCATCAGCTACTATATGAGGAGCATACTCTGATAATTCTGCAAACCTGGCCTCATACTCTAGTACGGTCATGGAGCCCTGACTCAACGAGAGGAACTCCTGCTCCATCTTATCCTGGATGTGCTTCGGGACAAAGTTGGCTCGAAATAGCCTCACGAACTCATCCCAACCAACCTCCACAGCACCATCCTCGAACCGCGTATGCAACAACGAGGACTACCACACGTCGGCTCGCTCTTGCCAAAACCATCCATAAGGACCAATCAACATAATTTATACTTAAAGAATTAACCACCAAATTAATTTACACATACCTGTAGCATATAGGTGGCTAAAGTGACCTTGTCATCCTCAGCGCACCTAATAGCCCGGAAGATCTTCTCAATCTCCCTCATCCAGCTCTCAACTAATAACGGATCGCTCTCCCCCTTAAAAGAGGGTGGCGACATCCTCTCAAACCTTTCCATGATGGAGGGTCCACCATGGTCAGCCTGGGGAGATGGTACCTGAGCCTGCTACAACAAGCATCATAAGCAACACATACAACATATCAAATATGCATTTAATAAAACAACTACTTTATCTTATTATTCTAACCTGAGCCTCCAGCTGAGCCTGGAGTGCAGCCTGGGTGTGAGCCTACGTCTGCATGGCCTGCACTAAACCCTGCATGAACACTCCATAGTCTACTGGTGGCGGTGGGGGAAGCACAGGACCCTGGGGTGCTGGGGCCTGCTGCTCACCCTGATCCTCATGCCTAGGCTCATCTCTTCTCTGCTCACCCTCACGAGCAGGAACACCACGCCTACCACGTGAAGCCATAGCCTGCAAGATAATTTAATCACAATTTAGAAACTAGGCTATCTAATTCCTAACTATCCATATGTAGACAATCTACACAGACTTAGCATACAATGAAGATGATGGTCTATGTGTATATTTATGTACAATTTCAGCCTTGTCGCTCTGATACCAATCTCTATAACGACCCTCCTTATACCGGTACGATTATACCAACCCTCATCGATATAATGAATGCTGCTACAGTGGGACATTTACCCAACAATTATATAATAGGCTGGAATATACATAAATACATTCACATAACAGCGGAATTGAATATGACTGAAAAGTAACTCTTATTCCATCATCCACATTCTATTCACAGTCCATATAGAAGAAAATAAACCAAACTTTTCATAATTTAGAAATAAATAAAATAAAATGTCCACATAAGACTACGCAGAGTCTTTATACATACTTATGAAAATGAAAATGAAATGCTGAATCTAAAAAAGGTCTCCTACTCCTGCTCCGAGTCGCTCCTAACGATCTCCTCGGAAGAAGTAGTAATCTCTACACCTGTACGCCGAAGCAAGAATGAGCTCAAAAGAATTCAACAAGTAACACCAAACACACTAAACTTACATGCATCACATAACTTTCACGTTTTCATACTACACAATAACATATAAACATGAATTTAACAATTAACTAAAGTAAAAATCTTAAACATAATTTCTACACAGGTTACACATGGAAATTGTCTTATACAAAATTTTCAATACTTCAAGCCTATCACATGCTTTCTACATACTTTTTAATATATTAAACTAAACCCATTTAGCCACATTCACACACTTACAAGCTAAACATTTGTCATTTTAACATGGGGTTTGTACACATAATTAAGAGATGATTCTAACATGGATTCTAAAAGCATTTTCACATGAATAAAGCATTTATACTCTTGAAAGATTTTCTATTTTGCTAAGTACATATTATAATCATTTAAGAAGTTATCAATTTACATGCTATCACAAGAATTCATACTAATACATGATCACTTACAAAATTTCACAACTTACACATTCACTTCCACTTAAACACAAGTTCACATTTATTAAATGCCGTGACACATAGCCCAAACCACCTTTTAGAAGGACACACACTAATCACATCACATATCTATCACCTAGGCATTTCAGTGATAAATCTTAGTTACTGCGCAGAACCGGGAGAAGCACTCTCCACCCTAACCAGCGATACTTGTTCGCCTCCAGGATTTAATCCCAATGCCCATGGGACATCACACACTTTGAACTTTCCCGTGGGGACTTTACCACAGTACAGTTCCACAGCCCTCTAAGGTAGCAGTGTCACCCATTGGCACAATTACACATTTTCCAAACTTTTAACACACACTTAATGCACAATTTATCATATTTATACTATGTTCACATTTTCACATACTTCAGTATTACCTAGCAGGGCACTACTGTTTTCAGAACTTAAAATCTTCAAACTAAGTCTAATCATGCTGAAAATTTCAAAATTTTAATATCTACCATATTAACATGTACTAATCTATCAATAGGTCACATGAAACCAGAATATATAGTCACTATCATCATTTCATTACAAAATTTTAACCAAAAATCTATTACAGTTAATCATCATGCATACCAAATTTCGCATTTTTCTAAGTTACACACAGTTTCTGAAAATTCTAACAGTGGTATTACATAAGATTAAAATAGTCAAACTAGAATGGAATATCATCATTTAGACTCAAAATTCATTCTATACATGAAAAATGACATTTCTAAGCATAGGTCAATTTCTAAGAATTTTACTATTTTTACGTTATTTATCTGAATTTCTATACTAATAAAACATGCTCATTGTATTTCAGTTCAGAAAATATATAAATTTACATAGTCATCAGAAAATTTCCAAATTTTAACAACATGCTCTCACATCGATTTAAGCACCACAGAAAATTTCTAACACTTAATTTCCACAAGGATAACATAAACAATAATTTACAATATTCAAAACTAGTTTAACATGTATTTCAATTTTTTTTTATAATTAATACACTTAACGAAATTTCATAGAAATTACATAACATGCTCCACTACACATACTACATAACATATAAAATTTACCTTATATCCTCATCCGCAGAAAGTCCGAAAAATAGTTTATAAAGGCAGACAGTCCACTGCTCTTGCCTGAAGAACTCAACAGCAAGGTATGGCCGTTTACTCATGTTAACGGCGACATAGGGTGCTGTCAACTCAGGATCTTAACGGCAAGGGATCCTGCCGTTAAGTTCCTGTCTATGAAAATCACAGACTGAACACCCAAAAGACTATGTGAATGGTGGTTCCAGGACACGGGAAAAATCTGTAAAAATTCCTGGGACCTACTAGACACATGTAGGGATTATGTGGATGGGGTACTTGCCTGTAGAAAATTTCTCAATCGATGATTTGAGTCGAAGAAGCCCTCCTCGGCCTGAACCAAAGAGTCCTCAAATCCACCTTCACCCGGTTTCTGTGTTGATCTCCTCAACACACCAGTGTGGGGAAGTCGTTCCCGGATGTATTGGCTCCTCTCCAGTCATTGTAGAACGTCGGATGAAGTCGCCAATCGCCGGATTTCAGAGGTCCAAGTCGGGGTTTCGCACATAGAATATTAGGGTTTTTGACAAAGAGTCAAAAGGAGTCAGATCGGCCCACGAGGGTGTTTTTATAAGGGCAAGGGTTGGAGATGTGTTTGGGTGAGGTATAGAGCCATTGGGGTCGGTTTCTAAAACAAGAGACTGAGTTTTTGGAGATGTTTCCGGATCTAAAAATGTAACTGATTTGGGATATTGACGTCAACATCTCTGGCCGTCGATTCAGAATAGGCGTCCATCGATATTGCCGCCGATTCACAGTCAACGTCAACTGATGTTGACGCCAACTGGTTGACGGATCAGACTTAAAACATGCAGAACTATATACACCACACACATATAGATATCTACACATATACAATGTATACATTATCATAACACTAATTCATGCATTACATATAAGTAAGTACTACGCACAATAGAATTATTCACACAAGCAATTACCCAAAAATTTTCACGGGCCTTACAAGACTACTCTTATTTACCAACTCTAACCTGTGCCTACAACTGAGCCTGCAAAGCCGCCTGGGTCTGCGCCTGGGTCTGCATTGCCTGAACCAGGCCTTGCATGAACACGTCGTAATCTACAGGTGGTGGTGGAGGAAGTACTGTAGGACCCTGGGGTGCTGGGGCCTGTTGCTCACCCCTGTCCTCACGCCTCTGCTCGTCATCCAGAGCCTAAGCACCACGTCTACCACGGCTCGCCATAGCCTGTAAAATAATTAACTTAGTTAGAATCCAAGTTATTTGGTCCTAACCATTTTCTTATCTATCTTTCATTCATTATTAGATATTTTCCACATATATGGACAATTCTATAAAGACTTTGCAATATTGTGAAGATGATGGTTTATTCATGTACAATCTCAACCTGTTTCTTTGATACCAATATCTGTAACGACCCTCTTTATACAGGTACGATTATACCAATCCACATCGATACGAAGAGCGCCGTCACAGTGGGACATTTACCCAACACAACATAATAGGTCGAGATGTACATAAATAACAGAAAAGAGTACATCGGAAATAAAAGGTAAATCTTATTCCATCATCATCCACATATTCCACAATCTATATAGCAAATGTAAATAACCATTGTCCACAATTATACAAGTCCACATGAATAACATTGTCATTATTTACATACTAATAAAAAGGAAATGTAAACTATGCAACAATCTCCACAAGTGCAACTACTCCTCACGCTCGGAGTCGCTCCTCACTATATCCTCCTCAAGTACGGGGACACCTGTCTCACCTGTATGTTAAAGCAAGTATGAGTATTCCAACAAGACCAGCAAGCAACCTAAAGGCACATGCTTACACATATCACACACATGCTATTCTTTTAGAAAATGAGAGAAATACATAGCGCATATTTCATGTTAATTAAGTAAATACACATGAACAACCTACACATGTTTTCTACACATGATAACTATCTTAATTCATAATGTCAAATTCAATTCATATCATGTTATAAATCTAAACAAGTAGATCATGGAATTATACACATAGTAATTAACAATCCTAGCATGTCTAACATTTTTCACATGCTTTTATGACACATATACACATCTTTAGCTTGCTGTTTTAACATAAATAAATTACATTCACATGGTTTTACATCTTTTCACATGCTAACACATTCACATAACATTATCACATGTTCACATTACACATATTCACATTTTTCACACTTTTCACTTAATTGCCGTGACACATAGTCCGAACCACCATAAAGAAGGACACGCATTCACATAACCCATACCCGTCACCTAGACAATATAGTGACGAATCTTGGTAACTGTGCAGAACCGGGAGAAGCCCTCTCCACCCTAACCATTGGTACTTGTCCACCTCTAGGATTTCATCCTGATGCCCACAAGATATCACATACACAATGAGCCTTCCCGTAGGGACTTTTCTATAGTACGGCTCCACAGTGGCAGCAGAAAGTCACAATTATGAAGGACAATCTGTGTAGCAACTCTAAAATTTTAATATTTGCTATATAAATTAAATTAAAAGAAAATATGAATAATTAAAACCCATTAAGTCAAAATAGGTGATGGGTTACCCAAGATGGTCCATACATGAATTTATGGGCCCAAAAGTGAAGAGCTCAAGTTGGATTGGAGATATTTAATGCTAATTTTGTACCTAAATTGTTAATAAATCAAAAGGGTTAAGATGATCACTATTTTAACTTATAATTATCCTAAAAAGGAGTTCTAGGTCTAACCAAACCCCTTGGCCATGGATCTAGAGCCCACCCCATACTAATTAGATGGATAAAGGCTAGGAAAAAAGAGATAAATATGAGAAATTCAAAGTTGGAGGAAAGGAAGAATTTTAAGTAAATAGGTGACCATAAACATACAAATAACCCTCCATTTTGTCTCTAGCCGACCCTAGACATCTTCTGAAGCTTGGAGAACGAGGAGGAAAAGCATTTGGACATGGAGATCAAGGAGGAGAAGGCTAGGAACGAGGTGTTCATCAAGTTCATCATCTTTCTGCCCTAGGATTTCAAAGCGTGAGAAGGTAGACAATCTCTCAAGCAAAAACAATTTAATTTCGACCATAGGTAGACCATGATCCCATCTTCGAAAGCCCCATGTTTTCCCCAATTTTTATCATGCCAATTAGGAGTATTTCATGCTCCAATTCCTGTTGAGAACATGTACTCGATTTGACATGTTTACTTTAATTCCATGTCCATACTTGATTTCGTGCCCTGAAACGTTTATCATACATGCTACATGATGTTAGGAATCTAATGACCATATTTTCCTCAATTTCTATCAAGTACCTTGTTCGAATTAAATCATTTTTCATCACTGTGTATGATTTTGGGTCATCGTGAAGTAACCTAATCATAGCATGCCCATACCATGTCAAATCTCTAATCATTTGTTACTGTGGATACCTATGCAAGTCTAGTTTTGATTAAAGGTGGTTTCATGATTTTTCATCGAGTACATGATTTTATATGAATTTTACAAGACCTCTATATCATCCCTTGGAGGACTGGACCGAATTCCAAAGTGAACTAGTTGACTTTTGGAGCTCGGCCTGACCCTCTGAGAATGCGACGGCCCGACCCGTCGTGATTCTCAGAAAGTCGCGACAGAAGGGTACGTCGTGACATGAACGCGACGGTCCGACACGTCGCGTTCTCCATACCCTTTACCAATTGGCCTTAACGCGACAGAACGATACATCGCATTCTGGACCTTTTGCTCAAATCACGACCGGTCATCTCGTCGCGATTACATCATCAATCGGTTGGCCTGATCCAGTTCTGGTGAACGCGACCGACCTACCCGTTGCGATTTAAACATGACAGGTACCCCCGTCGCGTTTTCACTGTGTCAAATAGAAACCCTAATTTTCATATTAATTGAGTTAACCATGTACTATTACCATTGTTCAACCTCTGTAACACACAGTTGTGAATAGTAACAACAGGTTGATGGATTCTTGGTAATAATCACATAATTTTATTAAGTAAAATGTGTGCACAATCCTCTCATGATATAATTGATTCTCTTACGCATGCACACACTAAACATGAATCCTTGCCATGAGACCCTGTTGAAGTTACTCTGTAGCACCCCGAAAAAATTCAGTATTTAAAAAATTTGAAATAATAATTTCTATAATAACGAAATAATAAGAAACATACGTACCATTATCGTATGTGCAAGAACACATCGGAAAATCTCGTAAAAATTATAATTCCACCCCAAACATTATTCCTAAGTGTTCCACGAAGAAATTCATACAATGAAAATTCGGTTGGCCAAGTATAAGTCACAACGTGACTAAATATCCAAATTAGGGAACTAAGTCGGAAAATCGTTAACACGGAAATATAACATGATCACAAATTTAATGAACATGTTGGAGATACTTTCAACATCATGTATTGATGACCCATTATTGGAGTTGGACCAATAGACCTCTCATACCCATGAATAAATTAAAGTAAGAAAATTACAATAAAAAAATCCGTAACTCTATTACCCCCTAATTAAAAGGGGAAATTTCTATAAGTTAAATTCTAATAAGTGATGAGCTTTGTGAAATGGACCATATAAAATTTATTGGGCCAAAATAGGGATTTTTAAAAGGAGAATAATAGAAAAATACTCTAAATTCGTAGCTATATTATTTCCTAAAAAGAAAAGGGGTTAATAAATCATTTAAAATAGCTATTTGTGTTGGAATTGGATTCCTAACACTACTCAAATTGGTTGGGAACGAAATTGTATCCCAACCTAACCCAAGTTAAGAGAAATTAGGAAATCTTGTAATTAAAGGGGAATTAGAGTTGTATTAGGAAAGGGAAACCAATGGAGCTTAAATACTCCCCAATCTCTCCATGGCCGGCCCTAATGCGTTGCAGAGGGTTGCTGGACGTGGAGAGGAGGTCAAGGAGAAGAAGAACTCGTGGGGAGAAGGATTGCTCAAGCCCTAACCCGTGTTCTTCAAGTTCTAAGCCCTAGGAGACAAGACGACCCAAAGATAGGCATTCTCACAGGCTAAACACAATTAATTTCGTTTGTAGATAGTTCCAAACACCAGGAACAAAAGCCCTCTTATTTCATTATTTTTCAACGAGCCAATATTTTGTCCTATATTTTCAAAGTTCTGCAACCATCATGACCCCGAACCTTCATCTTAATTCTAGATCTCCATGTATACTCGACCCCATACCATGAAATTTTAACTGGAGATACTGATGGATGTTAGGCATCATTTGCCCCTAAAAGCAGTAATTTTCATCCATCCTACTGCTCGAATTAATTCTTTTACCACCACTGTACACTGTTCCATGTTCTTCGTGAATAAACTTGATTGAAACATGCCGAGACCATGTTCACTTTCAAATTCCAAATTTTTGCAAGTACTTTTGCATGTCTAGATCCGTTTGAAACAATTTTCATGAATTTTCATTGACTGTGCAATTAGATCTTGATTTTTGAATCACCCCATGTCAAAATAGGGAAGTCTTGGACCGCAATCCAAGGCCTATCCTTTTCCCGCTCGGACTCAGGCGCAGGACCTGAGAATGCGACGGCCCGATAGGCCGCATTCTCAGGGCCGATCACGACACAGTACCTGTCACATTCTGAACGCAACAGGCGGCACCGTCGTGTTCTGGCTTCCTGTCCTGACAGACCCGTCGCGTTCTGTGAAACACCCAGTCGCGTTCTAATCAGACCCCGTCACGACCTTTATAGGGGTACGTCACGATATGGTGTTTTACATGTAAACCCATGATTTTTGCTGCTCTAACTTTCTACGGTGTCTATACTTCTTGTTAAGAGTCACCAACACAGTAAATAAAGTTGTTATAAATCAAACATGTGTTGAATGATTTAAAAGACCTACACTTGATCTTTCCATCTATGATTTCTTTCACACATGCACGCACTTGAACCATCCATTATGGCTTAACTTGGCATGAAAATATCTCATAATACTGTAATCACGGGGATTGTGCACCCCCGATACACACAGACATGTGTCGACTATAATAGCATGGAAAGGGGTGTGATCGCCACCTAATATAGTTGCCTAATATAGAATGAAAGGGGGGGGGGGGGTTAACTATACTAGGAAAAGGAAGAGAGAACAAAGGACGAACCTGATATCGCGACGTCACAACCTGTCGTGATGGTGCTGATATCGCGACGCCCCTACGGGCCGCGTCTCTGGTCGCGTCGCTTTATCCCATCGCGTTCTCTGCAATGCAGGAGAAGTTTGTGTAGACCTTCTTCCTGTCCTCCAGCCGGCTAGAGGACAAGTTCTCCTCGTGAGATCTTGTTTGAGTGCCTGCCAAAACAACAAAAAATAAGAAGAGAACCCTATTAGAACTTGTTAAGTGGAGTATCCATCCAACAATAAAAGAGGAAGAAGTAACATGGAGGGAACGAACCTGGTGTGGATTTTAAACCCCTGGGGTGTATAAAATTGTGGGAAAAATGGTGAATGCAATTTATCTAGAAATAACACAACATGCAAGAAGGAGGAAGAAGAAAGAGGGAGGAGAAGAGAAAGAGCCCCATATGGGCGACTCCCTGGCATGCTTAGATGCTTCAGATGCTCCAAGGAATGGCGGGAGTCATCCTCCTCACGATCCAAGCTCCATAGATGTGCAAAAGGACAAGTTTTGAGGTGGAGAATGTGAAGAAAAGAGAGGAGAAGGGAGGGCTGCAAGGCTAAGTCCAGATCTACGGAAAATTCGGCAGCCCTTCAGGGTGAAAATGGGGCTCCCTTTGCTCTGAAGAAAAGGGCCTGCTTATATAGACTTAGAGAGAGAAAATATCCCATTTTAAGTGATAAATACCCCAAATAAAGGATAAATGTCATTAAATCCAGATTAGAGTCCAAAAGGGTTCTTAGAGTCTCCCACAACCCCAAACCACGACCATGGGAGTTGGGAGGCTGCATGGGATAGAGATAAGGCCATGGGAGGATAGAGTGGAGGTGGTTGCGGAGGCTGTTGCCGCGGCTGAAATCGCGACGCATCATAGGGATGCGACCGCAAGGAACGCAACAACCTTAGTTGTCGTGACTATGAAGCCACGTGCATGGGTATGCATGGGCTGTTGCGACAGCCAAGGGAGGCGCGAAAAGGATGAACGCGGCGCCATGATACGTCGCGTTAATGGAAATCAATTATTTTCAAAATATTGATCAATCACATGGGAGAATAATAGGCATTTAAGGCACATGGACTCTTTCTTTTAAAAGACAATGGACGGGATATTTATGGGAATTGGGCTATTAATGGGCTCAAAGCAAGGCTAATGATGGGCAAAAGGTGAGTGACCAACTAGGGGCTTACTAAGTTAACAAGAAATGTAGTTTGACTTATAAGCCAGAATCAGGTGTCTATAAATTGCCCCTCCTTGACTCCTACTTTGCAAGGGAGCAAGCGGAGGTGTAGCGAAGGTGTCATGAAGTGACGGCGAAGCAGAAATGATGCGAAGTGGACTGAAAAATAGGAGTCAAGGTAAAGAGACACCTAACCTAACCAACAAGCAACTGGAATCTTCATGAAAGCCCCGAGTTAGTTGCTCGAACAGAATGCAAAGAAAAGCACGAGTCTGGACGAGAAGGAGAAAGAAAAGGACGATCAACCTCCCGATTGAGAGGTACCCTAGCCGATTGGCCTGCAGGTTTTGTTTTGGAGGGACTTGTGCGTGCTAGGAAGGTAACTCATGACTCTGTCCTGAGAGCGGTTCGCAACCAAAGAAGATCAAAGGAGTAAGATGAAAATTGGATAGAGAATCTAGATAGGGAAGTTCTTAACAAACTGACAAGAGTAACTCACTCAGAGGCAAATCTTCTGATTCGGAATGGAATAGGATTTCTTGCTTGAAACATGAAGAATGATTGGGCTCTCAACAAGGGCTCACCATTAGCCAGGGATGAGTTATGAAAGCTCAAAGACCTACGTGATGCATGCTGGGCTAAAAGAAAGGAAATCATCAAAACAAATGCAAAGAAAAGAGAAAATACAAAATAGATAAAGGATAGTAATGTTAAGCCGCAGTAAGAGCGGGTCAAGGAACTACCTACAACCGCAGTGTAGGCCTGAATCCATCATCCCCAAACTTACCCAACCTAACGGCCTATCCAATGATTAACAATGTGCACCTAGATTATCATTGTTTTTGGTAAAGGGGAACTCAAATCCCAGAGCACATTGAGAACCAACCGGTCCTTGAAGTGATATAATAAATAAAATACCATATAGTAATGTGAGGAGTAGGGATAGAAATACATTACCTGACTCACCTGTGACGTTCCTTCTTTTGTGATTTTCTGATTTTTTTTTTGAACAAAGCAAAGCAATAATGACACAATAACAACACATATATACAAACAACCAAATAAGGACACAAACTAAGTGCATACACAAAAATGATATTCAAACGAAAGAGGCAACACAACTGGGAGTCGCGACATAGTAGCGACATCCGGCCATGTCGTGAACTGGACGCGGCATATCGCGGCGTCGCGACATAAATAGTGTAAGGCCCTCGAATTTTCGTCGCATTTTGTGTGTGTCGTGTGTGTGAATATTGTGCTTGTGTATGTATGTATGTATGTATCTATGTATGTATTAATTAGTATACTTATGTGTGTATGTGTATAATTTAGGTATAAATAATGTATGTATTGCTTGATGGTAGTGTGTGCACAATACCATATAGATATTACATGTATATATACATGATGTGCATGGGTTTCTGCATGATTTTGACTTCTGGCCGAAGGGCCAGTTGGCGTCCACCTATTGGACGCTAAGGGTTGTCAACGTCAATATCGTGTGACGTCAGAACTTACTTAGGCGTCCACCGATGTTGACGTCAAGATCACTGACCTGCATGCGTAGCAGAGCCGGAAATCCTGGGAGCAAGCTACCCCAACCATTGGGGAGCTGTCCCCAACGGTCTGAAAGGGGTATCACATCATCTCTTGCGTGGGTGAGAGGTCTTTGGCTATATACAAAGCCATTTTTGCAACTCACACCCTTCTCTTTGCCCCTTTGCAAGAGAGGAAGAAGAGAAAAAAAAGAGAAAACCCTAAAATCTGTGTGAAGAGCTCACCTTTGCAACCCTAAATCCGGCTACCTGAAGCTTGCACCGGCCATCTACTGCAGCAAGGAGCTAGCTGGAGTGGAGGAGGATGCTTCACCGACCTTATCTTGGAGCCATCTTCATCCTAGAACCCGAAGTGAAGCTTTTCTAGGAGCTTCTTGGGACAGCCCAAGGAGAGCTTCACCGAGTCCTAGATCCGTTTGGTGTATTTTCTAGAGACAAGTACCCTACCCATAACGTCCCTGTATGTGTCTAGGTTGGTTTTATCATTTTTGTGCATTTTCCCTCGTGTCCTAGATCCCCCAATTCACCCTATCTTTGGATCTCGGGTCTGTGTTTTGCACAGACCTGAACTTAACGGCAACATCTGTTGTCGTTAAGATCATGCTTAGCGTCCAGGGATTGTGCCGTTAACATTAATTAGCGGCCATAGCTTGCCGTTAAGTTCATCTGAGCAGAACAGCAAGCTGTTCTGCCCTTCTATATGATTAATTTCGATATGTGTCACGATGAGGATATAATGTAATCTCTTATATGCTATGTATACTAGCTAATGTGATGGATGGGAATGTGAATGTACACTTATTTTGTGGATGGTAGAGCTTATTTACATATTTAAAAGCATGTGGAAGAATGTTCATGTGTATGTTCTCACCATTATCCTGATAATCCGTGGTAAAATTATGTTGCCCTAATTTTGTTAGACCATGTATGTACAACCCTGTCTGTGCTTTGAGTTTCTGGAATTTTCCATGCTTGTATGATTTATTGAATTTTCTGTTTTGGGAAATAGAAATCATGCGTAGGTCACGATAAATCTTTCGTAAATTGTGTATTGCCCAATAAATTCGGGAATAAATCATGTGGCTCTATGCATGCTAGGGTTCAGACAGTGAGTTGTTAAATTTGTGATTGGTGTTCAACTCCATGCTAACTTGAATTGTGGATAGCATGTGAATTTGATGTTAGATTTTCTGTAATTACGTTTTAGGTTAGAAAAATCTGAAAATTTTCATGTGGGATCCAAAACCCGAAATCAGCTAGTGGTTAAAATTTCAGGTCATTTGGACAAGTATATGATGCAATATGAATTTTCTATGTAGAAATGCGAAATTAATGCATGCCGTTGCAAAAATGATTTAATTCTGTTTATTTCAACCTGAAGGGTGAAATTCCCTGAGTGTAAAATTTCTGAAATTGTAGTGTCATGTCAAGAAAATAGAGCCCCATGTGTGTGAATGAGTGAATGAGTGAGATGTGAGTGTCATGTGCTAAACTAAGTGCTTAAATCGGAAAACGTGTAATGTGTAAATTGTGCCAAGTGTGACACTGCTTCCATAGAGGGCAGTGGAACCATATCAGGGAAAAGTCCCACTGAGAAGGTTCAATGTGTGTGACCCTAAGGGCATTAGGGGGAAATCCTGGAGGTGGACAAGTACCACTGGTTAGGGTGGAGACTTGTTCTCCCGGTCTGCGCAGTCCAAGAGTCGCCATTGTATTGCCTAGATGGTGTCTATGTGATGTGATGTGTTGTGTCCTTCTTTGGTGGTTTGGACTATGTGTCACGGCACTAAATGTGAATGTGTAAATGTGTATGTGTTCATGTGAAAAATGTGAATGTGAACAATGTGTAAAAGTGCATGTGTAAAGTGTGAAATATGCGAATTTGAAATTGTGTAAAAATGTGAAACCAAAATGTGAGGATGTGAGTTTGTAATCCATGTTATGAAAATCTGAAATCATGCTTAAACAGTAGCTTTACTATGTTATGATCATGTTTATGTATGCAAAATGCCTAGAATCCATGCTAGGGATAATTGTTAAGCATATATAAACAACTTCCATACTTGGTTGTTCACATGTTGTGATTTAATCGTTGTTGTAGCTCTCATGTGTTAGATTATGGTTGCTAAAGCATGTAAAACCAGCAAGCTTAAAGCATGTAAAATGGTTACGTATATGCGTAGGAATGTGTAGATTCCATGTTAGGTATGTTTCCTTTCATGCATGCTCGGGAATTCATGTTAATGGCTTTCATGTCTTAGTTGGTTGAAGGTAGATTTTTATGTGAGGAATGAATAGAAAGCAAGTGATAGGTGATTCTATTTTAGGAAATCTGAAAGCATAGTCCATGTGTTTAAATTGTAGATTCACCATGATAGGTTGTAAAATTTAATGTCAAGCATGCTACATGTTGTGTCCTGTGAATGTGTATGTAGAACCTACTATGATATGTGCATGTACGGTATGTGTAGAATTACTTGCGGAGTCTTTTAGACTCACTACTTGCTTCGGCGTACAGGTGTAGTTGGTGACGAGACACTTGTGGAGGAGACGTTGGAGACCGACTCCGAGCGTGGAGATTAGAGTGTTGGAGTACTTGTGACATCTTGTGATTTTCATAGTATGTAAATTGAACATTGTACTAGCATTATCATGGAAGAATGTATAAGTATGGACATCTATGTATTTGATTTTTAGCAATTTAAATTATGTGGACTTTTAGCTCTTTAAATGTTATCGAAACATGTATGTTAAATGTGGATGATGAATGAAATGATGACAGTGGTTCTTTTACTTCCGCTACTCTGTTCTTATATTCACGTGTATCTCAGCTGAATGTCATTGTTGGGTAAATGTCCCACTGTGATTACGCTCGCTATACCGACGTGGGTTGGTATAACCGTACCGGTATAATGAGGGTCGTCGCAAATAGAGTCCAAAAAATGCAGAAAGTCTGTGTTTATCTCTATCCTAAGACTTCTAGATTCCTAATAGGACCCCTAAACCTCTTCTAATCTTATCCTAATACTTAGTTACGGGATTGGGATGGGTTACTTCCCCCTAGAACTCTATAAATAGGGCTCCTTAGGGTGCTAATCCCGCAGCTCTCTCTCTCTCTCAAATTCTCTTTGATTTTCTCTCTCCTGCAGCCATGAAGAGAACTTATTCCGTCTTCCAGGAGGACATTCCACCTTATGCCGGTCCCAAGGCAGCCCGGGAATCACATGCGGAGCTCCAGCGTCTCTCCTCCGTGCCCGGGCATGTATGCGCACGCCCAAACATCCAGGTAAGCAAATTTCCTCTCTCCAACTCTTCTTATACCCACTTCTATTTCTTATTCTATTCTCAATCTCCCCCTATTCTTCCTCTTACCCCAGATTCTCCTGAGCCATAGGCGATTTTCTAAAGTACTGTGGCTGAACCCCATGGTCGACTTGCTTCCGCTTCCTTCCATTCGCCACTTGCGGGAGTGGGGACTGTCCAGCGTGCTTGTGCTGGCCAAGCAATACCATAAGATCATGCATGTATGGGACAACATTACTGCACTAGTGGAGTTGTGGCATCCCCAGACTCACACGTTTATCTTCCCCGGGTTCGAGGCGACCGTCCTGCTAGAAGAATTGGAGATCATGCTGGGTCTCCTGAGGTACCAGAAGGGGGAGGAGCTTGCACTCTCTCATACCGTGGCACCGATCAATGCGTGGAGCATCCTCGGGGAGATCACTACTAGGAAGACCGATCTGCATTCCATGACCAACCGGACGCAGGTGCATCTCCTTCCCATTGCACAGTGGGTCATCTCCCAGTGCAAGCGCAAGACTGGGAACCATGTCGCTATCGCCAAAGTAGCCGCCATCTGCATCTGTGGCGTCATTCTCTTCCCAGCTGAAGACGGTGCTATCTCCATTGCAAATCTAAGCATAATTGACTCCGTCTCAGAAGGTATGAGTATTGGTCAGGCTGTCCTTGGCTACCTATATACTGGTCTTACCTCTGCAGCCACTGGAGGTCCCTTCTACGGCTCTGTTGTTGCCCTCGAGCTGTGGATAGGTATGCACATATAGTTCCGGGCCATGGATACCCTCTCCACCGAGTGCAAGACCATGCTGCATCATCCCCTTGCATTCGTCGGCGCGCCTCTCTACATGACACCACAAGCGTGGTGCAAGACAGCTCAAGTGAAGGGGTTGAAGGACTGGCGCGATTGTCTCAAGAAGATGACCATGACGGAGTTTGACATGCGCCCACGCTTCATCCACAACAAGACTGTCTACTTACCGCAGCGCCTCAGACTAGCACTCCGACTCCTGGGTGATGAAGCATTAGTTCTCTACAATCCGGATCGTTGCTATCTACAGTGTGGAGCGGCTCGCACAGTGGTTCCCTTCCTTCCACATTACCTACCTATTCAAATGAGGAAGAGGGGAGATGAGCAGGATTAACGGGATGTGCGGAGCGCCATCGTCCACTGGGAAGGATGCGCCATGAGTTTTATTCAGGTCGAGGTGGTAGAAGATGAAGACGTGACGCAGGAATACCTTGAGGCATTGAAGGAACTTCAGCCAGCAGCACCAGAGACTTGAGTGACATGATTGATGTAGGCATTGACATTAGGTGGTAATTAGGGCAGGAAATTGCATTTGTTTGAACATAGGAATAATTAAACAATGTAGCTTGAAGATTTGAGTGAATAAAAATAGAGGTTTGCTTCCTGCGCACTGTGTTCTGTTAGTGACGCGACGGCCAACCATGTCGCCCTAAGGTCGCAACAGAGCGGGAGGGCGCGTAAAGGTAGCGACATGGTAGTAGGTCGCGACAAGGTAGTGACCTACCCTATCGATGCAACCTTAACGCGACACCCCGCTGTGTCGCGTCCTCACCCGAGAAACAACCCCTTCTTCCCCCTTTTGTGCTTTCAAACTCTTCTTACCTAGCTCTCTCACCTTTCTACTCTCCCACTCCCACTCACTTTCTCCCTCTCAAACCCCCCTCAAATCCTCTCACTCACTCAACCGCTTGCTCAACAATGGAAGGGGGCGGCGATAGTGGTGCGGGTTCATCCCGGAGGAAGAGGCAAGTGGAAAGGAGGAGCTCTCGGCGGCATGCGGAGGCGCCTCCGGCAGAAGAAACGGTGCTTGAGATCAAGATGGAGAAGGAGGATGAGGTCCCGACCGTGGACGTGGAGATGGCGAGGAAGGCACGAGAGGACGCGATGAAGACGGTAACTAAAAAGGACCCTAAATCCTTGAATGATTGTGTGGGAAGGGAGAGGAGGCCCCCTAGAGGGCAGTTGTAGGGCATGACGCCCAAAGAAAAGGCCGCTAGATAGGGGAAATTCCGCCCGGTCTGCACCTGAGAACGCGACAGGCCGATCCGTCGTGACACCAGTTGTCGCGACAGGCTATTGGGGTGCGACCCTATCACATCGGCATTGGCCAACACGACCTGGTAGAGACTTAATAGGGTGACGCGACCAGGTCGCGGCGCATCATGGCGTCGCGACATAGTCGCGGCCCACAAGGCCGCCGCAACTACAACCGAGGGTCCAGAAATTTAACTGATTTTTTTGACTAACTTGCTTGCAGGGAGAAATGAGGGGCCGGGTATCATGGCTTTTGGTTTTAGCCATCTATTTAGCCTTCCCCACTTTTCAGAGAGAGAGACTAGAGGAGATGGGTTTTGGGGAAATCCTTAGGATGGACAGAATGAGGCCGGACCCTGCGCTCACCCAAGCTTTGCGCAGCAGGTGGGACTCGGAGATGACAGCCTTCGTGTTTCCATGGGGTCACATGATCCCCAGCCTCGAGGATGTGAGCCGGATCACAGGGCTGAGGGTATACGGGCAGCCGATTAGCGGCTTCACCTACCCAGGTTACAGTGAGCTAGCCCACATACTCCTTGGTTTGACCGTAGCAGAGAGGTCCTCCCTCCTTTCTCGGGTAGAGCTTCAGGAGAGTTTAGGGCTTTATGAAGTGGGGAAGAAGGTGGGGGAGACAGCAGATGAGCAGCTGCAGCGGTTGACGCGGGGGTGCCGGACAGTGTTGGCAGACGAGCCAGGGGCAGAGGCGGACCTGGACCTGCGTCGCTTTCTCATCCTCTTCCTGGGTAGACTTTTGTTTGCCACGAGAGGCGATGCGGTCCGCTGCCGGTTTCTGCCACTCCTGGAGGAGTTAGACGAGGTGGGCAGCTACGCTTAGGGTGCTGCATTTTTGGCGCATCAATTCGATAGCTTGAGCGCCTCCGAGTGGCAGACGTCTACGAGTGGCTTCTTCCCTTTTCTCCAGGTACCATTCTTCCCTTTTTTTACCCTTTTACTCAATGTATTTGCTTTGAATTGTGATCTAACTGCCTTCTTACTCTTGCAGGTCTGGACTTACCTTCACCTCTCGACCCTGAGGAGGGGGATCCTGGAGCGACCGGGCCTCGTGCCCATAGCTCGCCGCTGGGACCCACGCCGCGACACACGCACCTTGAGTGACCAGTTGGCATCTCTCCAGGAGGCCATTGACTGCTACCCTCAGCTAGATGTAAGTGACCAAACCTCTCTCTCTAAATTCCAATGTTTTGAATTAATTGCTTGGCAACTAATCAAGTACTTTGGTGTGCAGGTGGTGTGGCAGCCATACCTGGAGGAGGGAGATGAGGGATAGCCCTGGTTGGTGTGGACCCGCCCCTACTTTGGTAGGTCGGTGTGGGTGCATGCGCTCAACCTCATGCTACCTCTGCAGCTGCACTTGTGCTAGCGATCACTTGGGCTTCGACAGAGTGCAGTGGAGTTCCCCAGCCGAGACCGGACCCCGAGGCCCGGTCGGAGTTTCCAGGGACTGCACGACACCACAGATTGGCGAGAGCGAGCAAAGGAGCAGATTCAGAACTGGGAGCGCCGGGGCAAGGGGGTCAAGTCCAGTGCCACCACGGATGACGCGTACCTTCAGGCATATGCCCTGAAGTACGGTGGAAAGGTTTATAAGAGCGCCCGACGCTAGGTAAAACACTTAAGCCCCAATCTTGTGAATCATTTCTTATGAGATTGACCTAATGGTTTGGAAATGATTTGCAGGTGGACTTGGCTAGAGGGACGGCATCGCTTCGGGTCCAGCTCTACTTGGAATTGCAGGACCGAGAGGCAGCCCAGCGGGAGGCAGAGCAACTGGTAAGTACTTACTCAGATTTTAGTACCTTATCCCAAAATAGCTAAACTGATAGACTAACATGTGTTGCTTGTGCAGCGGAGGGAGCTAGAGCGAGTGAGGAGAGCAGCAGCGGCTGGCGCGTCCTCTTCTGGAGCAGCAGGGAGCTCCCAGTCAGATCTGGAAGATCGACTGGCGGCGGCGGTGAGGAGAGCCGAGGAGACATAGGCGGAGTTGGCCGAGCGAGTAAGTATGACAGTGATTTAGGTTGAAAATTGTTTAATTTGGCACTGACTTGATTGCTTGTCTACAGAAGACAGCGCTGCGGGCTGCCACTGACCAAGCTATCGAGCTACAGGGGCAGGTAGACTCGGTGACAGGAGAGAGGGATCAGCTGCGCATCCGAGCGGAGGCAGCTGAGGCATGAGTGGCTGAGGCGACGAGGGAGCTGGCGACACTGCGGGTGCAAGGGTCGTCAGTGGACCAGGAGGAGCTCGCTTGACTGTGCACTGACCTGTAGGCACAGCAGACCCTCGCGCGGGGACTTCAGGAGGTGATGACGGCCATAGGCCGCTCACGGAGCCAGAGAAGGAGCGGAGCGAGTGGCGCTAGCGGAGCGACTGGCGCCTCTGTTAGGCAGTACTTGGCGGGTTCCTCCAGTCGCCGGAGGAACGAGGAGGAGGAGAGGCGCCGCCAGGGTGAGGCGAGTGCACAGAGTGGTAGGGGTGGCGGTGAAATGCCACCCCCACCAGATAGATAGGAGGGTTCTGGGGAGAGTAGTGGAGGTCAGTGAGGAGATTGTGAGCCACCTCCCCTTTTATCTTTGTACATATGGTTTATCTCCTAGTGGATATTTTCATTTTATGCCGATGTTCATGAATGATTGATTTTGTAATTGTCACGAGTGTGAGGCAAGATCCGAACGAGAGAGAGACAGAGAGTACTTGAGTATACCGTTGCGTCCATTCTCAAAATTTCCTGTCCCTGCACACTTAGCAAAACAGGTTAGATCTGTTCTTTGGCTCCGCCCCTTGCGCTAAGTAGGAATGACTTTAACTTTGTAGTTGTCAAGGGGCGGAGCCTAATTAAATAGGCGAAGAATGAAGGAAATAAAATAATGCATGCTAAAAGAAAGCAATATGTACACACATCTTTTTAGATTTTGGAGATTTTTAATTTTTTTTTAAAATTTTGGGGTTTTTTGATTTTTTTGGATTTTGAGATTTTCTTTTTTTTTGGATTTTTGGATTTTCTGATTTTTTTTTCGATTTTGAGATTTTCTGATTTTTTTTTTTGATTTTGGGATTTTCTGATTTTTTTTTTGGATTTTGGGATTTTTCGATTTTTTTTGTGTTTTGGGATTTTCTGATTTTTTAGATTTTGAGATTTTCTGAATTTTTTTTTATAGATTTTTTAGATTTTGGGATTCCAAATAACGACATCCTCAGTACTTGAGTTACTAGCAATGAGTCTCACTTCTGCTTTTATGTTTATCAAATAGCTTCTAAGTGCAGTGTGTATTCTTTCTTGGCTTTTCTAAGGTCGCTTGCCCCTAGGTATTAATGTTGCAGCATAGACCAGGTGTAGGGGTCCTCCAGTTGTTAGCGGGGATAGGAAGACTTGGAATGAGGAAAGACTTGGCGTTAGGGCTGGTGTTACTGGCTTGCATGACTTGCCCAGGTATGTTACATGTGGAATCCGCCTGTTGTCCAGGGACTTTATGGCCATTGCTTTTACTTGGGGCATGCGTACGTCCGGGCTCAAGGGCGTCCTGCGGGGAACTATGCTGCCACTCTTTGACATGCCCCTACTCTTGTCATTTTTCTTTTCTTATATCATCATTCCATTATTTTTCCCTTTCTTTTGAATTGACCGTCCCTCTTTGAGACTTCATACACATAGTCTATACCTTCGCCTGTCTACAAGCTAGCATCCCTTTGCCCCTAGACCTTGTCCGAGCAAGAGGAGAATTGACCTTCGGTTCCCTACACTAGGGCTAGGCAGAAACACAATTAGCTAAGGGAATTGACCTTAGGTTGCCGTGTTGTGTGTGGGACTGGACAAAGGAGTTATTTGACGACAAATGAAGAGAAGTGAGACACATGGCTATTAACACCATTTTGCAAAGTAGTGTTGTTATTTGAAAATCTTTTATTAAGGGTAGAATCTTTTAAGGTACAGCCCATTCCACGGGTGAGAGAGCTCCTCACCATCGGCGTTGACTAGCCTATACGCGTTCCCAAGGTGCACTTCCTTAACGACGTACGACCCTTCCCAGTTTGCTTGCAATTTGGACCTCGAACCTCCAGGTTTTATGAAAATTCGCTTCAAAACCATGTCTCCTTCTTGGAATTTGCGCTCAATTACTTTCTTTTGAAAGGATCTTGAAAGTCTGTTTTGATATGACAGCACGTGATCGGCCGCGGCTAGATGCCGTTCATCCAAGAGTTCTAGTTGTGAAAGCAACACCTCTCGACATTCATCAGGATTAAGTTCTTTGTCCAACTGAACTCTCAGTGAAGGAATGAGGATCTCGTGTGGACATACTGCCTCCATCCCATAAGTGAGTAAGAAAGGAGTTTGCCCGGTAGGCGTACGGACGGAGGTTTGGTAGGCCCACAAAGCCTCAATCAATTTCTCAGGCCAATCAGCGAACTTATGAGACTCACAAGTTTTCTTTAAAATTTTCAAAAGTGTTTTATTTGTGGCTTCGGCTTGGCCGTTGCCCTGTGGATAATACGGAGACGATTGATGCAAGGAAATATTGAATCTCTTACATAGGTTCTGAAGCTCTTGTGATATAAACTGGGGTCCATTGTCGGTGATGAAGCCGCTTGGTACTCCGAACCGCGAGATAATATTCTTCATGACGAACCTGCACACGGTCGAGCCTTTGATTTCTACAAATGCCTCAGCTTCAGCCCACTTGGTAAAGTACTCAGTGGCAGTAAGGATGAAAGATTTTTGCTTCACTTGAGCATTAGGATCACCAAGAGGCCCGATGATATCAAAAGCCCACATGGAGAAAGGCCAAGGGGAAGATAGTGGATGCAAGGAGGAAGACGGAGCATGGATTTTATCGGCATGGACTTGGCATTTGACGCACCTATGAACGTAGATAGCACAATCTTCTTCTAGGGTTGGCCAATAGTAGCCCTGCCTAATGATCTTTTTAGCCAACATTTGGCTGTTCACATGCCCACCACATTCACTAGAATGAGATCCTTCCACTACCTTCCAGGCTTCTTCATACGACAAACACCTGAGGAGCATTCCATTTAGAGCGCGTCTATACAGCACTTCTCTGACGATGGTATGCCTTAACGCCGCTCTACGGATGGCTCGCCTATCCCCAACTTCAACTTCTTCTGGGAAGGTGCCGTCCTTGCAGTATTGCTCGATCTCCTGATACCATGGCCTTTCTTCTTCCATCATTTCTCCTAGTTCCACGAGCATTATCTCGTTCGCTTCCTTTCTCTCTGCCTTCAACATCAATGAGCTCCTAAGTTTAATGAACCAAGGATCCTGAGTGGAGGGCGCTTCTAACCTTTGGACAATGATTGTCTCAGCGCTGCGGCTGAGAGGGAAGGAGAGAGAGGAGGCCAGGGATGCCAGGGCATTGGCCAAGATATTATGAGAGCGAGGAGTATGAATGTAGACGAGCTTGCGAAACTGCTTGGCTAGGAGCATGACCAGATCTTGATAAGGCTTGAGCTTGGGGTCACGAGTGCGGTAGGTAGAAAAGACATGCCGAAGAACGAGCTGAGAGTCTCCTATGATCTTGAGATGGCGCGCGCCTAAGAGATAGGCAAGTTTTAGACTAGCTAAGAGATCCTCATACTCAAAAATATTATTGGTGGTAGGGAACTGGAGTTGATAAGCAAGTGGAATGGTGATCCCTTCTGGGGTGAGCAGAACAGCACCTATGCCCCGTCCCCTAGAATTGAGAGCTCCATCAAAATGGAGCGACCAGAAGGGATCGCGAGAAATAAGTGACAAGTTTTCATCAGGGAAATCTTCTTGAACCGTGCCACTTTGAGGAAGAGGAAGGTGAGCAAGTTGCTCAGCAATGGCATACCCTTTTATAGCCTTTTGGACTATAAAGGTGATATCGAATTGAGATAGGAAGCTCTGCCAACGTGCCAATCTGTCGGCGAGGACTGGCTTCTCCAGGAGGTACCTAATAGGGTCCATTCTAGAAATCAAACTCACCTTATGGGCTAAGAAGTAGTGCTTCAATTTCTGCACTACCCATACTAGCGCTGCACATGTTTTCTCCATTGTGGTGAGTTTGAGTTCGGAAGGATTGAAAAGCCTAGATAGGTAATAGACTGCCCTTTCTTTGCCAGACTCGTCATGTTGTGCAAGGACAGCTCCTAGGGAGTCCTCAATGGTTGACAGATATAGGATCAAGGGTTTCCTAGGGACAGGCGCCTGTAGCATGGGCGGATTCATTAGATAACTCTTGAGTTCATCAAAGGCCTCTTGGCACTTGGTATTCCATTCGAACTTGGCTCCTCCTCTCAACAATTCATAAAAGGGGCGACATCTTTGAGAGTGCTGAGATATAAATCTCCTTATGAACTGTAGCAGACCGATCAAACCTCGAAGCTCAGATATGTTCTTAGGAGGGGGCATCTCATTTATAGCTTTGGCGTTATGCGGGTCTATCAGAATCCCCCATTTGCTGACTATAAAACCTAACAGTTTGCCTGAAGAAACCCCAAACACGCACTTCTTCGGATTCATCTTCAATTGATATTCTTGTGCACGACGAAACACCTTGGCAAATACGGAGGAGTGTTCCCTTCGGGTCCGAGACTTCACCACAACATCGTCCATGTAAACCTCGACATCAATATGTATCATATCGTGGAAGATAGCTAACATTGCCCTTTGATAAGTGGCGCCGACATTTTTCAATCCAAATGGCATGACCATATAGCAATAAGTTCCCCAGTGTGTGGTGAAGGAGGTTTTCTCTTGGTCCTCCGGGGCTAGACGGATCTGATTATAGCCTGAGTACCCATCCATGAATGATAAAGTTTCATACCCCGCGGTGTTATCAATTAACACATCCAAGTGAGGTAACGGGAAATCGTCCTTTGGACATGCCCTATTCAGGTCCCAGAAGTCTATGCAAATTCGCACTCTTCCGTCTTTCTTCATCACCGGGACTATATTGGCCACCCATAGCGGATAAAGGACTACACGGATGAATTTAACCTTGTGTAGCTTATCAATCTCCTCTTTCATCTTCAAAGCAATGTGGGGGAGGTATCGTCTCAATTTTTGCTTAACAGCAACTGCCCCTGGCTTCAAGATTAGCCTATGTTCTACTAACTCGGGGTCAATGCCGGGCATGTCATCATAAGACCAGGTGAAAGAATCCTTGAACTCCCTTAACATTTCTATGAGAGCCTATAACAACCCTCCTCATACCGGTACGATTATACGAATCCCCATCGGTATAAAGAACGTCATTACAGTGGGATAAAACCCAACACTAGCCGATAGGTTGAAAAGTAAGTAGATAGCAAATGATTTCAGCGGAATAAATTCAACAATTTAACTTAGTCCATCACCATCCCATATTCCACAGTCTATATAGTGCAAAAATAGAACGACGATGTCCACATTATTACATGATGAAAGAGCTACATTGTCCAAATAACATTTTTATTCAAACTATGAAAGGAAAAATACAACTACTACTTGCTCCTCAAAAGCCTCTCCTCCAAGATAGCGTCTCTCCCCCTAGCACGGGATACCTGTCAACCTGTACGCCGAAGCAAGGGTGAGTCCAAAGACTCAGCAAGTAAAACAAAGACTTAATCTTAAACATATCACATTCACATTAAGCTATTAAACACTCATGAATACATACTATCATTTAAACTCCCAAACACATGGAACATACTCTTAGTTATCAACACATTTTTAATCACCTAGACATGCTTCATTCTATCATATGTTTATTCTAAATCATGGATACTATTACTATACACTTGTACATATTCTCTACACTTAACATATAACATGATCCCTTCATTTCCACATTAATTCATTTCATGACATATTTCTACAACTAGAACATAGAATTAGACATAAAGGAATGAACAAACTAATATGATGACTATTCACTTTTCACATGCACTTTTCATATTTAATTTCACATTTTGCTTGCTGTTTTAAATGTACATACATCTCATACACATGGTTTCATATTTTATAACATGAATTGAGAAGTTAAAACATGGTCAAATTGGTTGGCAACAATAATTACTAAAGCATGAAACTTTGTACTAAGCAAACATCACATCTAGCATGGAACCTAATTAATATTACATGCATTTATCACCTTCATAACTACACTTTACTTGCTGTTTTGACATGAATTACATTCAATTACATGGATTTACATTTGTTCATATGTTATCTTATCCCATTCACAATTCTACATTTTCATCTTTCTGTTGCATAAATGACATGGTTACTCATGTTTATTCACATACACTATTACATGAAGAACAATAAACTACATGACATGATGATAAGCATGATATTGCAAATGAGGTAATTAATGCATGAAAACATGAACATTATGCATTACTACATCGGTTTTCACATGCAAGCACACTCTCAATAACATTAACTGTCTCTTACATATCTTTTCACATATTCTTCACATCATTTACTCTTTGGTTTTCATTTATCACATATCATATCATTTGCACTCATCATGTGCCACATTCGCATATAATCTTACACTTTATTCATATTCCAATTACTTAAAATGCCATGACACATAGTCCTAACTACCTATTAGAGGACACAAACCAATCTCTCGTACTCATAACTCATCACATCTCATAACACATAACTCATATCACATAACTCATAACACAACTCATATCACATAACTCATAACACAACTCATATCACATACCACCACCTAGGCAATGAAGTGGTGAATCTTGGTAACTGCGCAGACCGGGAGAAGCCCTCTCCACCCTATCCAGTGGTACTTGTCCACCTCCGGGTTTTTCCTAATGCCTTTAGGACAAACTTTTACAATGTAGAGCCTTCCATAGGGACTTTTCTATGTACAGCTCTGAAGCCTCTAGGGTAGCAGTGTCATTCTTGGCCCAATTATTACACATTCACTCATTCACATTTTCACACACTAGTCACGTATTGTTCATATACTATTTAATCCCTCTTCATACCTTATTTACCATTTGCCTATATCTCATTTGACCTGATCATGATACTGTGGTTTTTCAGAAGTAAACAACTCCTATTACAATTCTAAACATGCAGTAAATTACTGAATTACATAAGATTAGTTTTTATCATATCAAATATGAATAATCCGCATAGTTTAACTAATAATTACTATTACTGTCATCAGATTAGTTCCAAATTTTTATCCCATATTACTAACAGTAAACATATCACATCTTCAATTTTTTGGATTTTTCGAACAGTAAATATAATTTCTACAATTTAAAATAGATTTCAGTCATATTTATTGAAACATCATTAAACATGGAACATATGATCATGTTTATGTTCTAACAGTTTAGAAGTCAGATATTAGTACTCATACTATAATGTAAAATTTATGCAATCCTAACTTACAGTAATTCCATTTATGCCATATTCAAACATGCTTATATGGTACACATAGTACAGTTATTGAATTTTCATAATTAACACGGTTCACAAAAAAATTTGGCAACATTATGACATGACCTAATGACTGTATACAATCACCAATAAAAATATCAGTATTTAACTATGTCCAGAAGTCAGTTAAACAACGTAACAAAATCAAAAAGCACATTTTCAGGTCCTGAAGAAGTAGACGTCAAGGGATGTTGCCGTCAACTTCTTCTGAAGAACTTGACTGCAACCTATGTTGCCTTCAACCTGCTCCCAGCAGCACATACATACGACTTTTCATACAATGGTGAATTCGGGGTTCCAGGACGCGAGGAAAAATCCGTAAAAATACCTAGGACTTAGGGGACATGTATAGGATCAAGATCTAGGTTTACTTGCCTCTTAAAAAAATCTACAAAGATCAGAATCGTCGGTGAAGCCCTTTTCGGCCCTGCGAAAAAGGTGCTCGGAAATGCCTTAGATCTTCTTCTCCTATCGATGTAGATGGCTCCTCAGAGTTGGGATCTCTTCCTCTATGTATAGGCTATCCTCCAGATGTTGTAGCTCTACGGGGAACACCTCCAGTTGATGGATCCGGCCTTCCGAAGTTCAGCTTTTCACCATCTCGGAGTTAGGGTTTTCACCAAATGTTGAAAGCCTTTCCTTCGTCCCAGAGTGGGTATTTTATAGGTTCAAGGGTTGGGTACGCATTAGGGTAGGTTACCCAAGGTTTAGGAAGGGTTTCCTAATCTGGAACCAGCCAAAACACAGACATTAACAATTCTGCAACCGTTACACAGCAGGATATTAACGTCAACATCGGTTGTAGTCAACCTGGCAGTTGACGTCAAGGTCTGGCCGCCAGAATGGGGTTGGCGTCCAGGGGTGGCCGCCCACTGGGGGTTGGCGTCCAGGCTGGACGCCAGCAGTGCTTGGCGTCCAGGTCCTGGCCGCCAGCAGCCCTGTGCAGCCGAAACACTGTCAGACCTAAAATTAAATGTATAAATGCACTAAAATAATTTAGTATATGCAAAAATAATTTCATATATCATTACCACATAAAATACTTGCATTATGTAATATTTAATTAATTACAACTTACACTAATCATAATTAAGAACAATATGCATCAATACATACATATATGCACACATACGTACACATTGCATAATTACATACATTACGCATGAACTTATGATTAAAATGTGTCCATTATTAGTTAAATATTGTATGCATATTATCATCCAAGTACTTTACACACCCTAAATAATTTAACATGCTTAAAGTAGATAAATATTATTTAAACAAGATAACACATGTATGTATACATACGCACATCCATAACACTAACTACGTGCATTAAAATAATTAAATACAATAGGCACCTCAATAATTAGATAATTCACACACATGTAAATATCTAATTTGCATGCTCAGAAATAAACTCATGATTATTTACAAAGTGTATGATAATAATTTCTTACTATGTGTACAACACGCACTATACGCATGAGATTTACATACATTGATAACTAGATAATGTATGCACAATTATGTATGTTTTATACTTGTATGAAAATAGCACACATATACTTACATGGTCCACAGTAAATTACCTATTACATGGACAATGTTATCTATATATTATTCATATACTATAGATGAATTGATGTACGTAGGATTAAATAGATAGATAGCACATGCATAAAGTAACATACATATGTATATATATATGTACTTCATATATTTACAACATAATTATATACACTATGCATGAAGTAGATAACTACAACATGCACATCAGAAATTCGATTATCATGCATAATATGACTTAAGTATTATGAGTCTAAGATTTTTAGTATTCACAATATACCTCAATGTAGCTAATTGCCTCTTCTCATGTAAATATTATATATATATACATGCATATGTTCATGAGAAGCATAAAATTTATAGTAAGCATAGTGAAATACACATTCTATGCACACAACAAGTAAATATCCACACATAATATAAAAGAATAAAAATTCAGGGTATCACACTCTCCCCCCCTTGAAAAAGATCTCTGTCCTCGAAGATCGAATCAAGTACCTGTAATGACGTCGCCGAGATCATTTCCGACTAATCCTTGCACCTTTATGATTACTGATGAAGCATCTCTTGAGACAAACTTCGTCTTCAGGTTTGGACATTCCTTAAGCCGATGATCTTTGCTGCCACATCTAAGACACCTTCCTTCCATTTGCCAACATGCATTCCCGCCATGACGTTTCCCACAATGAATGCATTCGGGCTTCTCACTGCCTGATGCCACAGTTGATTGTTGACCTTCCTTGAGTTTCTTCATCTTCCTATCTTGCCTTTGGAATGGTTTTGGTGCTTCCTCCTTTTAAGCTTCATTTTCTCCTTGATATGATTCCACTTTATTCTCTTGCTTGGTCGCCACGCCTAGGACTTCTTCCAAAGTACGGGAATCAAGCTCTAAAAGCCTAGTCCTCACTGATGGTTTGAGTCCTTTCACGAAATTCTTTAACTTGCGGTTCTGCTCATACCTCCTAGACTGAGCATTACGTCTACCACGTCCAGCCATAATCTGCAAAATAGTTAATTAGTTAGAATCTAGGTTACTAATCCTAACTATCTTCCTTAACTATGTTCCATTCGTTATTAGTAATTTCTACATTTATGGACAATTCCCTATAAAAACTTTGCAATATGGTGGTGATGATGGTCTATCCATGTACAATTTCAACCTTGGGCTCTGATACCAATCTCTGTAACGACCCTCCTCATACCGGTACGATTATACCAATCCCCATCGGTATAAAGAATGTCATTACAGTGGGATAAAACCCAACACTAGCCGATAGGTTGAAAAGTACGTAGATAGCAAATGATTTCAGCGGAATAAATTCAACAATTTAACTTAGTCCATCACCATCCCATATTCCACAGTCTATATAGTGCAAAAATAGAACGACAATGTCCACATTATTACATGATGAAAGAGCTACATTGTCCAAATAACATTTTTATTCAAACTATGAAAGGAAAAATACAACTACTACTTGCTCCTCAAAAGCCTCTCCAAGATAGCGTCTCTCCCCCTAGCACGGGATACCTGTCAACCTGTACGCCGAAGCAAGGGTGAGTCCAAAGACTCAGCAAGTAAAACAAAGACTTAATCTTAAACATATCACATTCACATTAAGCTATTAAACACTCATGAATACATACTATCATTTAAACTCCCAAACACATGGAACATACTCTTAGTTATCAACACATTTTTAATCACCTAGACATGCTTCATTCTATCATATGTTTATTCTAAATCATGGATACTATTATTATACACTTGTACGTATTCTCTACACTTAACATATAACATGATCCCTTCATTTCCACATTAATTCATTTCATGACATATTTCTACAACTAGAACATAGAATTAGACATAAAGGAATGAACAAACTAATATGATGACTATTCACTTTTCACATGCACTTTTCATATTTAATTTCACATTTTGCTTGCTGTTTTAAATGTACATACATCTCATACACATGGTTTCATATTTTATAACATGAATTGAGAAGTTAAAACATGGTCAAATTGGTTGGCAACAATAATTACTAAAGCATGAAACTTTGTACTAAGCAAACATCACATCTAGAATGGAACCTAATTAATATTACATGCATTTATCACCTTCATAACTACACTTTACTTGCTGTTTTGACATGAATTACATTCAATTACATGGATTTACATTTGTTCATATGTTATCTTATCCCATTCACAATTCTACATTTTCATCTTTCCTGTTGCATAAATGACATGGTTACTCATGTTTATTCACATACACTATTACATGAAGAACAATAAACTACATGACATGATGATAAGCATGATATTGCAAATGAGGTAATTAATGCATGAAAACATGAACATTATGCATTACTACATCGGTTTTTCACATGCAAGCACACTCTCAATAACATTAACTATCTCTTACATATCTTTTCACATATTCTTCACATTATTTACTCTTTGGTTTTCATTTATCACATATCATATCATTTGCACTCATCATGTGCCACATTCGCATATAATCTTACACTTTATTCATATTCCAATTACTTAAAATGTCATGACACATAGTCCTAACTACCTATTAGAGGACACAAACCAATCTCTCGTACTCATAACTCATCACATCTCATAACACATAACTCATATCACATAACTCATAACACAACTCACATCACATAACTCATAACACAACTCATCACATAACTCATAACACAACTCATATCACATAACTCATAACACAACTCATATCACATAACTCACCACCTAGGCAATGAAGTGGTGAATCTTGGTAACTGCGCAGACCGGGAGAAGCCCTCTCCACCCTATCCAGTGGTACTTGTCCACCTCCGGGTTTTTCCTAATGCCTTTAGGACAAACTTTTACGATGTAGAGCCTTCCATAGGGACTTTTCTATGTACAGCTCTCGAAGCCTCTAGGGTAGCAGTGTCATTCTTGGCCCAATTATTACACATTCACTCATTCACATTTTCACACACTAGTCACGTATTGTTCATATACTATTTAATCCCTCTTCATACCTTATTTACCATTTGCCTATATCTCATTTGACTTGATCATGATACTATGGTTTTTCAGAAGTAAACAACTCCTATTACAATTCTAAACATGCAGCAAATTACTGAATTACATAAGATTAGTTTTTATCATATCAAATATGAATAATCCGCATAGTTTAACTAATAATTACTATTACTATCATCAGATTAGTTCCAAATTTTTATCCCAGGTTACTAACAGTAAACATATCACATCTTCAATTTTTTGGATTTTTCGAACAGTAAATATAATTTCTACAATTTAAAACAGATTTCAGTCATATTTATCGAAACATCATTAAACATGGCACATATGATCATGTTTATGTTCTAACAGTTTAGAAGTCAGATATTAGTACTCATACTATCATGTAAAATTTATGCAATCCTAACTTACAGTAATTCCATTTATGCCATATTCAAACATGCTTATATGGTACACATAGTACAGTTATTGAATTTTCATAATTAACACAGTTCACAAAAAAATTTGGCAACATTATGACATGACCTAATGACTGTATACGATCACCAATAAAAATATCAGTATTTAACTATGTCCAGAAGTCAGTTAAACAGCGTAACAAAATCAAAAAGCACATTTTCAGGTCCTGAAGAAGTAGACGTCAAGGGATGTTGCCGTCAACTTCTTCTGAAGAACTTGACTGCAACCTATGTTGCCTTCAACCTGCTCCCAGCAGCACATACATACGACTTTTCATACAATGGTGAATTCGGGGTTCTAGGACGCGAGGAAAAATCCGTAAAAATACCTAGGACTTAGGGGACATGTATAGGATCAAGATCTAGGTTTACTTGCCTCTTAAAAAAATCTACAAAGATCAGAATCGTCGGTGAAGCCCTTTTTGGCCCTGCGAAAAAGGTGCTCGGAAACGCATTAGATCTTCTTCTCCTGTCGATGTAGATGGCTCCTCGGAGTTGGGATCTATTCCTCTATGTATAGGCTATCCTCCAAATGTTGTAGCTCTTCGGGGAACACCTCCAGTTGATGGATCCGGCCTTCCGAAGTTTAGCTTTTCACCATCTCGGAGTTAGGGTTTTCACCAAATGTTGAAAGCCTTTCCTTCGTCCCAGAGTGGGTATTTTATAGGTTCAAGGGTTGGGTACGCATTAGGGTAGGTTACCCAAGGTTTAGGAAGGGTTTCCTAATCTGGAACCAGCCAAAACACGGACATTAACAATTCTGCAGCTGTTACGCAGCAGGATATTAACGTCAACATCGGTTGTAGTCAACCTGGCAGTTGACGTCAAGGTCTGGCCGCCAGAATGGGGTTGGCGTCCAGGGGGTGGCCGCCCACTGGGGGTTGGCGTCCAGGGCTGGACGCCAGCAGTGCCTTGGCGTCCAGGTCCTGGCCGCCAGCAGCCCTGTGCAGCCGAAACACTGTCAGACCTAAAATTAAATGTATAAATGCACTAAAATAATTTAGTATATGCAAAAATAATTTCATATATCATTACCACATAAAATACTTGCATTATGTAATATTTAATTAATTACAACTTACACTAATCATAATTAAGAACAATATGCATCAATACATACATATATGCACTCATACGTACACATTGCATAATTACATACATTACGCATGAACTTATGATTAAAATGTGTCCATTATTAGTTAAATATTGTATGCATATTATCATCCAAGTACTTTACACACCCTAAATAATTTAACATGTTTAAAGTAGATAAATATTATTTAAACAAAGATAACACATGTATGTATACATACGCACATCCATAACACTAACTACGTGCATTAAAATAATTAAATACAATAGGCACCTCAATAATTAGATAATTCACACACATTTAAATATCTAATTTGCATGCTCAGAAATAAACTCATGATTATTTACAAAGTGTATGATAATAATTTCTTACTATGTGTACAACACGCACCATACGCATGAGATTTACATACATTGATAACTAGATAATGTATGCACAATTATGTATGTTTTATACTTGTATGAAAATAGCACACATATACTTACATGGTCCACAGTAAATTACCTATTACATGGACAATGTTATCTATATATTATTCATATACTATAGATGAATTGATGTACGTAGGATTAAATAGATAGATAGCACATGCATAAAGTAACATACATATGTATATATATATGTACTTCATATATTTACAACATAATTATATACACTATGCATGAAGTAGATAACTACAACATGCACATCAGAAATTCGATTATCATGCATAATATGACTTAAGTATTATGAGTCTAAGATTTTTAGTATTCACAATATACCTCAATATAGCTAATTGCCTCTTCTCATGTAAAATATTATATATATATACATGCATATGTTCATGAGAAGCATAAAATTTATAGTAAGCATAGTGAAATACACATTCTATGCACACAACAAGTAAATATCCACACATAATATAAAAGAATAAAAAATTCAGGGTATCACAGCGCCTCTTCTTCTTCCGGAGGGAGACCGGAGGCTATGGTTAAGAGTCTGGGGTCTTCTTCCGTTCCAACATTTACCTCCTTGGTTGGCTTATGCACTGCCGAGGTGGGTTCATCAAATCTTTTCATACCACTTGTATACATCTCAGCAGCGTCCTCTATTTCACAGTCCTCTTCACCCACTGGCTCATCCTCAGCTAAGATCTCGTAAACTCCAAATCCATCATCTAGCCCTTCTTCTTCACGCAGATCTTCTAAGTTCCGAACTACCGCTTTCTGGACAAATTCTCTAACAGTTAGCATAGCTCCACACCTCTGCACCAGATCTAGCAGATACCTACGAGGTATGCCACTACCCTTCTTCTTCCTAGATGGGGACGGGGACTTGAAAGATCCTACCCCTGAATCTAAACTAGGTTTGATATTTACAGAAGGCTCTGGAGAAGTGTCCAGAGGTTTATTGAAATGGAAAGGAACAGGTGCGGCGGGGCCGCAGAAACCCTCCGATGGGTGTGGAGGAAGGGGCAGGCCACCCGAACTCAGGGTGCCTGCAGCAGAGTTGGGGTGCAGGGGAACAGAGGGCCCTCACCTAAATCGCCCAAAGTGACCATGGCGGTCAGTGGGCAAAGACCGCAGCTTGGGTAGAAGGAGAAAGGCGGGGATCACCGCCGAGGGAGAAAGAAAACCGGGTTGACGGGGATCGCCGTCGAAAGCAGGAAGGCGAGGGGATGGGGATCACCGTCCGAAAATGAAGAGGTGACAGGGATCGCCGTCGAAAGCAGGAAGGCGAGGGGATGGGGATCGCCGTTCAAAAATTAAGAGGTGACGAGGATCACCGTAGAGAGCAGGAAGGCGATGGGATGGGGATCGCCGTCCGAAAATGAAGAGGTGACGGGGATCGCCGTCGAGAGCAGGAAGGCGAGGGGATGGGGATCGCTGTCTGAAAATCAAGAGGTGACGGGGATCGTTGTCGAGAGCAGGAAGGCGAGGGGACGGGGATTGCAGCGGGAGATTGATGTTTGAAAGGAGAAGAATGGGTATACCCGTCTGATGAAAGGTAAAGGGGAAAGGCGGGGATCGCCGCCTGATGAGAAGGGCAGGGGAAAGATGGGAAACGGGGAAGAGAGAAGGCATTTTTTTTTAACCCAACATATTAAACTAAGAAAGGAAATTAACCATCCTAAGAGCGAAGGCATCGGGAGAAGGATAGAACCAAGCCAATAAAAGAAACGGTGAAAGAGGATGTAGAGGAGGTTAACGCTTCGAGAGCGTCGAGAGAGAACTGGAGAATGATGGGAGGGGAAAAAGGGATGGATGTGAGTTTATAAACAAAGATGGAAGACACAAAATGATTGAAAGGCTAGGAATACCCTGGCCAGAGCTCCGTTGTTGGGTTGATGAGGTTCATGGTTTCAAACTTTTCACCAAGTCCAAGCAACTATCGCTTGGTGGTGATTGCTGATGCTGATTCTATCACTACTGGTGGCTGCGCCACACTGTCCTCGATGAACAAACGACTAACTGATGAAACAAGGTCTTCAAGGCCCTGCTCTTCTACTTCTGCCTCTGAGGGGGTGTTACTGTCTTCTTTGAATAGGGAACTTACTGCAGAGATTAAGTCTTTAGGATCTGATTCTTCTGCCTTTATCTCCGGCTTCTTCTTCTTGCTGAGCCGCTGGGCCTCTAGGATTTGATATGCTGACCTTGGTTCCTCTTGCACTGTGATGTTATATCTTGGCTGTATAGGTCCTCTGACGAAGTGGTCATATAATGTCCAAGCAAGAGGCCCAGGGTCTGACTGCGAAGCAGATGAGAGTGCGGCCCATTCTTGTGTATCCTAGGCCATGCTTTGTAAATTTCTTCGTGCTAGCGACGACCTTGGTTCTCCCTTGGAGATGGGCTCCCAAAACTTTTCCTGTCTGATAGCCAATCCTGAACATGATCCCAGCCTTTGGCATTTGCTAACGTATCCTTCCCAATAGCTGCCAGTGATGGAGACACAATCGGGCGATTAGAGGAGAAAGTGTAAGCCTAGGGATAATTTATGTCAAGCACCGAAATGACAGGCTTATTGGATGGCCAGACCGACGGCAAGATCCTTTCTATAGCCTCCACAGTGTGCGTAGTTGCTGCACTCTTGAGTTTGACTATACGCCCTTGAAACGGGAACTTCAAACATTGATGGGCTGTAGAGGGCACTGCCCCTAATGCTTCAATCCATGGTCGGCCTAGGATGGCCTTAAAAGTGGGATCAATATCTAGCACGCAGAAGTCCACTGTCATGACGAGTGGGCCCAATTCGGCTTGTAAAGAAATTACGCCGTGGCAAGCCCGCCGGGAATTGTCATATGCGGCTATGGTTGTAGTAGTAGGCTGTAGTCGGCATTCGGGGACGTTGCAAGCTCTCAATGTGCTCAAGGGACACACATTAATGGAAGCCCCTGTATCGACCAATGCGGCATCAATGGCCACTTTATTTATAGTCAGAGTCACACACAGGGGCATTCTTCTGGCCTCTGGAGGAGCTAACTCACGATCAGAAAAGGTAATTGTTGGTCCTCTGTTCACAATAGAGAGTACAAAAGGCAGATTGTTAGGGTTCATGTCTTCACTAACCATGACCCTTTGTAGAAAGGTCCTCAAGGCATCTTGGTGGGTCTATGACCTCTTGATCAGCTCAAGGATGGAGATTTTTGCAAGAGTCTGATCCAAGTGCTTCAGAATGTCATATTGAGTTCCTGGAACTGAATCTATCTCCTCGGTATCTTATTGCTGCTGCTGACAATGGGAGGGTTGGCTTTGCTGACTTGGCATAGGTACAGATGCATTTGGGTACATCCGGTGAAACATACGCCCACTCCGCAGGGTGAGGTTATGGTGGAGTAGAGGGGGAGTGGTGTCAAGAATAGAAGGGTTGGGTAATAGTGGCGCTGGCGTAGGGGAGAATGGGATGCTGATAGGCGAAGGGACAGCGGGTGGTATGATGGGGAAGCTGTAGAGCGGCGAGGTGAGGGTGGCAATGGTGGGTGTGGTGGATGCAGGTATGATGGGATAATGTGTGGTATGGGAAATGGCCAAAAGCTGGCCCACTTTGTGCTCATCGTTGAAGGCCCATGCGGTTTCTGGTGGTGGGTGATGGATGATTGGGTTAACTTGAGCAGGTGGAGGAGGTGGTGGAGCAGGTTGTGGGTTTGGAGCGGGCTGATGTTGAGGCATGGGATTGCGGATTATGACAAGGTCATTTGCCGGTTGCTAGGGTTGCTGTTGTTGTTGCTGGAAAGGCTGCTGGAATTGCTGCTGTTGTTGTTGTTGTTGGAATTGTTGTTGTTGTTGCAGCTGCTGTCGCCTCTGCTGCTATTGCTGCTACCTTTGACCCTGCTGGTCTCTCAGTTTTGTTGGGTTGAATGCAAATTCATATCATTTCCCTCCTATTTTGATGATGACAAGAAGTGTTCTTAAAGCAATTTAATTGAAACATGTCAAAAACATCATACCTGAAATTCATGTTCAAAAAGTATTTTTCAAACCACATTTATCATTTATGGTCATGACAAATCATTTAACTAATGATATATGTGTTCATTTTTCAGGTACAAACATTTTTATGCAAAAGATGAGTCGACACACCCATCAATGGTGTCGACACATCAACACATATTCAAAGGCAAAATGTGTAAAAATGTTGAGACTGTGTCGACACATGTCAAGAGTGTGTCGACACGAGTGGCAGTTTTTCAGAAATCAAGCCTACCCAGGTCGACACACTCTCAGAGCAGGTCGACACTAGATCCCGTTTCCAGAACAGCCAGTTTGAAGAATTGGGTCAGCAGGTCGACACACTCTCAGAGCAGGTCGACACTAGACCCAGTTCCCAGAACAGCTAGTTTGCAGATTTGGGATAGCAGGTCGACACACTCTCAGAGCAGGTCGACACGGGATCCTCTTCCCAGAACAGCCTTCTACATATTCTGGACAGTGTGTCGACACTACCACCAGGGCAGGTCGACACACTACGGAAACTTTTCATCCTAAAGGTTGATGGCTGCCACGTGTCCCTCTAGGGCGATCAGAATCTTCCTAGGAAAGCGTGCCCTTGTACCCCAAAAGGGTATCTTTGGAATCCTAAGGATATAAAGTGTCTTTTCGGCCAGCCTTCACAAGTGAGAAGGACCCAACTCTCTCAGAGCCTCCAAGAAGCTCCTGGCGGCCAAGAAGAGCTCGTGTCTCCTTCCCCTGCTCTCCAAGTGCTTCCAGAAGACCAATTCCCACCAATTCAAGGTGTGGGAATTGGAATTTGATTCCTGAAGACTTCTCTGAAGCATTCCAAGGAGGCAGATCCTGTAGAAGATTTCTTGGGTGAAGAATTCGAGGAAGATCCAATTTCTCAGATTGCAGAGCATCGACTTGGACTTCAAGCTTCACAAGTTCCTTCCCAATTCAAGCTTCTACAAGGGAGTACACTGAAGAACGAAGCATTTCAATTCAATTTACCTTTTCTTCTGTTCTTCTGAGATATCTTTTGAGATTATGCAAGTGCTTCTGCATAACTCTCTTTAGAGTTCTCAAACTTCGACTAGATCTGTTGCTAGAGGATCTTAGTCTTAAGTTGGTGTCTAGCAGTTTCAGTGTGAGCATTGTGCTCAGGGTGTTGTGAGCCGTCGAGCTCAGTTTGAGTTGTAAGCTCAGGGTTGGTTTGAGCAGTCTTGCTCTGTGTTTCTAGAGTAGTCTTGCTCTAGAGGTTGTGTGAGTTGTATGCTCTGAAGTGTTGGAGTTGTTAGGCTCCTTTGGGTGTGTAGCCCAGTTGTGTTAGTGAAGCCTCACGGGTTGTGAGGGGTGGATGTAGGAATCACTTGGGTGATTTCCGAACCACCTAAAAATCCTTGTGCATTTGTCTTCTGTGGTTTGATTGATTCATCCGCTAGATGCTTGCATAGGATTCGTTTTTAATTCACTTAATCAACTTGCTTCACATCTAAGTTTTTCAACTCACTCAAATTTAATCAGATCTGTAGTTTTTCACTGATAACATTGCCTCTGATTCTAAATAGTTTTCAAATTGCTTAAGCTTCCGCAAAAGTGGCTAAGATCTATTCATCCCCCCCCTTCTAGATCTTTTCCACACATTCATTTCGATCCTTCAATTGGTATCAGAGCGGGTTTACATCGATCTGATTTGAACTGAGCAGTTTTTGTTTCTGAGTATTGAGTGTTTGATTGTTTGCTTGTTTGTTTGCTTGGTTGTTTAACTCTTTCTCTGTGCATTTACTTAAGTGTCATGGACTCAAAGGGTTTCATAGCTGAGGGCCATTCCATAAATAGGCCACCATTCTTTAATGGTTTGGACTATTCTTATTGGAAAAACAGAATGCAAGTATTTCTGAGGGCCCAGAACTATGAGATCTGGAAAGTAGTTGAGGTGGGTCCCTATGAGAACCAGGGAGAAGAAGATACCTGGACAAGGGAACAGATAAGGAAAGCTACACTGAATTATAGTGCCATGAACATGATTCAGTGTGCTGTCCATCCCAAGGAGTATTCGAGAATCTCTATGTGCAAATCTGCCAAAGAGATGTGGGATAAACTCGAATTACTCTATGAGGGAACATCTCAGGTCAAGGAGACCAAGGCAAATATTTTAGTTTCAGAATATGAACTTTTCATGATGAAATCTAATGAATCTATTTCTGAAATGTTTGCCAGATTCATGGTGATAGTCAATGGACTCAAGGCTTTGGGTAAGGAGTATACTGATGCAGACTTGGTAAGAAAAATTTTGCGTTCACTTTCTTCAGTTTGGCATACCAAGGCCACTGTTATTGAAGATTCAAAAGATTTGTCCAAAATTTCTTTGGATGAATTGATTGGATCTTTAATGACATATGAAATAAACTTAAAAAGAAATGAAGAACACATCATTAAGACCAAGCCTATGGCACTCAAAGCCTCTTCAAGCAACAAAGATAAAAATCAGGATAAAACAAGTTCTGAAGAATCTGAGTCGAATGAGGATGAGATTGCCCTCATGACCAGACAATTCAGGAAATTTTTGAAATATAGGAAAGGGAAAATGACTGGGAAAAAGAAATTTCCCTCAGGTAAGAAGAATATTTCCTCTTCCAATTTCAATAAGAATCATAAACCTGATGAGAATGTTATCTGTTACAGGTGCAACAAGCCAGGACACATGAAGGGAGAGTGTCCTGAGAACAAAAAGGAAAAGCACAAGAGATTCCAGAAATATAAGAAGCCAAAGGCCATGGTAGCCACTTGGTCTGATGAAGACACAAGTGAGGAAGAAGAAGAGAAGAAGTCCTCAAGCTCAGAGAGTGAGGAAGTTTGCTTCATGGCCAACAGCACAGATGGAAAGGTAAATACTTCCTTTGAAGATTATAGTGTTGAAGATTGGCAGGATGTGTATGCAGAATTAGTTGAAAGATATTCTGAAATGAGAAAAGAAAATAAACACATCAAAAAGAAAATTGAAAATCTCTACCATAATCAATCTTCAAACAATAGAATCTGTGAACTGGAATCTGAAGTAACAGACTTGCTTGAAGAAAAAGAGAATCTCCTAAACCTAATTGATGAACTGAAACTTGCCTCTCAAAAGGCCTCCCAAGAATTCAGAAACTTAAATGAAAAGCTGGAAATTGAAAAACAAGAAAAACAACAGAAAATTGAAGAAATTGAAGTTCTTAAAAACCAGCTAAAGGAAAGGGAGGAGGTTATCCAAACCTTCACAAAAGGCCAAGATAACCTAGAGGCATTGCTAGGATCCAACATGACAACCACATCTCATGGATTAGGATTCAACAAGAAAAAACCCCAAAAAGACAAATCTGGTGAGAAAAAGGGAAAAGCACCACTAATTAATTTTGTCAAGGGTCCTAATCTGGAAAACACTGAAATTCAACAAACAGCAAACAAAACCCCAAACAAAACTCAAAACAAATCAAAAACCCAAAAACAAAAGAAGACTATCAGGTCGACACAGTCCCCTGACAGGTCGACCTGCTCAACACCAAAAACCAAAAACAACTCAACCAAAAATTCAAATAAAAATCTGAAAAATAAGAAAAAGGAAAAGAAATAATCCATGAAAAACCTTGGACCTCCAAGACAACACTTCAAGAAGATTGGATTAATCCTTGGAACCAATGGTATGAAAATCCCTGTTGGTATTATCCTCAATACTCTTATCCAAATTTCTGGATGTACCAACACAATCCATGGATTCCACCTCCTCCTCTGAACTCAAATTTTCAAGTGAAAAACTCTCCTCCAACCAAAAACAAAGATCTTGGTGCTTTCATTCCTAAAAGAAAGAACAAACAGAAAAAGGCTGAAAACACCAAAGTAACAAAACAAAAATCTAAAACAAATCAAATTTGGGTGAGAAAGGATTTGATATCTGTGCTAAATCATACTGATGGTCCCAACTCTGTTTGGGTACCAAAATCTTCTCTCCATTGATCTTTGTGCAGGAAGGTCGTGCACCCAACACCAATGTTTGGTTTCTTGATAGTGGGTGTTCACGACACATGACTGGAGATAGAGCCAAATTTTCCTGTCTAATTGAAAAGGAGGGAGGGTCAGTCACCTTTGGAGGTAAAAATAAAGGAAAGATCATTGGATCTGGTAAGGTTGGTCAAACCTCTTCAAACTCAGTAGATAATGTTTTGTTAGTTGATGGACTTGATTATAACTTGCTCAGTATTAGCCAACTATGTGACAAAGGTCACAAAGTTGTGTTTGAATCTGATTTTTGCAAAATAATTGATTCATCAACTGACAAAATCAAATTCTGTGGAAAAAGAGAAAACAATGTTTACATGATCAACCTTAATAAAAACTTTTCTGAAAATCTTTGTTTTGTTGCAAATAAAGATGAAATTGCATGGACTTGGCACAAAAGACTTGGCCATGCAAGTTTCAAAACTTTGAATAAGTTGTTAAGATTGAATCTGGTTAAAGGTCTTCCTGAATCTTTTTCTAGTGTTGAAGGTCAAATTTGTGGGATCTGTGCTAAAGGAAAACAAACTAGGAAATCCTTTAAAGCCTTCAATGAAGTACTCACATCTAAGCCACTAGAACTTCTTCACATGGACCTCTTTGGGCCAACAAGAGTTCTAAGCCTAAGTGGCAAGAGATATGGGTTTGTAATCATTGATGACTTTACTAGATTTACCTGGGTTATTTTTCTATCCCACAAAAGTGATGCATGCCTTGAATTCAGGAATTTCTGTACCACTATCTTAACAACTTATCCATTTAAAATTAAAAACATTTTAACTGATCATGGGGGTGAATTTGATAACACATCCTTTTCTGATCTATGTGCTGAATTGCAAATATTTCACAAGTTTTCTTCACCTAGAACTCCAGAACAAAATGGAGTTGTGGAAAGAAAGAATAGAACTCTTGTGGAAATGGCTAGATCCATGCTCTTAGGGAGTAATCTGCCCAAATCCTTCTGGGCTGAAGCTGTTAACACAGCCAATCACATCCTAAACAGAGCCTTGGTCAGACCAAAGATCAGAAAAACCCCCTATGAATTGTTGAAAAACAAAAAGCCAACTGTTGCTTACTTCAAAACTTTTGGGTGCAAGTGTTTTGTACACAATAACAACAAAGAAAACCTTGACAAGTTTGATGCTAAGAGTCAGGAAGCTATCTTCCTTGGCTATTCAGAAGTGTCAAGGGCTTTCAAAGTGTACATATTGAAAACCAAAACTGTTGAAGAATCACCACATGTTATTTTTGATGAAAATTCATTTTCCACTAATGATTCTAAATCTTGCAGGAAAAAACAAGACAATGAAGAGGATGACCTCATTGTGGATTCTTCACCAACCGTTGAGGAGATTAACAACATTGAAGAGAACCTGAACAACAACTCACCATCTTCAAGTGGTTCAGGTAATATTGCTCCAGAAGAGGGCACTTCTCAACAGGTAATTTCTGAACCTCGTTTTCTAAGAGATCACCCATTAGACAGTGTAGTTGGCAACTTAAATGATAGAGTTAGGACCAGATCATCCTTCTTGCAAAACATTGAAGAAGACTCACTAGCTCTAATTTCCCAAATTGAACCCAAGTCAATTGATGAAGCCTTATCCAGTTCTGATTGGATTAATGCTATGCATGATGAACTTCATCAATTTGAAAGAAATCAAGTGTGGGAATTAGTGCCTAGACCTAGTGACCAAACTGTGATTGGCACTAGATGGGTTTTCAGAAATAAATTGAATGAAGCTGGTCAAGTAATAAGAAACAAAGCTAGGCTAGTTGCAAAGGGGTATAACCAAGAATTTGGAATTGACTTTGAAGAATCTTATGCCCCTGTAGCTAGACTAGAAGCTGTGAGAATTTTCCTTGCTTTTGCATCCTCCATGAAATTCAAAGTCTTTCAAATGGATGTCAAAAGTGCATTTCTAAATGGATATATAAAGGAAAATGTTTTTGTTGAACAACCTCCTGGATTTGAAAATGAAAAATATCCTAACCATGTTTTCAAGCTTAATAAGGCACTCTATGGTCTTAAACAAGCTCCAAGAGCTTGGTATGATCGTTTGAGTTCCTTTTTACTTGAGAAAGGATATTCCAGAGGTAATGTTGATCAAACATTGTTCACAAAAACAGTAAAAAATCAAATAATTGTTGTCCAAATTTATGTTGATGACATAATATTTGGATCAACTAATAAAGGCCTTTGCACTGAATTTTCAAATCAAATGAAGAATGAATTTGAAATGAGCTTAATGGGAGATTTAACATTCTTTTTGGGATTGCAGGTGAACCAAACAACTGAAGGAATCTTCATTAGTCAAACCAAATATGTCAAGGAGCTACTGAAAAGGTTTGACTTTCAGAACCTTAAACACTCAAGCACACCCATTGCAATAAATGTTAAGCTAGAAGAAGACCCATCTGGTAAGTCAGTTGATCCAAAGACCTACAGAGGTATGATTGGCTCTCTGCTCTACCTTACTACTTCTAGACCTGATATTCAGTTTTGTGTGTGCTTATGTGCTAGATTCCAATCTAATCCTAAAGAAAGTCATATGCTTGCTGTGAAAAGAATTTTTAAATATCTTGTTGGAACATGTGACTTAGGAATTTGGTATCCTGCTGGTTGCAAGTTAGAATTGTTTGCCTATTGTGATGCTGATTATGCTGGGTGCAAGTTAGATAGAAAAAGCACAAGTGGCTTGTGTGTATTTCTAGGTGGGTGCCTTATTTCTTGGGCTTCTAAGAAGCAACATTCAGTTGCTCTGTCAACAGCAGAGGCTGAATATGTTGCTGCAGGTAGATGTGGAACTCAGATCCTCTGGGTGAAACATCAACTTCTTGATTACAACCAAGATTTAGGGTGTGTACCCATCCTATGTGATAACACTAGTGCCATAAATTTGTCTAAAAACCCCATTCAGCACTCCAGAACAAAACACATTGAAATTAGGCATCATTTCTTGAGAGATGAGGTTGCAAAGAAATCTTTTGAACTCCTTTTTATTGAAACTGAAAAACAAATTGCAGACATATTCACTAAACCCCTTCCTGAAAACAGATTTTCATCATTAAGGAGAGAACTTGGTCTTTGTAAATGTCCACCTTCTTGATCTCTCTTAAGGTTTGGGTTGAGTGCTATGCATTGTCTAAGGGGGAGTTCCTTGCATTTCATAACTCCTTGCTTCCTCAAGCTACATTGCTCATATCTCTCTCACTTTCAATTCCATTTCCCTTTTTACAATAAATTCTCCACTTCTGATTGTGTTGAAACTTCTTGGTATATCAAATAGTGACTTGGAGAAGGACAGGTTATGTCTGTCTGGACACTTTCACTATGCGTGAGAACATATCTCCGCCAAGTACTAAGAAGTTAATATGCAATAGTTGAGGGGGAGCTTTTATTGTTCAAAGAGAATTTCTTTTCTGATTTCAAAACTTGCACAGTTTTCACTTCCATTTCCTTTTGGCAATAAATTCTTCAACTCTTATTGTATTGAAATCTCTTGGTATATCAAATGGTGACTTGGAGAAGGACAGGTTATGCTTGTCTGGACACTTTCACTATGCGTGAGAGCTTATCTCCGCCAAGTACCAAGAAATGAATATGCAATTGGTGAGGAGAAGTTCTTGTTGTCCAAGAAGAAAATCTCTTTCTGATTTCAAAATTGCATATCTTTATTTTGATGAAAAATGGTTGAAATCATCATCTCAGGGGGAGCTAGAAAATTCACAAGTCATCTTTTTGCAAATTCAAAACCCTTCTTGCATTTCATCAATTCCTTGCATGATGTCCTCATTCTAAAGTCTAGAGTCTCAAAATGAACCTTGAGTGATATATTATTTTTTAATCAACTTACAACTATGTCTCTCAATCCACAGAACTTCAGATCTCTTCCTAAACTAAATGACAATTTGTGCCTTGAACTTAAAACATTTCCTTGTTTGCAACTGATGACTGGATGTATTTGAATTCTATCTCACAAACTCTCCAAAATCTTGTAAAATCCAACAGAGCAATGGCATCTGTGCTGAGAAACTGCACACCTTCACAATGAATGAAGTGCTATGTATGTCATGAGGCATTATTGCTAACTCTGTTCAAAGGGGATCCAAATTGAAAATAACTTCAAAATTTAAGCAATTATGTGCTATGCTTTTTGATGATGACTGAGTAACTGGAAATATTGGCGTCTACCAAACGTATATTTTCATGTCAAAAGGTCATCATTTACCCCTTTGAGACTTGACAATGATTAAATCTTAAGTATTCAGGGACTATGGTGTGTAAAAAGCACTAGTACTTGAGTGAAAGAGATTTATATCATTTGATAGTTTGTTAAAAAAAAAAACAAAAATATGAAAGTTATTGGAGATTTGTTTAGAAAGAATCATCTTCCTCCTTCATCAAGTTGTTCTTTAAGTTTGTGTTTTACTTTCAACACAACTGTATTTAGTCTAGATGACATCTTTAATTCTTGAAAATTGAGAAATATGGCAGTTTTTGATTGATTGTTAGATACATTATATCCCTCAATTTATCATTTTGTTGATTCAAGTCTTGGAATGCTAATATCCTGTTGGAAATTGTTTGAAACACTTGAACTGTGATGAATTTTTGCAAATTACAACAAATGAATTTTTAGGCCTCTTAAAAATCCTTGAAATGATAATTCCTCTCATTATTTATCATTATAAAGATGTCCCCAAATTTTTCAAAAATTTCCTCTCAAAGATTCAAACTTCTCTCAAAGGCTGTGTCGACACAATCCTCTCTCGTGTCGACACACAACCCCAGTCAGGTCGACACACCCTTCCTCATGTGTCGACACTGCCTTCTTGCCAGACCCTTTTCAAACCTTTCGGGTTCACCTTAAACCCTTGTTGTTCCTGCGGGGCAGTGTACCACTGCATCTCTTTTTGGGCGTCAGGTCGACCCGACGGCCTCATTTCCACTCCTTTCCGGCAAGAATTCCTCTCAAATTTCTCTCTAGCTCTCATCCCCCTTCCATCATCTCTCCATTCTTCCATTTCCTCTCCTAATTCCACTCCTCTTGCACCATGGTCCGCAAGTTGGGTCCCCGCCGTGGCGCAAGATCAGCGGCCTCTTCAAGGCCAGTTCCGGCACAGGTTCCGGTTGAACAGATGGAAAGAAGAACAAAGAGGAGAAATGATCCTGCCTCTTCTTCTGCACCTCTGAGGGCTTCCAAGCGTGGCAGGACCTCCACTTCAGGCAGAGGTGGTAATGTTTCAAACCCTAGACCAGAGATTTCGGGCGATTCCTCTGACCATCCTGAGGAATCATCTTCCTCTTCTTCTTCTGAGTCTCAAGAGGATATTCCCTCAGAATCCGTAAGTGCAGCCAAGTTGATTTTGAAGCCAAGAATACTAGACCTTTCAGACATCCAACTAGCAGACTCCCTTCCTGAAATTCAAACCTACTTTTCCTTTCAATCTTGGATACCCTTTATTTCTGAATTTCAAGTCTGCTATCCAAGACTAGTTAGAGAGTTCTACAAGAACCTCACTTGCACAGACGAAGGGTATGAATCCAAAGTCAAGGGAATAGCCATAGACATGCCTACTGCAGTAGCTGCCTCCATTTTCAAAGTACCAGATGAAGGGGCAGACTACCATGAGTTTGAATTTGATTTACATGAAGCATACTCCATCTTGACAGGCCTTCCTGCAGATGAATCAGATCCCAAACAGACCTATGTAACCAGGTTCAATGCAAATACCTTTCCACCTGTGTTAAGGGTCATCCACCACATTTTGACCACCATAATTACCCCTCAAGGTGGTGGGAGGGATAGGTTGACAGACATTCAGAGGTTCATCCTCTATTGCATGGTGAAAGACATCAAGATCAACCTCCATGTGATTCTCTATCAAATCATAGCTGAAACAACAAGGACAGACCTAAAGAGATCACTACCTTATGGAGCACATCTGACCTCAGTGTTCAAGCACTTTGGTGTGCCATTGGAAAATGAAAAATCCCAATCCATTCCCAAGTCAAACATCTACACTTTTAAGAATATCCAGAAGTTTATGGGATTTAGATTGGAGGGAAATCAGATTAGAAGAGGACCAATTGTGGTTGAGGCCCCTCAAGCTCAGGAGGACCAGCCTCAGGTTCAAGGGGATCAGCCCCAAGCACAAGAGGACCAGCCTCCAGCTCAAGGAGACCAAAATCAGGAGGATCAGCCTCCACCTCATGAGGGCCAGCCTCAAGTTCAAGAGGAACAAGTTCACTTGCCAGAGGATCAGCCTCTAATGGATGAGGACCAGCCTCATATCCCTCCTGAAGGTGGCATTCAGCTTGAAACCCCTATTCCACCTCAGGATGATCCTTCCTCTTCCTTGCCACATACTTTTGAACCTCCACATTTCCCCTCTACATTCCAATCTTCCACTTCTTCTGGTGGGTCCTCAATTCCACCAGAATTGTTCTCTTTCCTCAATGCCAAATTTGATACATTGAACTCCACCATTCAAACAATGTCAGACCAATTTGAATTGAGAGTTCAAAGACTAGAGAACACAGTATCAGCAAAATTTATTGAGCAGAAGGCAGCTTCAGATTATGCAGCTCAGAGATTTAACAGACTTATAGGCACTCTGGGAGATTCCTATATTGAGCTAAAAGAGCATCAGGACAAGTTGGAGAAAGTTCTTCAGGGAATTTTGGCAAATTCCCAAGCAGATGTCTTCAACACCAACCAAACATTACATGAGATTTCCAGCACCAGATTGTCATTTGCTCATTTTGTGGATGATTTAGAAAGTATGAGGAACTTCAATGAGCACATTGACAGGCAGCTTACAGATTTGACCAAGGAGTTCAAGATAATGCAGAGACCTGGTTGGTCAGCTGGCTCATCATCTTCCTCACAACACAGTGCAGCTGATCTAACCAGACTTCAGGCCACTTTGCTAGAAAATTCAGATCGAATGGAACACTTTTTGAGCACAAAAATGATAACCATTCAAGATCAAATCAAGTCTAGCCTGAACTTCATGGAGAAAAGACTGTCAGACATTGAACTTCTTCTTGCTCCAATTCCTCCTCCTCCTCCATCTTCTACCTAATGTACATTTATTTTGATAATGGCAAAGGGGGAGAAGAATGAATGACTTGAATGTAATATTTTGATGTAATGATCTTTTGAATGAAATGAAATGGTTGTTTTGGCTTCAATGCAAAGTATTGTGATTCTGAATGCAAATCCTTGTCTTTGTGTTTGAATACTTGTCCAATTGTTTGACTTGTGTGCACAAAATTTCTAATTTCAAGTAACACTGTATCTCACAAACACATCATCAACTGTTACTGAACAACATCAAAAGGTCCTTGACAAGTATGAACAAAAAGGAAAACAAAATTTAAACAATAAAAAATTGCTTAAAATCACACTTCATCAAAACCACATTGAAATATGGATTTAATGTTGCCATCATCAAAAAGGGGGAGATTGTTGGGTTGAATGCAAATTCATATCATTTCCCTCCTATTTTGATGATGACAAGAAGTGTTCTTAAAGCAATTTAATTGAAACATGTCAAAAACATCATACCTGAAATTCATGTTCAAAAAGTATTTTTCAAACCACATTTATCATTTATGGTCATGACAAATCATTTAACTAATGATATATGTGTTCATTTTTCAGGTACAAACATTTTTATGCAAAAGATGAGTCGACACACCCATCAATGGTGTCGACACATCAACACATATTCAAAGGCAAAATGTGTAAAAATGTTGAGACTGTGTCGACACATGTCAAGAGTGTGTCGACACGAGTGGCAGTTTTTCAGAAATCAAGCCTACCCAGGTCGACACACTCTCAGAGCAGGTCGACACTAGATCCCGTTTCCAGAACAGCCAGTTTGAAGAATTGGGTCAGCAGGTCGACACACTCTCAGAGCAGGTCGACACTAGACCCAGTTCCCAGAACAGCTAGTTTGCAGATTTGGGATAGCAGGTCGACACACTCTCAGAGCAGGTCGACACGGGATCCTCTTCCCAGAACAGCCTTCTACATATTCTGGACAGTGTGTCGACACTACCACCAGGGCAGGTCGACACACTACGGAAACTTTTCATCCTAAAGGTTGATGGCTGCCACGTGTCCCTCTAGGGCGATCAGAATCTTCCTAGGAAAGCGTGCCCTTGTACCCCAAAAGGGTATCTTTGGAATCCTAAGGATATAAAGTGTCTTTTCGGCCAGCCTTCACAAGTGAGAAGGACCCAACTCTCTCAGAGCCTCCAAGAAGCTCCTGGCGGCCAAGAAGAGCTCGTGTCTCCTTCCCCTGCTCTCCAAGTGCTTCCAGAAGACCAATTCCCACCAATTCAAGGTGTGGGAATTGGAATTTGATTCCTGAAGACTTCTCTGAAGCATTCCAAGGAGGCAGATCCTGTAGAAGATTTCTTGGGTGAAGAATTCGAGGAAGATCCAATTTCTCAGATTGCAGAGCATCGACTTGGACTTCAAGCTTCACAAGTTCCTTCCCAATTCAAGCTTCTACAAGGGAGTACACTGAAGAACGAAGCATTTCAATTCAATTTACCTTTTCTTCTGTTCTTCTGAGATATCTTTTGAGATTATGCAAGTGCTTCTGCATAACTCTCTTTAGAGTTCTCAAACTTCGACTAGATCTGTTGCTAGAGGATCTTAGTCTTAAGTTGGTGTCTAGCAGTTTCAGTGTGAGCATTGTGCTCAGGGTGTTGTGAGCCGTCGAGCTCAGTTTGAGTTGTAAGCTCAGGGTTGGTTTGAGCAGTCTTGCTCTGTGTTTCTAGAGTAGTCTTGCTCTAGAGGTTGTGTGAGTTGTATGCTCTGAAGTGTTGGAGTTGTTAGGCTCCTTTGGGTGTGTAGCCCAGTTGTGTTAGTGAAGCCTCACGGGTTGTGAGGGGTGGATGTAGGAATCACTTGGGTGATTTCCGAACCACCTAAAAATCCTTGTGCATTTGTCTTCTGTGGTTTGATTGATTCATCCGCTAGATGCTTGCATAGGATTCGTTTTTAATTCACTTAATCAACTTGCTTCACATCTATGTTTTTCAACTCACTCAAATTTAATCAGATCTGTAGTTTTTCACTGATAACATTGCCTCTGATTCTAAATAGTTTTCAAATTGCTTAAGCTTCCGCAAAAGTGGCTAAGATCTATTCATCCCCCCCCTTCTAGATCTTTTCCACACATTCATTTCGATCCTTCAAGTTTTTGGATCAACCTCTTCATCTCCGCCCAATCAATCTGATTCTATTCAAGAAGATCATATATGATGTCTCAGAATTGGAAGCAGTCCTATACATTGTGGCCCGGGTGGCGATGGTACACACAGTACTTCGTATGGTTCACTGCCATGTTCCAATTCGGTTTCTCAGGAGGTAGTCTAAGGGCATTGAGAGACATAAGGGCTGCGAAGATGTCGGCCAAGGTCTCTGGAAGAGGAGGGTACTGAGCTCTCTTGGGCCCATTGGGCTTTCTGGGGGCAAAACCATTTTGGGGTGGAGGGACTTGGTTGTACTGACGCTGGTCTTGCTGGGGGTTCTGACCCTGAGGAGGAGGCTGTCTATTGTTGTTCCATGGATGTTGGGGCTGCTGAGTATAGGAAGACCTAACCACGGGGCCTTGGGGGTTATTCACTGCACCTACTTGTTCCTTAGTTTGGACTCCCTCAGTGACTAGGCCCTGAGGCTTCTTAGGGTAACGAGATTTGGGGGTCTCAAACATAGAATGGATAGGTGAGTCCTTAAGTTGTGTCTGGATGAAGCGGGCTCGACCATACAACTGGTGCATGGTGGTGATGTCATTCATAGCTAGGATAGCCCGGTAAGTAGGGGTGTCATTTGAGATCAGCAGCTTAATCTTTTCTTCCTCAGGCATTGGGCAGCGGACTTTTGCAGCGAGGGAACGCCATCTGTCGGCATATACTGAAAATTCCTCGTCAGATTTCATTTTCTCGGCCACCAAATCAACAAAAGAATATTCGGGTCCCACCCAATCTTGGAACTGCTGCAAGAATCTTTCTTGAATGATCTGAAAATCTTCGGCTTCTTTGGGAGGCAGGGAATAAAACCATTCAAGGGACGGACCGTCCAATGATTTTTTGAACAAGTACGCCATGAGGTGGCGGTCGTACTTGTGTGGTTCTGATTCATACACAAAATCTTTTAAATGCACGTAAGGGTCACCTACCCCAGAATATCGCCGATAGACAGGGAGTTCCGACTGGGGTGGAACCCGGAGATGTTGGAAGGATGGGAGGGGGATGTCAGCGACCTTCCGTGGATCTATTTGTCTCCTGAGGTCGTGGAGCTCCCTCTTCATGGTCGCCCACTTCGTAAAGAAATCGGAGGGAGGCATGACATGAGGAGCAGGAATAAGGGAGCCGGGTTGCTCAAAAGAATAGGACCTCTTGTGGGACAGGGGGGCAGGTTCGGCCGTATAGAATGAGGAGGTTGGAGGGGATCTGGGCTGGACCTCTCGTGCAGGAAGGTAGCTAGGGTCAGAGAAATGGATAGCTCTAGGACGGAGAGGTGTAGGGTCTGCCACGGCGGAGGGTATGTGTGGTGCTGAAGTAATAGGGGCAGAGGAAGTCACATGTTGGACTGAATTGTGAGTGGGTGGAGATAGGGGTCTCTTGCCTTTGGCAGCGACCAGAAATTCACGGACTTGGTCTGGAGTTAGAAGCAGAAGAAGCTGACTGAATTGGGAGTGGGGGTCATCCCCCCCTGGAGGAGAAGGACGGGATTGACTCCCAATGACGAGAGGGGGTTGGATGTGCCCGGGGAGAACGGCCGCAGAAGGTTGGGCCACGTCCTCGAGAAGCCCAATGGGAAGGACATCATCGACAAGGACCCGGAATTGGTCCATGTCGAACAAAGGATTGTAGTATAGTACAAAGTACGGGGAGACCGACTCGATCTACCTAGATAATGACGCATACACCGCCCCTAAACAATTTAGGGGAGATGACACAGACCAACCAAACCTAGACTCTATCACAACATGAAGGGACTGTGAGATGAGAAGGGAGATACCAAAGGCATTCAAGTTATCATGATTATCGCCCAAATTTTAAGATTCGCACTTGACTTTTTAAATGAATAAGTTAATAGAAAGTCACTTGGTCAAGTGGGGCGGGCCCTAATGGGTGTGAACTCAAGTCCTCCGGTGTAGCTAGGGATGGCACACAACTGACAGTGGGGGTGGCTCAAACTAGGGGTGCAACGGGTACAACCTGCCCGGCGAGCCGTAATGTGTGTACGGTCACAAGGACTTACGGAGGTCCTCGGAAGGTGGCCCGAGTCAACCCACGAGTGCTCGCAGGTGAGAGGGCTCACTCAACCAAGGGGACAACCTACACAATGGGATGAGTAATGTACGCACAGACCTAAGCGCCCAAGATGTATGTAAGCTAACCAATGACCAAATAGGGTGACTAACAGGTCTCAGGTAAAGTCGCGGCGGGAAGGTACACTGCGACCTTATCGCGACAGGACGGCCTGCTGTGATACCAACAGAGTCCCGAGAACAGTAGTCATGCACAAATACAAGGTACACAGACTAACCTAACACATGATACAAACATGGAACAACCAGATTAACCTAGTAGCAGTCATCAATCACCCAGAAGCCGGCACATGGATCAAAACATTAACAAATAATGCATACCTGTAGACGCGGCGTTCCCCCACGGCGCGAACTAGTGGCGGCCCCATGATCCACCGCGACATTGCCTGAAAACTTACGATAGAAAGAAAAGGAGAAACTCGAACCCTAGCAGGATTCTAACACCCAGAAACACGAGCACACATGGCCAAAAGACATGGAAGAGACATGTATGAATCCATAGAAGTGAAACTAAGGCAAACAGAAGAGGAGAAACACTGACCTGATGTTGCGTCCTCTCTTGAGGACGCGGTCTTGTCGCGTCTGCGCGATATGCCGCGACTCCAATAGAGAACAAAAAAACACAGAAAAGGAAAAATAACAACAACCTAACAGGGCTCTATGAAGACATTAAAGCAGGGAAACATGGCTAGCAACCAATCTCAACTCACGAGGGTATCACTGAAGGTCCCACCGTGATCGCCAACAGGTGTAATCATGGGGATTGTGCGCCCCCAATACACACAGACATGTGTCGACTATAATAGCATGGAAAGGGATGTGATCGCCACCTAATATAGTTGCCTAATATAGAATGAAAGGGGGGGGGGTAACTATACTCGGAAAAGGAAGAGAGAACAGAGGACGGACCTGATATCACGACGTCAAAACCTGTCGCGATGGTGCTGATATCGCGACGCCCCTACGGGCCGCGTCTCTGGTCGCGTCGCTTTATCCCGTCGTGTTCTCTGCAATGCGGGAGAAGTTTGTGTAGACCTTCTTCCTGTCCTCCAGCCGGCCAGAGGACAAGAGCTCCTCGTGAGATCTTGTTTGAGTGCCTGCCAAAACAACAAAAAAATAGAAGAGAACCCTATTAGAACTTGTTAAGTGGAGTATCCATCCAACAGTAAAAGAGGAAGAAGTAACATGGAGGGAACGAACCTGGGGTGGATTTTAAACCCCTGGGGTGTATAAAATCGTGGGAAAAAGGGTGAATGCAATTTATCTAGAAATAACACAACATGCAAGAAGGAGGAAGAAGAAAGAGGGAGGAGAAGAGAAAGAGCCCCATATAGGCAACTCCATGGTGTGCAATGGTGTGCTTAGATGCTTCAGATGCTCCAAGGAATGGTGGGAGTTGTCCTCCTCACGATCCAAGCTCCATAGATGTGCAAAAGGACAAGTTTTGAGGTGGAGAATGTGAAGAAAAGAGAGGAGAAGGGAGGGCTGCGAGGCTAAGTCCAGATCTAAGGAAAATGCGGCAGCCCTTCGGGGTAAAAATGGGGCTCCCTTTGCTCTGAAGAAAAGGGCCTGCTTATATAGACTTAGAGAGAGAAAATATCCCATTTTAAGTGATAAATACCCTAAATAAAGGATAAATGTCATTAAATCTAGATTAGGAGAGTCCAAAGGGGTTCCTAGAGTCTCCCACAACCCCAAACCACGGCCATGGGAGTTGGGAGGCTGTATGGGATAGAGATAAGGCCATGGGAGGATAAAGTGGAGGTGGTTGCGAAGGCTGTTGCCGCAGCTGAAATCGTGACGCATCGTAGGGACGCGACCGTAATGAACGCAACGGCCTTAGTTATCGCGACTATGAAGCCACGTGCATGGGTATGCATGGGCTGTCGCGACGGCCAAGGGAGGCGCGAAAAGGATGAATGCGGTGCCACGATACGTCGCATTAATGGAAATCAATTATTTTCAAAATATTGATCAATCATATGGGAGAATAATAGGCATTTAAGGCACATGGACTCTTTCTTTTAAAAGGCAATGGACGGGATATTTATGGGAATTGGGCTGTTAATGGGCTCAAAGCAAGGCTAATGATGGGCTCAAGGTGAGTGACCAACTAGGGGCTTACTAAGTTAACAAGAAATGTAGTTTGAGTTATAAGCCAGAATCGGGTGTCTACAAATATATCTGGTAATTTATTTCAATTATATATTTAAATTGCCCTATTTTTAGACAGACTTGTCTTCGTTTCTCGCGATGTTTTGGGAATACCGTTACCGACGCTCCACTGTTCTAGAATTCCTCTAGAACGTCGAGCACTTGTTTCTATATACACACTTCCTCTTGAATTGAACAAACTCTCCGTCGAATATTCCTTCTGCCAGACTAGTGAATCCTTGTTCAAGGCCTCCGTAAGTCTCCTCTACCCATGGATTCCCACATGGTCGACGAGCTGGATGTACCCTAAACACCTATGACACCCTCTAGGGATCAGTAAGATCTAAATGGACTTAGATGCTCTCGTTCTTATCTTAAATCACGCCGGACCTATGGACCTGTGCATATTATGGCCAGTGGAAGGGTAGAGAATTCCACCTGACTGCCAACACCATTTGCGCGTGTTGTGCAACCGTTACTATCGCCGTTTACTCGACGTTTCATGTACATTGACCCTTAGTTCTCATCTATACTCGACTCGCTCCTCTATTCACAATCTCACTATTATCTCGTCTATTCATCTAGTGCTCTCATCTATTTCTTGGTACTCTCTATTGGCCATTGACTAATTGTCTAAAGATAAAGAAAATAACCAATGCCTACGCAATAGGGCCCGATCAGGTCCTGGGGAGAGCGCCTGAAAGTGCCGTTTGCCTGCGGGAGTTAAATGATCAGGATGTCAGTATTACATCCAAGTGCCATACTATCAAGATTAATCTAAGACAATCAAACAAAGTGCTATATTCTCTCGTTGTCTTTTGACAAACAAAGTGCTATATTCTTTCGTTCTCTATTGACAAACAAGTGCTATACTCTCTCTCGACTATCTACGGATAACCAAAGTGTAATACTATCTTGATTGACGAAAGTTAATCAAAGTGCTATACTATTTCGATTGATGAAAAAATCAATCAAAGTGCAATTTACTCTCTATATGGCCAACTACTCTCTCTCTCCTTGCTATACATGTTGTTATTGCTTGACAATGACATTACTTGCTATCGTGAGTTATCGCTTTCTATTGTGACTTGATCATTTTCATTGTGCTATACTGGAATCATGTGCAATTTGAACCATGTTACTTGTGCTATTACCTTCTCGACTTTACATGACTCTCTCTATCATTAGTTACTCTGTCCTCTAAAGCATTAATTATTTAAAGCGTGCTTGGTTCATGAGATTTAAGTCCTACTGAGCATTATCGCTCACCCTTCGTTATTTGTTATTGTGTCTCAGGTAAGTTGGATGATGACGTTACACACACCAATGGGATAGGAACAAAGTGATGAGCGACCTAGAGTAAAGGATGAAGTTACCCTAGTACAATGGAGTCTAGTAGTTACTGCATTAGAATTCCTTTCCAATGTAATGATGTCATTGAACTATTCACGTTCTTAAAGCATACCCGTTACATGAGATATTAAGTCCTACTGGGCGATTATCGCTCATCCTGCGCTATTTATTTCATGTGTTTCAGGTGAGTCTAATGGGGACTACTGTAATATCCAGTGCATTCGGATCGAGGTTTACTGGGTTTGGAGGCTAGTGTGTGGCCATTGTTAGACCATGAAGGTCTATATGAATTTTCACAAGTTTTCTTGGTCAGGTGGATAGGCTGAGGGCTTGGGCATCCCAGCCCAAAATAGGCTCTGGCAGGCTCGTTGAGAATGCGTCCGATAGAGAGGATGCGATTCTCAATGAGTAACGCATCCACCTAGATCGACGTGACTTGAATAGGGTCGCGTCCAGTATTTTTGACGTGTTTTTGCACCGCTTCACGTAGGCAGCGCTGCATGCGTGCCGCGTGGCGCATGTAGGGATGTCGGTGATTAAACGCATTGCAAGGGTCAAACGCGTTTCTAAACGTGGTGGGAATACTCGATGCGATTCGATTTCATTGTGAAATGTCCTTCTGCCCTTGGCCGAACAGTGCATTCGCACTGTTCAGCTGAAGGGAGAGTGCTGCGGGTGTTGGAGGCGAAATCGGGAGGATTTCGGTGCCTGGACGAGCGTTGGAGCGCGAGGAATTCCGTAGTGGCGTCGGAACTGTGTTTCCTTCATTGGTAGGGGAACTCTACCATGGTTTTTATCCTATTTGGATGTGGAACGGTTTGTGTGATGCATGAATTGGGGTTCTTTATGTGGGAATTGCATGGGCATGATAGTGATCATGTGTAGGAACCCATTTGCATGTCTATTTCCAGCTTGACATGATGGTGGGACTAGGTGGTGTGATTTCTGGAATGGGTTTTAGGTTGTGTTCCAGATGGTTGAAAGGCGTCCATTACAGTCGACGCGTTCATGTGAATACGTCAGTCATGGTCGACAAGATTCAACCATAATGGCGGCCGGTAAGTAGGATGCGATTCGATCCTAAGAAAACATCCACTGTGTTGGACGTGTTTAAGGAAGTGGCCACCTGAGCTCTGGTGTGTTGGGGCCAGTTTGTCTGGTTTCTGTCCCACGTTACTTGAGCTGTGTGAGAATGCCTACCTTTAATGATTTTTCTCTTCTAGGCTTTGAACTTGAAGAACTCGGGGAAGAACTTGAGGGATCCTTCTTCTCCATGAATTCTCCTTCCCTTTGGCTCCTTCCCATGTCCAGCAAACCCTTGGCACGAGCTAGGGCCGGCCATGAGGGTTTTAGTGGAGTATTTAAGCATCTCCCCATTCTATTTCCTATTATGACTCTAATTCCTATTTATTCTGAATTTCCTATTTCCCTCTCCCCTTTTTAGGCATGAGATCTCATAATTGGGTTAGGATGAGAGCTAATTTTGTGGCCAACCCATTAGGGTAGGTTTAGGAATCCCAATCCAACTCAAACTTTCTTTTTAATGCATTAAATACCTCCTTTCTATTTAAGTAATAATTCAATTACGAATTTAAGGTATTTTCCTATTATTCTTCCTTTAAAAATCCCTATTTTGGCCCACCAATTAACAAAGCCCATTACTTCTTTTCATTTAATGGGTTTTATTTAATTCTCTTTTATTTGATTTCTAATTGCTTTATTTTTATTAATTTTAAATTTTTTATTTTTGAAAAATCCAGGTTGCTACATCCTCCCCCTCTTAAAAAGAATTTGGTCCCCAAATTCATATGATCATAAGGGAGGAAATGTCTTACCGAAAAGATCGGGGTAGTTCCGTCTGATGATTCCTTCCAGTTCCCATGTGGCTTCTTCCACTCCGCGGTTATTCCATAAGACCTTAACTGTTGGGTTGAGTGTTTATTTACACTATTTCCCTCCTATTTTGATGATGACAAGAAGTGTTTTCAAAAGCAATTCAAATGAAACATGTCAAATTTATCATACCTGAAATCAATGTCAAAAAGCATGTTTTAAATCACAGTTATCATTTATATTCATGATAAATCTTTTATCTAATGATACATGTGCTTTACATTTCAGGAACAATTTTTTCTATGAAAGTGTGTCGACACACCTCTCATGGTGTCGACACAAGGCCTCAGGTCCCAAGGCAGAAAATAGACAAATTTGCTAAAGTGTGTCGACACAAGCCAGATTGTGTGTCGACACGAGTTGGCCAATCCAAAAATCAAGCAACTCAGGTCGACACCATTGCAGATCAGGTCGACACACCTGACATCTCACCGAAGGCCACTTCTCAGGTGCTATCAGGGTGTCGACACCAACAAGGTTGTGTGTCGACACAGGACACCTTTCCAGAAGCTCAAGCTGTCAACTTCCAGACAAGTGTGTCGACACCAGTTGGGTTGTGTGTCGACACCAAAGGTCTGCCAGAGACCATGCTTCAGCCTTCACTCAGTGTGTCGACACAGCCACCAGGGTAGGTCGACACACTCCATCAAGATTCCAACTTATCTGTATTGCTTCCACGTGTCCTTCTAGGGCGATCAGAATCTTCCTAGGAACGCATGCCCTTGTACCCCAAAAGGGTATCTTTGGAATCCTAAGGCTATAAAAGGTCTTTTCGGCCAGCCTTCACATCAGAGAAGTGACCCAACTCTCTTAGAGCCTCCAAAAAGCTCCTGGCGGCCAAAAAGAGCTCGTGTCTCCTTCCTCTGCTCTCCAAGTGCTTCCAGAAGACCAATTTCCACCAATTCAAGGTGTGGGAATTGGAATTTGATTCCTGAAGACTCCTCTGAAGCATTCCAAGGAGGCAGATCCTGTAGAAGACTTCTTTGGTGAAGAATTCGAGGAAGATCCAACTTCTCAGATTGCAGAGCATCGACTTGGACTTCAAGCTTCACAAGTTTCTTCCCAATTCAAGCTTCTACAAGGGAGTACACTGAAGAACGAAGCCTTTCAATACAATTTATCTTTTCTTCTGTTCTTCTGAGATATCTTTTGAGATTATGCAAGTGCTTCTGCATAACTCTCTTTAGAGTTCTCAAATTTCGACTAGATCTGTTGCTAGAGGATCTTAGTCTTAAGTTGGTGTCTAGCAAGTTTTAGTGTGAGCTTTGTGCTCAAATTGTGTGAGCATTGTGCTCAGGTTGTTGTGAGCCGTCGAGCTCAGTTTGAGTTGTCAAGCTCAAGGTTGGTTTGAGCAGTCTTGCTCAGTGTTTCTAGAGTAGTCTTGCTCTAGAGGTCGTGTGAGTTGTATGCTCTGAAGTGTTGGAGTTGTTAGGCTCCTTTGGGTGTGTAGCCCAGTTGTGTTAGTGAAGCCTCACGGGTTGTGAGGGGTGGATGTAGGAATCACTTGGGTGATTTCCGAACCACCTAAAAAATCCTTGTGCATTTGTCTTCTGTGGTTTGATTGATTCATCCGCTAGATGCTTGCATAGGATCCGTTTTTAATTCACTTAATCAACTTGCTTCACATCTAAGTTTTTCAACTCACTCAAATCTAATCAGATCTGTAGTTTTTTCACTGATAACATTGCCTCTGATTCTAAATAGTTTTCAAATTACTTAAGCTTCCGCAAAAGTGGCTAAGATCTATTCATCCCCCCCTTCTAGATCTTTTCCACACATTCATTTCGATCCTTCATTTGGTATCAGAGCGGGTTTACATCGATCTGATTTGAACTGAGCAGTTTTTGTTTCTGAGTATTGAGTGTTTGATTGTTTGCTTGCTTGTTTAACTCTTTCTCTGTGCATTTACTTAAGTGTCATGGACTCAAAGGGTTTCATAGCTGAGGGCCATTCCATAAATAGGCCACCATTCTTTAATGGTTTGGACTATTCTTATTGGAAGAATAGAATGCAAGTGTTTCTAAGGGCCCAGAACTATGAGATCTGGAAAGTTGTAGAGGTGGGTCCCTATGAGAACCAGGGAGAAGAAGATACCTGGACTAGGGAACAAATAAGGAAAGCAACATTGAATTATAGTGCCATGAACATGATTCAATGTGCTGTCCATCCCAAGGAGTATTCGAGAATCTCAATGTGCAAATCTGCCAAAGAGATGTGGGATAAACTCGAATTACTCTATGAGGGAACATCTCAGGTCAAGGAGACCAAGGCAAACATTTTAGTTTCAGAATATGAACTCTTTATGATGAAATCTAATGAATCTATTTCTGAAATGTTTGCCAGATTCATGGTGATAGTCAATGGACTCAAGGCTTTGGGTAAGGAGTATACTGATGCAGACTTGGTAAGAAAAATTTTGCGTTCACTTTCTTCAATTTGGCATACCAAGGCCACTGTTATTGAAGATTCAAAAGATTTGTCCAAAATTTCTTTGGATGAATTGATTGGATCTTTAATGACATATGAAATAAACTTAAAAAGAAATGAAGAACACATCATTAAGACCAAGCCTATGGCACTCAAAGCCTCTTCAAGCAACAAAGATAAAAATCAGGATAAGACAAGTTCTGAAGAATCTGAGTCGAATGAGGATGAGATTGCCCTCATGACCAGACAATTCAGGAAAATTTTGAAATATAGGAAAGGGAAAATGACTGGGAAAAAGAAATTTCCCTCAGGTAAGAAGAACACTTCCTCTTCCAATTTCAATAAGAATCATAAACCTGATGAAAATGTTATCTGTTACAGGTGCAACAAGCCAGGACACATGAAGGGAGAGTGTCCTGAGAACAAGAAGGAAAAGCACAAGAGATTCCAGAAATATAAGAAGCCAAAGGCCATGGTAGCCACTTGGTCTGATGAAGATACAAGTGAGGAAGAAGAAGAGAAGAAGTCCTCAAGCTCAGAGAGTGAGGAAGTCTGCTTCATGGCCAACAGCTCAGATGACAAGGTAAGTACATCCTTTGAAGACTATTCTATAGATGATTGGCAGGATGCATATGCTGAGCTGTTAGAAAATTTCTCAGAACTTAGAAAAGAAAACAAATATCTGAAGAAGAAAATTGAGAATATTTGGCTTAATCAATCAACCAATAAAAGAATAATTGAACTGGAATCTGAAGTAACCGAAATGCTTGAAGAAAAGGAAAATCTCCTAAACTTAATTGATGATTTAAAGCTTGCCTCTCAAAAGGCTTCCCAAGAATTCAATGACTTAATTGAAAAGCTGGAAATTGAAAAACAAGAAAAACAACAGAAAATTGAAGAAATTGAAACTCTTAAAAATCAGCTAAAAGAAAGGGATGAAGTCATCCAAACCTTCACAAAAGGTAAGGATAACTTAGAGGCACTGTTAGGAACAAACATGACAACTACTTCTCATGGATTAGGATTCAACAAGAAGAAACCCCAAAAAGACAAATCTGGTGAGAAAAAGGGAAAAGCACCACTAATTAATTTTGTCAAGGGTCCTAATCTGGAAAACACTGAAATCCAACAAACAGCAAACAAAACCCCAAACAAAACTCAAAACAAATCAAAAACTCAAAAACAAAAGAAGACTATCAGGTCGACACAGTCCCCTGACAGGTCGACACTAGTCCACAAGAAGAAGACTTCTGTGGCTGCTGTGTCGACACCAGTACAGGAGAGGTCGACCTGCTCAACACCAAAAACCATAAACAACTCAACCAAAAATTCAAATAAAAATCTGAAAAATAAGAAAAAGGGAAAAGAAATAATCCATGAAAAACCTTGGACCTCCAAGACAACACTTCAAGAAAATTGGACTAATCCTTGGAACCAATGGTATGAAAATCCCTGTTGGTATTATCCTCAATACCCTTATCCAAATTTCTGGATGTACCAACACAATCCATGGATTCCACCTCCTCCTCTGAACTCAAATTTTCAAATGAAAAACTCCCCTCCTACCAAAAACAAAGATCTTGGTGCTTTCATTCCTAAAAGAAAGAACAAACAGAAAAAGGCTGAAAACACCAAAGTAACAAAACAAAAATCTAAAACAAATCAAATTTGGGTGAGAAAGGATTTGATGTCTTTGTTAAATCATTCTGATGGTCCCAACTCTGTTTGGGTACCAAAATCTTCTCTCCATTGATCTTTGTGCAGGAAGGTCGTGCACCCAACACCAATGTTTGGTTTCTTGATAGTGGGTGTTCACGACACATGACTGGAGATAGAGCCAAATTTTCCTGTCTAATTGAAAAGGAGGGAGGGTCAGTCACCTTTGGAGGTAAAAATAAAGGAAAGATCATTGGATCTGGTAAGGTTGGTCAAACTTCTTCAAACTCAGTAGATAATGTTTTGTTAGTTGATGGACTTGATTATAATTTGCTCAGTATCAGCCAACTATGTGACAAAGGTCACAAAGTTGTGTTTGAATCTGATTTTTGCAAGATAATTGATTCATCAACTGATAAAATCAAATTCTTTGGAAAAAGAGAAAACAATGTCTACATGATCAACCTTAATAAAAACTTTTCTGAAAATCTTTGTTTTGTTGCAAATAAAGATGAAATTGCATGGACTTGGCACAAAAGACTTGGCCATGCAAGTTTCAGAACTTTGAATAAGTTGTTAAGATTGAATCTGGTTAAAGGTCTTCCTGAATCTTTTTCTAGTGTTGAAGGTCAAATTTGTGGGATCTGTGCTAAAGGAAAACAAACTAGGAAATCCTTTAAAGCCTTCAATGAAGTACTCACATCTAAGCCACTAGAACTTCTTCACATGGACCTCTTTGGGCCAACAAGAGTTCTAAGCTTAAGTGGCAAGAGATATGGGTTTGTAATCATTGATGACTTTACTAGATTTACCTGGGTTATTTTTCTATCCCACAAAAGTGATGCATGCCTTGAATTCAGGAATTTCTGTACCACTATCTTAACAACTTATCCATTTAAAATTAAAAACATTTTAACTGATCATGGGGGTGAATTTGATAACACATCCTTTTCTGATCTATGTGCTGAATTTCAAATCTTTCACAAGTTTTCTTCACCTAGAACTCCAGAACAAAATGGAGTTGTGGAAAGAAAGAATAGAACTCTTGTGGAAATGGCTAGATCCATGCTCTTAGGAAGTAATCTGCCCAAATCCTTCTGGGCTGAAGCTGTTAACACAGCCAATCACATCCTAAACAGAGCTTTGGTCAGACCAAAGATCAGAAAAACCCCCTATGAATTGTTGAAAAACAAAAAGCCAACTGTTGCTTACTTCAAAACTTTTGGGTGCAAGTGTTTTGTACACAATAACAACAAAGAAAACCTTGACAAGTTTGATGCTAAGAGTCAGGAAGCTATCTTCCTTGGCTATTCTGAAGTGTCAAGGGCTTTCAAAGTGTACATTTTAAAAACCAAAACTGTTGAAGAATCACCACATGTTATTTTTGATGAAAATTCTTTTCCACTAATGATTCTAAATCTTGCAGGGAAAAACAAGACAATGAAGAGGATGACCTCATTGTGGATTCTTCACCAACCGTTGAGGAGATTAACAACATTGAAGAGAACCTGAACAACAACTCACCATCTTCAAGTGGTTCAGGTAATATTGCTCCAGAAGTGGGCACTTCTCAACAGGTAATTTCTGAACCTCGTTTTCTAAGAGATCACCCATTAGACAGTGTAGTTGGCAACTTAAATGATAGAGTTAGGACCAGATCATCCTTTTTGCAAAACATTGAAGAAGACTCACTAGCTCTAATTTCCCAAATTGAACCCAAGTCAATTGATGAAGCCTTATCCAGTTCTGATTGGATTAATGCTATGCATGATGAACTTCATCAATTTGAAAGAAATCAAGTGTGGGAATTAGTGCCTAGACCTAGTGACCAAACAGTGATTGGCACTAGATGGGTTTTCAGAAATAAATTGAATGAAGCTGGTCAAGTAATAAGAAACAAAGCTAGGCTAGTTGCAAAGGGGTATAACCAAGAATTTGGAATTGACTTTGAAGAATCTTATGCCCCTGTAGCTAGACTAGAAGCTGTGAGAATTTTCCTTGCTTTTGCATCCTCCATGAAATTCAAAGTCTTTCAAATGGATGTCAAAAGTGCATTTCTAAATGGATATATAAAGGAAAATGTTTTTGTTGAACAACCTCCTGGATTTGAAAATGAAAAATATCCTAACCATGTTTTCAAGCTTAATAAGGCACTCTATGGTCTTAAACAAGCTCCAAGAGCTTGGTATGATCGTTTGAGTTCCTTTTTACTTGAAAAAGGATATTCTAGAGGTAATGTTGATCAAACATTGTTCACAAAAATAGTAAAAAATCAAATAATTGTTGTCCAAATTTATGTTGATGACATAATATTTGGATCAACTAATAAAGGCCTTTGCACTGAATTTTCAAATCAAATGAAGAATGAATTTGAAATGAGCTTAATGGGAGATTTAACATTCTTTTTGGGATTGCAGGTTAACCAAACCAATGAAGGAATCTTCATCAGTCAAACCAAATATGTCAAGGAGCTACTGAAAAGGTTTGACTTTCAGAACCTTAAACACTCAAGCACACCCATTGCAATAAATGCTAAGCTAGAAGAAGACCCATCTGGTAAGTCAGTAGATCCAAAGACCTACAGAGGTATGATTGGCTCTCTGCTCTACCTTACTACTTCTAGACCTGACATTCAGTTTTGTGTGTGCTTATGTGCTAGATTCCAATCTAATCCTAAAGAAAGTCATATGCTTGCTGTGAAAAGAATTTTTAAATATCTTGTTGGAACATGTGACTTAGGAATTTGGTATCCTGCTGGTTGCAAGTTAGAATTGTTTGCCTATTGTGATGCTGATTATGCTGGGTGTAAGTTAGATAGAAAAAGCACAAGTGGCTTGTGTGTATTTCTAGGTGGGTGCCTTATTTCTTGGGCTTCTAAGAAGCAACATTCAGTTGCTCTGTCAACTGCAGAAGCTGAATATGTTGCAGCAGGTAGATGTGGAACTCAGATTCTCTGGGTGAAACATCAACTTCTTGATTATAACCAAGATTTAGGGTGTGTACCCATCCTATGTGATAACACAAGTGCAATCAACCTTTCTAAAAACCCCATTCAGCACTCTAGAACAAAACACATTGAAATTAGGCATCATTTCTTGAGAGATGAGGTTGCAAAGAAGTCTTTTGAACTCCACTTCATTGAAACTGAAAAACAAATTGCAGACATATTCACAAAACCCCTTCCTGAAAATAGATTTTCATCTTTAAGGAGAGAACTTGGTCTTTGCAAGTGTCCACCTTCTTGATTTCTCTCTAGGTTTGGGTTGAGTGTTATGCATTGTCTAAGGGGGAGTTCGTTGCATTTCATAGCTCTTTGCTTCCTTCATTCACATTGTTCATATCTCTCTCACTTTCAATTCTAATTCTTTTTTCTTACAATAAATTCTCCAACTCTTATTGTGTTGACACTTCAAGGTATATCAAATAGTGACTTGGAGAAGGACAGGTTATACTTGTCTGGAACCTTTCACTATGCGTGAGAACATATCTCCGCCAAGTACTAAGAAGTTAATATGCAATAGTTGAGGGGGAGCTTTTATTGTTCAAAGAGAATTTCTTTTCTGATTTCAAAACTTGCACAGTTTTAACTTCCATTTCCTTTTGGCAATGAATTCTTCAACTCTTATTGCATTGAAGTTACTTGGTATATCAAATGGTGATTTGAAGAAGGACAAGTCAGGCTTGTCTGGACACTTTCACTATGCGTGAGAGCTTATCTCCGCCAAGTACCAAAAAATGAATATGCAATTGTTGAGGAGAAGTTCTTGTTGTCCAAGAAGAAAATTTCTTTCTGATTTCAAAATTGCATATCTTTATTTTGATGAAAAATGGTTGAAATCATCATCTCAGGGGGAGCTAGAAAATTCACAAGTCATCTTTTTGCAAAATTCAAAACCCTTCTTGCATTTCATCAATTCCTTGCATGATGTCCTCATTCTAAAGTCTAGAGTCACAAAATGAACCTTGAGTGATTTATTATATTTTTACTAATCAACTTTCAACTATGTCTCTCAATCCACAGAAATTCAGATCTCTTCCTAGACTAAATAACAATTTGTGCCTTGAACTTAAAACATTTCCTTGTTTGCAACTGATGACTGGATGTATTTGAATTCTATCTCACAAACTCTCCAAAATCTTGTAAAATCCAACAGAGCAATGGCATCTGTGCTGAGAAACTGCACACCTTCACAATGAATGAAGTGCCATGTATGTCATGAGGCATTATTGCTAACTCTGTTCAAAGGGGATCAAAATTGAAAATAAATTCAAAACTAAGCAAAAATGTGCTATGCTTTTTGATGATGACTGAGTAACTGGAAATATTGGCGTCTACAAAACGTATATTTTCATGTCAAAAGGTCATCATTTACCCCTTTGAGACTTGACAATGACTAAATCTTAAGTATCCAGGGACTATGGTGTGTAAAAAGCACTAGTACTTGAGTGAAAGAGATTTATATCATTTGATAGTTTGTTAAAAGAACAAAAATATGAAAATTATTGGAGATTTGTTTAGAAAGAATCATCTTCTTCCTTCATCAAGTTGTTCTTTAAGTTTGTGTTTTACTTTCAACACAATTGTATTTGGTCTAGATGACATCTTTAATTCTTGAAAATTGAGAAACATGGTAGTTTTTGGTTGATTGTTAGATACATTATATCCCTCAATTTATCATCTTGTTGACTCAAGTCTTGGAATGCTAATATCCTGTTGGGAAATTGCTTGAAAAACTTGATTTGTGATGAATTCTTGCAAAATATAACAAATGAATTTTTTAAGCCCCTTAAAAATCCTTGAAATGATAATTCCTCTCATTCTTTATCATTCTAAAGATGTCCCCAAATTTCTCAAAAATTTCCTCTTAAAAATTCAAATTTTCATCAAGGCCGTGTCGACACACATTGTGACCCGTGTCGACACACACTCTGGGTCAGGTCGACACACCCTCTTCATGTGTCGACACACCCCTTGCCAGAATCCTTTTTAGACCATTAGGGTTTATGATTACCCCTTGTTGTTCCTGCGGGACAGTGTACCACTGAAACCCCTTTTGGGCATCAGGTCGACCCGACGGCCCTCTTTCTCATTGTTTCCGGCAAGAATCTCCACCATTTTCTCTCTAAATCACATCCACTCTTCAATCCCCTCTCAAATCTTCCATCTTCTTCAATTTCCACTCCAACCCTAGCACCATGGTCCGGAAATTGGGTCCCCGGCGTGGCGCCAGATCAAGGGCATCTTCCAGGCCCATTCCGGCGGAAATAGCCGTTGAGCAAGTTGAAAGAAGAACCAAGAGGAGAAACGATCCTGCTGAGCAACCAGGATCTTCTTCTGCACCTCAGAGAGCTTCCAAGCGAGGTAGAACCTCCACTTCAGGCCGAGGTAGCCATTCTCCAAACCCTAGACAAGAAATTCAGGGTTCCCCCTCTGAAGACCCTGAGGAATCCTCCTCTTCTTCTGAATCCTCTGAGTCTCAAGAAGAAGAAATCACCTCAGAGTCTCGTATTGCTGCCAAGCTTATCCTGAAGCCCAGAATTCTAGATTTGACAGACAATGAGCTAGCAAACTCATTCCCAGAAATTCGGACCTTATTTGCTTTTCAGTCTTGGTTGATCTTCATTTCAGACTTTCCTATCTTTTACCCAAGATTAGTTCAAGAATTTTACAAGAACTTAAAGTGCACAAAGTTTGGGTACAAGTCTTTGGTCAAAGGAGTCGAAATTGATTTACCAACAGACTTAGCTGCCACCTTGTTTCATGCCCCTGATGAAGGTGAAAATTGCAACAAATACCAATTTGACCTTCATGAAGCCTACACCCTTCTCACAGGCCTACCCTCTGATGAGTCTGATCCCAAACAGACTCATGTCACCAAATACAACACCAATACTTTTTCCCCATCCTTGAGAATTATCCATCACATGTTAACAACCATAATTACCCCTCAAGGTGGTGGAAGGGACAGGTTGACAGAGACACAGAGGTTTATCCTGTATTGCATGAAAAAGGACATCAAGATAAATCTTCATGACATTATGTATCAGATAATGTCAGAAACAATTAGAAAGAACCTCAAGAGATCACTCCCCTATGCTGCTCACCTCACATCAGTTTTTGAGCACTTTGGTGTGCCCTTAGCAGGAGAGAAATCCCAAACAATTCCCAAGTCAAACATCTACTGCTTCAAGAACATAAAGAAATTTATGGGATTTAGATTGGAAGACAACCAGATAAGAAGAGGTCCAGTTCTATTTGAAGCTCCTGAAATACAAGAGGACCAGCCTCAAGTCCAAGAGGACCACCCTCAAGAGCAAGGGGATCAGCCTCCACATGTTGAGGGCCAGCCTCAAATTCAAGAGGAACACCTCTTAGGCCAGAGATCAAGTCCAATTGCCAGAAGTTCAAGTTCACTTGCCAGAGTACCAGCAATTAGTGGATGAGGATCAGCCTCAACATTCTCCTGAAGGTGACATTCTAGCTAATAGCCCTATCCACCTCATTTTGAGCCCTCCTCATCCATTCCCCCTGACCTTGAACCTCCCACTTTCCAAGCTTCAACTTCTTCTGGTGGGTCCTCAATTCCACCAGAATTGTTCTCCTTCCTTAACTCCAAGTTTGATACTTTGAACTCCTCAATTCATACAATGTCCGAAAGGTTTGAAGTGAGGATCAAAAGGTTAGAGAACAGAGTTTCAGCTAATTTCATTGAGCAGAAGGCAGCATCAGACTATGCAGCTCAAAGATTCAATAGGCTCATTGGATCCCTAGCTGATGCCTCAGAAGATCTGAAGGAGCACCAACAAAAGCTAGAGATAGTTCTCTAGGGAATTTTGGCAAATTCCCAAGCAGATGTCTTCAACACCACAGAGACCCTCTCTCAGCTGAACATGACAAGGTGTGCCTTTGCTCACCTAGCTGATGACTTGGAGAGCATGAAAAACTTTAATGTTCACTTGGACAATCAAATTTCAGAACTGAAAAAGGAATTCAAGATCTTGTCCAGACCTGGTTGGTCAGTTGGTTCTTCATCAACCTCACAACCAATTACAGAAGATCTACACAGAATCCAAGACAATTTGATGGAGAACACCAATCTAATGGAACATTTTCTTCACACCAAGCTGACAACAATCCATGAGCAGATGAAGTCTAGCATGGCTTCCATGGAGAAGAGGATGTCAGACATAGAGACAATCCTCCTTCCTCCTCCTCCTCCTTCTAATTAATGTAATCTTGTTTTGATGATGTCAAAGGGGGAGAAGAAAGAAAGAAAGAATGAATGAAAAATCATTGTAATGTTTTGGAAGAAAAATGAATGAACTTGATGTAATGTGTTTCTGAATTGAAATGAATGAAATGTTTGTTTGCTTGTCTCAATGAAACTTGTTGTGTCATTGTGAATGAAAATCTTTGTGTTTGAATACTTGTTAAGTTGCTTGACTTGTGTGTACAAAAATCTCAATTCAAGTAACATTGTGTTTCACAAATGCACCATCAATTGTTACTGAAAAATTTCAAAAAGTCTTTGACAAGTATAAACAAAAAGAAAACAAAAATTTTGAATAACAAAAATTGCTTAAAATCACACTTCATCAAAACCACATTGAAATATGGATTTAATGTTGCCATCATCAAAAAGGGGGAGATTGTTGGGTTGAGTGTTTATTTACACTATTTCCCTCCTATTTTGATGATGACAAGAAGTGTTTTCAAAAGCAATTCAAATGAAACATGTCAAATTTATCATACCTGAAATCAATGTCAAAAAGCATGTTTTAAATCACAGTTATCATTTATATTCATGATAAATCTTTTATCTAATGATACATGTGCTTTACATTTCAGGAACAATTTTTTCTATGAAAGTGTGTCGACACACCTCTCATGGTGTCGACACAAGGCCTCAGGTCCCAAGGCAGAAAATAGACAAATTTGCTAAAGTGTGTCGACACAAGCCAGATTGTGTGTCGACACGAGTTGGCCAATCCAAAAATCAAGCAACTCAGGTCGACACCATTGCAGATCAGGTCGACACACCTGACATCTCACCGAAGGCCACTTCTCAGGTGCTATCAGGGTGTCGACACCAACAAGGTTGTGTGTCGACACAGGACACCTTTCCAGAAGCTCAAGCTGTCAACTTCCAGACAAGTGTGTCGACACCAGTTGGGTTGTGTGTCGACACCAAAGGTCTGCCAGAGACCATGCTTCAGCCTTCACTCAGTGTGTCGACACAGCCACCAGGGTAGGTCGACACACTCCATCAAGATTCCAACTTATCTGTATTGCTTGCCACGTGTCCTTCTAGGGCGATCAGAATCTTCCTAGGAACGCGTGCCCTTGTACCCCAAAAGGGTATCTTTGGAATCCTAAGGCTATAAAAGGTCTTTTCGGCCAGCCTTCACATCAGAGAAGTGACCCAACTCTCTTAGAGCCTCCAAAAAGCTCCTGGCGGCCAAAAAGAGCTCGTGTCTCCTTCCTCTGCTCTCCAAGTGCTTCCAGAAGACCAATTTCCACCAATTCAAGGTGTGGGAATTGGAATTTGATTCCTGAAGACTCCTCTGATGCATTCCAAGGAGGCAGATCCTGTAGAAGACTTCTTTGGTGAAGAATTCGAGGAAGATCCAACTTCTCAGATTGCAGAGCATCGACTTGGACTTCAAGCTTCACAAGTTTCTTCCCAATTCAAGCTTCTACAAGGGAGTACACTGAAGAACGAAGCCTTTCAATACAATTTATATTTTCTTCTGTTCTTCTGAGATATCTTTTGAGATTATGCAAGTGCTTCTGCATAACTCTCTTTAGAGTTCACAAATTTCGACTAGATCTGTTGCTAGAGGATCTTAGTCTTAAGTTGGTGTCTAGCAAGTTTTAGTGTGAGCTTTGTGCTCAAATTGTGTGAGCATTGTGCTCAGGTTGTTGTGAGCCGTCGAGCTCAGTTTGAGTTGTCAAGCTCAAGGTTGGTTTGAGCAGTCTTGCTCAGTGTTTCTAGAGTAGTCTTGCTCTAGAGGTCGTATGAGTTGTATGCTCTGAAGTGTTGGAGTTGTTAGGCTCCTTTGGGTGTGTAGCCTAGTTGTGTTAGTGAAGCCTCACGGGTTGTGAGGGGTGGATGTAGGAATCACTTGGGTGATTTCCGAACCACCTAAAAAATCCTTGTGCATTTGTCTTCTGTGGTTTGATTGATTCATCCGCTAGATGCTTGCATAGGATCCGTTTTTAATTCACTTAATCAACTTGCTTCACATCTAAGTTTTTCAACTCACTCAAATCTAATCAGATATGTAGTTTTTTCACTGATAACATTGCCTCTGATTCTAAATAGTTTTCAAATTACTTAAGCTTCCGCAAAAGTGGCTAAGATCTATTCATCCCCCCCCTTCTAGATCTTTTCCACACATTCATTTGATCCTTCATTAACCACGTGGATGGGATGGTTCTTGAGTTGTTGTACCTTCCATTCCAGTATCTTGATTGGCTTCTCTTCGTATGTCACATCCTTGTTCAGCACCAACTTCTCATGGAGAATGATGTGGGTAGGGTCATAGACATATTTCCTGAGCATGGAGACAAGAAACATATTGTGTACACACGCCAGATCCGGTGGCAATGCCAGTCGGTATGCAACCTCACCAATCCTTTCGAGTACTTCAAAAGGATCGATAAATCTAGGACTGAGCTTTGCTTTCACACCAAATCTTTGGATGCCACGTGTAGGTGAGACCTTCAAGAACACATGATCACCGACTTAGAATTCTAAGTCCCACCTTCTTTTGTCGGCATAGCTCTTTTGTCTGGACTGAGCAGTCTTAAGCCGATCTCTAATCACTTGTATGTCTCTTGTGGTTCATTGCACCATGTCTGGGCCTAGCCACTGCTGCTCTCCAACCTCATTCCAGCATGCAGGAGATCTACAATTTCTTCCGTAGAGTGCTTGCAGCGGTGCCATCTTGATGCTCGCCTGGTAACTGTTGTTATAGGCGAACTTGATATGTGACGGCCCTCATTATACCGGTATGGTCATACCGACCCACGTCGATATAGCGAGAGTCCTCACAGTGGGACATTTACCCAACGATACAAACAGCTGAGATACACGCGAATATAAATAACAGAGTAGCGGAAGTAAAAGAGAACTATCTCCAATCATTCATCATCCACATTAAACATACATACAGTTTACAATTTGCAAAAAGGAACTAAAATTCACATGATTTAATTTGCTGAAATAGAAATACAAATGTCCACATATTACATTCTTTTCGTGATAAGCCTAATACAATGTTCAAGTACATACGACGAAGTACACAATCACAAAGAAGCTCTAAGTAACTAGTCTCCGTGCTCGGAGTCCGTCTCCACCGTCTCCTCCAACGGTGTCGTGTCACCAACTACACCTGTACGCCGAAGCAAGGAGTGAGTCCAGGGACTCAGCAAGTAACACTACGCATGATATACACGTACAAGTCCTAGTGGTTTCTACATACACATACAATTAGCAACACATAGCATGCTAGTCCATTTAAGTTTTCAACCTATCATGGCGGTTCTACAATTTTATACATAACGCATGCTTTCAGATTTCAAAAATATAACATTCACCTACCACATGGTCTCTAATCCATTCACTTATGAACTTCAACCTTATAAAGAACCAAACGTGAGAGTTATCAACATGGACAATTTACACACATGAACGGGGAACATAGTTAGCATGGATTCCACATGTTCTTAAGCACATACATAACTTTTTAACATGCTTTAGGTTGCTGATTTCACATGGTTCAAAGACTATATACCTACACATGGAAGCTACAATGTGGCTTAGAACATAACATATGAACAATCAATCACGCCATCTTGCACACATATTCATTTGTTGTCCCTATCATGGGTTCTAAACACTTTGCACACATAAACACAAGAAGGATAACATGCATTTTCTGAATTCACATGGTTTCAGATTTAGCCTCACATGGTTTCAATAACACAATGCACATCTAGATTTTCACGTTTTCCTTTTTCACAATTTCCTCTTTTCACATGGTTACACTTTACACATACACATTCACATGTCACTTACACATTTACACATGGTCACATACACTTTACACATTACACTTTACACATATTTTAGTGCCGTGACACATAGTCCAAACCACCAAAGAAGGACACATTCACATCACATAACACATAGGCACCATCTAGGCAATGCAATGGTGACTCTTGGACTGCGCAGACCGGGAGAACAAGTCTCCACCCTAACCAGTGGTACTTGTCCACCTCCAGGATTTCCCCCTAATGCCCTTAGGGTCACTTAACACAATGAACTTTCTCAGGGGGACTTTTCCCTGATACAGCTCCACTGCCTTCTCGGAAGCAGTATCACATTGGCACAGTTTACACTTTTACACATTTACCGTTTTACACATGGTTTCACGCACAACACATCTCATTTCATTCACTCTTTCACTCACCTGAGCATTTCTGTTTTTTCCTAACATGATACTACAGAAATTCCAAGGTTTAACACACAATACACACATTAGTCATGCTGATTTTAGATCATAACGAACGTATTTCGATTATATGCATGAATTATTGTACTTCACTTGAAAACACATAACTCTTTATCTACTGTTCCAATTGGCCTGAAAATTTAACCACATGCTGTTTTCGGGTTCAAAATCCTACCCTCAATTTTTCAGATTTTTCTGAGCTAAATAGGATTTATAGAAAATCAAACACCTAATTAGCATATTATTCACAATTTAAGCTAACATGGGCCTAACACAATTTGCAATCTATCCACTTACTGTTTTGCACAGAAACCACTAACATATGCATGGATTTAGAATACAACACCAATCCTAATTCGTACATCTATAAATCATTTGTCACAACCTATTTTTTTTTTTTTACATGTTTTTATTTTACCGAACTACACTTATTAACAATTCCACAAGCACGCATGGATTACCAAAATTTCAGAACATACATACATGCCCCACAATTCCTTATGAATAGACTGAAAACAAAACACTCAACTAATCTTAATCATGGAACTTTGAATTGCAAAATCATTTACAAGTTATGTTCACATGCTTACAAGACATCATTACTCACATTCACCACACAACTCACACACATCCACAAGCACGATGCACGATATACATAGCTTATAGGGATACCATATATCCTCATCGCATAAAACATACCGAAATTAATGTATAAGTGGGACAGAACAGCTCACTATTCTGTCCAGAAGAACTCGACGGCGGTCTCTGGCCGCTGACTCAGGGTCAGCGGCATGGTCGATGGACGCCAAGCTCATCCCAGGCGTCCAGGGACCTTGCCGTTTACTCAGGTCTGTGCAGAAACACAGACCCGAGCTCTGAAAGTTGGGTGAAATGGAGGGTCTAGGACTCGAGGGAAATTCCATAAAAATGATAAAAACCTCCTAGACTCATACGGGGATACCATAGATAGGTCACTTGCCTTCTTCAAAATGCTTCGAAGGATCTAGGGCTCGGAGAAGCTCTCCTTGGGCAGTCCCCAAGAAGTGACGAAATGCCCTCCAAGACCTCCTTCCACTGGGCTTTTGGATGATCTCCTCAGCAAAGCAAGACCGGGGAGGCCTTGCCCTTCATATCAGCTACCTCCTTGTCGGGGAAGTCGGCCGGATCAAGCTCCAGGAAGCCGGATTCTTGGGTTACAAGGTGGGGCTTTCTCACAGAAGGCTCTAGGGTTTTCTCTCTTCTTCTCTCCTCTTGCAAGGGTGAAAAATGAGAAGGATGGGGGAGCCCATTTCGGGTTCAGACCTAAAGAGGGTCTCCTCCCACTCACTAGGGTGATGGGACCTCCTGAGAGCCGTTGGGGGACATCCCCCCAATGGGTAGCTTGCCTTGTTTCAGAAGCTTGCAGCTCTGCTGCGCATGCAGGCTAGAGAGATTGGCGTCCATATCGCTGGACGCCGGAGTTAATGTTGGCGTCCAGGATTGGACGCTAACTCCACCTAAACGGCCTGAGCTTGACGCCAAGATGCATTCGGCCAGAACCCTAAATTATGCAGAAGGTCATGCATACCAAGCTTATATACATGCAATATGTACATGGTATTATATTCATACTATCACCAATGCAATACATACATTATTTACGTTTAATATAAACACATGCACCCGTAATTATACTATTCTAATACCTACGTAAATACGTACATACATACTCAACACAATATACACACATAAATACGAAAAAAAAATACGACGGAAAATCGAGGGTCTTACATGATAAGAGATAGATGTTCGTTCCAATATCCTTGGAAGTCTATAGTGCAAGCTCTCAACATGTCTTCCACTATTTGGTTGGTTCTTTCAGTTTTCCCATCAGTTTGTGGATGGAACGCGGTACTAAAGTTGAGTTTAGTACCCAGTGCACCTTGCAGTCCTTTCCAGAAATGAGATGTAAATCTTGGATCTCGGTCCGAGACTATAGATGAAGGAACACCATGTAGTCTTACAATCTCTTTTACATATAGGGCAGCTAGTACCTCCACCGACCACTTACTCTTTATAGGCAGAAAGTGGGCGGACTTGGTTAGTCGGTCGACTATGACCCATATGGCGTCGAGTCCACCACGAGTCTTGGGTAAACTCATGATGAAGTCCATGCCAATGCTTTCCCATTTCCATTCTGGAATATCTAGCAGTCTGAGTACACCAGCAGGGCGCAAGTGTTCCGCTTTTACTTGTTGGCAAGTAAGGCAGTGAGCGGCATGTTCAGCTACCTCTCTTTTCGTGTTCGGCCACCAAAATGTTCTCTTCATGTCCTGATACATTTTGGTACCTCCAGGATGAATAGTGTACTTTTTCTTGTGCGCTTCATCCATTAGCTTCCTCTTCAGTTCTTCATTATCGGGGACGCATGTCCTCCCTTGGAACACCAGCCTTCCATCCTCAGTCATAGCAAAGTCCAGTCTTTCGGCTAAGGTTTCTTTGATGCGGACTAAGAATGGATCATCACCTTGTTGAGCTTTGATCTCCTCTAGTAGATCAGATTGAATCTTGATATTGGCAACCAAGACTCGATCATCACTATGTTCAATATTTAGTCTAACCTTGCAAATTGTTCTAGTAGTTGCTTCTCGCCAAGGACTAGACTTGGGACGGATGCCATTGGCTTTCTACTAAGAGCATCAACCATGACGTTACCCTTGCCTAGATGGTATTGGATGTTGAAGTCGAAATCCTTCAGATATTCTAGCCATCTTCTCTGTCTCATGTTGAGTTCCTTCTAGGAGAATAAGTACTTCAGACTTTTATGATTTGAGTAGACAGTGAATTTCTCACCATACAAATAGTATCTCCAGATCTTCAAGGTGAAGACCACGGCCGCCAACTCCAAATCATGCACTGGGTAGTTGACTTCATGAGTCTTCAATTATCGAGAAGAGTAGGCGATGACTTTCTCCTTTTGCATCAATACACTCCCTAGCTCAATTCCTGAGGCATCGATGTAGACAGAGAAAACTTCTCCCTGTATTGGGCAGAGCGAGAACAGGTGCTGAGGTAAGATGGTCTTTAAGAGTTTGGAAACTTTTTTCACACTCTTTACGCCAGGAGTAGGGATTCTCCTTTCGTGTCAGACGCGTGAGAGGAACGGCAATCTTTAAGAAGTCCTTGATGAACTACCTGTAGTAGCCAGCCAGTCCTAGGAAACTTCTGATCTCGGTGACGTTGGTTGGTCTCTCCCAATTGAGTACAACTTCGACTTTGGAGGGATCAACGGAGATGCCGTCCTTTGAGATGACATGGCCCAAGGAGGACACTTCTTCGAGCCAGAATTCACACTTACTAAGCTTTGCGTACAGTTTGTTGTCTCGCAAGACTTGCAATGCAATCTTCAGGTGTTCTTCATTCTCTTCTTTGGTCTTTGAATAAATGAGGATATCGTCGATGAAGACGACCACGAACTTGTCAAGGTATGGCCGATATATGTTGTTCATGAGTTGCATAAAGGCTGCAGGGGCATTGGTTAGACCAAAAGGCATAACGACGAATTCATAATGTCCATATCTGCTCCTGAAAGCCATTTTGAAGATATCGTCATCCTTGATCCTCATTTGGTGATAGCCAGATCGAAGATCGATCTTGGAGAAATATTGAGCTCCAGATATTTGGTCAAATAGTTCATCGACCCTAGGCTATGGGTACTTGTTCTTGATGGTAAGCTGATTGAGTTGACGATAGTCGATGCATAGTCTCATCGATCCATCTTTCTTCTTGACGAATAGCACGGGTGCCCCCCATAGGGAAGTACTCGGTCTAATGAACCCTTTATCTAATAGCTCCATCAGTTGCGTTTTCAACTCCTTTAGCTCGGCAGGTGACATCCGATACGGTTGACGCGATACCGGGGCAGCTCCAGGGATCAACTCTATGGTGAAGTTGACATCTCGTTCTGGAGGAATTCCTGGCAAATCTTCTGGAAACACATCGGAGAAATCCTATTCTATGTGGATGTTTTCTATCTTAGAACCCTTCTTTTCCACCACTATAGCTGCTAGGAAAGTAATACAATCTTTCCTCATCATGTTATGGGCTTTTATGGCGGAGATTAGAGACATCCATCTCTTATGTCTAATCCCAGAGAATGCCAATTTAGGAAAGTCACTAAAGGTAACCTTCCCTTTCTTACAGTCGACACTTGCCCCAGAAGTGGACAACCAGTCGGCTCTCAAAATTACATCATAGCCTTCCATGGGCATACACACCAGGTCAGCTTTTAGGTTATGGTCTCTGATCATTACATCGGTAGAGGGAAAGTATTTGTTCAGTTTCTCCTTTTCTCCTAGTGGCGTTGTGACAGAGAACTCACAACCCATGGATATAGGTTTTGCAGTTAGGGTATCAGCAAAGTGTTGAGATATAAATGAATGAGTTGCTCTAGTATCAAATAAGACAAATGCTGATAAGGAGAAAACTTGTAGAGTACTTTCTACCACGCCACCGTCCATAGCAGGTTCCTCATCATGCAGGGCTTGCAGTCGGCCTTGTTTCTTAGGCGCATTAGGGCGCCTCTCATGTTCTTTCAGCAGCGGGCACTCGGGAATGCGATGCTCGCGACTTCCGCAGTGCAGGCACGCGCCGACTTTCCTCCAGCATTCGTCAGCAGTGTGTCCTGGCTTGTCACAATGCTTGCAGTTGCTCTTGGCTGGAGTGTTGGGTACAAAGACCTTCAGTTTCCTTTCTTGGCTGGATCCCTCCATGATATTGAAGGGATGCTTCTTGCCATTGGTAGGCTTATCAGATGACTGAACCGAGGTCATTTCCTTTTTCACAAACTCCCTTTGATACGATCGGTGAAGTCTGTAGCATCTTCCAGCAACTGAGCTTTCTTTACCCTCTCGGCGTAGGTCTGGATATCGAGAGGTGCCAGTTGAGTAATGTATTGAGGCTTAAGGCCGTTGAGGAAGCGCTTAGCCTTCATTCTCTCTGTGTTCACTAGGTGTTCAACATATTGTGCCAGTCTTGAAAATTGGGCTTCATACTCGGCCACAGTCAAGCTCCGCTGTTTAAGAGTAGCGCATTCCGCAGCCTTCCTTTCTTGGACACACTCCGAGAAGTATTTAGAATTAAAGGCTTCTTTGAACTCGGTCCAGGTGAACTGACCATTAGCTCTGGTCGCTTCGACAGACTCCCACCAAGCACGGGCGTCCTTTTCTAGTTGGAATGTGGCTAGCAACAGCTTATCCCCCGCTGCACATTGCGTGACGCGGAAAATTCTTTCAGTCTCTTTGAGCCAGTGCTCAGCTTCATCCGGATCCGTGGATCCACTGAACCTAGGTGGGTTCATACTCCTGAAGTTGTGATGCAGGTCGCCTGCACCATGATTGCCACCTCCTTGGGTAGCTTGCACAATCCCGCGCATCAGTTCTTGGATGGTCTGTTGCATGCCCCTCATCTGAGCACGTTCAACAGTCATCTTTGTTGCTTAGTTCCTACAAAAATAACTTATTGTTATGATATTGATGTGGAATTTAATTTGTGCATGTGTGAGTTCATTTTAGCTAGTTACCCTTGGCTCTAACCACGACTCACATCAGTCGGATAATTGACTCTAGTCGAGGCAGGTTAAGCTAGATCATCCTATACTTAAGAATAACCTAGGCTCTGATACCACAAAATTGTCACGCCCCGACGCGGAATATCGGAACGCGAGGCAGTTGCAAGTAAAAGAGTACATAACAAGTACTAGACAACAGACCATCGCACAATGAACAATACTAAAGCAAATTCATTTCATTAATAATCTTTCAAATGTCTAGTTACAACCGCTAATATCAGAGCTACTCTATAGGGCCCAATTACACTAAAACAAAAGCAAAAGACTAACTAAGACTCTAACATATTGCTAGGATGCTAGGGTACTCGTGACTTCACTCCTGGTCATTCCCGTCCTCTTGAGTGTATGTGTCATTCTCGGTCTCGCCTGAGAACACAATGACAAATAACGCAGGGTGAGCGATAACGCCCAGTAGGACTTAAATCTCAATAGTCAAGCAAGCTTTAAATGGTTAATGTATTAAATGGTAGAGTAACTAATGATAGAGCGAAACAGTCAAGTAAAGTGAGAGATAGTATGATAACACGTGAGTGAAATTGCACAAGTTTCCAAATATAACACAAGTGTCGAGTATAGCACAAATAGGAAGATGGCCATAGCATAATAGCACAAAGTATAGTAATAGCACAACGAGTATAGTATAGCACTTTGTTTGTCTTGTAGACAACGGAAGAATATAGCACTTTTTGATTGTCATTTAGATAGTCGAGATAGATAGCACTCGAGTGTAATGCAAAACACTCTAATTATTTAACTCCCATGGGCACTAGCACTTTCGGGCACACATCCCAGGACCAGATTGGGCCCTTTATATATTGCCAGGCATTGGTTATATTGTTTATCTTTAGACAATCAGTCAATGGCCAATATAGAGTATCAAGAAATAGATGAGAGTACTAGATGAATAGACGAGATAGCAGAGTGAACGTGAATAGATGAGCGAGTAGAGAATAGATGAGAGCTAGTGGACATTTCACGTAACACATCGAGTAAACAGGCGATAGTAACAGTTGCACAACATGCGCATGTGGTGTTGGCAGTCAGGTGGAACTCACTACCCTTCCACTGGCCATGTTAAGCATAGGTCCAGAGGTCCGACGTGATTCAAGATAAGAGCGAACTTCTAATAGCCGTTTGGATCATGTTGATCCCTAAAGGGTATCATAGGTGTTAGAGTACAACCGGCTCGTCAACCATGTGGGAATCCATGGACAGAGGAGACTTACGGAGGCCTTGAACATAGACTTACTAGTCCGGCAGAAGGAGTATCCGACGGAGAGGTCGTTCAGGTCAAGAGAGTGTGTATATATAAACAAGTGCTCGACGTTCTAGAGGAATTCTAGAACAGTGGAGCGTCGGTATCGGTGTTCCAAAACTAAGAATGAGGAAATTTAATGACATAAATTACTAGATAAATTATGTAACATGTTCATGCCAATTAAGCCATATTTGGATGGTTCAAAGTGTGTGTGCATGTGAACAAGAAAATCATGGACAAGATAGATCATATGTTTGACTTAAGTTAATTAAAATGTATTCCATATTTACAACTTTGTTTTTCAGTGTTTAAAACAGTTAACAAGATATGGGAATAGCTGAAGAACAACAAGACTTGCAAAAAGATGGGTTTTCCTGCAAAAAGTCAGATCGCGACACACCCTAATGAGGGTCGCAACAGGGTCCACTGAGATCGTGACGGGGTCTTGTACAAGTCACGACGGGCGACAGGCAGGTCGTGACGGGTCATGTGATGGTCGCGACGGGCTCAACAGACCGGGCAGCCAGATCGCGACGACCGACCCTGTCGCGATCAGATTACGACGGAACGCTTTGTCACGATGCCCCTATTTGTTGAGCAAATACCTTTAAGAAATCTAATGACTTTCTTATATTTTATAAAACTATGTTTTTGCTATGACAAATCTTTAAATATATGGTTTATATCACAAAAATCTTTTTTCCGGAAAGAATATCCTAAAAATTTCTAAGGCCACAACTATCTCTCAACATACTGAATCTGACTGCCATATTCAACTCCTTCAGAATAGCAGTCAGAAATCAAAGTCCACGTTGTTTACATAGTATTTGACTCATACAGTCGAATACCTTTGTTCTGCATTCGACTCATACAGTCAAATACCTATGTTCTGCATTTGACTCATACAGTCGAATACCTTTATTCTGCATTCGACTCATACAGTCGAATACCTTTGTTCTGCATTCGACTCATACAGTCGAATACCTTTGTTCTGCATTCGACTCATACAGTCGAATACCTTTATTCTGCATTCGATTCATACAGTCGAATACCTTTATTCTGCATTTGACTCATGACTTTGACTCTTTCAGTAGAACGTCTACTATGTATTCGACCAATACCTTCAAATGCCTAAAATACTTTAGAAACTCTGTATTCAACTGTAGTCGAATCATATTGATCTCTCGAGTCGAATCACTCTTTCTTCAATCGACTCATCTATTCACATTCGACTACACTGAGATCCTGTACTTTACTTTTCACACCACCAGTTCTATATGAACATCATCAAATCTAGTTTGTGTATTTTTAACAACAAGATTGCTATATGACTTCGAAAAGTTATTATTATATTTTTAACAGGATCTTGACATGAAAGCTCTCAAATTAATTATCCTATGCTAAACATGTTCTGAAAAGTGTCTCATTAAATTTCTCAGTACTGATGTCCTACCTTGCCTTATTGTTAGCTTCTCAAGACACATAGCATTTATGTAAAATTCAGACGCATGGCATCTGACCATCTCACCTACCACTGACAGACCCATACTTTAACTTTTTGTCTGTCTGTCTGCTATCTGTAATACTGATGGGATACGAGGTTCCATACTTTGTACTAAACTTTTCTGACCCACCTACCATAAGGGTATGGAGATACATTTTTTCGTTTTGTCTTGTCCTTGCAACAGGCATTTATTGAGCATGTGTTCAGCATGCCTCTCCCTCAGCTATTTGCTACAAGAGCTTATCTTCTAGCTGTTAACAAAATAAAGACCTCGGGAAGAAGCTATTTTGAAGACCTACTGGGCAATATCTTCAGGACACAAAGAAACTCAGAATTCCTCCTCAAACGGCTATATTGCAAACGGCCACAAGCTTCAACGGTCATCTTCTAAAACGGTCATAATTTGAAGACTATAAAAGGAGCTCAAGAGGAAGAGAACATATACAATATACTGAGAATCCACAAGTGTTTCAAGTCTCATTCTCCTACAAGAGCCATTCGACTTCCTCAAGCTCTCTGAAGCCTTCATGCTTGATTTCCTTCAAGAGTTTCCTTGTGCTCAGATAGGAGAAGTTTTGTCTGTGGGTGGCAATTGTACTCAGTATCAATTCTCTTTAGTCTACCCCCTTTCACTTCAGATAGGATTTAGAATCAATTCTATATCTATTGTATCCATCTGAAGTCTGTGTGTTTGTGCTCAATTTTGAGGCAAACACACCCCTGTCAATCTTTCTTTGTATTTGTGCAGAAGTCTGTCTCTGCACTTTGCCCCTCTTGTGAAGTGAAGGCCTTGGTGAAAAGGCATTTCTGTACCTCTGTATAGGGAAGACTTGCTTGGGAGCAAGTGGGTATTGTAATTCCTCTCAAGGGTGAGAGAAGGCCAAATTCATTAGCAGATTAGTGAAATCTCAAGTAGTTGGCTTGAGGACTGGATGTAGGACTTCCATGTGGGAAGGGCCGAACCAGGATAAAAACTGTGTCCAATCTTCTTGTGTGATTGTTTCCGCCTAGTCTACACTTGAATCACACACATCACTTTGAGTACTAACTTGTTTATTTAGTGCTGTGATTTTCAGAAGAAATTTTAAAAGGTCAAAAGTCCTATTCACCCCCCTCTAGGACTATTTTGCTTGCCATTTCGATCCAACAAGTGGTATCAGAGCAGGGTCTTCTCAGAAGAATCCTAAAAAGATTTGAGAAGAAATGGCATCTGAAGCTCACAACTATGAAGGCCAATCAGTTACAAGACCACCATTCTTTGATGGTGAAGATTATCAATATTGGAAGATGAGGATGGAATGCTTCATCAGAGGTACTGACTTCGACCTCTGGCAGGTAATAGAACAAGGTGATTTTCAAGTCCTTGCAGAATCCTCTTCTGGTGCTCTTTCTATTGCTGAAAAAAGAAATATGTGTTTAAATTATAAAGCAAAAAATTATCTATGCTGTGCTTTATCTAAAAGAGAGTTTAATAGACTATCAGCCTATAAAACAACAAAAGAAATGTGGGATAAGCTACAAGTTACATATGAAGGTATAGATAGGGTTAAACAAACTAGAATAGACATACTTGTATCTCAGTATGAACAATTCAAAATGCTTCCAAATGAGAATAGTACTCAAATGTACAATAGATTCTCAAATATAATTGTAGGTTTAAGTGCTTTAGGGAAAAATCTGACAAACGAAGAAACTGTTAGAAAAATATTAAGATCTCTAACAAATGTTTGGACACCTAAAGTCACAGCCATAGAAGAAGCACATGATTTAACACAATTAACTATTGATAAGTTAATAGGATCCCTCATGGCACATGAAATAAACATGGAAAGGTTCTCTGAAAATTCTTCAAAGAAGAAATTTTCAAATGCTTTAAAGATTGCAGATTCCTCTTCATCTGAGGATTCCAAAGAGAAATCAGATGACAACGATGATGAGGCTATGCTCTCAAGGAAGCTGCAAAGAATCTTGGCTAAGAAGAAGAAATTTGGGTCAAGGAAATTCTTTAAGAAAGACAAGAAGAAAGAACCTATATGCTATGAATGCAATCAGCCAGGACATTACAAATCTGAATGTCCCAGACTCAAGAAAAAGGACCTAGTGGACAAATCAGATAAGAAGAAAGGAAAAGAAAAGAAGTTCAGAAGATTCAAAAAGAAGGCTATGGCAGCAACATGGGATAATGAAGATGCTACCAGCTCAGAGTCTTCCAGCTCGGAATCTGAGGAAGAAGAAAAGGCAAATCTAGCCCTCATGGCAGGACTAGAACAGGTAAATTCTGAAACATCTTTTACTTCCTGTTCTGAATCTGATTCTGATAATATTGAAGATGCATTTAACGAGCTCTATGAAAAATACAAATCTGTGGTAAAACAAATAAAGATAGTTAACCTAAATTTAATCAACCAAGAAAAGAGCAATACCTTTCTTAAAAAGGAAACTGAAAGATTGAATCAAAATCTAAATGAGACTAAAAGAGCAAATGAATTACTCTGTGAAGATTTGAAGAATAAAAATAGCAAAATTTTAGAATTAGAATCAAATCTAAACTTTCTCAAAAATGATGAAAAATTAGTAGAGGAAAATAACTATCTAAAAGCTACCATTGAAAAGATTTCTAATTGCAAAACCTCACTATTTGTTAGAATTAAAGGTTCTAGATCTGGTAGAAAGAAATATGGATTAGGATAAACTCCTCCACATAATAAAGAAGAGATTATTTATCCAGAAGTGTATCCAACTCCTAAATTTGTGGCTGAAAAGAACATAAAAAATACTAAAAAGGTAAATCAACATAACTATAAACAAAAACAGAAATTCAGCAACAATGTGCACAGGAAAAATGCTTTCAATTTGTGTTGTACTCATTGCAATCAATTAGGTCACACTGTTAGCACATGCACCACTAGACATTTAAGATGGATTCCTAAAACTAACCATCATGGACCTAAGAAAATTTGGGTACCAAAAGTTACAACTTAGCCTATTTTGCAGGGTCAGCTGAGGGCATCCAAATGGTATTTGGATAGTGGATGCTCAAGGCATATGACAGGAGATAGGAAGCTTTTCACCAGTTTTAGATTAGAATCTGGTCAAGTAACTTATGGAGGTAATGGAAAAGGAAAAGTACTAGGATGTGGAACCATTGGTACTAAAGAAAAGAATCTAATTGAAGATGTTATGTATGTAGAAGGTTTGAAGCACAACCTGATCAGTATTAGTCAACTATGTGATAAAGGGCATTTAGTAAGTTTTCAGAATGACAAGTGTATAATTCAGAAGGGCAACAAGATTGTCTTTGAAGCACAAAGAGTGAAGAATCTGTACGCATTGCAACTAGCATAGTTAAAAGAAGTAAACTTGTGTCTAGCTACCACCAAAAGTGATGAATCTGATCTTTGGCATAGAAGACTTGGTCATGCTAGCACTTCAGTGATCAAGAAGTTGATAAGGCATGATCTGGTTGAAGGACTTCCCAAACTCAAGCTCAGAAAACATGGAATATGTTCAGCCTGTGCAAAGGGAAAGCAGACCAAGACCTCTTTTCAGTCTAAAACAATTGTTACAACTTCCAAGCCATTGGAACTAATTCACATGGATTTGTTTGGACCAATGAGGACAGTCAGTCTTGGTGGAAAATTGTATGGCTATGTGCTTGTTGATGATTATTCAAGGTATACTTGGGTATCATTTTTAGAAGCCAAATTTGAAGCTTTCCAAGCATTTCTGAAGTTCAGCAAAGTAGTTTAGAAAAATCAGAAATTTCAGATCACAAGTCTCAGGTCAGATCATGGTGGTGAATTCAAAAATGAAGATTTTCTGGAGTTCTGTGAGGAAAATGGAATTGAACACAACTTCTCAGCTCCAAGAACACCCCAACAAAATGGAGTGGCAGAAAGAAAGAACAGAACACTGTTGGACATAGCCAGAACAATGCTAAATGAGTATAATCTACCAAAGTACTTCTGGGCAGAAGCAGTGAATACAGCTTGCTATATCATCAACAGATGCATGATCAGACCAATTCTGAAGAAAACACCATATGAGCTATACAAGGACAAGAAGCCAAATATCAGTCATCTCAGACCCTTTGGTTGTAAGTGTTTCATTTTAAATAATGGTAAGGATAATCTAGGAAAATTAGATGCTAAAAGTGATGAAGGCTTTCTCTTAGGATATGTTTCAAAACCTAGAGGCTATAAGGTATTTAATAGAAAAACCTTAACAATAGAGCAATCAGTTCATGTATTATTTGATGAAACTAACCCCTCTATCAGAAAAATAGAAGAAGAAGAATGTGTTGATGATCTGTGCAGGGATCTAGAAAAGACATCTCTTGAAGAAGAAGGGAAAGATAAAGAAGAAGAAAATCCTCCATTAGAAGATCTTCAACAACAAGAAGAATCACAAGGACTACCTAAAGAATTGAGGTACCACTGGGACCATCCTAGAGAAAACATAATTGGTGATCCTCAATCCAGAATAAGAACAAGAGGTATGCAAATACCTTGTGACTTCTCTGCATTAGTTTGACAAGTTGAGCCTAAGACAATTAATGATGCACTGAATGATGAATCTTGGATCCTTGCTATGCAAGAAGAGCTTAATCAGTTCAAACGTAGTGAAGTTTGGACCCTTGTGCCTAGACCTATTGATCATCCAGTTATTGGAACCAGATGGGTTTTCAGAAATAAAATGGATGAGTCAGGGGTAATTATTAGGAACAAAGCTAGACTTGTAGCGCAAGGATATTCCCAAGAGGAAGGCATAGATTTTGATGAAACCTATGCTCCAGTTGCTAGATTGGAGGAAATCAGAATTTTATTAGCTTATGCTTGCTCTCTTAATATCAATTTATTTCAAATGGATGTTAAAAGTGCTTTTCTGAATGGTTTCATTAAAGAAGAAGTATATGTTGAGCAACCACCTGGTTTTGAAGATAATAAGTATCCTGATCATGTTTTCCGTTTAAAGAAAGCACTATATGGTCTGAAACAAGCACCAAGAGCTTGGTATGAAAGATTAAGTGCTTATCTTATATCACATGATTTTATAAGAGGAAAAGTAGATAGCACCCTATTTATAAAGAAATTTTCAGATGGAATCTTAATTGTACAAATCTATGTTGATGACATTATCTTTGGATCTACTAATGAATCACTATGCAAATTCTTTGAAAATTTGATGCAAAGTGAATTTGAAATGAGCATGATGGGTGAACTTAATTATTTTCTTGGATTGCAAATTAAGCAAACCAAAGAAGGAACTCACATCTGTCAAACCAAATACATTTCAGATTTACTGACTAAGTATGGCTTTGACAAATGTAAGCCCTTAGGAACACCCATGAGCTCAGGCATTAAGTTAGACAGTGATCCTCTTGGCAAAAAGGTAGACCAAAAGACCTATAGAGGAATGATAGGATCACTGCTCTATCTCACTGCAAGTAGACCAGATATAATGTTTAGTGTCTGTCTCTGTGCAAGATTCCAAGCTGATCCAAAAGAATCTCATGTTCTTGCAGTAAAAGGAATTTTCAGATATCTCATTAATACAAGTAACTTAGGTTTATGGTATCCTAGATGTTTTGATTTCATGTTGATTGGTTATAGTGATGCTGACTATGCTGGATGCAAATTGGATAGAAAAAGCACCAGTGGTACATGTCAAATTCTTGCAGGTTGTTTGATATCTTGGTCTTCTAGAAAGCAGAATTCAGTAGTTTTATCCACTACAGAAGCTGAATATATTGCAGCTGGAAGTTGCTGTACTCAACTCCTGTGGATCAAGCATCAGTTAGAAGACTATGGTCATCAACTTCAAGATATTCCAATGATTTGCGACAACACAAGTGCTATAAATTTAACAAAGAATCAAATTCAGCACTCAAGAACCAAGCATATTGAGGTTAGACATCATTTCATCAGGGACCATGTAAGTAATGGAAATATTTCTCTTGAATTTGTTTCTACAGAAAATCAATTAGCAGATATTTTTACAAAACCTCTCCCTGAAGATAGATTTACTTCAATAAGAAGAGAAACAGGTATGTGCAATCCTGATTAAACTAATAAAGCAGTGTTTGAATTGCTTTGATAAAACCTTCCTTGAACTGTCTGTGAAAGTATCCTAAAAATCGCTAAGTCCTATATTCGACTCATGCATTCGATTCATGAGGAACCGATGCATTCGATTCATGTTATAATTATACATTCGACTAATGCAGCCGAATACCTAATTCGATTCATTAAATTAATTTAAACGGACGCTTACCCCTCAAAATTCTTTTAATTACTTAATTGAGGTAACTGACACCTCATTAAAGTGCGTCCATTCGTAATTAAATGGTCAAATCAATCATCGCGTCCATTCATAAATTAAACGGTCAAATCAATCATCGCGTCCGTTCATCCTGAAATCAAGCGCCAGTTACCTTTTTCCTTATATAAGAAAACCCCTTCTCCTTTCAAAACACCCGTTTGAAATCCTCCGACGACTCACCTATCTTCTTGCGTTCTTTGCGCCTTCACTGTGCTCCGGCAAAGGACTCTCCGGAAACCATCTGAAACCTCATTTCTCCGAAAGAAAGGTAGGATCTTTCATCCCTACTAGTCATTTCTTTCTCTCCTCTGAAGGTTTCCTAAGTCCCTTTCATTTCTTTCATCTAGATGGCTTCCAAGTCTGTCCAGTTGACCCCTGACCAACTCCAGCGTCTTGCTAAGATTCCCATTTGCTCTGGGAAGGCTGTTGAGTTCTCTCATTTGTCTGGAAATTTGTCTTGGGTAGAAGAGACTCCGAATGCTATGGGTTGGACCAGAATGTGTCAGATTTCTGAACCCTTTGTTGCCGATGCAGTCAGATCATTTTATGCTTCACTGCAAGTCTCTGATGGGAACTCAGTTGTAGGGTATGTTAAAGGCACCAAAATCTTAATTTTTGAAGAGCTTTTGGTCGAGTTGCTAGATTGTCCCTACTCAGGGCACAGGCTTAGTGAGTTCATCCCTTTGGAAAAGCAAAGCTAGGGATTATTGGTAGCCTGGGGACTCTCAGCAAGCGAGGACTTCAAGTCAATGAGTTGTCTGCTGAGAAAAGGCTGATTCACTCTATTATTACCAATATCATCACTCCTAGAGCAGGAACTCACTCTTCCATCACTGCTAGGGATGGTAATTTGCTATTTTGGGCAATTCAGAGGCACAGGGTGAATCTGCCAGCAGTTATTCTGGAGAAGATGATTGCTTCAAAAGACCTCCAAGAATCTCTTCCATATGGATCTCTACTGACTCTTATCTTCAAGAAATTTTCAGTAGATCTGTCTAGAGAAATGTTTGTTGGTAACAAGGAGAAGATTGGTATTTTCACTCTGAAAAGAAGCAAGTACTCCTTGGTTGGTAAGAAGCAGAATTTGTGGTACAAAAGTTCAGTCCCTGAGTGTGAGCATGAAGTATATCCTGATGAATCTTTGGTTTCTCTGCTCACACATGAAGCCCCTGCATCCGAAGTTCAGCATGAACATCCTTCCATCCAGATCAGATCTGAAGAGTCCATTCCTGTACAAGAAGATGTTCCTCCAACCATTCCAGTTCCAGATGTTCCAGAGGACACCATCAATGATGTCCTAAGAGATCTCAGAGGCAAAAGAATCATTTCTGAAGATATTCCAGCCTCTTCCCCCCAGGATTACCTCTTTGAAGATAGAGAGCCTGACAACTCTCCTTCTCAGTTTGAGACCCGGCCAAGGTCTCAGGGGGAGAGCAGCAGTAGCCTCAGTAATATTTTGGAAATGGTTAGAAGTCAGAATGAGAACATGTCAGTTCTCCATATGCAAGTTGTTCTGTTAGATACTAAGTTTGATAGCTTGTCTGAGGAAGTCAAGCAAATCAAGGATCTCCTATTGCAGTTGGTGTGCCAACCAGGCACCTCTAGGCCATCAGGGCCTTTCTCCTCCCAGCAGCAAGAAGAGACAGTGCCAACTCAAGAAGAAGAACACCAAGCAGAACCTCAAGTACCTATACCTGAGGAACTAGAATTTAAGCAACCTGTCAAAGAACCATCAGTTCAGGGTGAAGAGCAGCCTATTGAATCTGAGCAGCAGCAAGTTGAGCAGACCACTGAGCAGCAGGCTCAGTTGGCAGTAGTTGTATTTAAACCAAGTGATCAGCAGCAGCAGCAGCAAGTGCAAGAATCAGAAAATCAGCCAGAAGAAGTGGCAACAGCTGTAGAGGACCCTATGCAGAAGGCAGTAGCCATGAGACCTCTCGAGCCCTCTCAAGATTGTTTGACTTTTATGAGAAAGGTGAAGAGGAGATTAGTCAAGGATGGTGTTCCTGTCAAACCAATCCTCCTTTCTCCTTCTTCCAAAGCCACATCTCCCACTGCTACACCTGCAACTGAACCTGCTTCATTAGCACCACTATCTCCACACTCCTCCTTGGATCTACTTCCAATAATCACTCCTGTAGATCACTTCAAACAAGATGTTAAGTTCTCCATCTACCCCTTGAAATATCAAGTTGAACCTCTTGAAGAGTTCACCATGACTCTTTCAACTCAACCTCCTCATTTTTATTCCTCTCTTCCTACAGCCTCAAAATCTGACTCCAAGAAAACAATAATGCCTTTAGTTGAGATACTTCCTAGCATCCAACTGTCAGCCTCCAAAGGACCCAAATTGGGACACAAACCTTCCTCTCTACTTCCTCCATTTTGGTATGCCTTCACTCATCACTCTGAATAACACATGAATTTGTTCAGAAAATATCTTGCCATTAGAGCATTTTTGGAAGTTCATGAGTTTCCAGATTTCACATTTGAACACTGGCTTCCTATTTTGATTCAAACTTCCCAACTTTCTATTTTTGATCTCCAACTCATATCTAGGAAGAGCCACTGCCTCACTCCCCAAGAATTTGTTGATCAATACCCTGAAGAGGCCGCCAGGTTCTTAGAAAATCAATCCAGAACCCATCACTTGACAATGCTCATCATCTTTCTCTTAGATTACATGCCCTTTTTGCAGAGCATCTCAGGGCCTCTCAGGCCAAGTACCTTGAAATGAGATCTTTCAACCATGAAAGGTTCAAATTGGGATTGCATGATGTTTCCAGAGGGCAGTATGAGGATTTGCTCTGAGGACAAAGAGAGATTACTCCTTCCTTGTTAGTGGCTTTGCCGTCAGGACTTCATCCTCCTTTGGTAGGAGCAGTCTCCTACAGAAGAGAATTTTCTGAAATATTCTTCAATAGATTCCTCCGGATTTCTGTCAGATTCAAAATCAAGTACCAATCTAAGCTCAGTTTCCAGAGGTTTATATTTATTCAGTTGTCAAAGAAATTCAGTTGTCAAAGAAATCCAAAGAAAATTCCTTCAACAAGAACGAAGAAAAACATTGGGAGCTCATCCAACCATTCCTGAAATCAATTCCTGCTGCTCTCTTGTTGCCTCGTTCAGCTAGAGTCTGAACTTTTTAGTTGTAATTTCTTGTTTATGTTGGGTTGAATGCATATTCATATCATTTCCCTCCTATTTTGATGATGACAAGAGGTAATGTTAAATCAATTCAATTGAAACATGTCAAAAACATCATACCTGAAATCAATGTTCAAAAAGCATATTTCAAATCACATTTATCATTGATGTTCATGATAAATCATTTAACTAATGATATATGTGTTTAATTTTCAGGTACAAACATTTTTATGCAAAAGATGTGTCGACACACCCATCAATGGTGTCGACACAACAACACAGATTCAAAGGCAAAATGTGTAAAAATGTTGAGACTGTGTCGACACGAGTCAAGAGTGTGTCGACACGAGTTGCAGTTTTTCAGAAATCAGTCCACCCAGGTCGACACACTCTCAGAGCAGGTCGACACTAGACCCAGTTCCCAGAACAGCCAGTTTGAAGAATTGGGACAACAGGTCGACACACTCCCAGAGCAGGTCGACACGGGACCTTCTTCCCAGAACAACATTTTCCATATTTTGGACAGTGTGTCGACACCACCACCAGGGCAGGTCGACACACTACGGGAAGTTTTCATCTTAAAGTGGATGGGTGCCACGTGTCAGCCCAGGCCGATGGGAATCAACCTAGGATCGTGTGCCCTTATACCTAAAGGTATCTTTGGACTCTTTTGGGTATAAAAGGACCTCTATTGGCCCTCCATCCACGTAAGAGAGACCCAACCAAAACTCTTAGAGCCTCCCGAAAGTTCCTGGCGGCTGCAAGAGGTTGTCTCCCTCCTCTGCTCTCCTGTGCTTCCAGAAGACCAATTCTCACCAATCCAAGTGTGAGAATTGGAGTGTGATCCCTGAAGAATCCTCAGAAGCATTCCAAGGAAGCAGATCCTATAGAAGCCTTCGTTGGAGAAGAATTCAAGGAAGATCCAACAACTCCAAAGTGCAGAGCATCGGCGTTGGACTTCAAGATTGCAAGCTTCTTCCCAATCCAAGCTTCTACAAGGGAGTACACTTGAAGAACGAAGCTATTTAATACAATTCACTGTACTTTTGTTCTTCTGAGATATCTTTTGAGATTATGCAAGTGCTTCTGCATATCTCTCATTAGTGTTCTCACTTTCGACTAGATCTATTGCTAGAAGGTCTATGTCTTGAGTTGGTGTCTAGCAACCATTGTGTGAGCATTGTGCTCAAGTTGTGTGAGCATTGTGCTCAGGTTGTTGTGAGCCGTAGTGCTCAGTTTGAGTTGTCTAACTCAAGAGTGTGTTGAGCAGTCTTGCTCAGTTGTTCTAGAGTAGTCTTGCTCTAGAAGGTGTGTGAGTTGTAAGCTCTCAAGTGTTGGAGTTGTCAGGCTCCAGTGGGTGTGTTACCCAGTTGTGTTAGTGAATCCTCACGGGTTGTGAGGGGTGGATGTAGGAATCACTTGGGTGATTTCCGAACCACCTAAAAATCCTGGTGCACTTGTCTATCTGTGGTTTGATTTCATTATCCGTTAGATGCTTGCATAGGATCGTTTAAAGTTCACTTAATCAACTGATTTCATATCTGCTTTTACCAACTCACTCAAATATCATCAGATCTGTGGTTTTTCACTGTTAAAATTGCCTCTGATTCAAAAGTGTTTTTAAACTGTTTAAGCTTCCGCAGAAAGTGGCATAGATCTATTCATCCCCCCCTTCTAGATCTTATCCACACCTTTTCCTCGATCTGATTTGATCTGAGCAATTTTTGTTTCTGAGTGTGGTGTGTTTGATTGTTTGCTCGTTTGTTTGTTTGCTTGCTTAGTTCTTTCTCTGTGTAATTTCTTTAGAGTCATGGATTCAAAGGGTTTCATAGCTGAGGGCCATTCCATAAATATGCCACCATTCTTTAATGGAACAGACTATTCTTATTGGAAGAATAGAATGCAAGTATTTCTGAGGGCCCAGAACTATGAGATCTGGAAAGTAGTTGAGGTGGGTCCCTTTGAGAACCAGGGAGAAGAAGATACCTGGACAAGGGAACAGATAAGGAAAGCCACATTGAATTATAGTGCCATGAACATGATTCAATGTGCTGTCCATCCCAAGGAGTATTCGAGAATCTCTATGTGCAAATCTGCCAAAGAGATGTGGGATAAACTCGAATTACTCTATGAGGGAGCATCTCAGGTCAAGGAGACCAAGGCAAATATTTTAGTTTCAGAATATGAACTTTTTATGATGAAGTCTAACGAAAATATTTCTGAAATGTTTGCCAGGTTCATGGTGATAGTCAATGGACTGAAGGCCTTGGGTAAGGAATACACTGATCCAGACTTGGTAAGAAAAATCTTGCGTTCACTTTCTTCAGTTTGGCATACTAAGGCCACTGTCATTGAAGATTCAAAAGATTTGTCCAAAATCTCTTTGGATGAATTGATTGGATCCTTAATGACATATGAAATCAACTTAAAAAGAAATGAAGAACACATAACTAAGACCAAGCCTATGGCACTTAAGGCCTCTTCAAGCAATAAAGATAAAAGTCAGGAAAAGACAAGCTCTGAAGAGTCTGAGTCAAATGAGGATGAGATTGCCCTCATGACCAGACAATTCAGGAAATTCTTGAAATATAGAAAAGGGAAAATGGCTGGGAAAAAGAAATTTTCCTCAGGTAAGAAAAACACTTCCTCTTCTAATTTCAACAAGAATTACAAAACTGACGAAAATATTGTCTGTTACAGGTGCAACAAACCAGGACACATGAAGGGAGAGTGTCCTGAGAACAAGAAGGATAAGCACAAGAAATTCCAGAAGTACAAGAAGCCAAAGGCCATGGTGGCCACTTGGTCTGACGAAGACTCAAGTGAGGAAGAAGAAGAGAAGAAATCCTCAAGCTCTGAAAGTGAGGAGGTTTGCTTCATGGCCAACAGCACAGATGAAAAGGTAAATACTTCTTTGAAGACTATACTGTTGAAGATTGGCAGGATGTGTATGCAGAACTGGTTGAAAGATATTCTGAAATGAGAAAAGAAAACAAACACATCAAAAAGAAAATTGAAAATCTTTACCATAACCAATCTTCAAACAATAGAACTTGTGAACTGGAAACTGAAGTAACAGAATTGCTTGAAGAAAAAGAAAATCTCCTGAACCTAATTGATGATCTAAAGCTTGCCTCTCAAAAGGCCTCCCAAGAATTCAAAAACTTAACAGAAAAGCTGGAAATTGAAAAACAAGAAAAACAACAGAAAATTGAAGAAATTATAACTCTTAAAAACCAGCTAAAGGAAAGGGAGGAGGTTATCCAAACCTTCACAAAAGGCCAAGATAACCTAGAGGCATTGCTAGGATCCAACATGACAACCACATCTCATGGATTAGGATTCAACAAAAAGAAACCAACAAAAGATAAATCTGGTGAGAAAAAGGGAAAAGCACCATTGATTAAATTTGTCAAGGGTCCTAATCTGGAAAACACAGAAATTCAACAAACAGCAAACAAAACCTTAAACAAAACACCAAACAAAGCAAAAACTCAAAAACAAAAGAAGACTATCAGGTCGACACAGTCCCCTGACAGGTCGACACCAGTCCACAAGAAGAAGACTTCTGTGGCTGTTGTGTCGACACCAGTTCAGGAGAGGTCGACCTGCTCAACACCAAAAATCACAAACAACTCAACCAAAAATTCAAATAAAAATCTGAAAAATAAGAAAAAGGTAAAAGAAATGATTCATAAAAAACCTTGGACCTCCAAGACAACAGTTCAAGATAATTGGACCAATCCTTGGAGCCAATGGTATGAAAATCCCTGTTGGTATCATCCTCAATTCTATTATCCAAATTTCTTGATGTACCAACAAAACCCATGGATTCCACCTCCTAATCTCAACTCCAATTTTCAAATGAAAAACTCCCCTCCTCCCAAAAACAAAGATCTTGGTGCTTTCATTCCTAAAAGAAAGAACAAACAGAAAAAGGCTGAAAACACCAAAGTAACAAAACAAAAGTCAAAAACAAATCAAATTTGGGTGAGAAAGGATTTGATATCTGTGCTCAATCATACTGATGGTCCCAACTCTGTTTGGGTACCAAAATCTTCTCTCCATTGATCTTTTTGCAGGAAAGTCGTGCACCCAAATCCAATGTATGGTTCTTGACAGTGGGTGTTCACGACATATGACTGGAGATAGAGCAAAATTTTCCTGTCTGATTGAAAAGGAGGGAGGGTCAGTTACTTTTGGAGGTAAAAATAAAGGAAAGATCTTAGGATCTGGAAAGGTTGGTCAAACTTCTTCAAACTCAGTAGATAATGTTTTATTAGTTGATGGTCTTGATTATAATTTGCTCAGTATCAGCCAACTATGTGACAAAGGTCACAAAGTTGTGTTTGAATCTGATTTTTGTAAGATAATTGATTCATCAACTGATAAAATCAAATTCTTTGGAAAAAGAGAAAACAATGTCTACATGATCAACCTTAATAAAAACTTTTCTGAAAATCTTTGTTTTGTTGCAAATAAAGATGAAATTGCATGGACTTGGCACAAAAGACTTGGCCATGCAAGTTTCAGAACTTTGAATAAATTGTTAAGATTGAAACTGGTTAAGGGTCTTCCTGAATCTTTTTCTAATGTTGAAGGTCAAGTTTGTGGGATATGTGCTAAAGGAAAACAAACTAGGAAATCTTTTAAAACCTTCAATGAGGTACTTACATCTAGCCCACTAGAACTTCTTCACATGGACCTTTTTGGGCCAACAAGAGTTCTAAGCTTAAGTGGCAAAAGATATGGGTTTGTAATCATTGATGATTTTACTAGATTTACTTGGGTTATCTTTCTATCCCACAAAAGTGATACTTGCCTTGAATTCAGGAATTTCTGTACCACTATCTTAACAACTTATCCATATAAAATCAAAAACATTTTAACTGATCATGGGGGAGAATTTGATAACACATCCTTTTCTGATCTATGTGCTGAATTTCAAATATTTCACAAGTTTTCTTCACCAAGAACTCCAGAACAAAATGGAGTTGTGGAAAGAAAGAATAGAACTCTTGTGGAAATGGCTAGATCCATGCTCTTAGGAAGTAATCTGCCCAAATCCTTCTGGGCTGAAGCTGTTAACACAGCTAATCATATCCTAAATAGAGCTTTGATCAGACCAAAGATCAGAAAAACCCCCTATGAATTGTTGAAAAACAAAAAGCCAACTGTTTCTTATTTCAAAACTTTTGGGTGCAAATGCTTTGTACACAATAATAACAAAGAAAACCTTGACAAGTTTGATGCTAAGAGTCAGGAAGCCATCTTCCTTGGCTATTCTGAAGTGTCAAGGGCTTTCAAAGTGTACATTCTAAAAACCAAATCAGTTGAAGAATCTCCACATGTTATTTTTGATGAAAATTCCTTTTCCACTAATGATTCTAAATCTTGCAGGGAAAGACAAGACAATGAAGAGGATGACCTCATTGTGGATTCTTCACCAACTGTTGAGGAGCTTGTCAACAATGAAGAGAACCTGAACAATTCACCATCTTCAAATGGGTCAGGTAACATTGCTCCAGAAATGGATACTTCTCAACAGGTAATTTCTGAACCTCGATATCTGAGAGATCACCCATTAGACAGTGTAGTTGGCAATTTAAATGATAGAGTAAGGACCAGATCATCCTTCTTGCAAAATATTGAAGAAGACTCACTAGCTCTAATTTCCCAAATTGAACCCAAATCAATTGATGAAGCCTTATCCAGTTCTGATTGGATCAATGCCATGCATGATGAGCTTCATCAATTCGAAAGAAATCAAGTATGGGAATTAGTACCTAGGCCTAGTGACCAAGCAGTGATTGGCACTAGATGGGTCTTCAGAAACAAATTGAATGAATCTGGTCAGGTAATTAGAAATAAAGCTAGGCTAGTTGCAAAGGGGTACAATCAAGAGTTTGGTATTGATTTTGAAGAGTCATATGCCCCTGTAGCTAGACTAGAAGCAGTCAGAATTTTCCTTGCTTTTGCATCCTCCATGAAATTCAAAGTCTATCAAATGGATGTCAAAAGTGCATTCTTAAATGGATATATAAAGGAAAATGTTTTTGTTGAACAACCTCCTGGATATGAAAATGAAAAATATCCTAACCATGTTTTCAAGCTTAATAAGGCTCTCTATGGTCTTAAGCAAGCTCCAAGAGCTTGGTATGACCGGTTGAGTTCCTTTTTACTTGAAAAAGGATATTCTAGAGGTAATGTTGATCAAACATTGTTCACAAAAACAATAAAAAATCAAATAATTGTGGTCCAAATTTATGTTGATGACATAATTTTTGGCTCCACCAATAAAGGCCTTTGCACTGAATTTTCAAATCAAATGAAGAATGAATTTGAAATGAGCTTGATGGGAGATTTAACATTCTTTTTGGGATTGCAGGTGAACCAAACAATGAAGGAATCTTCATCAGTCAAACCAAATATGTCAAGGAGCTATTAAAGAGGTTTGACTTTCAGAACCTTAAGCACTCAAGCACACCAATTGCAATTAATGCTAAACTAGAAGAAGATCCATCTGGTAAGTCAGTAGATCCAAAGACCTACAGAGGTATGATTGGCTCTCTGCTCTATCTTACAACTTCTAGACCTGATATTCAGTTCTGTGTGTGTTTATGTGCTAGATTCCAATCTAATCCTAAAGAAAGTCACATGCTTGCTGTTAAACGAATTTTCAAATATCTTGTTGGAACATGTGACTTAGGTATTTGGTATCCTGCTGGTTGCAAGTTAGATCTGTTTGCCTATTGTGATGCTGATTATGCTGGGTGCAAATTAGATAGAAAAAGCACAAGTGGCTTGTGTCTATTTCTAGGTGGGTGCCTTATCTCTTGGGCTTCTAAGAAGCAACATTCAGTTGCTCTGTCAACTGCAGAGGCTGAGTATGTTGCTGCTGGTAGATGTGGAACTCAGATTCTCTGGGTGAAACATCAACTTCTTGATTACAACCAAGATTTAGGGTGTGTACCCATCCTATGTGATAACACTAGTGCCATAAATTTATCTAAAAACCCCATTCAGCACTCCAGAACAAAACACATTGAAATTAGGCATCATTTCTTGAGAGATGAGGTTGCAAAGAAATCTTTTGAACTCCATTTTATTGAAACTGAAAAACAAATTGCAGACATATTCACTAAACCCCTTCCTGAAAACAGATTTTCATCTTTAAGGAGAGAACTTGGTCTTTGTAAATGTCCACCTTCTTGATCTCTCTCAAGGTTTGGGTTGAGTGTTATGCATGGTCTAAGGGGGAGTTCTTTGCATTTCATAATTCTTTGCTTCCTTCAGTTACATTGTTCATATCTCTCTCACTTTCAATTCTATTCCCTTTTTAAATAAATTCTCCAACTCTGATTGTGTTAAAATTTCTTGGTATATCAAATAGTGATTTGGAGAAGGACAAGTTATGCTTGTCTGGACACTTTCACTATGTGAAAGTATATGTCTCCGCCAAGTACTAAGAAATGGATATGCAATTGTTGAGGGGGAGCTTTTACTGTTCAAAGAGGATACCTTTTCTGATTTCAAAAACTTGCTTATTTTCACTTCCTTTTCTTTTTGATAATGAATTCTTCAACTCTTATTGTATTGAAACTTCTTGGTATATCAAATGGTGACTTGGAGAAGGACAGGTTATGCCTGTCTGGACACTTTCACTATGCGAGAGTATGTGTCTCCGCCAAGTACCAAGAAATGGATATGCAATTGTTGAGGGGGAGTCCTCGTTGTCCAAGAAGAAAACTTTTCTGATTTCCAAAATTTACATATCTTTATTTTGATGAAAAGTGGTTGAAATCATCATCTCAGGGGGAGCTAGAAAATTCACAAGTCATGACTTTGCAAAATTCAAAACTTTTCTTGAATTTCATCAATTCCTTGCATGATGTCATCATTTAGAAGTCTAGAGTCTCAAAATGAACCCTTGAGTGATCTATTATATTTTTCTCTAATCAACTTTCAACTATATCTCTCAACCCACAGAAATTCAGATCTCTTCCTAGACTAAACATCAACTTGTGCTTTGAACTTAAAACATTTCCTTGTTTGCAACTGATGATTGAATGTATTTGAATTCTATCTCACAAACTCTCCAAAAATTGTTAAAATCCAACAGAGCAATGGCACTTGTGCTGAGAAACTGCACACCTTCACAATGAATGAAGTGCCATGTATGTCATGAGGCACTATTGCTAACTCTGTTCAAAGGGGAAACAAAATAAAAATAAATTCAAAACAAAAGCAAAATGTGCTATGTTTTTGATGATGACTGAGTAACTAGAAATATTGGCGTCTACAAAACGTATATTTTCATGTCAAAAGGCCATCATTTACCCCTTTGAGACTTGATAATGACTAAATCTTAAGTAACCAGGGACTATGGTGTGTAAAAAGCACTAGTACTTGAGTGAAAGAGATTTATATCATTTGACAGTTTGTTAAAAGAACAAAATGTGAACATTATTGGAGATTTGTCTAGAAAGAATCATCTTCATTTCTCATTAAGTTGTTCTTTAAGATTGTGTTTTATTTTCAACACAACTGCATTTAGTCTAGATGACATCTTTAATTCTTTAAAGTTGAGAAATATGGTAGTTTATAGTTGATTGTTAGATATATTATATCCCTCAATTTCTCATTTTGTTGATTCAAGTCTTGGAATGCTAATATCCTGTTGGAAATTATTTGAAAAACTTGAATTGTGATGAATTTTTGCAAAATATAACAAATGAATTTTTAAGCCTCTTAAAAATCCTTGAATTGATAATTCCTCTCATTGTTTATCATTCTAAAGATGTCCAAAATTTCTCAAAAATTTCCTCTCAAAAAGTCAAAGTTTCTTCAAAGGCCGTGTCGATACAATTCTCTCTCATGTCGACACACTTTCGGTCAGGTCGACACACCCTTCATCATGTGTCGACACTGCCTTCTTGCCAGACCCTTTTCAAACCTTTCGGGTTCATGATAAGCCATCTTGTTCCTGCGGGGCAGTATACCACTGCACCCCTTTTAGGCATCAGGTCGACCCGACGGCCAAATTCTCACCGTTTCCAGCAAGAACTCTTCCCATTTCTCTCTAGCTCTCATCCTCTTTCCATCACCTCTCCATTCTTCCATCTCCTCTCCGAATTCCACTCTCCTTTGCACCATGGTCAGGAAATTGGGTCCCCGCCGTGGCGCAAGGTCCAGTGCCTCTTCTAGGCCGATTCCGGCAGACAGTGCCGTTGCCCAGTCAGAAAGAAGGTCTAAGCGAAGGAATGATCCTGCCGAGCAACCAGGATCCTCTTCAGCACCTCAAAGGGCAGCCAAGAGAGGTAGACCATCATCTTCAGGAAGAGGTAGTTCTCCTCCAAACCCTAGAATAGAAATTCCGGGCGATTCTTCTGAGAACCCTAAGGAATCATCTTCCTCTTCTTCTGAGTCTTCTGAATCCCAAGAGGATATTCCCTCAGAGTCAGTCAGTGCAGCCAAGTTGATTTTGAAGCCCCGAATTCTAGACCTATCAGACATTCAGCTAGCAGACTCTTTTCCTGAAATTCAAACCTATTTCTCCTTTCAATCTTGGATACCCTTTATTTCTGAGTTTCAAGTCTGTTATCCAAGATTAGTTAGAGAATTCTACAAGAACCTCACCTGCACAGAAGAAGGATATGAATCTAAAGTTAAAGGAATAGCCATAGATATGCCAACTGAAAAAGCTGCCTCCATTTTCAAAGTGCCAGATGAAGGGGCAGACTATCATGAGTTTGAATTTGATCTACATGAAGCCTATTCCATCTTGACAGGCCTTCCTGCAGATGCATCAGATCCCAAACAGACCTATGTAACCAGGTTCAATGCCAATACATTTCCACCTGTGTTAAGGGTCATCCACCACATTTTGACCACCATAATTACCCCTCAAGGTGGTGGAAGGGATAGGTTGACAGACATTCAGAGGTTCATCCTTTATTGCATGGTGAAGACATCAAGATCAACCTCCATGTGATTCTCTATCAAATTATATCTGAAACAACAAGGAAAGACCTAAAGAGATCACTTCCTTATGGAGCACATCTGACCTCAGTGTTCCAGCACTTTGGTGTGCCCTTGGAGAATGAGAAGTCCCAATCTATTCCCAAGTCCAATATCTACACCTTTAAGAATATCCAGAAGTTTATGGGATTTAGATTGGAGGGCAATCAAATTAGAAGAGGGCCAGTTGTAGTTGAGGCCCCTCAAGCTCAGGAGGAACAGCCTCAAGATCATGGGGGATAGCCCCAAGCTCAGGAGGACCAGCCTCAGGTTCAAGGGGACCAGCCCCAAGCACAAGAGGAACAGCCTCCAGCTGAAGGGGACCAGCCCCAAGATCAAGAGGATCCCCCACCTGTAAATGAGGGACAGCCTCAAGTCCCAACTGATGGTGACATTCCTTTTCATGCCCCTCTCTCACCTCAACTTCCTCATTTCTCTCCATAACCCTCTTTCCAACCATCCACATCCTCTGGTGGGCCTTCTGTTTCACCAGAGTTGTTCTCCTTCCTCAATGAAAAATTTGAAACCTTGAACTCTTCCATTCAAACCATGTCAACATCATTTGAGTTGAGGATTCAAAGACTGGAGAACACAGTATCTGCCAAGTTTATAGAGCAGAAAGCAGCCTCAGATTATGCAGCTCAAAGATTTAATAGGCTTATTGGCACCTTGGGAGATGCATCAATTGAGCTAAAACAACATCAAGAGAAACTAGAGCAGGTTCTTAAGGGAATTTTGGCAAATTCCCAAGCTGATGTGTTCAACACAAAGCAAACTCTACATGAGATCACCAGCACTAGACTCTCCTTTGCACACTTTGTGGATGATTTGGAAAGCATAAGAAACTTCAATGAACATATTGACAAGCAGATATCAGATTTGACCAAGGAATTCAAGATAATGCAAAGACCTGGTTGGTCAGCTGGTTCATCTTCATCCTCACAACCCATTGCAGCTGATCTAGCCAGACTTCAAGCCACCTTAATCGAGAATTCAGATAGAATGGAACACTTTTTGGTCACAAAAATGATCACCATTCAAGATCAAATCAAGACTAGCTTGAATTTCATGGAGAAAAGATTGTCTGACATAGAGACCATTCTTCTTCCCATTCCTCCTCCTCCTCCATCTTCTACTTAATGTAATTTCTCTTTTGATGATGTCAAAGGGGGAGAAGAAAGAAAGAACAAATGTTTGTAATCTTTTGGAATGATTGTAATGGTTCTCTTGTAATGGCTCTCTTGTTGAATGAAATGAAATGTTTTGCTTGGCTTGAATGATTTTCTCAATTGTGTATTTACTGTGATTGAAAATCTTTTTGTGAATGTGATTGAATGATTACTTGTCAAGTTGCTTGACTTCTGTGTACAAAAATTCTCATTTCAAGTAACATTGTGTTCCACAAGTACATCATCATCTGTTACTAAAACATATCAAAAGGTCTTTGACAAGTTTAAACAAAAAGAAAATAAAAATGTGAATAACAAAAAATTGCTTAAAATCTCATTTCATCAAAACCTCATTGTAATATGGATTTATTGTTGCCATCATCAAAAAGGGGGAGATTGTTGGGTTGAATGCATATTCATATCATTTCCCTCCTATTTTGATGATGACAAGAGGTAATGTTAAAGCAATTCAATTGAAACATATCAAAAACATCATACCTGAAATCAATGTTCAAAAAGCATATTTCAAATCACATTTATCATTGATGTTCATGATAAATCATTTAACTAATGATATATGTGTTTAATTTTCAGGTACAAACATTTTTATGCAAAAGATGTGTCGACACACCCATCAATGGTGTCGACACAACAACACAGATTCAAAGGCAAAATGTATAAAAATGTTGAGACTGTGTCGACACGAGTCAAGAGTGTGTCGACACGAGTTGCAGTTTTTCAGAAATCAGTCCACCCAGGTCGACACACTCTCAGAGCAGGTCGACACTAGACCCAGTTCCCAGAACAGCCAGTTTAAAGAATTGGGACAGCAGGTCGACACACTCCCAGAGCAGGTCGACACGGGACCTTCTTCCCAGAACAACATTTTCCATATTTTGGACAGTGTGTCGACACCACCACCAGGGCAGGTCGACACACTACGGGAAGTTTTCATCTTAAAGTGGATGGGTGCCACGTGTCAGCCCAGGCCGATGGGAATCAACCTAGGATCGTGTGCCCTTATACCTAAAAGGTATCTTTGGACTCTTTTGGGTATAAAAGGACCTCTATTGGCCCTCCATCCACGTAAGAGAGACCCAACCAAAACTCTTAGAGCCTCCCGAAGTTCCTGGCGGCTGCAAGAGGTTGTCTCCCTCCTCTGCTCTCCTGTGTTTCCAGAAGACCAATTCTCACCAATCCAAGTGTGAGAATTGGAGTGTGATCCCTGAAGAATCCTCAGAAGCATTCCAAGGAAGCAGATCCTGTAGAAGCCTTCGTTGGAGAAGAATTCAAGGAAGATCCAACAACTCCAAAGTGCAGAGCATCGGCGTTGGACTTCAAGATTGCAAGCTTCTTCCCAATCCAAGCTTCTACAAGGGAGTACACTTGAAGAACGAAGCTATTTAATACAATTCACTGTACTTTTGTTCTTCTGAGATATCTTTTGAGATTATGCAAGTGCTTCTGCATATCTCTCATTAGTGTTCTCACTTTCGACTAGATCTATTGCTAGAAGGTCTATGTCTTGAGTTGGTGTCTAGCAACCATTGTGTGAGCATTGTGCTCAAGTTGTGTGAACATTGTGCTCAGGTTGTTGTGAGCCGTAGTGCTCAGTTTGAGTTGTCTAACTCAAGAGTGTGTTGAGCAGTCTTGCTCAGTTGTTCTAGAGTAGTCTTGCTCTAGAAGGTGTGTGAGTTGTAAGCTCTCAAGTGTTGGAGTTGTCAGGCTCCAGTGGGTGTGTTACCCAGTTGTGTTAGTGAATCCTCACGGGTTGTGAGGGGTGGATGTAGGAATCACTTGGGTGATTTCCGAACCACCTAAAAATCCTGGTGCACTTGTCTATCTGTGGTTTGATTTCATTATCCGTTAGATGCTTGCATAGGATCATTTAAAGTTCACTTAATCAACTGATTTCATATCTGCTTTTACCAACTCACTCAAATATCATCAGATCTGTGGTTTTTCACTGATAAAATTGCCTCTGATTCAAAAGTGTTTTTAAACTGTTTAAGCTTCCGCAGAAAGTGGCATAGATCTATTCATCCCCCCCTTCTAGATCTTATCCACACCTTTTCCTCGATCCTTCAGTTTAAACCTACTTGCTACTATGTACTGTTTGCCATTTTATAGATGCAATTTCTTCCTACTTGTGAAATTCTCAAATGTTTTATCCTTTCTGTTAATGTCACAAAGGGGGAGAAAAAGGTATAAACATAGCATATGATACATATCTATTTAAAGACTTTTGTCATTAACAAAAAGGGGGAGAATTGTTGAGCAAATACCTCTAAGAAATCTAATGACTTTCTTAGATTTTATAAAACTATGTTTTTTCTATGACAAATCTTTAAATATATGTTTTATATCACAAAAATCTTTTTTCAAGAAAGCATATCCTAAAAATTTCTAAGGCCACAACTATCTCTCAACATACTGAATCCGACTGCCATATTCAACTCCTTCAGAATAGCAGTCAGAAATCAAAGTCCACATTGTTTACATAGTATTCGACTCATACAGTCGAATACCTCCGTTCTGCATTCGACTCTTACAGTCGAATACCTCCGTTCTGCATTCGACTCATACAGTCAAATACCTTTATTCTGCATTCGACTCATACAGTCGAATACCTTTGTTCTGCATTCGACTCATACAGTCGAATACCTTTATTCTGCATTCGACTCATGACTTTGACTCTTACAGTAGAACGTCTGCTCTGTATTCGACCAATACCTTCAAATGCTTAAAATACTTTAGAAACTCTGTATTCAACTGTAGTCGAATCATATTGATCTCTCGAGTCGAATCACTCTTTCTTCAATCGACTCATCTGTTCACATTCGACTACACTGAAATCCTATACTTTACTTTTCACACCACCAGTTCTATATGAACATCATCAAATCTAGTTTGTGTAGTTTTAACAACCAGATTGCTGTATGACTTCGAAAAGTTATTATTATATTTTTAACAGGATCTTGACATGAAAGCTCTCAAATTAATTATCCTATGCTAAACATGTTCTGAAAAGTGTCTCATTAAATTTCTCAGTACTGATGTCCTACCTTGCCTTATTGTTAGCTTCTCAAGACACATAGCATTTATGTAAAATTCAAACGCATGGCATCTGACCATCTCACCTACCACTGACAGACCCATACTTTAACTTTTTGTCTGTCTGTCTGCTATCTGTAATACTGATGGGATACGAGGTTCCATACTTTGTACTGAACTTTTCTGACCCACCTACCATAAGGGTATGGAGATACATTTTTTCGTTTTGTCTTGTCCATGCAATAGGCATTTATTGAGCAAGTGTTCAGCATGCCTCTCCCTCAGCTATTTGTTACAAGAGCTTATCTTCTAGCTGTTAACAAAATAAAGACCTCGGGAAGAAGCTATTTTGAAGACCTGCTGGGCAATATCTTCAGGACACAAAGAAACTCAGAATTCCTCCTCAAACGGCTATATTGCAAATGACCACAAGCTTCAACGGTCATCTTCTAAAACGGTCATAATTTGAAGACTATAAAAGGAGCTCAAGAGGAAGAGAACATATACAATATACTGAGAGATACATACAGTGATACATAGAATCCACAAGTGTTTCAAGTCTCATTCTCCTAAAAGAGCCATTCGACTTCCTCAAGCTCTCTGAAGCCTTCATGCTTGATTTCCTTCAAGAGTTTCCTTGTGCTCAGATAGGAGAAGTTCTATCTGTGGGTGGCAATTGTACTCAGTGTCAATTCTCTTTAGTCCACCCCCTTTCACTTCAGATAGGATTTAGAATCAATTCTATATTTGTTGTATCTATTTGAAGTCTGTGTGTTTGTGCTCAATTTTGAGGCAAACACACCCTTGTCAATCTTTCTTTGTACTTGAGCATAAGTCTATCTCTGCACTTTGCCCCTCTTGTGAAGGGAAGGCCTTGGTGAAAAGGCATTTCTGTACCCCTGTATAGGGAAGACTTGCTTGGGAGCAAGTGGGTATTGTAATTCCTCTCAAGGGTCAGAGCAACCGGTTGAGATTGCACATGAATATACCTAAGTCATCATCCCCATTGCATGCTAAGTATGTCCACATGTGTAGAAAACACTAATAAGAAGTGAAAGATAGATAAGAAAATGGTTAGAAAACTTAGTAACCTAGCTCTAATGGTGGCTGAAATTTTATTACAGCCATGGCTTCGAGAGGTAGGCGTGGTGGAGCGCCGGCCCGTGAGGACGAGCCGCGACGTGACGAGCAGGCGGAGCAGCTGGCCCCGGCACCGCCAGGTCCTGTACTTCCCCCCCCGCCACCTGTGGACTATGGAGTATTCATGCAAGGTCTGGTGCAAGCCATGCAGACCCAGGCTCATACCCAGGCAGGACTCCAGGCACAGTTGGAGGCTCAGGTTAGACTAATAAAATGATTAACAGTCTGTTTTAATTGCTTATGTGATATTATGTTGATTGTATATTGATTGATGTGTGCTGTAGCAGGCTCAAGTACCAGCTCAGGACCATGGTGGGCCTTCTACCATGGAGAGATTCAAGAGGATGCTACCACCCTCTTTTAAGGGGGAGAGCGATCCGTTAATGGCAGAAAGCTGGATGAGGGAGATAGAGAAGATCTTCCGAGCCATCAGGTGTGCAGATGACGATAAGGTTACGTTAGCCACCTACATGCTACAGGTATGTGTTGATTTTGTATGATTGCATGTTTTGTTTAGTTAGAACTGTTAGTTGGAGCTTATGAACGGTGTACTGCAGGAAAGAGCTGATGCTTGGTGGGCTTCATTGCTGCGTACCCGATTTGAGGACGGAGCTATCGACGTTGCTTGGGACGAGTTCGTAAGGCTCTTTCGGGCCAAGTTCGTCCCCGAGCATGTGCAAGATCAGATGGAGCAGGAATTCCTATCCTTGGCTCAAGGCTCCATGACCGTGCTGGAATATGAGGCAAGATTTTTTGAACTTTCTAAATATGCACCTCATATCGTAGCAGATGAGCGCAGGAAGACCAAGAAGTTCGTGATGGGACTCAAGCCATCACTGCGGACGAGACTCGTGGCGTTTGACCACCGCACGTTGGATGAGGCCCTCAGTGCTGCCTGCAGGCAGGAGGGAGAGATGGAGCAATATATGGAGGAAAAGAAGGCTTCGCAGAAGAGGCCAGCGACGACATTCTAACGGCAAGACAAGAAGAAAACGGTGTACCAGACACCGCAGCAAACCGTGGCAGTCGACAGTTCACAGGTACCTTCTGTACGTTCCCCTGGTGTGAAGAAGGAGTGTCCCCATTGCGGGAAGATACATGGTGGTTCCGAGTGTTGGTTGGTAGCGGGTAGATGCTTGAAGTGCGGGAGCAGCGACCACAAGATCAAAGATTGCCCAAGACTTCAATAGGGAGCTCAGCGTGGAGCGCCAGCCCCAGCAGTAGCGGCAGCCGCGCCAGCTACAGGAAGACCAGGAAGGCCTTGAGCCCCAGCTCGAGTGTTTGCTTTAGCTCGTGAGGACGCCGAGCAGGCGGAGCATGTCACCGAAGGTACGGTTTTGCTTTTAGGTGTGCACGCTCGGGTTTTGTTTGACACGGGTGCTACTCACTCGTTCATTTCCGAGCGGTTCGCTAGGCAGTTAGCCCTAGAGTCAGGCATAGAGTCTGAGGAGTTAGAGGTCCCTTTGTCTGTGCACACCCCTGCGGGTACAGTATCGACTAGGAAGTGTATTCCGTCGTTACTTGTGTGCATTGAGGATAGAATCCTAGATGGTTGTTTCTTCTTGCTAAAGATGAAGGACTATGATGCTATTCTTGGTCTGGATTGGCTAGAGGAGCACTATGCGTTAGTGGATTGTCTTCGGAAGAGGATCGTTTTCCGCATTCCTGGTGAGGATGAGTTCTCTCACCCCTTGCCAAGGAACTGGGCGGGAAAGATGGTCATCTCTGCCATGAAGGCGATGCGCATGGTGAACAAGGGTTGTGACGCTTTTCTTGCCAGCGTTGTGTTAGTGCCAGAGGCTGATGAGTCACTTACTCTTGCAGAGATTGAGGTAGTGCAGGATTTTCCAGATGTCTTTCCTGATGATTTGTCTGGATTGCCACCGGATAGAGAGATAGAGTTTACCATAGAGTTGCTTCCGGGCACCTCGCCTATCTTGAAGGCTCCATATCGGATGGCACCTGCAGAGTTAGACGAGTTGAGGAGGCAGTTGCAAGAGCTGCTTGATAAGGGATTTATTCGCCCTAGTGTTTCCCCTTGGGGCGCACCTGTATTATTCGTCAAGAAGAAAGACGTGTCACTTAGGTTGTGCATTGACTATAGGAAGTTGAACCAAGTGACTGTGAAGAACAGGTATCCCTTACCTCGTATTGATGACTTGTTTGACCAGTTGCGAGATGCATCAGTCTTTTCTAAGATTGACTTGTGATCTGGTTATCATCAGTTGAGGATTTGGAGTGAGGATGTGTCGAAGACAACATTTAGAACCCGTTATGGACATTATGAGTTCTTGGTCCTTCCTTTCGGATTGACCAATGCCCCTGCAGCGTTCATGGATCTCATGAACAGGGTGTTTAGGCCTTATTTAGATAGCTTTGTCGTAGTGTTTATTGACGATGTGTTGGTCTACTCTCCGGATGAGGCCACGCACCGTCAGCATCTGAGGTTAGTGTTAGAGGTTCTTCGTGAGCACAAGCTGTATGCTAAATTCAGCAAGTGCAATTTTTGGTTGCGCGAGGTTCATTTCCTCGGGCATGTTATCTCCGGTGCTGGTGTTGCAGTTGATCCAGCAAAGGTCCAGGCAGTTATGGATTGGGAGGTTCCCAAGACCCCTTCGGAGATTCGTAGTTTTATTGGGTTAGCTGGTTACTATCTGCGATTCATTGAGGGTTTCTCATCCATCGCCGCCCCCTTGACAAAGCTGACCAGGAAGGTTGAGAAGTTCGTATGGTCTGAGGTATGTGAGCGTAGCTTCCATCTATTGAAAGCTAAGCTTACTTCTGCTCCGGTATTGGTATTGCGTAGTGGTCTAGAGGGCTTTGCCATTTATACGGATGCGTCTCAGATTGGTTTGGGCTGTGTGCTCATGCAGTAAGAAAGGGTAGTGGCCTATGCTTCTCGTCAATTAAAGGAGCATGAGAAGAACTATCCGACTCATGACTTGGAGCTCGCAGCAGTGGTTCATGCACTAAAGATCTGGAGGCACTATCTTTATGGTGTCAGATTTGAGGTGTTTATCGACCACAAGAGCTTGAAGTATCTTTTCTCCCAAAAGGAATTAAACCTGAGGCAGAGAAGATGAATTGAGTTCTTGAAGGACTATGACTTCGACCTTCAGTATCACCCTGGAAAGGCGAATGTCGTAGCGGATGCTCTTAGTAGAAAGAGGTCTTCGCTCCAGCAGGATTGGAAGATGTTGGAGGATGCGGCGTACTCTATGACCGAGTTAGAGCCATCGCTGTGTCAGGCTTTTGTAGCTCAGCTATCCCTTAGATCCTCTGTGTTGGATGAGGTGATCGAGCAACAGGAAGCCGACCCTAGATTGTTAGAATTAGTGGGTAAGGCAGGCATTGCTCGTGATGAGGACGGTGTGATTAGATTTCAGCACCGTGTTTGTGTCCTTGATTTAGTAGATGTCCGTGAGCATGTGTTAGCGGAGGCTCATAGATCGCGATTCTCTATTCATCCGGGTAACACTAAGATGTATCAAGACCTGAAGAGATCATTTTGGTGGTCCGGCATGAAGAAGGATGTTGCGGATTATGTGTTTAGATGTCTAGTGTGTCAGCAAGTGAAGGCCGAGCGACAGCGACCATCTGGCCTTATGCAGAGGATGGATATCCCAGTGTGGAAGTGGGAAGCTGTCACTATGGACTTCATTTTGGGTTTGCCTCGATCTAGGAGGGGCAATGACTCGATTTGGGTAGTTGTAGATAGATTCTCGAAGACTGCTCATTTCTTACCTATGAAGAAGAAGCAATCAGTAGAGAGTTTAGCTAGATTGTATGTTAGTAGTGTCATTAGATTGCATGGTGTGCCGAAGTCGATCATTTCGGATCGAGATCCGAGATTCACTTCGAGATTGTGGAAGGGTCTTCAGGATGCTTTAGGTTCGGAGCTGAAGCTCAGTTCAGCGTTTCATCCCCAGACTGACAGATAGTCCGAGAGGACTATCCAGACGCTCTAGGATATGTTGAGAGCGTGTGTTCTGGATTGAAAGGATGATTGGGAGCGTCATTTACCTCTTGTGGAGTTCGCATACAACAACAACTTTCATGCGAGTATTGGTATGGCTCCATTCGAGGCTTTGTATGGTAGGCCCTGCAGATCTCCGTTATGTTGGGAGGAGACTGGTGATAGGCAGTTGATCGGACCGGAGTTAGTTCAAGAAACTTCGGATAAGATCCAGCTTATCAAGAAGAGGCTTGTTGCGGCACAGGATAGGCAAAAGAGCTATGCCGACAACAGGAGAAAGGATTTGGTGTTCGAGGTTGGCGATCATGTCTTCTTGAAGATATCGCCTACTCGAGGTGTTGTCAGATTTGGCAGGCATAGTAAGTTGAGCCCTAGGTTCATGGGCCCATATGAGATTCTCAGACGTTTGGGCAGCGTGGCATATGAGCTAGCATTACCCCCAGCTTTGGCTAGCGTTCACCCTGTATTCCACGTATCTATGCTCAGGAAGTATGTCCGAGATCCGTCTCATGTGATTAGTCATGAGCCAGTGGAGATCCAGCCAGATCTTTCGTATGTCGAGCAAGCAGTAGCTATTATTGATCGGAAGGTTCAGCATCTCCGGAACAAGAGTATTGCGTCGGTGAAGGTCCTACGGCGGAACTTCTCACGAGAGGAGGCTACTTGGGAGCTTGAGGATGCGATGAAGAAGAAGTATCCCCTTTTGTTTGAGTAGTGCCGTTCTAACTTCGAGGACGAAGTTTCTTTTAAGGGGGAGAGGGTGTAAGGCCCTCGAATTTTTCTGGATTTTTGCATGTAAATAATTCGTGTCGTGTATGTACGTATGTATGTATCTACGTATGTATTAATTAGTGTACTTGTGTGTGTATGTATATAATAAATAATGTATGTATTGCTTGATGGTAGTGTGTACACAAAACTATATAGGTATTACATGTATATATGCATGATGTACATGGGTTTCTGCATGTTTTAGACTTCTGGCCGATGGCCAGATTGGCGTCAATCCCATAGCCGATTATGTGCTGTCAGCGTCAACCCCATGGACGTCAATACTAATCCCAGCGTCCAACGATATGGACGCCAACTTCTCTGACCTGCATGCGTTGCAGAGCCAGAAATTCCGGAATCAAGGCAACTCACCCATTGGGGAGCTGTCTCCCAACGGTCTGAGAGCCATCTTGTCACCCCATGCGTAGGAGAGAAGCCTCTCCCATATGTCTAAACCCGAATTTTCTCCCCAACCCTTCTCCTTACCCTTTTGCAAGAGAGAAAGAAGAGAAGAAACCCTAGTTTCTGAACTGAGGAAAACCCCCACTTTGGAACCCAAAATCCGAGCTTCTGGAGCTTGATCCGGCGTTCTTCTGCAACTGGAGGCTAGAGGGAACCAAGGAGAAGGCTTCCCCACCACTGCTGTAGCACTTGCATCGACCTAGAACCCGGAGGAGAGCTCTTTTGGAGGCTTCTTGGGACTGCCCAAGGAGAGCTTCTCCGACCCATTTAGATCCCTTGGAGTTTTTCTAGAGGCAAGTACCCCATTCATAACGTCCCTGTATGTGTCTAGGATGGTTTTACAATTTTTATGAATTTTCCCTCATGTCCTAGACCCCCACATTCACCCCATCTTTGGAGCTCGGGTCTGTGTTCTGCACAGACCCGACATTAATGGCAATGTCCCTTGACGCTGAGATCATGCTTGGCATCCATCGACTATGCCGTTGACACTGAATTAGCGGCTAGAGACCGCCGCCAAGTTCATCTGGACAGAACAGTGACCTGTTCTGCCCTTCCATACAACTATTTTCGATATGTTTCACAATGAGGATATATTGTAAATCATTTATATATTATGTATATTGTTGATGTGATGAATGTGGTGTGTGGATGGATTATCATGAATGATAGGGTTTAATTATTTCATGAAAATACATGTGTGATGAATTTTGATCTTGTTAAACCATGTTTGCATGATTTAGGACAAGTCTAAATGCCCTAAATTGTGAGGATTATGCATGTGAAGTTCAGTCCCTGTCCTAAATTTCTGAGATTATTTCCATGCCCGTGTGAATTATTGCAAAATTTGTTTAGAAAAAAAAATAGAAATCATGCTAGGTCATGATAAATCTTCCATAAATCATGTATTGCCCTAAAACTTCAGGAATAAATTCTGTAGCTCCATGTCTGTTAGGGCTCAGATAGTGAGCTGTTAACATTGTGCTTATGTTTAATTCCATGTTAAGTTGAATTGTGAAATGGATGTTTGAATTTCTGAAATTTCGTTTTAGTTCAGAAAAATCTGAAAATTTGCATGAGGAATCCTAAACCCGAAATCAGTCTGTGGTTAAAATTTCAGGCCATTTGGACCAATATATGATGTAATATCAACTTTCCATGAAAAATGTGAAACTAATGCATGCCTTGTAAAATAATTCGATTTTGTATGTGTCAACTTGATTTGTGAAATCTCCTGAACACTAGATTTCTGTGATTATAGTGAAATGTCAGGAAAACAGAGCACCATGTGTGTAAATGAGTGAATGAGTAAAATGTAAATGTCATGGGCTAAACTAAGTGCGTAAATCGGTAAGATGTGTAATGTGAAAATTGTGCCAAGTGTGACATTGCTTCCACAGAGGGCAGTGGAACCGTATCGGGGAAAAGTCCTCCTGAGAAGGTTCAATGTGTAAGTGACCCTAAGGGCATTAGGGGGAAATCCTGGAGGTGGAAAAGTACCATTGGTTAGGGTGGAGACTTGTTCTCCCAGTCTGCGCAGTCCAAGAGTCGCCATTGTATTGCCTAGATGGCGTCTATGTGATGTGATGTGTTGTGTCCTTCTTTGGTGGTTTGGACTATATGTCACGGCACTAAATGTGAAAGTGTAAATGTGAATGTGTAAATGTGCATGTGTTCATGTGAAAGTGAACAATGTGTAATGTGTATGTGTAAAGTGCAACTTATGTGAATTGGAAATGTGTGGAAAGAATATGTGCAACCAAAATGTGAGGATAGGACATTGTAATCCATGTTGTGAAAAATCTGAAACCATGTTAGATCAGTTGCTTTATTATGTTAGGATCATGTTGATATGTGTAAAATGCCTAGAATCCATGCTAGGGACAATTAACAAGTATGTGCACACAATTCCATGTTTGGTTGTTCACATGTTGTGTTTTAAATAACATTGTAGCTCTCATGTGTAGGGTTATGGATGCTAAATCATGAGAAAACCAGCAAGCTTAAAGTATGTAAAATGTTCATGTACATGCACAAGAATGTGTAGATTCCATGCTAGGTGTGTTTTGTTTCATGTACGTAGGATAATCATGCTAAGTGCTTTCATGTTTTAGTTAAAATGAAAGTAGAATTTCATGAGTAGGAATGATTAGAGAACATGTGTTAGGACTTTATCTTGATAAGGAAATTTGAAAGCATGCATCATGTGTTTACTTATAGAATTTTCATGGTTGGTTATTCATTTCAAACGTTAAGCATGATACATGTTGAGTTTTTGCAATGGTGTGTGTAGAGCCTACTATGACATGTACGTGTATGGTATGAGTGGTGTTACTTGCTGAGTCTTTAGACTCACTACTTGCTTCGGCGTACAGGTGTAGTTGGTGACGTGGCACCGTTGGAGGAGACGGTGGAGACGGACTCCGAGCGCGGAGATTAGTCTTTGGAGTATTTGTGACTTTTGCATTTCATAGTATGTAAATTAAACGTTGTATTAGTGTTATCATGGAAAGAATGTATAATGGTGGACATTTATGTATTAAATTTTCAGCAATTTAAATTATGTGAACTTTAAGTTCTTTAATGTCATTGCAATTTCATGTATGTTAAATGTGGATGATGAATGAATGAAGACAGTAGTTCTTTTACTTCCGCTACTCTGTTCTATATTCACGTGTATCTCAGCTGAATGTATCATTGGGTAAATGTCCCACTGTGATGACGCTTGCTATACCGACGTGGGTTGGTATAACCGTACCGGTATAATGAGGGCCGTCACACCTATTCACCCCCCTCTAGGACTATTTCTCTTGCCATTTCGATCCAACACTATGAATGTGACCTATCAGGCCGTCGCGTTCACAAGGTCTGAGCCTGAGTCTGACAGGGAAAGAACAGTTCATTGGGTTTCGGGCCAGACTTACCCTATTTGACACAGGGTGATTCATAAAAACATATCTAATTGTACAGGCGATGAAAAATCGTGAAACCAATTGCGAATTGTTCTAGAGATGCATGGGTACTTACAGTAAATAGGAATTTGAAAACAAATAGGGTTTCAACATGCTTTGGTCATGGTAATAATGTAGAACTTAGAACAGTACACAAATGAGATCAATGAATTAATTCGCATGATAGGATGGATGGAAATTAGAGCTTTTAGGGGCAAAAGAAGCCTAACGACTATCAAAATCTCCAATAAAAATTTCCTGGCATGAGATCAAGTGTACAAGTAGAACAAGATTTAACAAGGGGGTTCGGGGTCAGGATGAGTGCAGAACTTCGAAAAGTAAGAAGTAATTATTGACTCGATGATAAATCATGAAACTTGAGTGTATTGTTCTGGTACATGGAACGATCTACAGTCAAAATCTCATTAGTTTTGCTCATGAGAATGCCTACCTTTAATGGTTTTTCTCTTCTAGGGTTTGAACTTGAAGAACTCGGGGAAGAACTTAAGGGATCCTTCTTCTCCACGAATTCTCCTTCCCTTTGGCTCCTTCCCACGTCCAGCAAACCCTTGGCATGAGCTAGGGCCGGCCATGAGGGTTTTAGTGGAGTATTTAAGTATCTCCCCATTCTATTTCCTATTATGACTCTAATTCCAATTTATTCCGAATTTTCTATTTCCCTGTCCCCTTTTTAGGCATGAGATCTCCTAATTGGGTTAGGATGGGAGCTAATTTCGTGGCCAACCCATTAGGGTTGGTTTAGGAATCCCAATCCAACTCAAACTTCCTTTTTAATGCATTAAATATCTCCTTTTTATTTAAGTAATAATTCAATTACAAATTTAAGGCATTTTCCTATTATTCTTCCCTTAAAAATTCCTATTTTGGCCCACCAATTAACAAAGCCCATTACTTCTTTTCATTTAACGGGTTTTATTTAATTCTCTTTTATTTGATTTCTAATTGCTTTTATTTTTATTAATTTTAAAATTTATATTTTTCGAAAAATCCAGGTTGCTACATTGTATCTTATATGATGACTATGTATGGAGCTTAGTTTGTACATTTCATGTGGACATGTATGAGCAATGTATCTTTATGTGTTTATTGTGTTTCTTTTATATTTTCACAAATAAATGTGGAAGATATCCCTTGCGAGGCTTCGGCCCGATCGCGGGAGACGGGGTCGTGTTAGGCTTGTTATTGGGTTAACGGGTTTGAACGGCATGGACCGTTACAACTACCATACGCACGAGGAATGGGATGAGGAAGTGCAAGAGTGATCGGTCATTTCGACAACCAAAGTTTTTTTTTTATGTGTTAGTTATTTGAATAGTTGGTTTGTAGTTGTTTTATTTGAATAAAGTACTTCTGGCCCATAGTTTGGGTTCTGAAATAGTGATTGTAATAGATGGTTAGTGGAATTATTAATGAGGTTGGATTATTTGGCATTAATCTAAATTTGTGCAATGGATTGATGTTTATTTCTCACTCTATACTATTATTTAACTGTTTATCGCTCCGATATTCTGCGTCGGGGTGTTACAATTTTGTGGTATCAGAGCCTAGGTTGTTCTTAAGTATAGAATGATCTAGGATTGACCTGCCCTGACTAGAGTTAATTATCATACCTATGTGAGAGATGGTGAGAACCTTGGGTAATAAGTTAAAATAAACTCACACATGCACAAACTTAGTGCAACCTCAATATCTTACATTAAAATTTTCTTTTGAAGGAACTTAGAACATTAGCAATGGTAGCGGAGCGTGCACAACTCTGTGACATGCAGCAAATAATTCAGGAGCTGACACGAGCACTATTACAAGCTGCCCAAGGAAGAGGTTGAAATAGAGAATCTGGAGAATTACACCAGAACTTCCGTAGCATGAACCCACCTTGTTTCAGTGGGACCACAGACCCAGACAAAGCAGAACACTGGTTGAAGGAGATAGAACGCATTTTCCGCATTATGCAATGCGCGGACGGTGACAAACTGCTGCTTGCCACATTCCAACTAGAAAGAGACGCTCGTGCGTGGTGGGAGTCTGCTGAGGCCACCAGGGCTGATGGAAAATTTACATGGGACGAAGTCAAGGAATAGTTTAACTCCAAGTATTTCTCTGAACGAGTTCAGAAGAGGAAAGCCTCTGAATTTGCTGCATTGAAACAAAGGAACCTCATAGAGGCTGAATACAAAGCTCAATTTTCCCGATTGGCACGTTATGCCAACCACCTCTCTAGCATTGAGAAAATGAAGGCGAGGTGTTTTCTCAACAGGCTCAAGCCTTCATACATCACACAGCTTGCCCCACTTGACATCCAGATCTATGCCGATATGGTAAAAAAGGCTCAGTTGCTGGAGGATGCGATCGACTTCACTGATCGCATCAAGGGTAGAATTGTCAAGAAGGAACAAGCATAAGGTTCCTCAAGTAAACCCACCAATGGAAAGAAACGGCCGTTCAGCATCACCGACGGGCCAAGCTAAGAGCGGAAGCCTAAGGTCTTCACCCTCTCTGCCCCAAACAAGCCTAAGTGCAAGCATTGTGACAAGCTTGGTCACACTGCTGAAGAATGCTGGAGGAAAGTAGGTGCGTACCTACGTTGCGGGAGTTGAGAGCATCGCATTCCTGACTGTCCCATGCTCAAAGAGAATGAAAAGTGACCTGCATCTATGGGTTTTGAATTTCCTATCACTACACCACTAGGGGAGAAAGCCCAATTGAACAAATATTTTCCACTAGCTGAGGTAATGATTAGAGAACTCAATCTAAGAGCCGACCTGGTATGTATGCCCATGGTAGGCTATGATGTCATATTAGGAGCCAATTGGCTATCCACTTTGGGGCTAGTGTTGATTGTAGAAGAGAGAAGATTTCATTTAGTGAATTCCCTTAGTTGACTTTCATGGGACGACGACATAAGGGACACTTGTCTCTAGTCTCTGCTATTCGGGCACAAGGCATGATAAGGAAAGGTTGTGTGGCTTTCCTTGCCGCTATTGTAGTTGAAAAGAAAGCACCCAAGGTAGATGACATACACATAGTGCAAGAATACTCTGACGTTTTCCCTGATGAGCTGCCAGGCATTCCACCTGAATGAGATGTAAATTTCTCAATCGATTTGATCCCTAGAGCGGCACCGGTGTCACGTCAACCTTATCGAATGTCTCCTGCCGAGTTGAAAGAACTAAAGGAGCAATTGATGGAATTGCTAGATAAGGGCTTCATCAGACTGAGTACTTCTTCTTGGGGTGCACCTATGTTATTTGTCAAGAAGAAGGATGGATCTATGAGATTATGTATTGACTACAGGCAGTTGAATCATCTGACTATCAAGAACAAATACCCTCTGCCTCGCGTCGATGAATTATTTGATCGAATATCTGGAGCTAAGTATTTTTATAAGATTGACCTTAGGTATGGATATCATCAGATGAGAATCAAAGATGCAGATACTTATAAGATAGCTTTCAGGAGCAGGTATGGACATTAAGGATTTATAGTTATGCCTTTTGGACTAACAAATGCTTTTGCAACTTTCATGAAATTAATGAACAACATCTATCGGTCATACCTCGACAAATTCATCGTGGTGTTTATTGATGATGTACTGGGACGATTATACCAATCCACATCAATATAAAGTGTGCCGTCACAGTGGGACATGTACCCAACACAACACAGTAGGTGGAGATGTACATAAATACCAAAGGAAAGTACAAATAAAATGAAAGAGAATCTTATTCCATCATCATTACACACATTCCACAATCTATATAGTAGCAATGAAAATAAACACAGTCCATAATTAAACAAGTCCATAACATAACATTGTCCACATATTAATAAATGGAAAGTACAAGCTAAGCAAATAATCTTCCACAGGCTCCGCTACTCCTCTCGCTCATTGTCGCTCCTCACTACGTCCTTCTCAATCATAGTAACACCTGTCTCACCTGTATGTTAAAGCAAGGATGAGTCTTCACAAAAGATGCAACAAGTAACCTATTGGCACAATCCTTACACATACCACATTCATGCTACTCAATTTAACAAAAGGAATAATTTTACCACATAGTTCATGTCATAACAAACAAATATAAATGAATAACCTATAACATGTTATCTACACATGGTCTTAGCTTAAATCAAGGTATTGTAGACACGCTATTTTTACAACATATCGAGTAAATTTCATGTTATACCGCAATGCCTCAAAGTGGCTCTCTTCAATTAACCTTTTGAGTGATTTTCCTATTTTTTGGATTTTTTTCTAGGATTTTAAAGAATTTTTCTAGAGCCTTAAAGGGGTTTGTTGTGCACAAGTTATTCACGATGGACACAGTGGTCGCATTTTATTATGCTTGATACGCGGCTATTCAAACAGACGCGTATCACACTTCCATTTATGGCGCTTACCACATTTTGAATCGCGTCCAATAAAGTCGCCGCATTTAAGAGTTTCCATTTTCGAATTATGGCAAATTCCAAAATTATTTTTGGAAAGATTTTCTTGCTAAATAGAATCTTGTCCACATGGCTCATCGTGTTTCTCACCTTCCATCATATGAAGATCGACTCTTTTCAGAAGATCGATTCTGGTCAAATATGTAGCTGCTTATGTCATCGCGATTCAATATTTCTATTTATTATTATTTTGAAAGAATCAATCGAATTTGGAAGTGTTTGAAACACGGCGGTCTATGTCGTCGCGATTCTTAAACCTGCTATGATCGATGTTTGGAAAGGTTTAATCAGAGCAAGTCAATCTTTGTAAACACGATGCTTTGGTCAGTCGTGATTCACCTCAATAGGCGTCCTCTGTGTCCGACGTGATTTTTGGATTTTTCCCCTATAAAAAGACCCCCGAGGCTACTGTTTTGAAGACAACCCAAGCACTACGGCTAAGCCCTGCCGCATTGGAGACTCAACTTTCGAGCTAAAGGAGAACCCCATTTCCAAGCTACTTTGAGCATTCATACTTCGGAGCTTGGTTCCTCTTCGTCCCATCCCATTGGAGCGAGGCGGGGGCTTCTTCCACTCCATCCAAGCACAGCAACGGGCTTACCTCGCCATCTTTTCTCCCTCCCTTCATTTTTGTTTTTACTTCATTACTTAGTTCATTCATCATTTCACAACTCTCACACACACATCACTTCATCCACACCTAATTTTAGGGGTTTAACACCACCCCCACGAGGTGTATGCAAGCCCATGCTGTCATATTTTTCTTACATTCCTTTGATTTTGATTTTGCACATCATAGTCTAATCCATTCTTCACTTGTTTGTGTGTCTTCATTTTTTGCAAGGTAACCACGAGCCGAAGTCTTCTTCGCCGGCCGACCGGTTGGAGAGGTAGAAGTCAACCCACAACTCAAACTCCCGCGATCTTTGGGTGAAGGTAAGTATTCGTCTACGCCTTTACCCATCTCCTTCGACACCCACGTGTGTTTGGCGATCACATTTCCTCCTCGTGCACACACGCACCCTGTTCTTTCCCTCTTCTTTCACCACCCACACATTTTATTACTTCTTTAAAAAAATCTTGTTTTTTTATTAAATCTTTGTGGAGTGTTTGAGATGAAAAGCACATTCATAGGTATCAATTGCAACTCATTCATAATATATTTCCAAACAACTTGATCATGAAATTAAACACATGGTTACTAGCAAACCTAGCATGATATCTATCACTTTTCACATGCTTTTATATCACAGAATCACACATTTTTCTTGCTGTTTTAACATAAATATAACATAATCACATGGTTTCACATTATTTCATGTTGTAACACATTAGCATATCACTTTCACATGATCACTTGGCACATTCACACATATCTTTAAACATTATTTTGCCGTGACACATAGTCCGAACAACCATAATGAAGGACACACATATCACATAACACATACACATCACCTAGGCATTATAGTGACGAATCATGGTAACTGCACAGATGTAACGGCCCCGACGCCTGGACCCTCAGTTCCCACCAAGAATTCGAACATCGGCACCACCGCCCACGGGTCTGGAGACCCGGAAGGGATAATGGATCGGTCTAACAAGATATGTAATAGAGATAAATAACAATAAACAAACTAAAATGTACGACAGGTGAGGGAAAAGAGTCCAACACTGAGTAACAGTCTAGTACAGTCCCAAAGTAAATAAAGTACAAGCGCTGAATTAAAAGGGAAATAACACGTCCCTTAGGGGCATATCCCGAGGGTGAAGTACACAAGCTGGGGAACACTGCTCACTGGGGACGCCATCTACTACGGCCCTGTCTCCTCAGTCCGCCGTGGAGGGAACTGCTGTGAAGTCTCACCTGCAAAAGAGGGCATGAGCTTCACGAAGAAGCCCAGTAGGGACCACCAATCTCCCACTGATTCTAACAGCAGAAAAGAACTAAGGTGCAATAATTAAATAAGCAGTAAATTCTATTCTACTAAATAGAGTCAAGTGCGGAAGCGTGAAAGAAACTACACGGTCGTCGGTCTAGGCTACACGTCGGGACCGGAAAACCCGTGTAAAACACGGCACCAGAAGAAAACCCAAGGCTGTAACATAGATAGCTAAACACTGTCTGGGCAAACACACTAGCTACAGTATGCTACAATAGTCAATCGGTCAGGTGCGCCACGTGCCTTAACCTCGACCAACGGTCAATGTCTAACACCTCCCGTCGGAGTGAGATGCAAAACTGAAGAAACACAATGTCGTAGTCTGGCCAGACTGTGGTCCCACGGTTGGCCCCTCTAAATGGTTCTGGAACCACGTAGAGTGAGGCAGTGAGAAAGGACTAACTGCTCCGCACCGAAAGATCACCACAACTACCTCGGAGACACAGACCAGCTAAGAGAGCTCTACAAACGACTCTACGCCGGTATCCCCACTGTTTTCCCCTCCGCTTCAAGTTTGTGACCTGAGCAATAATGTCACGACAGGGATCTTGTCGCGACCAGAGGGATCCAGGTAACAACCTGAGACCCCAACCCACAACAGTGTAAACACTAGAATAGAAGACGACAACCACCCTGTTGCGACCAGAATGCGACAGGGTGGGCGTCGCTTCCTGGGCACTGAAGGCGACGTGTGGGGGTGTCGCGACCTGGGCCGCGACACCAACCGTGTCGCAACCACAAGTTTTGCACACCTGTGGACACCCCCCTTCAAGCCCAACTCCACCCATACAACCAAACCATGGGGAGGGGAACATGCATGGCGAAATGAACAGACTATACAAGTTCAAACCACCCTCAAGAAACCCCAAGCATGCATGGAAAGCCAAACTACACTCATTCAACTCACATGTAAACATGGTACCCTCACATGCTCTCCTCAAAACAAGCATGAAACAAACACCATAAAGCAACCAATGTACAGAAACCACATGACTACATGCACCACCTAGCATGATTCTAGGCTTGGAGGAAGGAGCGTTTGGGTCCTAGCATGCTAGAACTAGGTGGAGGGTGAGGGGTCCCTACCTCCAAATGAAGAACCACCCCAAAGGGGCCTTCTCGTAGGCTAGCACCCCTCCACTTTCGAGCTCCAACGCTCCAAAAGCCGCCGTCCACAAGTCGAGCTTGACCTCCTACATGAGCCGATGGAGAGGAGCTTGCACCATACAAGAAGAAAGGGGAATAGTGAGAGGGAGAAAACACCAATCATGCACAGAGCAGACCAAGCACATCCATGCAAAGCAACCATGACACTTACCAAATCAAGCCACAAGCCTCCCTTCCAAGCTCCCACGGAGGGAACACCCTCACAGCGCCGGAGCAAAGGGGAAAACAGCTGAAAGGGCGAAGAGAAGGGTGTTATGTCATCTGGGAGGTTTTAAGCCTTGGCGATGAGAACACGATGGCTTGCCTGTCGTGTTCAAAGAAGTGAACGTGACACCCATCTCGTCGCTATCCCATGGTCAAGGTCAAACTGACCAGCGGAAACGCCACGAGTCGACTTCGCAGGGCTGACACCAGATTGCGACGTCTGACCCATCGCCTTCCATTTGTCAGAGGTTGACACCCGTCACAACAAACCCGACAGTAAGATGACAAGAAAGCATGCTGCGGTTAGAGGGTGAATGCGACAGCATGCCCGTCGCGTTCCCAACCAGAACGTGATGACCACATTGTCGCCTTCATAAGGCGACAACCCAAGTGTCGCTACCTCCAACAGAAGGGATTGACCAAGGGCAAGGAGGGATGCTACAATCTAACCATAAAAAAAAATAATTTTGTCCTCGAAATTAAGGGCAAAACTAGGGGGAAAAGAAGGCAAACAACGTACCCGTCACTCGAACAAGTAAGGGAACTGCTCCCGCATCTCGTCCTCACGCTCCCAAGTGGCCTCTCCACCGGGGTGGTGCTCCCAAACCACCTTGATGAGCGGGATCTGCCTCCTGCGAAGTTGCTGCACCCTGCGGTCCACGACGCTGACGGGGTACTCTGGTACGGACAGGTCCGGAGCTACCTCTAGCTGCGAGTAGTCGAGTACGTGCGACGGATCTGGCATATACTTCCTTAGCTGCGAGACGTGGAAGACGTCATGCACACCTACCAACTCAGACGGAAGAGCCAACCTGTTAGCGACCTCGCCAACCGGCTCCGGGAAGGGAAAGGGGCCAACAAACCTCGGGCTGAGCTTGCCCCTCTTCCCAAACCTGAGAATGCCCTTGGTGGGTGAGATCCGAAGAAACACACTGTCGCCTGCCTCAAACTGAAGTGGCCTCCTACGAACGTCGGCGTAGCTCTTCTATCTGCTCTGGGCTGTCTGCAACCTCTGTCTGATCAGCCTCACGGTGTCTACGCACTGCTGCACCAACTCTGGACCCAGCAACTGCCTCTCGCCAACCCCGTACCAGTGCAATGGTGTCCTGCATGGTCGACCATACAGAGCCTCGTAGGGCGCCATCCCAATGCTGCAGTGAAAGCTATTATTATACGAAAACTCCACCATGGGAAGGTGCGACTCCCACGTGCCGCCCCAGTCTAGGCAACACGCCCTCAACAAGTCCTCGAGGGTCTGTATGGTCCTCTCTAACTGCCTGTCCGTCTGTGGGTGGTAGGCTGAACTCAACCTCAACTCGGTACCAAGTGCCCGCTAAAAGCTGTGCCAGAAACGAGAAGTGAAGCTCAGATCTCTATCTGAGACAATAGAGACCGGGGTTTCGTGCAAAGGCACCACTCTGTCCACAAACAGCCACGCATGTCTGTCCACTGACCACGCTGATCTGACCGGTAGGAAGTGAGCGATCTTCGTCAGCCTATCGATGATGACCCAAATGTTGTCGTGCCCCTATGAAGTGCGAGGTAAGCCAGAAACAAAGTCCATGGTGATGTGCTCCCACTTCCGCACAGGAATGGGAAGTGACTGTAACTCACCACCAGGATGCTGGTGCTCTGCCTTCACCTGCTGACAGGTAAGACAGCGCGAAACAAACTCAGCAATATCTCTCTCCATCCCGGGCCGCCAAAAGAGTGCCCTCATGTCGTGGTACATCTTGGTGGAGCCCGGATGAATAGAGTATCACGACCTGTGCGCCTCAGCCAATACCTCCTCCCTGACGTCCTCTGGAACGTAGAGTCTGTCTCGGAACCGAACCTCGTTGTCCTCGTCCAGCACCACCTCGGGCAACTGCAACACGTCTGCCAAGTCTGCATCTGCACTTTGTGCCTCGATCAGCTGTTGATATATCATAGGGTGAACTATCATGCTGGCCAACATTGCCCTCTCCTTGAGGCTCGATGGTGTGAACACGCCTTGAGCGACATCCTCCAAGAGTCTCCAGTGTCTAACCAACAAATAACTCAAGTGGGCTCTCCTACTCAAAGCGTCTGCTATGACATTAGCATTTCCCGGGTGATAGGAAAGGGTAAAGTCATAGTCCTTCAAGTACTCGACCCACCTGCACCACCTGAGGTTCAGATCTCTCTGGGTGAAGATGTACTGTAAGCTCCGGTGATCTGTGAAAACCTTGAACACCTTGCCGTACAAGTAGTGCCTCCACAACCTCAAGGCGAACACGAACGCTGCAAGTTCCAGGTCATGTGTCGGGTAGTTCTGCTCATGCTTCTTCAGCTGACGAGAAGCATAAGCAACTACTAGACCGTGTTGCATCAGCACAGCACCCAAACCAGTCCCTAACGCGTCTGTGTAGACAACAAAGCCGCAGTTGCCAGAAGGTACCACAAGGATTGGAGCTGAAGTCAGCTGGCTCTTCAGCTCCTGAAAACTGCGCTTGCACTCTGATGTCCACACAAACCTTGTCTCCCGCCTGGTCAACTGGGTCAAAGGCTCTGCAACTCTGGCGAAGTCCTACATGAACCTCCTGTAGTAGCCTACCAGCCCCAGAAAATTGCGCACCTCTGCAACTGTAGTAGGCTGGCCCCAAGAAACCACAACCTCAACCTTGGTGGGATCCACCGCCACACCTACACCAGAAACAACGTGACCGAGGAACTGCACCTCCTTTAGCCAAAATTCACACTTGCTGAATTTGGCGTAAAGTTGGTGACTCCTCAAAGCCTGCAACACCAGCCTCAAGTGAACCTCGTGCTCCTGTGCCGTCAGTGAGTACACCAGGATGTCATCGACAAACACCACCACGAACCTATTTAGGTACTCTCGAAACACGCTGTGCATCAGCTCCATGAACGCTGCAGGTGCATTCGTGAGTCCAAAAGGCATCACGACAAACTCGAAGTGGCCGTAGCAGGTTTGAGAAGCTGATCTGGCGATGTCTGACTCGCAGATCCACAAATGGTAGTATCCCGATCTCAAGTCGATCTTCGAGAACACTGAAGCTGACTGCAACTGGTCGAACAAGTCATCGATCCTAGGCAAAGGGTACTTGTTCTTCACAGTCACCTAATTCGGCTGCCGATAATCAATACACATCCTGATGTTTCCATATTTCTTTCTCACAAACAAAATAGGTGCTCCCCACGGCGAACGGCTAGGACGAATGAAGCCCAACGCAGGCAACTCCTCTAGTTGGCGCTTCAACTCCCGCAGCTCCGCTGGCGCCATCCGGTACGGTACCTTGGATGCAGGCATCGTCCCCAGAAGCAACGCAATGGAGAAATCTACCTCCCGCTCCGGCGGCAAGCTAGGTAGATCCTCTGAAAACACGTCGGAAAACTCACAAACAATAGGCACATCTAAAACATATATCTCCCCAGAATCTGAGACACACACAGAAGCCAAGAAAGCAACACCACCGTCTCGGATAATACGCCGAGCTCTACAAAAAGAGACAAAGGGTTGGCGGGTAGACCGGGTACCTCGGAAGCAAAGCACAGGTGCTCCAGAAAGCTCAAACCTCACGGACTTCCACTGACAATCCACCAGTGCAGAGTGTGCCTCTAACCAGTCCATGCCAAGGATGGCATCAAAGTCGTGGAGTTGCAAGGCAAACAGTCTAGCTGGTAGCTGGTGGCCCTGTACCTCGACGGTGACACCCTCTAGATAGCCCAGAGTATGCACAAAGTCACCTGCCTACAGCTCAACAGCTAGGTCATAGGCCCGCTCCGGAGCAAACTCAGACAAAGTAGCAAAGAACTCCTCAGAAGCAAAACAGTGCGTGGCACCGGGATCAATCAAAACTCTAGCAGCCCTACCAAGGATAGGAACCGTACCGACGACCAGATTAGAGGCCTCTGCCTCCTCTCTGGTGATGTTCATCACCCGACTGCGTCCACGTCCTCACTGAGGCTGCTACTGCTGGCGCTGCTGCGGCTGCTGGAACTGACCCTGGTGCTGCTGCTGGCATTGCGCCGACTGGGGTGGATGGTACTGTGCCTGAGGTGTCTACTGCTGCTGCTGCTGTGGCCTCAACGGACACCCGCGGATGTAGTGCCCCTGCTGCCCACAGTGGTAACAACCCGTGCCCTGCTGACTCTGCTCTGCTCCCTGCTGCACAGACTGCTCCACTGGCTGCTACTCTGGCTGATGTTGCTGCTGCTGTGGCTGCCTGTACTGACGCCTGCCTCCATGAGTGAATAGCTTCTTCAACTTTGAGGTTAGGCTAGCAGCACCTGTCCCCTGAAGAATAAGAAGAGGAAACACTCCCTCGACTGCCCGAGGGGCGCTGGTACAGACAAGACCTCCCTGAGCCTCCACTCTACTTCGGTTGAAACCGACACTCCCGCTCCAAGGCGGTGGCTCTCGCCACTGCTACCGTCAAGGAGTCACAGAGGTGACCAGCCATGGCCCATCTCAACTCCGAGCGCAGCCTGCTAATGAACCGCTCGGTACGAGCCTATTCACTGGCGGCCACGTGGGGGACGTGTCGAAGCAGTCTGGTGGTACTGTGCTATGGTAGAGTCTCCCTGCACCAACTCATGGAACTGGTCCCTCCTCTCACGAAAAGTGTAGTCGGGGAAGAACTCGCCGTGAAAGGCCACTAGGAACTCTTGCTAAGTGATCTGGTTCAGCCTCCTGCCCTCCACCACTCGTGGGCTGACCCCTTCAGCTGATATACTGCCAACCTGACCTGATCCAGCTCTGCACAGTCCATGGTCTCGAAGGTGCACTCGAGTTCATGGACCTAAATCCTTGCCCTGTCTGTATCACGGTCACCAGAAAACGTCAGAGGCCGAAGACGAAGAAACCTCTCCAGAAGCGCCGTGCGGTCCTCAGGTGCTGCCGCTGCAATTGGAGTCTGCTGTCGTATCACTGGTGGTACCTCTGGCTGAACTGGTGCTGCCTGCGGGGTCGGTGGTGGCTGCTCCTCTACTGCCATTTCTGTGAACTGCTGACCTCATACCGGCATCTACTGGTACGGATGGTACTGAGGGTATTGCCAGGGACCTTGGAACATAGCTCTCCACCACTACTCCATGACGGCCGACGGGGGCGGGGGTGGAAACCACTGTTGCTACTGCTGCTGCTGCGGCCCTCCCTGCGGAAACGAAACACCCTGCGGCAACAGGTCCTCAGGTTGCTCGAACTATTGGGGCTGAGCATCAATCGACACGTGCTCGGCTGCAACCGACCCGTCCGACTCGAACTCCTGATGCTCAGCTAGCTCACGAGCCTGCCTGCGAGTGCGTGGAGGCATGTTCTGCAAAACAACCACAATAATAGGTTAACAGAAAAAACTCTGGTGGCTAGGAGTGTTACTTGTACTTCCTAAGGGACTTTACGTTATTACTTATTTCCATTACATGTTCTGATAGACCCCTGCTCTGATACCACTATAACGGCCCCGACGCCCGGACCCTCGACTCCCACCAAGAATATGAACATCAGCACCGTTGCCCACGGGTCCGGAGACCCAGAAGGGCTAACGGATCGGTCTAACAAGATATGTAATAGAGATAAATAACAACAAACGCACTAAAATGTACGATCGGTGAGGGAAAAGAGTCCAACACTGAGTAACAGTCTAGCACAGTCCCAAAGTAAATAAAGTACAAGTGCTGAATTAGAAGGGAAATAACACGTCCCTTAGGGGCATAGCTCGAGGGTGAAGTACACAAGCTGGGGAACACTGCTCATTGGGGACACCGTCTACTATGGCCCCGTCCCCTTAATCCGCCGTGGAGGGAACTGCTGTGAAGTCTCACCTGCAAAAGAGGGCATGAGCTTCATGAAGAAGCCCAGTAGGGACTACCAATCTCCCACTGGTTCTAACAGCAGAAAAGAACTAAGGTGCAATAATTAAATAAGCAGTAAATTCTATTCTACTAAATAGAGTCAAGTGCGGAAGCGTGAAAGAAACTACACGGTCGTCGGTCTAGGCTACACGTCGGGACCAGAAAACCTGTGTAAAATACGGCACCAGAAGAAAACCCAAGGCTGTAACACAGACAGCTAAACACTGCCTGGGAAAACACACTAGCTACAGTACACTACACTAGTCAGCTAGTCAGGTGTGCCACGCGCCTTACCCTCGACCAACGGTCCATGTCTAACCCCTCCCGTCGGAGTGAGATGCGGAACTAAAGAAACACAATGCCGTAGTCTGGCCGGACCACACTCCCACGCCTGGCCCATCTAAATGGTTCCGAAACCACGTAGAGTGAGGCAGTGAGAAAGGACTAATTGGTCCGCACCGAAAGAGCACCACAACTACCTCGGAGACACCGACCAGCTAAGAGAGCTCTACAAACGACTCTATGCCGCTGTCGCCACCATTTTCCCCTCCGCTCCAAGTCCATAACTCGAGCATGCCCGCTGCCCAGAGAACTGCCTCTAATAGGCGCGCGGGGATGGGGGTCCCAGGTAACGGTAACAACCTGTCTCGTGGACAAGCCCTCAATTGCCTAGCATCGGGCGAAGAGACTAGAGTAGCACTGCACTAGGAATAGCACAGGTGCCAAGAAAACCGAGTCGCAGTGGAAGCAGAAAACTCTGAACTACAGGTTGCTAAGTCCCCTCTTGGACTGAGAAGGCGACGCACAAGTTGTCACCACCTGAAGGTGATGCTCGACCTGTCTTAACCTGGGTCAGGAAGGAGACACAGAACCAGTCGCAACAATGTCACGACAGGGATCTTGTCGCGACCAGAGGGATCAAGGTAATAGCCTGAGACCCCAACCCACAACAGTGTAAACACTAGAACAGAAGACGACAGCCACCCTGTCATGACCAGAATGCGACAGGATGGGTGTCGCTTCCTGGGCACTAAAGGCGACGTGTCGGGGTGTCGCGACCTGGGCCGTGACACTAACCGTGTCGCGACCACAGGTTTTGCACACCCGTGGACACCCCCCTTCAGGCCAAACTCCACCCATACAACCAAACCATGGGGAGGGGAACATGCATGGTGAAATGAACAGGCTATACAGGTTCAAACCACCCTTAAGAAACCCCAAACATGCATGGAAAGCCAAACTACACTCATTCAACTCACATGCAAACATGGTACCCTCACATGCTCTCCTCAAAACAAGCATGAAACAAACACCATAAAGCAACCAATGTACAAAAACCACATGAATCCATGCACCACCTAGCATGATTCTAGGCTTGGAGGAAGGAGGGTTTGGGTCCTAGCATGCTAGAACTAGGTGGAGGGTGAGGGGTCCCTACCTCCAAATGAAGAACCACCCCACAGGGGCCTTCTCGTAGGCTAGCACCCCTCCACCTCCGAGCTCCAACGCTCCAAAAGCCATCGTCCACAAGTCGAGCTCGACCTCCTACATGAGCCGATGGAGAGGAGCTTGCACCATACAAGAAGAAAGGGGAATAGTGAGAGGGAGAAAACACCAATCATGCACAGAGCAGACCAAGCACATCCATGCAAAGCAACCATGACACTTATCAAATCAAGCCACAAGCCTCCCTTCCAAGCTCCCACGGAGGGAACACCCTCACAGCGCCGGAGCAAAGGGGAAAACAGCTAAAAGGGTGAAGAGAAGGGTGTTTTGTCATCTGGGAGGTTTTAATCCTTGGCGATGAGAACGCAATGGCTTGCCTGTCGCGTTCAATGAAGTGAATGTGACACCCATCTCGTCGCTATCCCATGGTCAAGGTCAAACTGACCAGTGGAAACACCACGCATCGACTTCACAGGGCTGACACCAGATCGCGACATCTGACCCATTGCCTTCCCACAGTCGGAGGTTGACACCCGTCACAACAAACCCGACAGTAAGATGACAAGAAAGCATGCTGCGGTCAGAGGGTGAACGTGACAGCATGCCCATCGCATTCCCAACCAAAACGCGACAATCACACTGTCACCTTCATAAGGCGACAACCCAAGTGTCGCTACCTCCAACAGAAGGGACTGACCAAGGGCAAGGAGGGTTGTTACAACATTACCAGGAGAAGCCCTCTCCACCCTAACCAGTGGTACTTGTCCACCTCCAGGATTTCATCCTGATGCCCACAGGATATCACATGCACATTGAGCCTTCCCATAGGGACTTTTCTACAATACGGCTCCACAACCTTCTATGGTAGCAGTGTCAATTTCGGCATAAATTTCCCTTAATCACATTATTTCACTTAATCACATGCTTAGCAACATTTTACATGCTCTTAATGATCCATTCACATGCTTATAATGCAAACACATATCTTTCAGGTTACAGAACTTATCATGGCTGTCTAACAGTAAGAAAATATGCTTAATAATACCTAAACATGATACTAATCACAACAAATACCGTTTCTTAACTAATCATGCTTAATATGCCCTTTTAATGCCTTTACAATTGCAAATAGTACTTACAGATGTCAAAATAGACTCAAATTTTAACCATAAACTCTACGCTTGAAGAATATCTTATGGTTAAGTTTTCAGAATTTTCATGATAGTATATCTATTTTTAATATTTAATAGAGGTCTCATGCAATTTAATAAGATAATTCAATTAGACATGGTGGAAAGTGAACAGACGGTTCTAACAGTCTTAAAACATGTATACAGTAACCCTAGATTTATGAATTATTTTTGTAATAATATCATACATCACACCTATTTACTCTGAATTTAAATCTGTCAAAACATGCACAATTCCTCATAACAGAAATTCTATAATTCGTAAATTTGATAAAAAATTTAACAAGAATTCATGGTTTTGACCTAATAAACATACCTGACCAACTAGAAATTTTATAGCATATGCAAACATCCACAAATCCCCAAAAAATCACACCACATAGATTGAAACCACTGTTCTGTAAAACTAGATGAACTTAACGGCAAGGGGCTTGCCATCAGGGTGGGTTAATGGCACAATCGATTGCCGTTAACTCAGGAACTTGGTGGCAAGAAGGTTGCCGTCAACCTCTTGTCTACAGAAAGTGCAGATTGAACACAGAACAATGAGGAATTTGGGGGTCCAGGACATGAATTAAAAATCCAGAAAAATACCTAAACTCTAAGTGATAGGTCTAGGGATGAAACTCCTAAGTTACTTGCCTCTCTAAAAACCCCTAAAGATTGAATTTTGGCGATGAAGCCCTCCTCGGCCAAGCCAAAGAGGTGATGTTCCCTGCCTTGATTTGACTTCCACACTTATGCAATCGATCTTCCGACGTTAGGAGAGCTTCTCCACCTTCAATAGAGTCTCCCTTTCGCAGAAGATCATCGGTGAAGCCTTCAAATCGTCGAATCAACCCTCACAAGTTCTCTCTTTTCTCCCCCCCCGAAACCTAGAAAACCCCTCTTCTGAACCAAAGTCCTCTCCTAGCTGAGATGTCTTGGTTAAATAGGCAATAGAGTCATGGGAATCCTAGGTCATAAGAGTCCTGACCGTTGAGGGGGGGGGGGGTTCCTAATCAGTTTTCAGAGAAAACGGGATAGTTTCAGATCTGGAATTCCAAACACAGTTGGAGAAGTAAACGACCACATAGCTGCCATCAACCTGAAATAGGCATCAATCAATGTTGACGTCTATATCTTCTGGCCACACAGTCAATGGCACAAAAGTTGTCGTCAACTAGCCCTTAACGTCAAGGGATGTTGACGTTAAGAAGAGTTTCGGGCAGAACAATTAAACATCAAAACATTTATAAAATGCAAATAAATTGAGGGCCTTACAGATGATATTCTTATATATTCCAAGACCAAGGAAGAGCATAGAAGCATCTGAGGATCGCTCTACAAATCTTGCGCGACAATAAGCTCTATGCCAAATTGAGCAAGTGTGAGTTCTGGCTCAAGGAAGTCTCATTTCTAGGCCACGTCATATCCAAGGATGGCATTGCTATTGATTCTTCCAAGGTCGAAGCCGTACTAAACTGGGAGAGACCAACCAATGTTACGGAGATTAGAAGCTTTTTGGGACTGGCTGGCTATTTCAAGTGGTTCATAAAAGATTTATCCAAGATTGCTGTGCCCCTTACTCGCCTTACGCGAAAGGAGAACCCCTATGTCTGGATCAAGGAATGTGAGAAGTGCTTTCAGACATTGGAGAAACGCTTGACTTCTGCACCTGTCCTCGCATTACTAGTTGAGGGCGCAGGGTTCTCAGTCTACACTGATGCATCTGGAATCGGTCTAGGCTGTGTTTTAATGCAGAATGAGAAGGTGATAACCGATTCATTTAGACAGTTGAAGCTTCATGAGGTCAACTACCCTATCCATGACCTAGAATTAGCTGCAGTTGTATTTGCACTCAAGATCTTGAGACATTACCTCTATGGAGAACAATTCATTGTCTATTCAGATCACAAATCTTGAAGTATTTATTTTCCCAGAAGGAGCTCAATATGAGGCAAAGGAGATGGTTGGAGTATCTGAAGGATTTCAATTTCAATATTCAATATCACCCTGGCAAGGGTAATGCTGTAGCAGATGCACTTAGTAGGAAGCCGGTTGCATCCTTATCTTGCTTGGTCATGGACGAGATGCAGTTACTAGAATAATTTGCCAGTTTAGACCTAAATATTGAACAGAGAAGTGATCAGGTGCTAGTGGCTAATCTTAGAGCACAACCCGACATCTTTACTGAAATCAGATCAACAAGCCAATGACCCATTTTTGATCTCAATCAAGGAAAATCTAGCTGACAGACCAGATTTATCCATCACTGAGGATGGAAGATTGTTATTTCAAGGTAGGACCAGTGTGCCTGATAATGAAGAGCTGAAGAGGAAACTGATGGATGAAGCTCATAAGACCAAGTATACTATTCATCCAGGTGCAACAAGACATGAAAAGGTCATTTTGGTAGCCAAATATGAAGCATGAGGTTGTTGAGCATGCTGCGCACTGCCTCACATGTCAACAAGTCAAAGCAGAGCACTGACGTTCCGTGGATGTACTCAGACCCCTGGACATACTAGAGTGGAAGTGGGAGAGCATCGGTATGGATTTCATCATGGGTTTACCCCGAACTCGTGGTGGACTCGATGCTATTTGGGTCATAGTGGACCGACTAACTAAGTCTGCACATTTCTTAGCAATTAAGAGTACCTGGAGTGTGGATGTGTTAGCTACATATATGTAAAGGAGATTGTGAGATTACATGGAGTCCCTGTATCCATAGTTTCAGATCATGACCCAAGATTCACCTCTTATTTCTGGAGAGGACTTCAAGCTGCACTGGGTACTAAACATAACTTTAGTACTACATTCCATCCACAGACAGATGGATAGACCGAGAGGATGAACCAGATCGTAGAAAATATGCTACGAGCATGCACTATAGACTTCGAAGGATATTGGAATGAACAATTGTCGCTGAAGGAATTTACCTACAACAACAGCTACCAAGCCAGTATTAAGATGGTACCATTTGAAGCTCTTTATGGTAGAAGCTGTAGATCACTAGTGTGCTGGAACGAAGTGGGTGAACAACAATGGTTGGGACCAGACATGGTGTTAAACACTAGTAGAGACATACATATCATCATAGACAGAATCAAAGTAGCCCAGTCCAGGCAGAAAAGCTATGCAGACAAAAGGAGAAGGGACTTAGAATTTCAAATTGAAGATCATGTACTACTCAGTATCCCCAACCAAAGGATTTCCAAGATTTGAAATCAAAGGCAAGTTATGACCAAGGTTCATTGGTCCATTTGAAGTACATGAAAGAGTTGGCGAAGTGGCTTATCGGCTGGCTTTACCTCCACAATATTCTACCGCACACAATGTTTTCCATGTATCTATGCTAAGAAAATATGTGTATGACCCATGACATGTGATCAGCTATGATGATATAGTTTTGCACAAAGATATGACCTACGAAGAGAAGCTAGTCAGAATTTTGGACAAGAAGATACAACAACTTTGGAATCGACCTATATCTGTGGTAAAGATACTCTAGAACAATCATGGAGTCGAAGAATCCACATGGGAACCTGAAGCAACAGTGAGACGGAATTACCCGGAACTATTTAGTAAGTCGTTCTTCCTCTCATGATCTTATGAATTTGAGGAACAAATTCTTCTTTAGAGGGGGAGGAGGTAGCAACTCTAAATTTTAATATTTGCTAAATAAATTAAATTAAAAGAAAATGTAAATAATTAAAACCCATTAAGTCAAAATAGGTGATGGGTTACCCAAGATGGTCCATACATGAATTTATGGGCCCAAAAGTGAAGAGCTCAAGTTGGATTGGAGATATTTAATGCTAATTTTGTACCTAAATTGTTAATAAATCAAAAGAGTTAAGATAATCACTATTTTAACTTATAATTATCCTAAAAGGGAGTCCCAGGTCTAATCAAACCTCTTGGCCATGGATCTAGAGCCCACCCCATGCTAATTAGATGGATAAAGGCTAGGAAAAAAGGAGATAAATATGAGAAATTCAGAGTTGGAGGAAAAGAAGAGTTTTAAGTAAATAGGAGACCTTAAACATACAAATAACCTTCCATTTCGTCTCTAGCCGACCCTAGACATCTTCTGAAGCTTGGATAACGAGGAGGAGAAGCATTTGGACGTGGAGATCAAGGAGGAGAAGGCTTGGAACGAGGTGTTCATCAAGTTCTTCATCTTTCTGCCCTAGGATTTCAAAGTGTGAGAAGGTAGCAAAAACAATTTAATATCGACCATAGGTAGACATGATCCCATCTTCGAAAGCTCCATGTTTTCCCCAATTTTCATCATGCCAATTAGAAGTATTTCTTGCTCCAATTCCTGTTGAGAATATGTACACGACTTGACATGTTTACTTTAAATCCATGTCCATACTTGATTTAATGCCCTAAAACTTTTATCATACATGCTACATGATGTTAGGAATCTAATGACACTATTTTCCCTAATTTCTATAAAGTACCCTGTTCGAATTAAATCAATTTTCATCACTGTGTATGATTTTGGGTCATCGTGAAGTAACCTAATCATAGCATGCCCATACCATGTCAAATCTCTAATTATTCATTACTGTGGATACCTATGCAAGTCTAGTTTTGATTAAAGGTGGTTTTATGATTTTTCATCGAGTACATGATTTTATACAAATTTTACAAGACCTCTGTATCATTCCTTGGAGGACTAGATGGAATTCCAAAGTGAACTAGTTGACTTTTGGGGCTCGGCCTGACCCTTTGAGAACGCGACGGCCCAACCCGTCACGATTCTCAGAAGGTCGCGACAGAGGGGTACGTCGTGACATGAACGCAATGGCCCGACACATCGTGTTCTTCATACCCTGTATCAATTGGCCTTAACGCGACAGACCAATACGTCGTGTTCTGAACCGTTTGCTCAAATCACGACCGGTCACCCCGTTGCGAAACAACATCAACCGGTTGGCCTGATCTAGTTCTGGTGAACGCGACCGACCTACCCGTTGCAATTTAAACACGACAGGTACCCCCGTCGCGTTTTCACTATGTCAAATAGAAACCCTATTTTCATATTAATTGAGTTAACCATGTACTATTACCATTGTTCAACCCCTGTAACACACTGTTGTGAACAGTAACAACGGGTTAATGAATTCTTGGTAATAATCACATAATTTTATTAAATAAAATGTATGCACAATCCTCTCATGATATCATTGATTCTCTTACACATGCACACACTAAACATGAATCCTTGCCATAAGACCCTGTTGATGTTACTCAATAATATATCTGGTAATTAAGTACAATTATTCATGTAAATTTCCCTATGTTATTTAATAAACTTGTCTTCATTTTATTCGCTCGATTTGCACTGTTATCACATCCCTCTACCTTCGAGCAATCAATGTATGACGGACAAACGTTTCTACACACACTTTTATCTCGGATTGGACGACCTCTCCGTTGGGAATACTCCTGCCTGGACCAGGAACTCCTTATCGAGGCCTCAGTAAGACTCCTTGGCTTTGGCAGATGTCCATTGCCGGCGAGCGGGTTGTACCATCAATACCTATTTTGCCCTTAGGGATCAACATGATCCAATGGCCTTAGATTGTTCTCTCTTACCTTGGGATCACGCCAGACCTCTAGTCTGTGATCATTGCATGGCTATTGGGCGGTTGTGACTTCTACCAGACTGCCGCCATACAATCGTGTGTGTGTTGTGCAACTGTTACTATCGCCTAGTTATCATTGTTTTACGAACATGACCCCATTCTCATCTACTATCTCTACACTCTAATCTATTCATGTTCTCTCTGTACTCTCATCTATTCTTCAATTACTCTTATCTATTCTTGGTACTCTATTTGTCCATCCATTTGATTATCTAAGATAACAAACATAATCATGCCAGGCAACATTATAAAGGGCCCGATCTGGCCCTAGGAGGTGCGCTCGAAAGGCTATAACTCGCGGGGGTTTAATGATCAAGGTGTACGACATAACACCCAAGTGCCATACTATCAAGATTTAATCTAAGACAATCAATTACAATACTATGTTCTCTCTATTGACAAGAAATTCGACCAAACGTGCTATCTCGACTAGTGCACTTTTGTGCAAACGTTACATGCTATTTCGTTATATGGCCAATCAGTTATCATGCTAGTTGTGCTATTTTCTTGTAAAAGTACTATTGTTCTCTTTCCATCATTACATTACTCTCTTGGATATACTTGATCGTTCTTTATAGCTGTCCTGCTTGACAAGACATTAACTTAAAGCATGCCTATTACACGAGATATTAAGTCCTACTGGGAGATTATCGCTCATCCTGCATTATTTATTTCATGTGTTTCAGGTGAGTGTGATGGGGACTACTATTGAGTTATGATTGAATGCCATTCATGAGGATTGCATGTTTTTGATAATGACATAATTGATGTTGAAACAATGTGATAAAATGACATGACACTATGACAAAATGTATTAGACATGTGCCTACACTATGACAAAATGTATTAGACATGTGCCTACATGATAACTAATTTATAGCTTCTTTCTTGTAGGAAAATACATGACAAAGGATGTGAATAACATGAAGAAATCTTAAGCAAAAAAGGGTCTGGATAGAAGAGTTCAAGCAGCAGCTGTCGACAACACCACTGCACCTGTCGACAGCCACTGAAGTCCTTCCCACAAACAGGTTCTGGAAAACCCAAGAAAGCAGCAGCTGTCGATAGGCCATGACACAAATGTCGACAGGCACTAAAGACTTCAATCTGAAAGCTTCTGGAAAACCAAGATAACCAGCAGCTATCGACAACCAGATTTCATCTGTTGATAGTCTAGTCCATTATTCAGAAATCTGGTACTAGAAGACATAAGTGCTGCAGTATATGTCGACAGCCGATGGGCATTTGTCAACAGGCGCTTGTTAAGTCACATCATGTGACAAACATGTGATCTCTCTTAGGGCATCCTCTTCTCTCACGAATCCCAAGAGTTGTGTGAGAATAGGACACTCCTATATATAGATCTTTTGGACTCCTTTTCACATAAGAGAGAGCCAACACAACTCCAAAAAGGCTAGAGGTGGCTGGAAGAGATTTCTCTAGTGCTCTATTCATCTCTTGAAGGTTACAGACCACAGATCTCATTTGAGGAGATCATTTGGCCATCAAGCTCTTCATCAAATCAGCAGCAGAAGAAGAAGAGCTACTACAGGAGAATCCTAGAAGATCTTCATCTGATCAACAACTCCAAGAAGACCTTGATCCAAAGCAGAGCATCGCCATCGTGAAGAAGAAGAAGAGAAATCTGAGTAGCAGCAGTCTGAAGGAAGAAACAATATGGATTTGTGATCGTGGAGATCAGATCAAGAGTTGAAGAGATCTTTCTTCCTTCATTCTTATATTTCTCAATTCAATTCATATATCTGTGTGTGTGTGTACTGATTGGAGATCAGTACATGGAGTTTGTGATCGTGTGTGCTTTGTGATCTATGCTAGCTTGTGTATAGATCAAATCTGTGTGTGTGGTGTGTTTATCAGATCAAGGCTAGAGGATCTGATCTTTTGTGGACTTGATCTAGCGCATGTGTGTGTGGTTGAGCCATTGTGCTCAAGTGTGTGTGTGTTATACTCATCTTTGAGTAGTGTGTCCTCACTGTGTGAGGGGTGGACATAGGGGTCACTGGATGTGATCTCCGAACCACCTAAAAAATCCCTTGTGCATTGTGGTTTGAATTGTGGTTTGACTTGCATTATGTTAGATGCATGCATAGGGACTTCGTCTACACACTAGTTAATTTGTTAACACACATTGCATCAGATCAGAGGGGTTTTGATTAAGTAGATCTCTTAATTCGAAGTAATTTTTAAATTGCTTACATTTCCGCTGCAAATCTATTCAACCCCCCCTTCTAGCTTTGCCATTACCAAATATTGGATCCTAACAACTACCACACGCACGAGGAAGGGGATGAGGAAGTGCAAGAGTGATCGATCATTTCGACAACCAAAGTTTTTTTTAGGAGTTAGTTAGTTGAATAGTTGGTTTGTAGTTGTTTAATTTGAATAAAGTACTCTGGGCCCATAGTTTAGGCTCTGAAATAGTGATTGTAATAGATGGTTAGTGGAATTATTAATGAAGTTGGATTATTTGGCATTATTCCAAATTTGTGCAATGGATTGATGTTTATTTCTCGCTCTATACTATTATTTAACTATTTACCACTCTGATATTCTGCGTCAGGGTATTACAGTTTGTTACATGGCCACCATTGTTCAACGGTGAAGATTACCAGTACTGGAAGATGAGAATGGAATGCTTCATCTGAGGCACAGATTTTGATCTGTGGTATGTAATTGAGCAAGGTGATTTTACTATACTTGTTGATTGTACTTCTGCTCTATCTATAGCTGATAAAAGAAATATGTCCATAAATTATAAAGCTAATAATTACTTATGTTGTGTATTATCTAAAAAAGAATTTAATAGACTATCTGCATGTAAAACTACAAAAGAAATGTGGGATAAATTATAGGTAACATATGAAGGAACTGATAAGTAAAGCAAACTAGAATACATATTCTTGTTTCCTAATATGAACAGTTCAAAATGCTACCTAATGAAAACATCTCCGAAATGTATAATAGAATCTCAAATATAATAGTTGTTTTAAGTTCACTAGGCAAAGCGTTTTCTAATGAAAAATCTGTCATAAAAATACTCAGGTCATTAACTCATTCTTGGACTCCCAAAGTAACTGCTATTGAAGAAGCTCATGATCTTACCTGAAATCTATATAGATAAACTAATTGGTTCTCTAATGACCCATGAAATTAATATGAAAAGATTTTCTGAAAGTTCATCGAAAAAGAAAATGCCGAATGCTTTAAAGGTTGCAGATTGTTCTTCCTTTGAAGACTCAAAAGAAAGATCTGAAGATAGTGATGATGAAGCCATGCTGTCAAGGAAACTTCAAAGAATTCTTGCCAAGAAGAAGAAGTTCGGCTCAAAAAGATATTTCAAAAAGGATAAGAAGAAGAAGCTAGTATGTTATGAATGCAATTAGCCAGGACACTTCAAATCAAAATATCCTATGCTCAAAAAGAAAGATTTAGCTGAAAAATATGAGAAAAAGAAAGGCAAAGAGAAGTTCAGAAGATACAAAAAAAAGCAATGGCAGCAGCATGGGACAATGAAGAAGCAACAAGTTCAGACTCTTCAAGTTCAGAATCAGAAGAAGAAGAACAAGTGAATCGAGCCCTCATGGTAGGACTAAATCAGGTAAATTCTAAAACCTCATTTACTTCATGTTCAGAATCTGATTCCGATAATCTAGAAGATGCATTTAATGAATTGTATGATAAATATAAAGTAGTAGTTAAGCAAATGAAAGTAGTTAAGTTAAATTTACTGAACCAAGAAAAATGCAACACCTTTCTAAAACATGAAGTAGAAAGATTAGGATAAAATTTAACTGAAACTAAAAGATCTAATGAAACATTGTGCGAAGATTTAAAGGATAAAAATAGTAAAATAATGGAACTAAATCAAATGTAAATGAATTGAAAGATGAAGAAAAATTAAGAGAAGAAAATAACTTTTAAGAGCTACCATAGATAGAATCACAAACTGTAAGACATCCTTAGTTGTAAAAATGAAAGGTGCTAGAACAGGTAAAAAGAAATATGGAGTAGGATATACACCTCCAGAAAATGTAGAAGAAATTGTGTATCCTGAAAAATGCCCAACTCCTAAATTTGTAAAAGAAAATATAATTAAAAATTCAAAAAGGGTTAATCAATATGTTTATAGACAAAAATAGAAAACTAATAATAATACAAATTCAAAGAATGCATATGATCTATGTTGTAGTCATTGTAATCAATTAGGACACACAATCAATACATGCACTACTAGACACCTTCGTTGCATTCCAAAAACTAACCATCAAGGACCCAAAAAAATTTGGGTACCAAAAATCTCAACTTAATTTTGTTTACAGGGACGCCTGAGAGCATTCAAATGGTAATTGGACAATGGGTGCTCAAGGCATATGATAGGTGACAGAAAATTATTTACAAGTTTCAGAAATGAAATTGGTCAAGTTACTTATGGTGATAATGGAAAAGGAAAAGTGTTAGGTTGTGGAACAGTTAGAACAAATGAAAAGGATCTAATAGAATATGTTATGTATGTTGAAGGATTAAAGCACAATCTCATTAGTATCAGTCAACTATGTGACAAAGGTCACTTGGTAAAGTTTCAGAACGACAAATGCATTATTCAAAAAGATGGAAAGACAATCTTTGAAGCTCAAAGGGTTAAGAATTTGTATACCTTACAGCTAACAGAACTGAAAGAAGTCAATTGTGCCTTACAACTACTAAGAGTGAAGAGACTGATTTATGACATAAAAGACTAGGACATGCAAGCATGTTAGTGATCAAGAAATTAATCAAACATGATCTAGTTGAAGGTCTCCTAAAGCTTGAAATGAAGAAATCTGGAATATGTACAGCTTGTGCAAAAGGAAAGCAAACAAAAACATCATTTCAGTCAAAGACATTGGTTACAACCTCCAAACCATTGGAACTTATTCACATGGATTTGTTTGGACCTATAAGAATAATAAGTCTTGGAGGAAAGGTATATGGCTATGTAATTGTGGATGATTATTCAAGATATACTTGGGTATCATTTTTGGAAGCCAAATCAGAAACCTTTTCAGCTTTTCTGAAACTCAGTAAATTAGTATAGAAGAACTAGAAATATCAAATAATCAGTAGCAGATCTGATCATGGTGGAGAATTCAAGAATGAAGAATTTGTCAGATTCTGTGAAGAAAATGGCATAGAACACAAGTTCTCTGCACCAAGAACACCTCAACAAAATAGAGTAGTAGAAAAAAAGAACAGAACACTGCTGGATATGGCCAGAACAATGCTTTCAGAATACAATTTACCAAGGTACTTCTGGGCAGAAGCAGTCAACACAGCCTGCTACATTATCAACAAGTGTATGATCAGACCAATTATGAAGAAGACACCTTATGAGCTATAGAAGGAGAAAAATCCAAACATAAGTCACCTTCAACCCTTTGGTTGTAAGTGTGTCATTTTGAATAATGGTAAATATAATTTAGGAAAATTAGATGGTAAAAGTGATGAAGGATTTCTACTAGGATATATTTCAAAACCTAGAGGATATAAAGTATTCATCATAAGAACTCTAACTATAGAATAGTCAGTTCATGTTTTATTTGATGAAACTAACACTTCTATTAAGAAAATAGAAGAAGAAGAAAATGTTGTTGAAGAATTGTGCAGGGATCTGCAACAAACTTCTCTTGAAGAAAATGAGAAAGACAAGGAAGATCCACCAATAGAAGAACTTCAGCAACAAGAAGAAGCACATGAAGGATTACCTAGAGAACTGAGGTATCACAGAGATCATCCAAAATAAAATATCATAGGTGATTCTCCGAAGAGGGTAAGAACAAGAGGAATGAATGTTCCTTGTAACTACACTACATTTGTTTCTCATATTGAGCCTAGGACAATCAATGATGCACTGACAGATGAATCCTGGATCCTATCTATGCAAGAGTAACTTAAACAGTTCCAACGCAGCCAGGTCTGGACTCTTGTGCCTAGACCTTCTGACCATCCAGTTATTGGGACCAGATGGGTCTTCTGTCACGTCCCGAGAATTACGCAGCGGATATTAATTCGAAGAATTCGAGTCGATATTCCGAGACGTGGACAGTCGGCAAATAAGCCTCTAGCTAGCGCGCACTAAATGTATATCAACACAACATCACAATAGGGCCCATATGTTGAACTCAATATAAATTGTATTCGAATCTCAACTCATTGTATTTCAAATAGAAACTATTACAGGACTAAGACTCAATAAAATCAAAAGTACATAATGCCTCACTTCCTACTACATTGATCTAACACTCAAAATAAACTAACTATAGATAGACTCATGTTTGGGATGCTCTTCACTCGGACGCATTCCCATCCTCGACTTGCTCTTCCTCTTGCACTTCATAGTCACCTAGATTGGGTAAAAGTAGGGAATGAGCAAACTAGCCCAGTAGGATTTATATCTCAATGTGCGGGCAATGATATAAGTGATTAACATTTTAGAACTAGGCAAGTACGATGAATGATATGCATGTACGAATAAAAACTCGTTAAAACATGATATAAAAACAAGCTAGAGAGAGAGATCATGATAGAATAAGATTGATGAACAAGATGACAAGAGAGAACTAGAAATAGATCACTTTGTACAAGCACGCAAGATTTCACTTGATGTTAATAGCTTTCAAGAACGCAAGATATCACTAATTGCATTAAATGCAGGATGGCCATATCACGCAAGCAAGCAAGCAAGATTTCACAAGCACGATCAAGTAACACTAATCAGGCACGTAGACACCAATGTACACCAAGAAAAGATCCATCAAGAATGTACACCAGGACACGTGTATGTGGTTATGTATCTATCATTCAACACGCACGCACGATTTTCCCAGCGCAGATGCAACGCCAGTAATCATTATACCCCATGGTTAACAGTATATCTATGACTCGCCGTCATTGGGGCTAGATTGGAGCCCTTGGACACACGCCGTGCCCTGTCAGCATCTCACTTAAATTTTTAAATGTAGATACCCACAGTCATTAATAATGGCCAATGAGAGTTTCAAAACGTAGCATGTGTAATGTCATGTTCATGATGATGATGAGAAGAAGTAATAATTAAATTGAACATGATTTCATGAGAACAATGGTCAAGAGATAAATTCGGCAGCATAACGGTACAATTTATACTTTCGTTCAATCTTTACATTAATGGCTTTAGTCTAGTTTGTAAGTCACACTCACGAGATTAAGAAGAGAAAGGAAGTGCACGCTATCTCCAGGGAACTTCAATGGTACAACCAACTCGTCGGCCATGTGGGAATCCATGGTCAGAGGAGATTTACGGAGGCCTTGGTGAAAAGGTCGCTAGTCTACCGATTCGGAATGACCGGTAGAGAGTTTCCAATTTCCCAAGAAAAGGCTACCTAACAGTGCTAGTGTGTAGTGCGGTACGCGTGTCTCAATTCTCAAACCATCGGTCTCAAACTCGCAGGAAGCACTTGACAATATAACATGGAATAAAGCTATGCACTTTAACTCATCATGGTTTGCAAGATTTTATGATAACTCTTATCATTTAAACGTGGAAGAACAGTAGGAAGATTAAATCACAAGTAGCACGAATGGATCATAATATTTAAGGAGCACTTAGAATAGCATTCATGTAATTAAAGCTTTTTAAATGGGTTAATCGCTTTTAAGCCATTAAACAACAATCATGTAAGGATTAGACCCAAGACATGCAACTTACACAGTAAATATCATATTTAAACAGATCTTGGGTATATGCGAAAAACTATGCAGGAAAACACGTGGTTTCAGGTAAAGTTCTGAGATCGCGACATATCCCTATAAGGAAGGCGACAGGTAGTTGTGAAGAACGCGACTGGGGCGGTCCGATTCAGGCAGCATGATCGCGACAACGGTCTTGTCGCAATCAGGTCGCGACATGTCGGGCAGTCGCGACGAGACCTCGGAAGGCGACACATCGAGCCGTCGCATTCACAGGATCTGTGCCTGAGTCCGACTGGGATCTGACATGCTCTTGGTTCAGACTTACCATGTTTTGACACAGGAGCGATATTCATGAAACGCCTATATCTCTCTATATGCTGACCTTTAGACAAAACTTTCAACATAGAAAATGTCGAGGACATCTATTGGAAGAACTTTGATGTTGGGGGTTTTACCTAATTCGGTCTTTGCCCTTGTGAAAAACATGAAGAACTTAAAGTTAAATGCAACCAGAAAAACGCAGTATCATGCATGACTCTATTACGAAGTTTATAACTCTCAAACTAATGACATTTACACAAAACCTTTAACATGAAAGATGACCCTAACGACTAATAAAAGAACTTTCATGTTGGAGTCTTGACCTACTTCGGTCTTAAATCTCAAGAAAAACAGGAATAACCTAAGGCTAACTGCAAACCCGAAAACATAGTATTATGCATGACTCTCTTACGGGCTTCATAACTCTCTAACTAATGAGATTTAGACAAAACGTTCAACATGAAAGATGATCGTGACATCAAGTAGAATAACTTCCATGTTCATATTTTACTCTAACTCGGTCTTGAATCACGTCAAACATATTAAGAACGGGAAAAGCCCTGACAGTGCGCGACTTTTGCAAAACGCTTATAAATCAAGATCTACTAAATGAAATTCGATGAAACCAGTGGGAAATGAAAGCTAACTTGATGCTCTACACATTGGTATAGGATATGTTAAGGTTTGGCCCGAGAAAACCTACCTTTGGTCGACTTCAAGAGAGTGGTTTGTGCAGGTCGCAGCAGATGAGAAGGGGAGGAAGAACGGTTTCTTGTGGTCGTTCCACAGCTCCTCAGCCACTAAGAGCTCCTCCACACGACCCTAGCAAGTTCTAAATTCGTTCCTAGGGTTTGGGTGAAGAGTATTTAAGTATCCATGGTGTTTAGGAGTCCTATTATAACTAGGAAAAGAGGATTTCGGGATTGACATGTTTGGTTTCCTATTTTTGATGATTTCCTCCTCCCTTTGAGTGTGTGAGGCATTAGGAAACCTACCCTCATAGTTAGGCACGAATTTGGGTTGCCATGAATGCATGATTGCATCCCAATTCAACTCTTAATTGCCTCTTTTTAATTTCAGCTTATTTATGGTTACGAATTTCTATGTATTTTCTAGCTTCCTTTGATTTTTGGGCCAAATGTTGTCCATTGGCCTGATTATGATAATGGGTCATCAATATATAATGTTGGAAGTCTCCCCAAGACTTTTATTTAATTTTTGATTGCATCGTATTTCCGTGTTAACAGTTTTCCGACTTGTTTCCTTATTTAGATAATCGGTCGCAATAACTCTTAAACCTAGCCCAAATGATTTTTATTGAACCAAATTTCTTGATGGGTCATTATAGGATATTATTTGAAGTCCATTTATGATTTTTATTTAATTTTCTAACTCATTCCAGTATGTGTGATAATGATTTTCCGACTTATTCATGAATTACGGTAATAAGTCGCAAAACACTTTAAACTTGGATAATCTGATTTTTCTTGGCACAAATTTCTTTGTGAAACATTTAATAATAATATTTAAGGTTGATTTATAATTTTTACGGAATTTTCCGATGTGTTTTAGCACATACGATAATGATACGTATGTTTTAAATACTTCCGATATTATGGAAATTATTTATTTCCATTTACTTTGAATTAAAATTTCCGGGGTGCTACACCCTCCCCCACTTAAGGGAATTTGGTCCCCAAATTCATGTATAGAAAATTATCGTACAAGTGAGGCGTACTTACTTGTGAATAACTCCGGGTATCTTTTGTGCATTGCTTCCTCGGTTTCCCACGTGTCGTCCTCATCCATGCGTTGATTCCATCGAACCCTTACTAGTGGAATAACTTTGTTCCTTAGTTGGCGCAGTTCCCGATCAATGATCTTAATCGGCTTCTCTTGATATGTTCCATCTTTGTTAAATTCCAGAAGCTCATATTCTATGACATGCCATGGATCTCGTACATACTTTTTCAACATGGATATGTGGAACACATTGTGTATTCCATCCATTTGTGGTGGTAAAGCGAGACGATATGCCACCTCGCCGACTCTTTCGAGGATTTCGAAAGGCCCGACAAACCTTGGTGACAACTTGCCTTTAATGCCAAATCGCCTTATCCCACGGCCTGGAGATACTTTCAAGAATACATGTTCACCAACCTGAAACTCCAGGTCTCTTCTTCTATTATCTGCATATGCCTTTTGTCTTTGCTGCGCCACTGCCATTCTTTCTTTAATAAGCTTTACCTTCTCTGTGGTTTCCCTTATCATCTCGGGTCCTAGCATTTGTTTTTCGCCAACTTCATACCAGCATATTGGGGATCGGCAACTCCTGCCGTAGAGTGCTTCAAATGGTGCCATTTGAATGCTAGCTTGATAGCTATTATTGTAGGCGAACTTCACAAGAGATAAGTGTTCATGCCAGTTACCTCCAAAATCTAGGACACATGCTCTAAGCATATCTTCAATGACCTGGTTGGTTCTCTCCGTCTGACCATCTGTCTGTGGATGGAAAGCCGTGCTAAAGTTTAGTTTAGATCCCAAGGAGTAATGCAGTCCTTTCCAAAAGTGGGATGTGAACCTAGGGTCTCTATCAGACACGATAGACACCGGTACTCCATGTAATCTGACTATTTCCTTTACATACAATGCGGCTAGCACATCTACTGACCACTTATTCTTCACTAGCAAGAAGTGAGCCGACTTAGTTAAGCGGTCGACAATAACCCAGATTCCATCGAATCCACCTCTAGATTTAGGTAGTCCAAAAATAAAGTCCATTCCTATACCTTCCCATTTCCATGCCGGAATTTCTAGAGGTTTGAGTTTACCTGCGGGTCGCAAGTGTTCTGCCTTGACTTTTTGACATGTCAAGCATCGGGCGACATATTCCGCCACTTCTCTCTTCATATTAGGCCACCAAAAGCTTCTTTTCAAATCCTGATACATCTTGGTAGTTCCAGGATGGATGGTATACCTGGTCTTGTGAGCCTCGTCCATAATCATTTTCTTTGTCTCTGCATGGTCGGGTACACAGACTCGATCTCGGAACAATAGTCTTCCATCTTCAGTTAATGAGAAATCCGGCCTCTGGTCTAGATTAGCCTTAATCTCTACAAGTACAGGATCATTATCTTGGAGTGTTGTGATGTCCTCCAGTAGTGTAGGTTGTGCCCTAGTACTAGCAACAAGACATCCCTTCTCTTTGATGTCAGCATCAATATTTAACTTGGCGAAGTCTTCTAACAACTTCCATTCGTTCACCATTAAACTTGATAGTGTGATCATTGGCATTCTACTTAGAGCATCTGCCACCGCATTTGCTTTTCCGGGATGATATTAAATCGTGAAGTCGAAGTCTTTGAGATACTCCAACCACCTCCGTTGTCTCATATTCAAGTCCTGCTGAGAAAACAGATACTTCAAGCTTTTAGGGTCAGAAAAGACAATGAATTTCTCACCATATAGATAATGACGCCATATTTTCAAGGCGAAGACTACAGCCGCTAGCTCCAGATCATGTACAGGGTAATTGTCCTCATGCTTCTTCAATTGTCTGGACGCGTAGCATATAACTTGCCCATTCTACATCAGCACACAGCCAAGGCCGATCCCGGATGCATCGGTGTATACTTCAAAACTACCCCCAGCGACTGGCAGTGTTAGTACGGGTGCTGAGGTAAGGTGCTCTTTCAATGCCTTGAAACTTCCTTCACATTCCTCAGTCCATGTAAATGGATTCTCCTTCCTGGTAAGCCGGGTTAATGGTACAGCTATTTTCGAGAAATCCTTAATGAAGCGACGATAATAGCCGGCTAAACCCAGAAAGCTTCTAATCTCCGACACAGTTGTCGGCCTTGTCCAGTTCTTTACCACCTCCACCTTAGACGGATCTACAGAGATTCCCTCCTTGGATATGATGTGGCCAAGGAAAGACACCTCTTCTATCCAGAACTCACACTTACTAAGTTTGGCATAGAGTTGATTGTCTCTAAGCACTTGTAGAGCCATCTTCAAGTGTTCTTCGTGTTCTTCTTTGGATTTGGAGTAAATAAGGATGTCATCAATGAACACCACTATAAACTGGTCCAAGTATGGCCTATAAATATTATTCATAAGTTGCATGAAAGCCGCTGGAGCATTTGTTAAGCCAAACGGCATAACTACGAACTCATAGTGACCATATCTACTTCGGAATGCAGACTTATGAATATCCTCCTCCTTTATTCTTAGTTGATGGTAGCCTGACCTTAGATCTATCTTGGAGAAATATTGTGCGCCAGAGATCTGATCAAACAGTTCATCAATGCGGGGTAGTGGATACTTGTTCTTTATTGTCAACTGGTTCAACTGACGGTAATCAATGCATAGCCTCATTGTCCCGTCCTTCTTTCTGACAAATAGCACTGGCGCTCCCCATGGGGATGTGCTAGGCCTGATAAAACCTTGATCTAGTAATTCTTGGATTTGTCTCTTTAACTCCTGCAATTCAACTAGGGACATGCGGTACGGGGCTTTTGAAACAGGGGCTGCCCCAGGGAGTAACTCAGTGGAGACGTTTACCTCCCGCTCAGGTGGTATACCAGGTAATTCCTCTGGAAATACATCAGGATAGTCCCTGGCTATTGGAATGTCTTCTAGGGTCGGTTTCTTCTTTTCAGTTGCCAAGACAGAAACTAGGAAAGCATCACAACCCTGGTTGATCAGCTTAGAAGCCTTTAAGGAGGAGATCAAGATAGGGTGTTTGTGATAGCGGGTGCCAAGTAGTGACAAAGTTGGAAGGTTTGGTCTTTTAAAAGTGACCCTCCTATGGCGGCAGTTTACATCGGCATCATATTCAATTAGCCAATCGACACCCAGAATGGCATCATAACCCTTCATGTCTAAACAGATAAGGTTGACAGGGAGATTGTGTCCTCCAATTATAGTTTCGCATTTCGGCAAGTAGTGAGTGAGTTCAGATTCTGAGCCTAGTGGAGAGGCTACAGTGATCTTGGATTTCAAGGGTACAGGTTTGACAGGTAGAGTTGCAGCAAATGTGGTGGAAATGAAAGAATATGCGGCTCCAGTATCAATAAGCACAAAAGCAGGTTGAGAGTGTATGGAAATGGTACCTTCCACCATACCCCCTTCCTCGGGTAGGTCAGCTTCTATGACAGCATTAAGGCGTCCCTGACGCCGTGGTACATTCTGGACTCTGCCTGGTTGGTCCTTCAGCATAGGACAATCAGGAATACGGTGGTCACGACCTCCGCATTTTAAGCACGCCCCGAGCTTCTTCCAGCATTCTTCAGCTCGGTGTCCTGGTTTATCACAGAATTTGCAGTTTTCCGCCAACTGCCTACCTTCCACCTTAGCTCTCTTATCTCCAGCAATATCCCTTCCGATATTCGGCCTCTTGTTGTTGTTGTTGACGTTGTTGTTACGAAAGGTTGGAGCAATATTAGGTGCTCCCTTCCTGACAAAGACCGGCTTGGAGTTGTCCTTGCCCCTCATGCCATCCACCTTGGCCATGGTGTCTTCTACCAACTGAGCTCTTTGGACCATTTCAGTGTAAGTTTGAATATTGTGTGGTCCGAGCCTTTCAATGAACATGGGCCTGAGCCCATCCATGAATCGGTTTGCCTTAAGTCTTTCCGTTCCCACCAGATGTGGGGCATACATAGCAAGACGCGCGAACTGAGCCTCATACTCAGCCACAGACAATCCCTTCTGCTTCAGTGCGGCAAATTCTATCGCTTTCTTCTCCTTTACTCTCTCAGAGAAATATTTTCCCCGGAATATCTCCAGGAATTCAGCCCATTCCAGTTCAGCTACATTTGGTAGGTGGGCCGAGGTGGCCTTCCACCATGCTCGAGCATCTTTAGTAAATTGGAAAGTGGCCAGTACCACTTTATCTCTATTAGTGCATTGCATCACCTGGAAAATCCTTTCTATCTCCTCTTGCCAATTTTCTGCCTCGTCCGGATCAGGGGATCCTGAGAAACGAGGAGGGTTTAAACTCCTAAAATTCCGGTGCAGATCACCAGCTCCATTCCTTGCAGCTCCAGCCTGATTGCCAGCCTGAACTACATTTTGTAATGCCTGGGTCAGTCCAGCCACGGTTTCTTGCATAACTTGCCACTGATTACGAGCCATTGCAGTTGAGGGTAGGAGTTATGAGGGTTCCTGAGAAAAGGATGGAAACCAATTAATCGCTCTTGATACATTATCAGAGTCAATGGGTAGGAGTGTTTAATTCTTGCTAACATATTCCCAGTCTCTACCCATTCTCACCAGGTATTGTATTTAATTTCCATGACCTACGTTCCATAGGTATCTCCTATTCCTGAGACATATCCTATTTGGTATTCCTAGGCTCTGATACCACTTAACTGTCACGTCACGAGAATTACGCAGCGGATATTAATTCGAAGAATTCGAGTCGATATTCCGAGACGTGGACAGTCGGCAAATAAGCCTCTAGCTAGCGCGCACTAAATGTATATCAACACAACATCACAATAGGGCCCATATGTTGAACTCAATATAAATTGTATTCGAATCTCAACTCATTGTATTTCAAATAGAAACTATTACAGGACTAAGACTCAATAAAAACAAAAGTACATAATGCCTCACTTCCTACTACATTGATCTAACACTCAAAATAAACTAACTATAGATAGACTCATGTTTGGGACGCTCTTCACTCGGACGCATTCCCATCCTCGACTTGCTCTTCTCTTGCACTTCATAGTCACCTAGATTGGGTAAAAGTAGGGAATGAGCAAACTAGCCCAGTAGGATTTATATCTCAATGTGCGGGCAATGATATAAGTGATTAACATTTTAGAACTAGGCAAGTACGATGAATGATATGCATGTACGAATAAAAACTCGTTAAAACATGATATAAAAACAAGCTAGAGAGAGAGATCATGATAGAATAAGATTGATGAACAAGATGACAAGAGAGAACTAGAAATAGATCACTTTGTACAATCACGCAAGATTTCACTTGATGTTAATAGCTTTCAAGAACGCAAGATATCACTAATTGCATTAAATGCAGGATGGCCATATCACGCAAGCAAGCAAGCAAGATTTCACAAGCACGATCAAGTAACACTAATCAGGCACGTAGACACTAATGTACACCAAGAAAAGATCCATCAAGAATGTACACCAGGACACGTGTATGTGGTTATGTATCTATCATTCAACACGCACGCACGATTTTCCCAGCGCAGATGCAACGCCAGTAATCATTATACCCCATGGTTAACAGCATATCTATGACTCGCCGTCATTGGGGCTAGATTGGAGCCCTTGGACACACGCCGTGCCCTGTCAGCATCTCACTTAAATTTTTAAATGTAGATACCCACAGTCATTAATAATTGCCAATGAGAGTTTCAAAACGTAGCATGTGTAATGTCATGTTCATGATGATGATGAGAAGAAGTAATAATTAAATTGAACATGATTTCATGAGAACAATGGTCAAGAGATAAATTCGGCAGCATAACGGTACAATTTATACTTTCGTTCAATCTTTACATTAATGGCTTTAGTCTAGTTTGTAAGTCACACTCACGAGATTAAGAAGAGAAAGGAAGTGCACGCTATCTCCATGGAACTTCAATGGTACAACCAACTCGTCGGCCATGTGGGAATCCATGGTCAGAGGAGATTTACGGAGGCCTTGGTGAAAAGGTCGCTAGTCTACCGATTCGGAATGACCGGTAGAGAGTTTCCAATTTCCCAAGAAAAGGCTACCTAACAGTGCTAGTGTGTAGTGCGGTACGCGTGTCTCAATTCTCAAACCATCGGTCTCAAACTCGCAGGAAGCACTTGACAATATAACATGGAATAAACTATGCACTTTAACTCATCATGGTTTGCAAGATTTTATGATAACTCTTATCATTTAAACGTGGAAGAACAGTAGGAAGATTAAATCACAAGTAGCACGAATGGATCATAATATTTAAGGAGCACTTAGAATAGCATTCATGTAATTAAAGCTTTTTAAATGGGTTAATCGCTTTTAGCCATTAAACAACAATCATGTAAGGATTAGACCCAAGACATGCAACTTACACAGTAAATATCATATTTAAACAGATCTTGGGTATATGCGAAAAACTATGCAGGAAAACACGTGGTTTCAGGTAAAGTTCTGAGATCGCGACATATCCCTATAAGGAAGGCGACAGGTAGTTGTGAAGAACGCGACTGGGGCGGTCCGATTCAGGCAGCATGATCGCGACAACGGTCTTGTCGCAATCAGGTCGCGACATGTCGGGCTGTCGTGACGAGACCTCGGAAGGCGACACATCGAGCCGTCGCATTCACAGGATCTGCGCCTGAGTCCGACTGGGATCTGACATGCTCTTGGTTCAGACTTACCATGTTTTGACACAGGAGCGATATTCATGAAACGCCTATATCTCTCTATATGCTGACCTTTAGACAAAACTTTCAACATAGAAAATGTCGAGGACATCTATTGGAAGAACTTTGATGTTGGGGGTTTTACCTAATTCGGTCTTTGCCCTTGTGAAAAACATGAAGAACTTAAAGTTAAATGCAACCAGAAAAACGCAGTATCATGCATGACTCTATTACGAAGTTTATAACTCTCAAACTAATGACATTTACACAAAACCTTTAACATGAAAGATGACCCTAACGACTAATAAAAGAACTTTCATGTTGGAGTCTTGACCTACTTCGGTCTTAAATCTCAAGAAAAACAGGAATAACCTAAGGCTAACTGCAAACCCGAAAACACAGTATTATGCATGACTCTCTTACGGGCTTCATAACTCTCTAACTAATGAGATTTAGACAAAACGTTCAACATGAAAGATGATCGTGACATCAAGTAGAATAACTTCCATGTTCATATTTTACTCTAACTCGGTCTTGAATCACGTCAAACATATTAAGAACGGGAAAAGCCCTGACAGTGCGCGACTTTTGCAAAACGCTTATAAATCAAGATCTACTAAATGAAATTCGATGAAACCAGTGGGAAATGAAAGCTAACTTGATGCTCTACACATTGGTATAGGATATGTTAAGGTTTGGACCTAGAAAACCTACCTTTGGTCGACTTCAAGTGAGTGGTTTGTGCAGGTCGCAGCAGATGAGAAGGGGAGGAAGAACGGTTTCTTGTGGTCGTTCCACAGCTCCTCAGCCACCAAGAGCTCCTCCACACGACCCTAGCAAGTTCTAAATTCGTTCCTAGGGTTTGGGTGAAGAGTATTTAAGTAACCATGGTGTTTAGGAGTCCTATTATAACTAGGAAAAGAGAATTTCGGGATTGACATGTTTGGTTTCCTATTTTTGATGATTTCCTCCTCCCTTTGAGTGTGTGAGGCATTAGGAAACCTACCCTCATAGTTAGGCACGAATTTGGGTTGCCATGAATGCATGATTGCATCCCAATTCAACTCTTAATTGCCTCTTTTTAATTTCAGCTTATTTATGGTTACGAATTTCTATGTATTTTCTAGCTTCCTTTGATTTTTGGGCCAAATGTTGTCCATTGGCCTAATTATGATAATGGGTCATCAATATATAATGTTGGAAGTCTCCCCAAGACTTTTATTTAATTTTTGATTGCGTCGTATTTCCGTGTTAACAGTTTTCCGACTTGTTTCCTTATTTAGATAATCGGTCGCAATAACTCTTAAACCTAGCCCAAATGATTTTTATTGAACCAAATTTCTTGATGGGTCATTATAGGATATTATTTGAAGTCCATTTATGATTTTTATTTAATTTTCTAACTCATTCCAGTATGTGTGATAATGATTTTCCGACTTATTCATGAATTACGGTAATAAGTCGCAAAACACTTTAAACTTGGATAATCTGATTTTTCTTGGCACAAATTTCTTTGTGAAACATTTAATAATAATATTTAAGGTTGATTTATAATTTTTACGGAATTTTCCGATGTGTTTTAGCACATACGATAATGATACGTATGTTTTAAATACTTCCGATATTATGGAAATTATTTATTTCCATTTACTTTGAATTAAAATTTCCGGGGTGCTACATCTTCAGAAAAAAAAAAAAAAGGATGAATCAGGAGTGATCACCAGGAACAAGGCTAGACTAGTAGCATAAGAATATTCCCAAGAGGAAGGCATTGATTTCGATGAAGTATATGCTTCAATTGCTAGATTAGAGGTAATCAGAATTCTGTTAGCTTATGCATGTTCTCTTAATATCAATTTGTTTCAGATGGATGTTAAAAGTGCTTTTCTGAATGGTTTCCTAAAAGAAGAAGTTTATGTTGAGCAACCACCTGGTTTTGAAGATACTAAGTATCCAAATCATGTTTTCCTTTTAAAGAAAGCACTATATGGTTTAAAACAAGCTCCAAGAGCTTCGTATGAGAGACTAAGTGCTTATCTTATATCACATGATTTCTCAAGAGATAAAGTAGATAGCACTTTATTTATTGAGAAATTTTCAAAAGGGATCCTGATGGTATAAATATATGTTGATGATATTATCTTTGGTTCTACTAATGAGTCACTCTACAAATTCTTTGAACACCTTATGCAAAGTGAATTTGAAATGAGTATGATGTGTGAGCTTAACTACTTTCTTGGCTTGTAGATCAAGCAGACCAAGGAAGGCACTCACAATTATCAAACCAAGTATATTTTAAATTTACTCTCTAAATATGGTTTTGACAAGTGTAAGCCCTTAGGAACACCCATGAGCTCAGGAATTAAGTTAGATAGTGATCCAATTGGTAAGAAAGTAGATCGAAAGATTTATAGAGGCATGATTGAGTCATTACTCTATCTTACTGCTAGTAGAGCAGATATAATGTTTAGTGTATGATTGTGTGCTAGATTTCAAGCTGATCCTAAAGAATCTCATGTTAATACTGTTAAAAGAATTTTTAAATATCTTATGAATACAAGTGAATTGGGTTTATGGTATCCCAGATGTTCTGAATTTATATTGCTTGGATATAGTGATACTGACTACGCTGGATGCAAAATAGACAGAAAAAGCACCAGTGGTACTTGTCAATTTCTTGCAAGATGTCTAATTTCTTGGTATTCCAAAAAATAAAATTTAGTAGCTTTGTCCACAATAGAAGCAGAATACATTGCAGTTGGGAGTTGCTGCACTCAACTGCTGTGGATCAAAAATCAACTAGAAGACTATGGTCATACACTACATGAAATTCCAATGCTGTGTGATAATACAAGCGCAATCAATTTGACCAAAAATCCAATCCAACACTCAAGAACCAAGCACATTGAGATTAGACATCATTTCATCAAGGACCATGTAAGTAATGGTGATATCTTACTTGAATTTGTTTCTACAGAAAATCAATTAGCTGATATATTTACTAAACCACTTCCTGAAGATAGATTTATTCAATAAGAAGAGAAATAAGAATGTGCAATCCTGATTGAATATTAGTACATAATCTGATCTATCCATCGTCAAAATTTTTCTATGTCCTAGACTTTCGACTTCTCCAAAGTCGGAGTTTCGACATTCGACTCCTGTGAAGTCGGAGTCTGTGAAGTCGGAGTCTTTGTTAATTTTAAAAAAGAAAAGGGTTACAAAAAGGTTGGGGGAATTAAATAAACAACTTATTCCTTTAATCCAGCCGCTCATCTCCTCATCTACGATCTGTTACACTTCTTTCTTTATTAGAACCTTTCCCTCTTACTTTCCAAATCACCCCATTCGAAACATCTCCGACTCCTTCGTCCTCTTCTTGGTTCCTGCATCTGTTCTTCACCCCGACGGAACTGTTTTCAAGCTTCTACCGATCTCCTTGATTTCTTTGAAGAAAGGTAGGATCTTTGACTTCTTTGAACTCATTTCACTTCTCCTCTATCATCTCCCTTAGATTTTTTTTTTGTACATCTATCTAGATGGCCTCCTTTAGGGCACTGTACGAGACCTTCTTCACCCTAGAACAGCTCCAACGACTCAACTCATCCAAAGCCTCGATTTGCCTAGGAAAATTAGTGGATTTCTCTCAGTTATCAGGCATACTCAGTTGGGTAGTAGAAACCGTAGAAGGGATGGGTTGGTCCAATATTTGTCAGATCAACGAGCTGATTTTTGAGGATGTATTGAAGGCTTTCTATGTTTCTCTTCAAGTATCTACAGATGAGTCGGTGACAGGTTTTGTGAAATGTACATAGATTTCTATTACTGAAGATTTATTAGTTGAAATTTTGGAATGTCTCTCTAACGAACACAAGATAGGAGAGTCCATTCCCTTAGAGAAGCAGAGACTGGGAATAATCAGAAGTCAAGGTAGTCTCTCTAAGAAAGGGCTCCTAATCAACGAGCTCTCAGCAAAAAAGAGGATTCTCCATGCCATCATCACCACCATCATCACCCCTAGGGCTAGAACTCACTTGTCCAACATAGCCAGAGATGGTAGTCTTCTTTTTTGGGCTATTCAGGGGCATAGAGTCAGTTTACCCTCTATCATTTTAGATAGGATGGTAGGGTTTACATGAATCTCTTCCTTATGGACCCTTGCTTACTCTCATTTTCAGAAGATTTTCAGTTGATTTGTCTGATGAGATCTTAGTATCAGTTAAGGAGAAAATTGGGCTTTCCACCCTAAGAAGAAGCCACTATGCTTTGGAAGATAAAGCCCAGAATCTACAGACTAAGGACTCTATACCTAATTGCTCACATAATAGATTTCTGGATGAGGTACAGAGCTCCTCCTCTATTTCTCAAGTTCAGTCTTCAGAAAATTAGAAGGGAAGAAGTTAGAATAGAAGCAACAGTAGGAGAGGTAGTTGTAGATGAAGCTGTAGAACCCTATCTTGAGCATGATCTCCCAGATGAGACCATCAATCAAGTGCTCAGAGATCTAAGGGGTAAAGGAGTGGCTCAAGAAGAAAATGTTTCAAGTACTACACGAGTTGAGCCCTCTATGCATGAAGAATATCATCATGTCCCTCCACCACCAGTTGAGACCTGGCCAAGGTCTCAGGGGGAGACAAGCAGGACCATTGATGATATGCTAAATGTGGTCCTGAAGTAACAAGAGATGCTGACTATGCTTCAAATGCAAATACATCAGATTGATGTAAAATTTGATTGTATGTCAGAGGAAGTTCAACAGATGAAGGATCTCCTCCTTCAATTAGTGTACCAACAGGGCAAGGGCAGCTCCCCTGCACCTTCTTCAGTTCCTTAACCTAAAGACAACAGCCCAACCAGTCAGAACTACAGCCAGAGAAGCATGTGGATCAGCCAGCTGTAGAGTCAATGGTAATGCCAGAACCGGCTGTTGAGCAAAAGCAACCTCAGGAGGAGCAGCCTTCTGAAAAGATTTGGCCGAAGTTAGTAGAGCAGCCAGAGCAATCTGATTAGCATATGGAAATGGAAGTGGAAGAACAACCCAAGGTCAAGACCTTTAAGAGAAGGGTGAGGAGGAGGCTCATGAAATCCGGTTCTATAATTTTTCCCTCTTCAGAACCCAATCCCTTTCCTTCAATTCCCTATGAACCTACACCTCCAATTCTTTCTGAACCAATCCCTCCTGTTTCCTCTGAACCTCCTCCTTCTACTTCTCAACCAGAGGAACAGCCTCCTTCTCCCCCAAGCACTTCAATCCCTTCATTTCCTATGGTATATACATACAAGTCCCACACTATAAAAACACCTACTCTTCACACCCTAGCTCCTCACTTTTTCTCCTCTCTCCCTACATCTTCAATTCCTTCTTCGGCCAAATCTACTAATCCACTTGCTCATATTGTGCAGAGTGTGGCAACTTCATAAGAGAGCAGCAAGACAGTTACAACAGAATGAAGAAGTTCAATGAAGATAGGTTCAGACTGAATTTTCTTGATGTTAGTAAGGGGTAGTGGGCTATGATTGTTAAAGGGCAAAGAAAATTACTACCTCTATGACCATTGGATTGCCCTCTGGACTGCACCCTAGTCTGATAGGGGCCATTTCCTCAATAAAATAGTTTGCCCAAGTTATCTTCAATAGACACATCAGGATAGCAGTAAGGTTCAAGATCAAATACAACATCAAGCTATCCTTTCATCATTTTTCCATGATGCATGCCCCCAAGAATTCACAGTATCTAAAGGACTTTCAACATAGTTTTACAGAATCTGAGAGAATGTCTGAAGATCAGTGGGCAATATCTTATCCTGAAGACAGTTCAGAATGAAAGTGTAAGAAGCTGAAGCTATCTCCCTCTGTCTTCCTATGTAAGGGCCATGAGATACTTTGGAAGTCTGTCTCTCTGAAGTGGATAGAGAGATACACTATTTACTACAAAGCCAAGGAAGCAGCTCACTCTCAAGGTCTTTAGTGGAACATCACTGTTCATGAATTTCTACACAAGGCAGCCAATAGGAAGTTCACCCCTCTTATGAGAACTCTGAGTAGTGACAACTACAATAGGAGAGTCAATTGGTATCATCACCAACATCTTAAGTCTTATAGGAAACTCCCTTCTGTAGGACCTTCCTATAACATAGATGGTTCCAAATTCTTGCATGTATTCCCTGAAAATGAGAAGAAGCTCTGGGATCTTCTTCAACCCTTCTTTGATCTTCCCACCTTCTCTCTATCTTCCTAGTTACTCTTCATGAATGTAATGACCTAGGATCTGAATTACCAGTTACCAACCAGTAACCTGAATCCTGACCCGTCACCCACGAGACAAAGGTCGGAAGGGTAAAGAGAAATGTCTGAGGAGAACATATAAGAAAATGTACACACCACAAAAATTTTGAACATTCCACTATATAATATATCAATTAGTACATCTCAGTGAAGATCCAACAAAAGGAAAGAGTATAGTGAGTACATAAACTAAGTACTACTCAAAGCAACTAAGCAGGACCGACACCGGAGTGACCAGGCTCCTCAGTACCCAGAGCCGACGACGAACCACCTGAAAAGGAAGGGAGTGAGTCTCAAGAAGAGACCCAGTAGGGACACTAACCCCACCGGTGTCACGTCCTGAGAAATACGCAGCGGATATTAATAATAATTCAGAAATAATTCGAATCGATATCCCGAGACGTGAACAGTCGGAAAATAACCCTCTAGCTAGCACACACTAAATGTATAACAACATACATCATCATAATAGGGCCCAAATGTTGAACTCAATATAAATTGTATCCAAATCTCAACTTACTGTATTCAAAAAGGGAACTATTACAACTCTTAGACTATGGGATAATAGGACTAGACTCAATAAAAATGAAAAGTACATAATACTCCTCACTTCCTACTACATATTCTAACTCTCAAAGAAAATTACTATAACTAGACTCATAGTTAGAACGCTCTTCACTCGGACGCATTCCCATCCTCGACTAGCTCCTCCTCTTGAACTTCATAGTCACCTAGATTGGGCAAAAGTAGGGAATGAGCAAACTAGCCCAGTAGGATTTATATCTCAATGTGCGGGCAATGATATAAGTGATTAGCAATTTAGAACTAGGTAAGCACGATGAATGTCATGATATGCATGTGCGAATAAAACTCATTAAAACATGATACATGAAACAAGCTAGATAGAGTGATCATGATAGAACATGATTTTAGAACAAGATGACAAGATAGAACTAATAACAGATCACTTTGTACAAGCACGTAAGATTTCACTTGATGTCAAGAACGCAAGATATCACTATTTGCAATAAATGCAGGATGGCCATATCACTCAAGCAAGAAAGAACGCACGAGCACAATCATGTAACACTAATCAGGCACGTAGACACTGATGTACACCAAGAAAAGATCCATAAAAAATGTACACTAGGACACGTGTATGTGGTTATTGTATCTATCATTCAACAAGCAAGCAAGACTCCCAACGCAGATGCAACGCCAGTAATCATTATACTCCATGGTTAACAGTATATTTATGACTCTCCGTCATTGGGGCTAGACTGGAGCCTTGGACACTCGCCGTGCCAGGTCAACATCTCATGTAAAATTTTAAATGTAGATACCCACAGTCATTAATAATGGCCAATGAGAGATGTAAGCATGTGTAATGTCATGTTCATGATGATGATGAGAACAAGTAATAATTAATTTGAACATGATTTCATGATAACAATGGTCAAGAGATAAATTTGGCAGCATAACGGTATGATTTATACTTTAGTTTAATCTTTACATTAATGGCTTTAGTCTAGATTGTAAATCACACTCACGAGAACAAGAGAAAGGAAGTGCACGCTATGTCCAGGGAACTTCAATGGTATAACCAACTCGTCGGCCATGTGGGAATCCATGGTCAGAGGAGATTTACGGAGGCCTTGGAGAAAAAGGTCACTAGTCTACCGATTCGGAATGACCGGTAGAGAGTTTCCAAATTCCCATGAAAGGGCTGCCTAACAGTGCAAGTGTGTAGTGATGTACGCATCTCAATCCACAAACCATCGGTTTTAAACTTGCGAAAAACACTTAACATGATGGCACGAATTGACCAATGCATTTAACTACACATGGGTTTACAAGATTTTAAGATAATAATTATCATTTAAATCAAGCTAGAATGGTAACAAGAGTAAATCACAAGTTTCATGAATGATCATATCATTAAGAAAGCAATTAGAATAATATTCATGTAATTAAGGCTTTTTAAATGGGTTAATCACTTTTAGGCTATTAAATAAACCATCATGCAATGATCAGACCTAAGACATGTGAATTACACGCTAAATATCATATTTAAACAGACCTCAGGTATAGCAGTAAGTCTTGTAAAAGAAATAGGTGGTGTTTCATCAAAAATCCTGAGGTCGTGACGTACCCTTGTACGGATCGCAACGGGGTCAGATCAGAACGCGATAGTGCCTTGTAAGGATCGCGACAGGCTTGTCTGATCAGGCAGGCAGTTCGCGATGGGTCCATATGAAGAAGGCGACATGGCTGTCAGACCTGGAGGTCAGGTCGCGACGGCGGTCCGGTCGCATTCAGATCGCGACGGAATTCTTGTCGCGATCTGCCTGAGAACACGGCCTATCGAGCCATCACGTTCTCAGGTCCTTGGCCTGCGTCTGCCAGAGAAAGGACAATGCTTTGGATTGCGGACCAAACTGTCCCTATTTTGACATAGGGTTGTTCTAAAATTAAGAACAAATTGTACAGTGCATGAAAAATAATGAAACTAGTTTTAAACCAACCTAGACATGCAAGGGTGCTTCCAGTAAATCAGAATTAGAAAACCATGATGGTTTCTACAGGCTTTAATCAAGTCTAACACAAACGTAAAACCAAGTGCAACCCGAAAACATAGTGTCATGCAGAGACCCTCTTATCATGCTTATAACTCTCTAACTAATGACATTTAGACAAAACGTTCAACAAAGATATGACGATGACAACTATTAGAAAAACTTTTCTGTTGTGAGTTTGCTCTAATTCAGTCTCAAATCGCATGCAACATATAATGAACAGAAAAAGCCCTGACAATGCGCGACTTGTGGAAAACGCTTATAACTCAAAATCTATTCATTGGAATTCGATGAAACCAGTGGGAATGAAAGTTAACTTGATGCCCTAGACATTGGTATAGGATATGTTATGGTTTGGCCCGCAAAAACGTACCTTCTGGGTTGAAGAAGTCCCATTTTTCCAGAAAATCAGTGTTCAGACCACTTGGAGGAAATGCTTAATACTCCGTGTATACTGCATGGAATTTAGGCATTCCACTTGGGTTAGGACGTAGACTTGACCCTCTTTCCAGGGGTATAAGCCTTGCAAGTTTTGGTTTAGGTTTGGCCTACCTTTGATCAGCTTCAAGTAGACGGTTTGTGCAGGTCGCAGCAGACAAAGGGGAGAAGAAGATGTCCTTCTTGTGGTTGATCCACAGCTCCCCAGCCCCCAAGAGCTCCTCCACACGACCCCAACAAGTTGTAAACTTGTTCCTAGGATTTGGGTGAAGAGTATTTAAGCAACCAAGGTTTTTAGGAGTCCTATTGTAACTAGGAAAGAAGGGTTGCAGGATTGGCTTGTGTCTTTCCAAAATTTGAAGATCTCTCCCTCCATTAGAAAGTCTTGGCCATCAAGCAACCTCCATGGGTGGGTAGGCACGAATTTGGGTTCCCAAGAGTGCAAGATCTCTTCCCAATTCAACTATAATTGCCTCTTTTTAATTTCAGCTAATTTAAGCTACGAATTTCCATGCATTTTCTAGCTTCATTTGATTTTTGGGTCATATGTGGTCCATTGGCCTAATTAAGATATTGGTTCATTAATATATAATGTTGGGAGTCTCTCCAACACTTTTATTAAAGTTTTGGTTGCGTCGTATTTTCGTGTTAACGGTTTTCTGACTTGTTTCCTAATTTGGATAATCGGTCACAATAACTCTTAAACCTAGTCCAAATGATTTTTATTGACCCAAATTTCTTGATGGGTCATTATAGGATATTATTTTAAGTCCGTATATGATTTTTATTTAATTTTCTGACTCATCCAAGTACGTGTGATAATGATTTTTCGACTTATTCATGAATTATGATAATAAGTTGCGAAACACTTTAAACTTGGCTAATCCAATTTTTCTTGGCATAAATTTCTTTGTGGAACATTTAGGAATAATGTGTGGGGTTCATTTATAATTTTTACGGATTTTTACGATGTGTCTTAGCACATACGATAATGATTCGTATGTTTTAAATACTTTGATATTATGGAAATTATTTATTTCCATTTATTCAAATTTTTATATAGTTAAAATTTCTGGGCTGCTACAACCGGTAACAGTACTAAAAAGCAGTGCGGGAAGTAAAGTAACAGTAAGTAAACACTGCACAACACACAGAAACCAATGGTGCAGCACGCAACTCCTCGTAGAAGCGTGTCTGGAACCTCGTAGGCTCAACAGCACAACAAGCACACACAGACAAGCACACACACACACACACACACACAAGGTAGGACCAGCTAGGGCCTATGGCTTGGCGCCTCGACACCATAGAGTCCTCCAACCCTATCCATGTGTGCACACTCAGATGCTCTCCCTCGCGTCTGGTCCTCGACTGGTTTTCCCCTACGCCGGACTTGAACAGTGGAGAAGGGGCCCCACGGAAACCGACTCGTAACCACCACAAGGGGCACGCACAGAACGGAGTCGCACTCGATGTCTAGGCTCACCGACAGAATAGCTCAACGCCAGTCATCCAAACGGAGCCTTCACCTCAACATCTGGGAAACACAACACAAGCACGGTAAAACTTGTCACAAGCACAGACGGAGATGCTCTCAACGTTCGGCACACCGCGCCTGGAGGCGGACACTGCGTGTCAACACCTCACACAACGGAAAAGGGCTCAGCCTGCTGGGACCTACCTGTTGGGTTTACGGCAACATTGATTGCCGCCAACTCTGAAGAAGACGAAAACATCGATGGCCGCCAACCAAGGGTAGACAGCAACACCCTTGCCGTCTACAAAAAGTAGACGAAAACAGGCTTGCCGTTTACCTCATCTTGTCGGCAAGGGATCTTGCCGCCAAGTTCCTCCCTGAAGAACTTAACGTTAACCGATGTTGACGTTAAGTGCTTCAGCTTCCAGCAGCTGAAACGGCCCCAGGCCATTCTCACGGGCGATCCAACCCAAAAACCAAAGGTTTGATGATGAGAAATGCTTTCCCTCATCATAAAACACCAGTGTAAAGCCGGAAAACAATGATCCAATGCTTGGATCGGCAGTTTCACCCCAAAACCTGGCATGGAAAAACCCTCTCCAAAAACCACGATTTTCACACAAACCACACACAACAATCATGGCATTTCCATAAAGGGGAGTTAAGGGGTCGAGTCCCTACCTCAAAATGCAACGAAACTCCCACAAGAACCTCGAATCTCGTCGATTACCCCGGAGCTCCACCATGAAGATGATCCTTCAAACCTCCGTTTCTCGCCCGATCTGCTGCCGCCACGTGCACCACGACCTCCCCACGAGTTTCTGTCGGCCGCCGGAAGTAGTGGAGAAGGAGAGGGGTGAAGGTGGTGGGAAGGAGAGGAGGAGAAATAGGGGGAGAAGGAGCCTCAGGTTGCCTTCTTAAAAACAAGCCCGGGGCAGGTTGACGTCAACATCTGTTGTCGTCAACTTGCACCGATAAAACTTGACTTCAACATTGAATGCCATCAAGTTCATGTACGGGAAAATTCTGGAGACTTTGATAGACGTCAACATCGCTTGACACCAAGACCCAGTAGACGGCAACACCCTTGCCATCTACCCCCACAGTTGACGTCCACCATCTTGACGTCAACCCACTATTGACGTCAACACCCTTGACGTCAACAGACACTATTCCAGAAGAAGGCCCATTAAGGGTCCAATAAGGCCCATGGCCTTACAATGAATGTACAATGTTCTTCAAAAGTATCAATATACAATTATTGCTCTCTATCTGTGTGTATTCCTCTCTCTCTCTCTCTCTATCCTTCATCCTTTCTGTTAATGCCACAAAGGGGGAGAAAGAAAAAAAAGAATAGATGTATAGAACAGAATTAGAATAGAATAATTGTGTCTACAAATTTGTTACACTATCTATATAAAAGCTTTTGTCATTAACAAAAAGGGGGAGAATTGTTGAGCAAAATGTTTTGAAAACTTTGTTGAGCAACTATCTTAAGAATTGTTGATCAAAAAATATTTAGGAACATTGTTATGCAGTTATCTTTTACAATTGCTTGATCATTGTGCTTTTGCTATGACACAAATCTTTTAATATCTCCTAAACAAATTTATTGAATTATACCACACTTTATTTTGTACGAAAATTAATATGTTTTAGTAAAGGCATACATGTATTATACCATACAACCTCTAGTGATATATGTGCGTGTCAACTCACAGGACTTAAGTGTCAACACTGCCACACATGATAAGAAATTTTTTTCTAAGTCCACAGCATATACTGTATGCTACTGACACTGACTCCTGGAAAGTTGAAGTAGGCTATCGATGTTGTGAACTGTTGACTTCACTCCGATTCTTGAAATATTAAATTGATATGGTTCACTCCGACTCCTCAAAAGTCGAAGTGATCTGCCTCTCTGACTCCTCGAAGTCTAAGGTGTAGCTTCACTCCGACTCCTCAGAAAGTCGAAGTAATCTGGGCACACTCTGACTCTTCGAAAGTCCAAGGGATCTAGCCTCACTCCGACTCATGTAAAGTCAAAATAATACATAGCCTCACTCCAACTCATGGAAAGTCAAAGTATGACATCAATTGCTGAACAAACTTGATTGACTCCGACTTTCAAGAAGTCAAAGTCTTTTACCAATCAATGTCTCACTCTGACTCTCCTAATAGTCGAAGTCTAAGTATTGCTTGCCTTGATTATTCTTCACTCTGACTATTTAGAAGTCAAAGTATAACATCAACTTCTATGTAACCACATATACTTTTATTTGTTACAAAACCTATTGCTCTTATTTATCTTAATAATTTCAATAGGTTATCTTTATTCCCATAGGATCTTTTAAAGAACAAAAGTCTCATGTATGACCTACAAAATAATTTCATCTCTGCTATTGAATTCAAATATTTTGATAGGCAGGAAAATGTATATTTAAAATAATCGTATTAGAAATCATTGTTGAGATTTAAAAGAGTTGTATATGTTCTCATATTCTTTATTAGTAATATAGTTCTATCTCTATTAGATAGATTCTAAGCAGTAAATGCTATGGTAGGTATAAACAACATGGGTTATCTATCAGAACTCATCTACCACATCCCTTTTCTGTTAGAACTCCCTTACTTTCAGGAAAGTCATGTATTCTCCATACAACTGTCTGTCTATCCTTAAATGCTCTGAACATCTGTCATTCTGAAGCTCTTTATACTTTACATATATTTCTACCTCAGCTACCTTCGAAAGGACAGAGGTATTTGCGTTTTTCTTGACCTTGCAGAAATTTGGCTTTCTACTAAAGCATGCTTACGTTCAGTCATGAGTATGGAGCTTGCAGTCATTTAATGAAGCTATCTTATAGAGCGATGAAGCTATCTGCATAGCCTGAAGCCGTTGAGACTTTAACAGCTGAAGGAGTGATGGTCATCTCCAAAGGCTCAAGATCACAACATCCAAGAATCAATGACTATATTTCAAACGACTATTATCAAACTTTCTATTTCAAACTGGAAGCTCAAATCTCTGATGGATATATAGGAGTTGAAGTTTGAACCAGAAAACACATAGCAACACAACGTGTCACGCCCCGACATGGAATTTTGGAACGCACAGTTATATTCAGATCATAAATAGAGTAAATAATTTGGATGCGACATCAACATAAAGTAAACTTCATTTAAATTCAAATGATAACACCATACCACATCCATAACCGTCAGAGCCAACCACAGGGCCCATTATACAAATTACAATATAATCTCCATGAAAATGTATCATCATCACATATACTACTCAAACATCTATTCCTCGTAGTTCAGCTTCACATATGACGGGTACTCTCTTCACTCATGCCTTGCCCCATTAGTGTCCACGAAATCCTCATCACTACCTGAAATGTATAGGATGATAGGGTGAGCAAACTAGCCCAGTAGGATTTACATCTCAATGTGCGGGCACTAATATACATGATTAGCATATTAAATAAGCAGGATCTTAACAAGAACATGATGACTATACATGCATGCATTTCTAACAAGTCAAATGGCTGAATAGAACAGATATCATAAAGAAGTTGAAAAACAGCTATGATGAAATCTAGAAGGGGGGGGGGGTTGAATAGATTTCAACTGAATTTGAAATTTACTTGATTAGCAACTCAGAGAAACTAAGGAGAAGCTTAGATCTATGATTTATGCACAATTCTGAACAATCTAGATAGATTAAGTGATGTGAGAGCCACAAACCGACCAATCATCTAACGCAAGAACAATCAAACCACAATGGCACAAGGATTTAGGGTGGTTTGGATTACACAATTGTGTATCCTACGTCCACCATCCACACACACACACACACAGTGGCTTATGTCGCCAGTCCAAGTAGGTCACACAATAGCACAGACACTCTGAGATGACAGAGAACTCAGATCTGAACACACGTGAAATTGAGCACAAGAGTTGCTCCAATTTCACAAAACACACAATAGGAAATGAGTTTAGAGCAAAGAACCAGACAGAACAATTGAATTGCAGATTGAAAAGGTCTGGTTCGATTTCCCCCTGTTCTACTTCTAGATGAGAATTCAGGCTTCCAGCTTCAGCTCCAAGATGTAGACTCTGGAATATGGGAATTCCACTTGAGGTTGATCAGCCAAGGTACTTGGATCCCCCAATTCTTCAGATCTGGACAGCAATTCTTCAAGATGAAGCCTCTCTCTGGTTTCGCCTTCTACGTTTGGGAGTTAAGAAAACTGAGGTGTGTGTGTCCCTAAAGATGAGTGGATGATGGGCATTTATAGTCCCATGTACCCACGAAATGCCTTGGAATTTGGGGGCACAGAATTTCCGCTCAAAAGCCTTCATCCAAAATTATCCACGTGTCCACAAAAATCAGATCTAGAACATAAGTTGAAGTGTGTCGACACAACATGAGTTATGTGTCGACACATGTTCCTGCCTTTGTGTCCTGGCAGCTTTGACTGGTGAGTTGTGTCGACACACATTTCACTTGTGTCGACACACTTGACCTCAGACTACTAAACATGCTTCTAGGAGGGACAGGATGTGTCGACACATAATCATCTTGTGTCGACACCACAGACCACTTGAATTCTGACTATTTCCTGGATGCATAGGATGTGTCGACACACAACCAACTTGTGTCGACACCACTGGCTCCTTCACACTTCACTGCTTACTGGATGCATGGGATGTGTCGACACCACTAAACTTGTGTCGACACCAATGGCACTTTTAGTTCTGACAAGCTTCTGTGGGAGGAAGATGTGTCGACACATGATGAACCTGTGTCGACACAAGTGGCTTCTTTTCATGACCATTTGCACTGGGATTGAATCATGTGTCGACACACTATCAGAATTGTGTCGGCACCACTGTCATCATATCAACAAACCCGTGAACTAATCATGGAAAATATTGTTAGATATGATTGAATCAAGATATTCACATTTGTGTGGATCATAGTTAAACATCATCAGAACAGGAGATCCAACAATCTCCACCTTTTTGATGATGACAACTATGATTCATTTATCATTTTAGACTACTCAAACAGGATGATTAAAAGCAATCTTGTACATCATTCCATTGCATACAAAGAAGACAATCACATACAAATTCACATCATTTGTCATAGAAACACAACATTCATTGAAGGTTGGGTTGTATTCACATGATGTTCACATCAAAACAAACATAACATTCAATGTTCAAATCCCAAACTAAGCAAACATAACATTCAATGTTTAAACCATCAAAAATAACTAAAGTGTCAGATATTACACCCTTTCTCCCCCTTTGACATCATCAAAAGAAAAATAGCATCATGGAGATGGAGGAGGAGGAGGCAGCTTGTCCTCAATGGTCTTCATTTTAGCTTCCAAAGCACCCAAATTATTTCTCAGCTGAAGTTGCACAGATGTCAGTCGAGTATGCAGTGCTTCTTCCATTTTCTACAAATTTTCAAAAATGTGTGCTTGCATCTGAGTAAAGCCCTGAGACATAGGAGGGACAACAGTGGATGAAGTGGCATGACTGTGATCTCCAGTACTAGCATCTATCTAGCCTTTGAATTCTTAGCTCAAAATTGGTAGACATCTCTCTCATAGAAGAATTCAAGTTATCAAACTGAACTTGAAGAAATTTGTAGAGCTCAGGAGGGACAGATGAACCACTGGAGGAGGTGGATGCTGAAGTATGATGTTGATGGAAAAAGGAAGAGGAACAAGCAAGTGTTGAGCAGGGATTGGAGATGCTTGAGGAGTGGATTGTGCTGGCACATCTTGTGGAATGTCAGGCTCAATGTGTGCTTATTCCACTGGATCTCCCTAAGGAATTTCTACATCTGGAGCAGGCTCTTCTTCTAAGTGTTCTGCTGGCTATTCCACTACTGGCCCTCTAGTGACCTGATCCCCTTTAACTCGAAACTTCATAAAATTCATCACATGGTGAAAACAATAGATGTTATTATAAGGAATCTTCTGTACTTTTTTATTCAGAAAAGAGACATCAAAATGCTTAAATATAACAGTTAAATGAGCATCATAAGGAAGAGATCTGTAAAGTTCTTTCCTAATTGTCTTAGAGATGATTTGAGACATGATCTCAATCAAGTTGACTATGATGTTCTTCTTCATACAGTACAAGACAAACCTCTGAATATCAGTAAGTCTATTTCTGCCACCACCTTGAGGAGTGATAATGGTGGTAAAAACATGATGCACCAATCTGAGTAGTGGAGGGAATGAATTGGTATTGAAACTGGTGACATTGGTTTGTTTGGAAATTTTCTTATCATGAGGGAGGCCTGTGAGAAGTGAATATGCCTCATGAAGATTAAATTGATATGTGCAATAATCCTCACCAGAGTCAAGTATTTGAAACAGCTGAGATGCCAATTTTGGAGAAAGAAGGATTTTAACACCCTTGACCTCTGACTTAAACCCCTCTTTTGTATCCACAATATTCAAATAAAACTCTTGAACTAGCCGTGGATAAAAAGTTCTGAACTCAAAAATGAACTTAAACCAGCCTTGAAATTCAAATAGAGACACAAATTCAATAAAAACATCTGTAAGATTTTTGTCGGAAAGATCAACAGCCCTAGGTTTCAAAATTGTTCTTTCTTCAATGACAACAGATTTGGAGGGTGTTTCCACTGGGGACTGGGATGTGTCAGAGGAAGAGACTTCTGGCAACTGTGCTTTAGGGTTTTTAGAAGATGTACCATCAAACGATGAACCACTCTCATCAGAAGAATTTGAGTCTTGCAAAATCTTCCATTTAGGGTATCTGGATGGCATTGGAGACTTGCCTTTGCTCTGAGGAGTTGATCTGCCCCGCTTGGAAGGTGTACTAGAAGGAATGGAGTCAGATTTCCTCTTGGAAGGATCATGGTGGAACTTTCTCCTTCTCTCCACTGGTGGTTCTTCTATAACTACACCCTTTGCAGCCGCCGTGGCTTTGGCTTCATGCTTGGGAGTCTGCAGAGAATCGTGCCTCCAAGGTTGTGGGAGAAGAGGGAAGTTTGAAAGGTTGAGAAACCGACAAGTAGGGTCGACCTAGGTTTCAGTGCATTTAAGGATAGGATCGACACAAAAATAAAGGAAATAAAATAAACTACAGGTCCATTTACCCCAAACAGGAACGAACGCCTGGGTCCAGTTGTGTCGACACAGAAAGGATGTATGTCGACCTGACAGTATGAAGTGTCGACACGGGAGAAGATATGTGTCGACCTGAGATTAACCTGAGTCGACACAAGATGTATGTGTGTCGACCTGAGATGATAAGAATTGCAGAATTTTGGGAAATGATGAGAAGGAAAATCTTTATTAAGATAAAAAAGACCTAAAATCAATTATTCAAGGATTTTTAATATGTTAAAGATTTCACATTCAAATTCTCATCATCATTCATTTGCAAATTTATTGGTTCAAGGAATATCATACAAAACTTGACCATTAAATGATTCTGAAGAACCTGGATTACAACTTAATTGAATTAAAATATTCTTCTCAGTATAAATCACTCTTTTAAACCTTACTAAACCAAAATAAGGTGATTTTTCCAGGATAAATGCAATTAGTATTGAAGTTAAACACTCTTAAAAGATCTGAATTAGGCAAGAAGTTGTCCATTTTGTTTAATTGATTTTTCTTGAGATAGAGGCAATGAGCATTCAAATATAGTAAACCTTGTTCACTCAAGTACACATGTTTTTCACACACCAGAGTTCTTGGTTACTTAAGATTTACTAATTATTCTGCCTCAAGGGGTTAATGAAAACCTTTTAACATGGAAATATACGTTTTTCAGATGCTAATATTTCTAGTTACTCAGTTAACATTGATCTTGAATATTTTGATTAAGCCCCTTAGAACAGAGATAGCATAACACCTCATGACATACATGGCTCATCACTTTTGTGAAGGTGTGCAGTTTCTCAGTATTCATGCCATTGCTCTGCTAGAAAAAAATAATTAATTAATCATCATGCATTGAACACAACTTTAACCTTTATCAACCTCAAAAGAAATGTGTAAAAACAATGCTTAATTGAACACTTTTCAACCAAAGAAATCAAATTACTTTAGAATTTCAGAGAATAAAAGAATGTTGACTTGAAGAATATGTTAAGACTATTAAGAGTGCATTCCTGGTTGTTTTTAAAAGAAATAATGATCAGTTTATGAATTACATATTCATCAAAACACTAAATTGGTTTTGGTTTGATGCGAGAAAAATTAGTGAAGCCTTTAGCTCCCCCTGAATTATTGACCTAATCAATTTTCATCAAAAATAAAGAGTGTCCTTCAACAAGGAGTTCACAAGAAAGTTAAATGAAATGAATTTGAATCAGAATGAAAGATTTGACAATAGCATTGAAAATATGTGTCGACACAGAAATGGATATGTGTTGACACAGAATTTGTGAAAATATCACTCACAACTGAGGAACAATGGTCTAGTGTCGACACTACACTGATTGTGTGTCGACCTGACAACATAGCTTTCTTTCCAAACTCAATTTCTCTTCTCAAAAATTAATGCCCCCCTTAAAATGTGCATTAATGAAACAGATGGTAATCAAAAGATATACAATCAATTTGGCACTCAATTTCAGCATTTAGTCAAGCATCATCAGCAAGAGAGATATGAACATGAACAAACAAACATGTTTCAAACACAACTAATTTCATTTTTTTAAAATTAATGATTCTTACACAAGGAAGATCATTAGTACTTGGCAGAGGATTTTCCTGAACACATAATGATAGCTTTCAGACAAGCCTGACTTGTCCTTCCACAAATCACCATTCGATATACCAATTGATCTTTGCATAAGAGTCCCAATTGATTTCAGTTTTTATTGCATATGGCAAATTCCAAGTTCTCTTCTCAGAGATGTGAATCTATCTTCTGCTAATGGTTTTATAAAAATGTCAGCAATTTATTTTTCAGTAGGAATGAATTCTAGTTCAATGTTCTTGTTTGCAACTTCATCCCTAAGAAAATGGTGTCTAATCTCTGTAACGACCCACTTCCACCCGGTGCAGTTAAACCAACCCACATCGGATGAGAGCAAGTCACTACAGAAGAGAAAACCCCAATGATAGACAAATGGGCTGAGATATACACAAATATAAAGGAATGATGCAGCGGAAATTAAATACCTCTTATTCCATCAACTTTATCATCCACATTCCACAGTCTATATTGTCCAAGAAAGAAATGACATAACATAATAACCACTAATATGTAACCAGTTCCAATTACATAAACTAAAGTTCAAATTACAATGCTTTACATACTAGGAAATAAATTACAAGTCTTCAATCTACTCTTCGCATTCCTCGTCGGAGCTTGCTAACTCCTCGGCTTCTAAATCTCCTGAAATGTTTAGCAAGGGTGATTCTACACAATAGACTCAACAAGTAACTTAAAACTTCAAACCATACACTTATCATACATGCTTTCTAACAATTTAACACTATTAAATTTACTAGGATTCAACAATTAAATTCATACATGCTCATGTTACAACATAAATGATTAAACATGGAATCATATTAAACAAACTATACTAACATGTAACACAATAATTCCAACATGGATACTTATAACATGGAATAACTAACATGGAAACATTCATATACTTACATACTTTCATTCCTTATTTCCACATAACACTAACACATGACTTATATTCAATTTATAACATGATACTAAACACATATTCATCAAGCAATTTCCATCTCATGGACATAATAACATACACCTACACATGGTACTAAACATGATATCACAATCAAAATTCATAGTGACATATGTAGTAATTTCTCATGACACGCACACATGCACTTTTGCCTTGGCTTTCACAAGCACTTACTTTCACATTATCACACTTTCACTTACACACAATTTCACATGGTTTTCACTTTACACATTCACGTATCACTTATCACTTCACTTACACATACCACGTGCCATGTTCACATGTCACTTTACACGTTATACACATGCTCATTTTACACGTTGCCAAGACACAACCCAAACCACCACTAGAGAGATCACTTAACACATACACATACACATACACGTACTTAATCACCAGGCAAAGTGATCTAGCCTAGGTCACTGCAGAACCGAGGGAAGCCCTCTCCACCATTACCAGTGGAACTTGTCCACCTCCAGGATTTCACAAGACCCTTTGCCTCGGGTATCACGTAACACGATTGAGATTTCCCGTAGGGGCACTGCTACAGTACAACTCCAAGCAATGTAGGGTGGCAGTATCTTATTGGCACACATTTATTTATCTTGTCACATTAATACACTACACACACACATGCCACTTGTTCTCTCACTTCCCATGCACATGCACACACATATATCATGGAACATAAACTTATCACATTCAGATTTTCAATTCAATCATACACAGTAGTTGACAGAACCTAATCATGATGCTAATCACATTTTCACACACATAAATGAAATCTATTATTAAAACATGGTACAAGAAGCTTTAGAATTTAATAGCCATTTGCATAGTATTCAGAATAATATTAAACTTTAACCATGGGTTACATATAGTACAGGGAACATATCTGTATTTTTTCACAATTTTTGGAGTAGTGCAATTATTTTTAATATTAAACAGTGATTTCAGGCAAAATACAAGCTATTGCAATTTAAACATGGTGGATAGTGAACCATCTATTCTAACGGATCTATAACATGCACACAATGGTCATAACTTTGTGGAAATTTTCTAAGACAATAACATGCACCATATATAGTTATTATGTATTTAAATCTATCATAACATGCTCATTATCTCCATAACAGAAATTCTATAAATAACATATATTATCAGAAAATTATCATGATTTCATGGGTTGCTCAAATGAACATATTAAACAAGACATGATTTTCTAAACACATACATATATTTGATTTTCCCAAAAAATCATATCACAGAGATCAAACCAATATTCAGAAAAGCCACAGGAACTTGACGTCCAGGGGTTGGACGCCAACAGGGTTTAACGACACCATCGACTGCCGTTTACCCAGGAACTTGATGGCAACAAAGTGGCCATCTATCTCTTGTCTGCACACAGTGCAGACCGAAACACAGAATTTTGGGGGTCCAGGAACGAAATAAAAATCCGTAAAATTATTAAAACCCTAGAAGACAAGTCTATGGAGTGAACCAATAAGTCACTTGCCTAGAAATAAATCTATAGTGGGATTAATTGGTTGAAGAAGCCCTCCTCGACCAAGCCAAGAAGGTGAGGTTATCCTCCCAGATCCGGCCTTCTAGCTTGTGCAGATGGGTTTCTTGGAGTCAGGGAAGCTTGTGCAACACTTGGAGTAGCTCCTAGTCGAAGAAGATCGCCAGAAGCCTTCCCCAATCACCGGATCAAGTCTTGAGAAGATCTGGTTTTCACACACACGAACCCTAGGTTTTTCTTAAGAGCCAAAAAGACCTCATCTCGCTGAAAACACTAGGTTTTATAGGTTTAAGGGTCGAGTTATGCTTAGGGTTAGGTCATCCTGCCGTTGGGGTGGTTTCCTAATCAAGAACCCGGAAGAAACGTTGCCGTTTCAGATCTGGAATCCAAAATGCATCTGGAGAAGTAAACGTCCAGTTTACTATCGTTGACCAGAAGTCAACATCAATCGATGTTGACGTTAGGAGTTTCCAGTCGGACAGTAAACGACACAAAGCTTGCCGTTTACTCACACTTAACGTCAATGTATTTGGATGTTAAGCAGAATTTCGGCCAGAACATTAAAATATCTAAAAACTTGCATGCACAATATAAATACACATCATAAATACATACAATATGTACAACATTCACTAAATACTATATGCACATTTAAAGAAATATATTATATGCACAGGAATAAACATATTTATTTATATACATATGCACATAAGTAAGTAAATACTTATAATAGGCACAAATTTAAATATATTACATGCACAATTAAACAATGTTATATGCATAAAATTCGGGGGCCTCACACTCTCTCCCCCTTAAAATGATCTTCATCCTCGAAGATCGGATCAAGTACCTGTGGTGACATCATCAACGTCGTCTTCGGTCAACGCATACACTTTGGCTGGTGCTTCTTGTCTTGCTGCTGGCTTCTTTGCTGCTGGTTCACCTCGTGGAACGAACTTCTTCAGCTTCAGACAATCTCTAATCCGATGATCTTTGCTGCCACACTTGAGACATCTTCCCGACCTCGTCTAACACAAGTCTCCGCCATGATGCTTGCCGCAGTGTACACACTCGGGCTTCTCGCTGCTTGTAGAAGCTACTGACTTTGCTGGTACTATAGCTGGTTGTTCATCTTCCATGAGCTTCTTCATCTTCCTGTTCTGCTGCTGGAGCAGTTCTGGCAACCTCTTCAACCTAGCCTTCTTCTCTTCCAGATACAATTCCATCTCACTCTCCTGCCGGCATGCCGCACTAAGAGCCACATCCATAGTCCTATGGTCAAACACTATAAGTCTGGCTCTCAATGATGGTCTAAGCCCCATCATAAACTTCTTCACCTTACACCTCTCATCAGCAACTATGTGCGGTGTGAACCTCGACAACTCTGCGAACCTAGCCTCATACTCCAAAACTGACATCGAGCCTTGAGTCAATGCCAAGAATTCTTGCTCCATCTTGTCCTGGATGTGCTCAGGAACATACTTGGCCTCAAACAACCTCACGAACTCTTCCCAAGTCACCTCTAACTCCAGACCCTCAAACTGCATGCGAAGAATAGAAGACCACCACACATCTGCTCGCTCCTGAAGCATATACGTCGCCAAGATGACCTTGTCATCCTCTGCACACCTAATAGCTCTGAATATCTTCTCGATCTCTCTAAGGCAACTCTCTGCAACCAATGGGTGACTCTCCCCCTTAAAAGGAGGCGGAGCCATCCGCTTGAACCTCTCCATGACCGATACACCTCCTACACCACGGTCCTGCTGAGCTGGTGCTAGAACCTGAGCGTGAAGCTGCGTCTGAAGAGCTGCCTACGTCTGTGCTTGAGTCTACATCACTTATACGAGCCCTTGCATGAACGTGCCGTAGTCGGCCAACGGTGGCGGGGGTGGCGCAGGTGGTCCTTGAGCTGCTGGTACTCTCTACTGCTCACTTGTAGTCCTCCTTGGCTCCTCATCTTGAATAGGCACACTCGAACGTTGGGCTCTTCCAACCATAGCCTGCAAAATAAACATCAAGTCAAGCTCCTTTTATTACTACTCTTAGCATATTATCATGCATTCATCTTATCACTTTTCTAATCCTTTTTTTTTTCATTCCATGGATCTAGCTATCTACTACAAAGACTTAGAGATGTGAATTAGTTGATGGCTATTCATGTATAATCTCAACCCTGTATCTCTGATACCATCTCTGTAACGACCCACTTCCACTCGGTATGGTTATACCAACCCACATCGGATGAGAGCAAGTCGCTACAGGGGAGAAAACCCCAACGATAGACAAATGGGCTGAGATATACACAAATATAAAGGAATAATGCAGCGGAAATTAAATAGCTCTTATTCCATCAACTTTATCATCCACATTCCACAGTCTATATAGTCCAAGAAAGAAATGACATAACATAATAACCACTAATATGTAACCAGTTCCAATTACATAAACCAAAGTTCAAATTACAATGCATTACATACTAGGAAGTAAATTACAAGTCTACAATCTACTCTTCGCGTTCCTCGTCAGAGCTTGCTAACTCCTCGGCTTCTAAATCTCCTGAAATGTTTAGCAAGGGTGATTCTACATAATAGACTCAGCAAGTAACTTAAAACTTCAAACCATACACTTATCATACATGCTTTCTAACAATTTAACACTATTAAACTTACTAGGATTCAATAATTAAATTCATATATGCTCATGCTATAACATAAATGATTAAACATAGAATCATATTAAACAAACTATACTAACACATGTAACACAATAAAAATAACATGGATACTTATAACATGGAATAACTAACATGGAAACATTCATATACTTACATACTTTCATTCCTTATTTCCACATAACACTAACACATGACTTATATTCAATTTATAACATGATACTAAACACATATTCATCAAACAATTTCTATCTCATGGACATAATAACATACACCTACACATGGTACTAAACACGATATCACAATCAAAATTCATATTGACACATGTAGTAATTTCTCATGACACGCACACATGCACTTTTGCCTTGGCTTTCACAAGCACCTACTTTCACATTATCACACTTTCACTTACACACAATTTCACATGGTTTTCACTTTACTCATTCACGTATCACTTATCACTTCACTTGCACATACCACGTGCCACGTTCACATGTCACTTTACACGTTATACACATGCTCATTTTACACATTGCCAAGACACAGCCCAAACCACCACTAGAGAGATCACTTAACACAAACACGTACTTAATCACCAGGCAAAGTGATCAAGTCTAGGTCACTGCAGAACCAGGGGAAGCCCTCCCCACCATTACTAGTGGAACTTATCCACCTCCAGGATTTCACAAGACCCTTTGTCATAGGGCACTACTACAGTACAACTCCAAGCAATCTAGGGTGGCAGTATCTTATTGGCACACATTTATTTATCTTGTCACATTAATACACTACACACACACACATGCCACTTGTTCTCTCACTTCCATGCACATGCACACACATATATCATGGAACATAAACTTATCACATTCAGATTTTCAATTCAATCATACACAGTAGTTGACAGAACCTAATCATGATGCTAATCATATTTTCACACACATAAATGAAATCTATTCTTAAAACATGGTACATGAAGCTTCAGAATTTAATAGCCATTTGCACAGTACTCAGAATCATATTAAACTTTAACCACGAGTTACATATATATAGGGAACATATATGTAATTTTTCACAATTTTTAGAGCAGTGTAATTATTTTTAATATTAAACAGTGATTTTAGGCAAATTACAAGCTATTTCAATTTAAACATGGTAGACAGTGAACCATCTATTCTAATAAATCTATAACATGCATACAGTGGTCCTAACTTCATGGAAAATTTTTAAGACAATAACATGCACCATATATAGTTATTCTGTATTTAAATCTATCATAACATGCACGTTATCTCCATAATAGAAATTCTATAAATAACTGATATTATCAGAAAATTATCATGATTTCATGGGTTGCTCAAATGAACATATTAAGCAAGACATGATTTTCTAAACACATACATATATTCACTTTTCCCAAAAAATCACATCACAGAGATTAAACCAATATTCAGAAAAGCCATAGGAACTTGACGTCCAGGGGTTGGACGCCTATAGGGTTTAACGGCACCATCGACTGCCGTTTACCCAGGAACTTGACGACAACAAAGTGGCCGTCTATCTTCTGTCTACACACAGTGCAGACTGAAACACAGAATTTTGGGGGTCCAGGAACAAAATAAAAAACCATAAAATTATTAAAACCCTAGAAGGCAAGTCTATGGAGTGAACCAAGAAGTCACTTGCCTGGAAATAAATCTCTAGAGGATTATTTGGTCGAAGAAGCCCTCCTCGGCCAAGCCAACAAGGTGAGGTTCTCCTCCCAAATCCGGTCTTCTAGCTTGTGCAGATGGGTCTCTTGAAGTTGGGGAAGCTTGTGCAACACTTGGAGTGGCTCCCAGTCGAAGAAGATCGCCAGAAGCCTTCCCCAATCGCCGGATCAAGTCTTGAGAAGATCTGGTTTTCACACACACGAACCCTAGGTTTTTCCTAAGAGCTAAAAAGACCTCATCTCGCTGAAAACACTGGGTTTTATAGGTTTAAGGGTTGGGTTATGCATAGGGTTAGGTCATCCTGCCGTTGGGGTGGTTTTCTAATCAAGAACCCAGAAGAAACGCTGCCGTTTCAGATCTGGAATTCAAAATGCATCTGGAGAGGTAAATGTCCAGTTTACTGCCATTGACCAGAGGTCAACGTCAATCGATGTTGACGTCAGGAGTTTCTAGTCGAACAGTAAACGAGAAAAAGCTTGCCGTTTACTCACACTTAACGTCAATGTATGTGGACATTAAGCAGAATTTCGGTCAGAACATTAAAATATCTAAATAACTTGTATGCACAATATAAATACACAGCATAAATACATACAATATGTACAACATTCACTAAATACTACATGCACATTTAAAGAAATATATTATATGCATAGGAATAAACATATTTATTTATATACATATGCACATAAGTAAGTAAATACTTATAATAGGCACAAATTTAAATATATTACATGCATAATTAAACAATGTTATATGCACAAAATTTGGGGGTCTCACACTCAATGTGTTTTATCCTGGAGTGTTGAATTGGGTTTTTTGAGAGATTAATAGCACTAGTATTGTCACACATAATAGATGAACATCCAATATCAATGTTGTAGTCAAGTAATTGACTTTTAATCCACAACACTTAAGCTGCACTACTCCCTGCAGCAACATATTATGCTTCTTTAGTATAGAGTGCAACTGAGTGTTGCTTTTTGGATGTCCATGTTACCATGCAACTTCCTAGGAATTTACAATGCCCACTAGTGCTCTTTCTATTAAGTTTACAACCAGCATAGTCAGCATCAGAATATGAAATTAAATCAGTATGACAACCAGCTGGGTACGATAAACCCAAATCACACATAGCACAGAGACTTCTAAAAATTCTCTTAACAGCAAGCGACTTTCCTTGGGACTAGATTGAAATCTAGCACAAAGACAAACACTGAACTGAATATCAGGTCTACTTGCAGTAAGATATAAAAGAGATCCAATCGTACCTCTGTATTGCTTTGCATCAACCATTTTACCTTTCTTATCATTGTCCAATTTGATGCTTGTACTCATGGGAGTGGATGCTTGTAAGGCCCTCGAATTTTGCTCTTTTATTAGACTTTGTCATATGGTAGTCAGATGATTGTGTATATAGCTATGTGTATATATGTATATGTATATAAATATATGTAGTTGTTCTGCATATTGTATTTTAATAATGTTGTACATATGTATATGCTTGTTTATTTATGTACATATTGTTTTATTTACATTGTACATACGGTGTTTAGATTATACATTACATTGCATGTGTAGTACCCTAGAATTTCCTTGAATGTATTCTGTTCATTGTGTGTATATTTCTGCATAAATTGAATGCTGTTCTGTGTAGAACTAGGCGTCAAGATCATTTGACGTTAAAGCTTGTAAGCGGCAACATCGCATGCCGTTTATGGTATGTTAACGACGATAGGTATTGACGTTTAATATTTTTTCTGAATTATTTAATTATGGGCAAGACTATAAACGACATCAACGATGGATGTTTATATTTGGGGTAGACGACAACCTATGTTGACGTTAAGTTGACTTGCCTGTTTTTGAGCTTTCCGTTCGGATCAAGGAGATCGGCCGTTTCGGGAAGGCTTTAATGAGCTGATCCGAGGCGTTTAGATCCGAGGGTCAGGATTAGGTTTGGTCTTTGCTTGAGAGGTCTTTATAAGACCAGATCTCGCAGGAAGAAAGGGGGTTTTTTGCTTTGGTTCTGGAAGGGAGAAAGAGGGCCGAGGAAGGGATTTGCAGAGCAATCTGGTGCTTGTTCGTGCGGTTCGAAGGCATCTACACCAAGGAGATTCATAGGACTTCGTGCCCAAAAGGTCATCCAGGCGGAGGAACTTCATCGAAGGAGGTTTCGGACTGCTTGAAGACGGAGGAAAGAACTGTCTCCCTAGCGAGACGGGCTTCTTCGAGCTCGGATTCGACACTCCATTAGGAGGGATTGAGGCAAGTTACATGGGGGATTTACTTTAGGATATGATATACTACGTATTTAACAATTTTCCATATTTTTAAAGCATGTAAACAACCTACGGGAAGGGTTAGAAACGTCGTCATTTCATGCAGGTTTCTATGCTTTTCTGTGTCTTAGAACTAGACGTCAAGGGTATTGCCGCCTATAATATGTAAACGGCAATATCGACTGCCGTTTAGTTCATCCAAAATATATATGTATTTTCTGTCCTTTCTATATGTAAACGGCGCTAGGTGCCGCCGTCGGTCTGTGTTAACGGCGCTATGTGCCGCCGCCTATAATTACTTAACGACAACGTATGTGGACGTCGACTATAGTAAACGTCGTACCATTGACGTCAAGTTTAACTGAATTGTATATTTCCAAAAATCCGAGTGAATTGGTTTTAAATGTATAAATTATGAATGTATGCGTTTCAGCCATGTAATACTAGAGTATGTTATTGTTATGGACTGTCTATTGCTATAATGTGCAGGTTCTATATATTTATATATATATATGAATTGATGAACATGCATAATTACATGACAATGATCAAGGTTTAAATTGTATAAGATAAGTGCAATGATGTAAAAGAAAGCATGTTGATTGATGTTTAGATTACTGCAATAGATATGATATGTCTGTTTCATGTGAAAATTGTGAGCTTTTCTCAATATTAAACAATGTTAGTTAGTTGATTTAATAGAGTTAATTTCATGAAAAATAGTTATAGAAATCAGAAAATTATGAAAATTGGCATGTGTATTGAAATTACTGATTTCGAATTTCTGTTAAAATTTCAGAATTTTCAGACATGTGTACGTTCTGTTATGAATTTCTGAACAATATATTACACATAGAATTGAATAAAAATGCATGAAAATGCAAGAATGAATATTAATAGCCTGATAGAAATCTGTTGTACAGCAAATAGGATTTCAGAACTGAAAGTGTTGTATTTTGAAATATTGCATTGACTCATGTTAAATAGTATGAAATGAAATGTCACTATCTATTATATATGTTAGTGTATGCATTATAACAATGATGCCAATAAGACATTGCTATCTTAGAGATTCCTACAAGGAACTACACCGTAGATGCCCCTATGGTAATGGTTCACCTACATGTAAAGAAATGAATCCGTGGGCAACGGATTGAAATCCTGGAGGTAGACTTGTTCTACTGGTCAAGGTGGGAAGGACTTTCCCCGGTTTTGCGCAAATACTATGACTTCATCACCGCATTGCCTAGGTGATAAGTGAATGATAAATGACTACTGATCTCTAATTTAGTGTGGGCTATGTCTTGGCAACTATATGAAAATGACTACATGCTACAAGTTACATATCTACATGCTACATGTTACATGCTACAAGTTACATGTCTACCTGTTCTACATGCTACATACTACATGTTATATGCTTACATTCCTACATGTGAACTTGTTCAAAGGATTTCATGTTACATGTCAATGTTTTAATATTACTACATGAAAATTGTTGTGTAAAAGAATAGTACATGCATAAATGAGAAATTGATACATGAGAATTGTTGTAGGTCACATAACATCGAATAGATTCCATGAATAAGTAATTCCATGCTATATGTGAAACAATTTTATTTCCTTAATAGTAGAATCACTATGAAATGAATGATTGTCAATGGACATAGAACTATAGTAAGAAAGGTATATGATATCAATGAATGGAATGCTAATGTTCTACCATGTTTTAAAATTAATATACTGTTAATATCTTGAACTGTCTTCCATGTGATTTGCTGGGTCTTGTAGACTCATACTTGCCTAACATTTCAGGAGAGCCAGAGGATACAGAGGAGTTAGTGCAAACTGACTCAGAGCGTGAGGACGTGGAGACTTAGCTTGGCATAGAGAGATTTAGAGTGAATCTTGTATGTGAGGATCTTATGTAATTTCCTTTATGAAGTTGAACTTTGAAATGTAATAAACTTTGGACTATTGTTGTCTTTTATGCATTAGATTTGCTTTTGAATAAATGCTGATTGCAAGTGTTTAATTCCAAGTTCTGTTAATTATCATTGGAATTGAATAGTTATTTGTGTATATTTCAACCTGTATTGGAAATTGTTGGATTCATTCCACTGTAATACCTCTATTAGATCCAATGTGAGTTGGGGTAACTGTACTGGGTCTAAGAGGGGCGTTACAGCATGTATATATGTATATAGTGTATGTATGTTTGAGCATTTCTGTGTTCTGGCTGAGAGGCCAACTGATGTCAACAAGAGTGGACGTTTACAAGGGAGTCGATGTCCAGATCCATGGACGCCAACTCCCAGTAAACAACAACTATGTAGCCGTATATTTCCCATAAATTGTGCAGTTTCATATCTGGAAACGGTTGCGTTTCCTTTGGTTCCTGTTTTAGAGATTGACTTCAAACAGTAGGATTCTTACCCTAACGCATACCCAACCCCTTAGGTTCTATAAAATCACCCTATTTCGGCCGGATTAAGTCTTTTGGCTCTTTGAGAAACCCTAGAGTTCCTGTGTGAAAAACTGATCTTTGGCGGCTTGAATCTGGTGTTGTGGTGTGTTTCCTGGCGATCTACATCGACTGGGAGAGACTTTGGACATTGGTAAGGCTTCCTCGACCCCAGTGTGCAGTCTACATCGACACAGAGACTGGATCAGGAGGAGATTTGGGCACCCTCTTGGCTTGGCCGAGGTGGGCATCTTCACTAATTTGATCCGAATTGACAATTTTTCTGAGGCAAGTAACCTGTGGATGTCAACCCTACTCATGTAAGCTAGGTCTTAGGAATTTTTCAGGTTTTGTTTCGTGTCCTGGAACCCCCATTCACCATGTCTTTGTGCATTTAGTCTGCATTTCTGCAGACAGGAACTTAACGGCTAGCTTGCTGCCATTAAGATCCTTGGTTGGCAGCAACATCCTGTGCCATTAACCCATGTTGGCGGCAGCATCTGTGCCGCCAAGTTCTTCAAGTCTTTAGAAATGTGATTTTGATCTGTAACCTGTGATTTTCGGATTTGTGGTGGTTTGTACATGCTATGAGAATTATGTTTAGTCAGGTATAGTCAATGGGTTATGCCATGAGGATGGATCGAATTTCTGTAAATTGTATTATTTATTTAAATTTCTATGATCAAGCAATGAGCATGATATGATCAAGAAAAATTCTGAATAATTAGTTCCATTGCATGTCAGGGTTTCATAATATTTCCATGTTCGTATTATGACAAATTTCAGATTTTGAAACTGTTAACCATGACTGCTAAACTGTGTACCATGTGTAAATAGAATTGTTGATAAATATGATTGATAATTGTTTTAATTGTTACAATTAGTTTAAAAATTCAAAAAAATTGGAAAATTGAGTGTGTGACATATTATCTGTTTAGAACTTGTGATAAAAATCTTGCACTGTTATGATAATAGTAGGTACTGTTACTGATTTAATAAGAGAAAATGACCATATTAAGCATGTTAAATTTGATTATGTATAATTCAGTAGTTAGCAGCATGATTAGGATTGTATTATGATCTGATTAATACTGTGAAACATTAACATTAGGTTGGATAAATTGAAGCTTGTGTAGTTACTTAAAAGTGTATGTAAATATATTAAAAGTGCATGTGAAAATGTGACAATGTGATAGAATGACAATGTGTAAACTGTGCCGTTAGTGACACTGCTACAATAGAGGGCTGTGGAACTGTACCATAGTAAAGTCCCTATAGGAAGGTTCAATGTGTGTGATATCCTATGGGCATTAGGATGAAATCCTGGAGGTGGACAAGTACCATTGGTTAGAGTGGAGAGTGCTTCTCCCGGTTCTACGCAATTAACCAAGATCCATCACTGTGTTGCCTAGGATATGGGTATGTGTAAGTGTATGTGTGTCCTTCTAGTGGTGGTTTGGACTATGTGTCATGGCAACTAAGTGTAAATTGTGAATATGTGTATATGATCATGTGAATTGTGCAATGTGAAATTGTTAAGTAAATGTGTTAGCATATGAATAAGTGTAAACCCATGTGATTATGTTTAAATCATGTCAAAACAACAAGCAAAATGTGTGTATAATTGTGATAAATGCATTATAAAATGATTAGAATTCATGCTAGGTATGCTATTTACCATATTCATAATTCCATGGTATAATTGCATTAAACTGTGAAATGAATCAAATGAGACTTGGACTTTTGAATAATGTTGGTTACCAAGTGTAGAAAGCATGCTATAGGTTTTCATATTTAGTTGTTTAAGCAATATGAAGCATGTACCATGTTTATCTTTAATTGCTTTGAAAACTAGCATGTGTAGGTGATATGTGTATGGTTGTGTCCTTAGATTGCTTGCTGGGTCTATTTAGACTCATACTTGCTTCGGCGTACAGGTCTGATAGGTGTCTCCACTTCTGAGGAGGAGATAGTTAGGAGTGACTCCGAGCGGGAGTAGTAGCTTTAGTTGTGGACTGCTACATTGTACTTTCCTTTCACTAGTATGTAATAATGGAATTATGTAATTCATTAGGACAATGTAATTCGTTTGGAGTTGTAATAATGTGGACACTTGCATTTCTTTTATCACTGTATAGACTGTAGATATAGTGTGGATGATGGAATAAGATTGAATATTTACTTGTTTCCACTGTATTATTTCAATATGTGTGTACATCTCAATCTAATGTTTAGTGTTGGGTAAATGTCCCACTGTGACGGTGTTCTTTATACCGACGTGGATTGGTATAATCGTACCGGTATAAGGAGGGTCGTTACAGAGATTGGTATCAGAGCAACGGGTTGAGATTGTACATAAATATACCATCATCTTCATAATATGCTAATTCTTTATAGAATTGTCCACATATGTAGAAAATATTTAATAATGAATGAAAGATAGATAAGAAAATGGTTATGACTAATTACTTAGTTTCTAATTGTGATTTAACTTGTTTTACAGACTATGGCTTCTCGTGGTAGGCGTGGTGCCCATGCTCGAGAGGATGAGCAGAGGCTTGAGGATAGGGGTGAGCAGCAGGCCCCAGTACCATAGGGTCCTACAGTTCCTCCTCCACCACCGCCTGTGGACTATGGTGTATTCATGCAAGGTCTGGTTCAGGTGATGCAGACCCAAGCGGACACTCAGGCGGCACTCCAGGCTCAGCTGGAGGCTCAGGTTAGAATTGTTGGTTAGAAGTAGTCTGGTTTTATTAAATATAATGACCCAACCTCCCGGACCCCCCGCCAGGGACCCCGAAGGTCGTGCTGCCACCCACGGATCTGAAGACCCGGAAGGGTTAGAATTTAGTTCAGTGAGATAAGTAATGAATTCAAATAACTATAATAAAAAAGTTCGTACATTAACAAAGAAATTATGTACAACATGTCCCAAATAAAAATACAGGTACAGAAAGAAAGGTGCGGTCCTTAAGGGGCATACCCCGAGGACTTGCAAAAAGGCCACTCTCAACACTCGGTACAAGCGCTCAAGCTCACAACTCACACTGCTGGCAACGCACGGTGAACAAGCCGCCACCATGACCGTATGGCAACGAACTCCTGTGACAGCGAGTCCCTACCTGAAGAGAGTAGGGAGGTGAGCCTCACGAACAAGGCTCAGTAGGGATAACTAGTCCCTTACCAGCCAGAGCAGTAGGAACTCCAACAGAGCGGAAGCGAAACTACTCTAAAAGCAGTAAAGCAAGAAACGCCTACCATAGAGTACTACAAAGCAGCGGAACATAGTAAACACCATGACCCACAACCAGGGTCGGGCCAAACACGACTCTCGCAAAACTAGTGGAGTCAAACACAATGAGGATGCAACACCTCAACACACGCCCACTGAGACAAAGGAGCTCACGGAGGACCACAGCAACCACGTGAGACCAGAGTCTCACGACACCAGCCTCAAACATCCTAGACCTCCACGAGGTCGGGAAGGAACAATCAGGTGTCACCACAATAGACACCGAGCAACCACGTGAGAAGCACTGTCTCACCATAGGCACGGCCACCTCAAACCTCCACAAAGTTGAGGGCCCACAAGCAGAACCACCCTGCACCTCGGACACGCCACAAGGTCAGGGATCAACTCACCTGTGCCACCACAAACGGCACCAAGGAACGGGTTACAGAAACAGCAGTTGGGTGCCTATACCAGGCACCCCGAGAGAACCCGCAGAGCGGAAGCCACTAAACACGGCCCATGAGGCCAAACCAACAGAGCCCACAGAATCTAGACACAGATAGGCTAAACCCACCGTGTAGGCTAGGACAACTAGACTCACTTAGAAACAACGTGAACCGCCGTCACAACAAGAACAACCAAGCCACCGCCACAGGCAGCTAAGAGAGGGACACACAGTCCACCCCTCTCGCTCACCAGCCACTGACTCCTGCCTACAACCTCCCAAGTAAAGTGAGGCTAGCGAGTCACAGCAAGAACAACCACAACCACCGCAGCCCGTCCGAGCTGCGGCACCACGCCTAACCTCCCTACGCGGCTCTGGAACCAACGCAGAGTGAGGCAGTGAGAAGGACTAGCTGGTCCGAACCGGAAGAGTGCCTCAACCACCTCGGCGACCCAAACCCAGCTAAGAGAGCTCTACAAATGACACTATGCCACTGTCCCCACCGTTTTCCCCTTCTGCTCCAAGTCTGTGACTTGAGCACGCCCGCCGCCCGGAGAACTCCCTCTAACAGACCTGCGGGGCTGGGGGTCCCAGGTAACGATAACAACTTGTCTCATGGACAAGCCCTCAAGTGCCTAGCACCGGGCGAAAAGAGAACTGGTGGGGCAACCACCACAGAAACCGGCACAACTGGCTTGTAATCAAGACAATCCCAGCAGGCACAGGCACGCATGACACCCCTTCCGGAAACCCCCAGAATGGCCGTCGGCCAATGCCGGCACACACGGCACAGCCCGAGAAACTGGAACACCACTAGACAGAACAGAAATCAATGCTCTTCTAATAATCAATTGGCAGTCAAACAATCAATTATTAGACAGACGCGAGCCTCCTAGCACCGCCGCTAGGACACGGCCACGAGGGTGTCACCTTCGGTCACTGAACACAGGGAGGCAACCTGCCTCGTTCTCACCAAAAGGTCCTAAGGGCACACCTGCCCTGGGGAACACGCCAACACGCCAACTGAGGGCACAGAAACACCCGAGGTAAGCCAGGTGCCATCGCGCTCTCCTTGCCCGTTGCGACGAGAAGGGCAACCGCGACAAGCACAGGGTCGCGACAATAACCTTATCGCGACTGGAAACCTGGTCACGACAAGACCCTTATCACGATGGCTAACCACGCCGCGATAAGGTCGCGTCCGACTGGGGCGACGCCTCCTCTTATGTCACGATGTGCACCGCCGTCGTGACATCATCCAGGAGGCAGACCGTCGGGATGCTACATCCTGAGGTCACCCACACTTTACAAACAAGCACACAATGGGGAGGGGAGCATGGGGAAAGCTGTAAAAACATTCATTAACCCAAAAGGACTCCCAAACCACACCAAAAAGTATGGGCACAAGAGATCCCTACAGAAAAGAAGAACCGAACCCACGAATGGGCCTTCTTGAAGCCACGACCGCCTCCTCCTCGCTCCTCACCGACGCTTCCGCTCCGCGCACGAGCCGCCGGCTGCTCCACCAAGCTCCAAACGCCGGAGAACAAGGGGAAGGAGGCTTCCCACCTCAGAGAGGAGGAAGGGAAGGCAAAGGGGAAAAGAAGGAAGAAGGGGCGCCGGCCAAGGCTTTTAGCCTCCGCCCCCTAGAACGCGACGGGGCGGGGCGTCGCGTTACCAACCTTAACGCGACGGCTGCCCACACCACGACCAGAACGCGCCCCCAAGGGACACTGCGACAACCTGACAGGTCAGTCTGCCATGCTTGCCACTCCGATAGGCGTTAGAAGACCAAAAAGTGAAAAGCAGTCACGACCCGTTGACCGGGCGCGACAAGAACGTGACGCAGAAAGCTGTCGCAATAGGGATGGCTGTCGCGACGGGCACCTCCGTCGCAACACTAACACGTCACCCATCCTGGACGTGTTAGTGGCCAGTCATCCAACACGTGAGTGGAAGAACCTAGAAGCCCGAGATGTTACAATACATCCAACAAAAAAATAATTTCTTCCTTGAAATTAAGGGCGAAACCCGGTCGAAGAACACAATAGGTGCTAAGGGACCACTAAGTCACACCGCGACTTCCCGGTGGTCGCCACCACGACCCTGCCACAAAGGGAGTGCCTAACTAGACATCCGACGGCTCCCAAGGTGCACAACAACGGCACAGAGCACACAAGCAGATGTCAACAACTCCACAAGCACGACGCGCACCAAGCGGACCAGAAACACTGAAACTGCCAGTCGGAAACCACGCGACTGAACCCTCAAAAGACCACGCTATTGAGAACAACCGGTCAGTAACTCCCTCTGTCACCAGTGACTAGATAGAGGTCCCAGCTACTGACGGTAACTGAGGAAAATGCCAAGAGGTCAGCCATAAGACTCTGTTGAATGGCTCCGCACAACTAGCAACAGCTAGCACCTACGGCAAGGCCAAACGAGAGTTTCTTAATGGTGACCCAAAACCAAGCGGAAAAACACGCACGTGGAGAAACCACGGCGAGCAAGGCAGTGTCCGCCGGCACCACTAGATCCCACCCAAATCATCCTCGTGGTCCGACAAGGACACACAATGACTATGGAGCCATAAAAAAACTAAACCAAAGGCTCCACAGGTACATGCACAGAGGCAAAACCAAGAAGGACGTCTGATGGTGGCAAGGCCAAGCAACTCAAGACATCAGCAACTGCACGGGAAACGAAAACAACTGCAGAGGTCGAGGGCAGCACGTCGACCTCAAAGGAATCCAAACCAAAACAAGGTACCCCAACCGAACACACTCGCTCCCCAAAGCGAGAGGGGAAACCCGGACACAGGACACGACCAAAGCCTGGCGTACCACCAATAGGGCTACCTAGACAAGGCAAAGCAGCCACCCCACAGCAGTAATAGTACAGTCATAAGGCACGGCCAACACAAAGTGTCCCAGAGGTGGAAAGCTCAATGCCTCAAATACCAAACAACTCGCGAAACGACGCACGAAGCTTACTATCAAGACACACGGCATGCACATGGTGCTAACACAAGCACCAAGAGCCACCCAAAGTGCAACAAAATGCACAAGGGCTCCATAAGGCACGAAAAGCAAACCACTCAAGCACGAGCAGAGGGTGCCACCAAAATCACCAAAGCTCGGCAAGATGCAACACAGTTGCACCCACGGCCGAAACAACATGGCTAACAGGAAGGACTCTCCACAAGAGACCTGCCAAAAGTCACCCGCAAGAAACTGCAAGCCAAAAAGGGTAGAACAGGCCACACTGGCCACGAACCCTCAAGGAACAAGGACACAAAACATCGAAAAAAGAAGCACGCTCAAAGTGCAGTACACAACCACACCAACTGCCTGAAACAACTCAAGGCCAACAGAAAGGGACTCTCCACCAGAGACCCACAAGAGAAACACGCGAAAAACTAACAACTTCAAGAGCACAACAACCATATTGGCTCTTAGAAGCACGCAAACACAGGGCACCGCTCCTACCACCACAGGTGGGGAGGGCCACAGGCCCAGCGTCGATAAGCGCCTCCAAGCACAGCTGAGGCACAAGCGGAAACACACACTGGGACGATGCTTGCACAAGCAAGCCAAACAACAGAAAACGGGTACTGCCTCACACTGAACACAGGGCACGTTGCCCTACATCGTCCAGTCAGGCAACAAGAAACAAGCACAACAAGAGATGGGACAATAGGTCACCACAACCTATCGCACCACAAGGAAACCACACGCACGAGGGGAGCAACCAGCTCAACCTCAACACAGCACAAGGGGAGGGTCCTTAGCCACAAAGGTTGCCATAGTGCGAAACACGGCACCAACTTCCATGCCAGTACCACCACCCCGAGTAACCCACGGAAAGCAGAGGAAGAAGGCACACAACAGGCCTCCTCCTAACACGAAAGAGGAAAACAACAATGCAAGGCTAGCACTCCCACAGGAGGCACAGCCAGCCGAACACCCATGACGCTCGCCAAACAACCATCGACAAGAGTGTGTCGGCACGGAAACGCAAGCAACCACAAACTCAACCACAGGGACCCACAAGTGGCCCCGCCGGCACAACCAAGAAACTTGGAAGCGAACAACACGGTGAACTGGCCAAACACAGGGCCACACACAGGGTCAAGGTCCACCACCTTGACCAAAAGCAGATGAGCAGACTGCACGCAACAGTCCAACCCAAGGGAAGATGACTCCACCAGAAGGTCACAACAATGTGCACTGTCATGTCCCGAGAAGTACGCAGCGGATATTAATGATGCAGAACAATTTGAGTCGATATTCCAAGACGTGAACAGTCAGTAAATAAGCCTCTAGCTAGCACGCACTAAATATACAACAACATACATCATCATAGGGCCCAAACATTGAACTCAACTAATCTTGTATTCAAATCTCAACTCATTATATTCCAAATGGAAACTAATACAGGACTAAGACTCAATAAAAAGAAAAAGTACATTTATTCCTCACTTCCTACTACATGAATCTAACACTCAAGCAAACTACTGTAACTAGACTCGTAGTTGGGACGCTCATCACTCGGACGCATTCCCATCCTCGACTTGCTCCTCCTCTTGAACATCATAGTCACGTAGATTGGGTAAAAGTAGGGGAGAGCAAACTAGCCTAGTAGGATTTATATCTCAATGTGCGGGCAATTATATAAGTGATTAACAATTTAGAACTAGGTAAGCACGGTGAATGTCATGATATGCATGTACGAATAAAACTCATTAAAACATGATACATGAAACAAGCTAGATAGAGTGATCATGATAGAATAAGATCTAGAATGATATAACGAGATAGAACTAGCAATAGATCACTTTGTACAAGCACGCAAGATTTCACTTGATGTCAAGAACGCAAGATATCACTAATTGCATTAAATGCAGGATGGCCATATCACGCAAGCAAGCAAGAACGCACGAGCACGATCATGTAACACTAATCAGGCATGTAGACACTAATGTACACCAAGAAAAGATCAATCAAGAATGTACACCAGGACACGTGTATGCGGTTATTGTATCTATCATTCAACACGACACACACGACTCCCAGCGCAGATGCAACGCCAGTAATCATTATATCCCATGGTTAACAGTATATTTATGACTCTCTGTCATTGGGGCTAGACTGGAGCCCTTGGACACTCGCCGTGCCCGGTCAGTATCTCACTTAAATTTTAAATGTAGATCCCCACAATCATTAATAATGGCCAATGAGAGTTTCAATAAGTAAGCATGTGTAATGTCATGTTCATGATGATGATGAGAACTAGTAATAAGTAATTGAACATGATTTCATGATAACAGTGGTCAAGAGATAAATTCGGCAGCGTAACGGTACGATTTATAATTTAGTTCAATCTTTACATTAATGGCTTTAGTCTAGATTGTAAATCACACTCACGAGAAAAAGAAGAGAAAGGAAGTGCACGCTATCTCCAGAGAACTTCAATAGTACAACCAACTCGTCGGCCATGTGGGAATCCATGGTTAGAGGAGATTTACGGAGGCCTTGGAGAAAAAGTCACTAGTCTACCGATTCGGAATGACCGATAGAGAGCTTCCAAATCCCTAAGAAAGGGCTGCCTAGTAGTGCAAGTGTGTAGTGATGTACGTGTGTCAATTCACAAACCATCGGTTTCAAACTCACGGAAAGCACTTAACATGATGGCATGCAATGAACAATGCATTTAACTACACATGGGTTTGCACGATTTTAAGATAATAATTACCATTTTAATCAAGCTAGAACAATAACAAGAGCGAATCACAAGTTTCATGAATGATCACATCATTAAGAGAATAATTAGAATACTGTTCATGTAATTATAGTTTTTAAATGGGTTAACCACTGTTAAGCCATTAAATAACCATCATGTAATGATCAGACCAAAAACATGCAATTTACACATTGAACACCATGGTAAACAGACCTCGGGTATAGCGGTAAGTTTTTCAAAAGAAATAAGTGGTGTTTCACGCAAAATTTCGAGAATGCGACGCACCCCAGTAAGGGTCGCTACAGGGTCGGGACAGAACGCGACAAGGGTATGTACAGAATGCGACAAGGCAGTCAGATCGGGCACAAAGATAGCGACAGCGCGCTCATCACATTCATAACGCGACGGGTTTGCTGTCGCGACAAGACCTCAGAACGTGACCTATCGGGCCGTCTCGTTCACAGGGTCTGCACCTGAATCCGATAGAGAAAAGACATGTTCTTGGATTGCGGTACAGAAATGTCTTGTATTGACACAGGGTGCTTCAAAAATAGAGAACAAATTGTACGGTGCATGAAAAATCACGAAACTAGTTTTAAACCAACCTAGACATGCAAGGGTGCTTCCAGTAAATCGGAATTAGAAAACAATGATGGTTTCGACAGGCTTTAATCAAGTCAAACATGAGGTATAGAAAACCATGGACAGTTAAATGCAAGATTTGCTTTGCAAGGTATGATGCCGAAATAATTAGGGCTTTTAGGACAAAAGTCTCATCATGAAAGTTGTTGGGAACATAGAATAGATTCAGACTATGATTTTTAAATAATTTTAAACGACCTCAAGAGGCATGATAATTCGACACAACGTAAAAGCCAAGTGCAACCTGAAAACACAGTATCATGCAACGACCCTCTTGCCATGCTTATAACTCTCTAACTGTTGACATTTGGACAAAACGTTCAACATAAAACATGACCAGGACAATAGTAGAAAAACTTTCATGTTGTGTGTTTGCTCTAATTCGGTCCTGAATTGCATGCAACATATAAAGAACGGGAAATGCCCTGACAGTGCGCGACTTGGGGAAAACGCTTATAATTCAAAATCTACTCATTAGAATTAGATGAAACCAGTGGGAAACGAAATTTAACTTGACGCTCTACACATTGGTATAGGATATGTTATGTTTTGGCCCAATAAAACTTACCTTATGGGTTGAAGAAGTCCCAGTTTTCCAGAAAACCCGTGTTCAGACCACTTGCAGGAGAATGCTTACTGTACCCGATCTGCTGAGTGAAAAATAGTGAAACCAGTGGGGTTAAGAACTAGACTCGACCCTCTTTCTAGGGGTATAAGCCTTGCAAGGTTTGGTTAGGGTTTAACCTACCTTTGGTCAACTTGAAGATAACTATCTGTGCAGGTCGCAGCAGACGCAATGGGGTAGAAGAACGGCTTGGTGTGGGCGATCTCCTGCTCCCCAGCCACCAAGAACTCCTCCACATGACCCCAACAAGATGTAAACTTGTCCCCAAGGGTTTGGTGGAGAGTATTTAAGCTACCATGGTGTTTAGGAGTCCTAGTGCGACAAGGTAACTAGGGTTGCAGTTTTGGCTTATTGGTTTCCTATTTTGAGGATTTCTTCCTCCATTAGAGTGTGTGAGGCTTTAGGAAACGTCCCCCCATAGTTAATCACGAATTTGGGTTGCCAAGAATGCATGTTCTCATCCCAATTCAACTCTAATTGCCTCTTTCTAATTCCAGCTTATTTAAAGTTGCGAATTTCTATGTATTTTCTTGCTTCATTTGATTTTTTGGGCCAAATGATGTCCATTGGCCCAATTATGATATTAAGTCATTAATATATAATATTAGAAGTCTCTCTAACATTTTTATTTAATTTATGGTTGTGTCGTATTTCCGTGTTAACAGTTTTCCGACTTGTTTCCTAATTTGGATAATCGGTCACAATAACTCTTAAACCTAGCCTAAATGATTTTTATTGACCCAAATTTCTTGATGGGTCATTAGAGGATATTATTTTAAGTTCGTATATGATTTTTATTTAATTTTCTGACTCAACCGAGTACGTGTGATAATGATTTTTCGGCTTATTCATTAATTACGATAATAATTTGCGAAACACTTTAAACTTCTCTAATCCAATTTTTCGTGGCACAAATTTCTTTGTGAAACATTTAGTAATAATGTTTAGGGTTGATTTATAATTTTTACGGAATTTTCCGATGTGTTTTAGAACATACGATGATGATACGTATGTTTAAATGCTCAGGTATTATGGAAATTATTTATTTCCATTTATTTAAATTTTTATGTAATTAAAATTTTCGGGGTGCTACACGCAGCTTGGCAACACAACACCACAGTGGAGCATCATCACCCCGAGCAACCAATGGAAAGGAAGGGAGGAGAACTCTCACAACGAGTCTCTTCCACACGTAAGGGGAAACCACTAAGCGAGAATGGCACTTCCACATAAGCACAAACAACCAGACACCCACGGCACTCACCAGACTACCATCTAGCAGAGCACGCAGGGCGCAAGAAATGAAGCAAACCTCCCGACCCTGGGGACACACGAAGTCCCACTAGCGCAGCCGGGAAAACTCGAAAAATGATCAGGAAGACAATCTAGCCAGCACCACGGCCAGACACACGGTCAAAGGCACCACACCTTGATTGACAACACCCAGGCAGACTGTAACATGGACAATGCCACTGGCAACGTCGACAGCTCATCTCCACAGAGAGAGAGAGAGCAGCGACAGCCAAAACAACACAAGGCAGCTTGGGGAGGACCTCTACCCAAAGTGCCAAGAGCCGTTCTGGGAAAACATCATCAAAATGCAGCCAAACAAACGGCCAATAGAGATAACACAGTGGACAGTGGACGCAACACAACTAGTTCTGGGAGAACCTCCACCAGAACCACCAAGGCGCCGTTCTGGAAAACCCACTAGAACGCACCAGCCAACACAACAACAGCATACCTCAACCCTGAGGTAGCACAACAACCAGCAGAAACAAGCCCGGAACAGCCCTGAGAGGAACCCTCACTAGGACAATCACCAGCAGTTCTAGGAAACCGCACCAGAACATAGGGCAACCAAGCGATGCACCTCAAACCAGAGGGCAACGCAACAATAACCAACCAACCAACAGAGACCTTAAACCAAAGAGGCAACACAGCGGAAGACTTCAACGAGCACAGAAGTAGTCCCAGAGGGAAAGGAAACCCTCACTAGGACAACAACAAAACAGTTCTGGGAACCATCACCAGAACACAAGCAGCCAAGTGATGAACCTCACCCCAGAGGGCAATGCCGCAACAACCAGAAACGAGCACAATATAGTTCTAGGGAAACCTCACCTCCACTAGAACCAACAGAGAAGAACTCTAGGAGCACCTCACCAGAGTTCACAACCAGTCAGCACAAGGCTGACAACAACCACAGACAGGTGTCGCAACGCTCAACCAGCGGTGCAACATGGCACAGAAGCATCTGCTTAGCTCGAGCAAAAGACGTCGACTGAGCAGAGCACAGCACCCAACGGCGCACAGGCACGCGATGCCAAACACACAGCCAATACAACACACACCCCAACAACAAGGGGACATCCAACAAGGCAACTACCTTCTACCGGATCCACAGGCAATAGCCCTGCACCAGTGAAGGCCACACCACACGTAGGCTCTCTCAGCCTTCGCAACACACCCACACAGATGCACAGGCCGAGGACGAACCTAACTGCAGCATGAGCGAAACAACAACCACACTCGCAGCACGCGCACCTAGCAACAGCAGCAACACTCTCCTGCAGCTCACATTCAGACCCTGCTGGAAAGCTAGGCCACCTGTAACAAAGAACCAAAAGTTCAACTAATAGCAACAATACACGGACGGGCCAGCAGCGTACTAGTACCTTTCTTTGGGATAGCCATAGTTATCAATTCATTACAAATCTTGTTGGACCCCTGACCTCTGATACCACTGTAACGACCCGACCTCCCGGACCCCCCGCCAAGGACCCTGAAGGTCATGCCGCCACCCACGGATCCGAAGACCCAGAAGGGTTAGAATTTGGTCCAGTGAGATAAGCAATGAATTCAAATAACTATAACAAGAAAGTTCGTATATTAATAAAGAAATTATGTACAACATGTCCCAAATAAAAGTACAGGTACAGAAAGAAAGGTACAGTCCTTAAGGGGCATACCTCGAGGACTTGCAAAAAGGCCACTTTCAACTCTCGGTACAAGCGCTCACACTCACAACTCACACTACTGGCAACGCACGGCGAACAAGCTGCTACCACGACCGTTCGACAGTGAACTCTTGTGACAGCCAGTCCCTACCTGAAGAGAGTAGGGGGGTGAGCCTCGCGAACAAGGCTCAGTAGGGATAACCAGTCCCTTACTAGCCAGAGCAGCAGGAACTCCAACAGAGTGGAAGCAAAACTACTCTACAAAGAAGTAAAGTGAGAAACGCCTACCACAGAGTACTACAAAGCAGCGGAATAGAGTAAACACCACGACCCACAACCAGGGTCAAGCCAAACACGACTCCCATAGAACCAACGGAGTCAAACACAATGCGGAAGCAACACATCGGCACACGCCCACCGAGACAAAGGAGCTCACGGAACACCGGAGCAACCACGTGAGACCAGAGTCTCACGACACCAGCACCAAACATCCTAGACCTCCACGAGGTCGGGAAGGAACAACTAGGTGTCACAAGGAGAGACACCGAGCAACCACGTGAGAAGCCCCGTCTCACCACAGGCACGACCACCTCAGATGTAACGACCCAGAATCCGCATTACCAGTAACAACCAGTAACCCGAATTCTGACCCGCTAACCCACGAGACAAGCTCGGAAGGGTAGGAAGTGAACGTCCGAGGAGACTATATGTAAGAAGATACACACCATGTAAAACTGTAAAATTCCACTATATGAACATAATATGTACAACTCAGAGTCAGAGCAAGGTACAGAGTACAGAAGTACAACAAAAAGTACTACTCACTGCAGCTAAGGAGCACCAACACCGGAGTGGCTAGACTCGTCTGGAACGGGAGTCGACGAAGACCCACCTGAAAGGGAGGGGAGTGAGTCTCAAGAAAAGAGACCCAGTAGGGAAAAGTAACCCCACCGGCAACAAAACTAAAGTGCGGAAAGTAAAACTGAAAGTAAGTACACGTTGCACCACAACACAAAACCGTAAACCTCGCGGCTCAGTAACACACACTCACACACACACAGTAAGTAGGACTCAGCTAGGGTCTGTGGCTCGACGTCCCATCACCACAGAGACTCTCAACCCCAGCCACGTGTGCACACTACAGACGCTCTCTCTCGCGTCTGGTCCACGATCGGTTTTTCCCCTACGCTTGACCCTAGCGGTAGAGAAGGGGCTCCACGGAGACCGTCTCAAAACCACCACAAGGAGTACGCACAGGACAGAGTCACACTCGGCGTCCTGGCTCACTAGCGGAGGACAACCACATGCTAGTCATCTAAACGGAGTCGCACCCACGCCTAGGTAACACAACAGAAATGGGCACGCGGTAACGCAACGCGCGTACAACAGACGGAACACACTCAACGCCTGAAACTCCGTACAGTAAGTGAACACCTCATGTCACAACTAACTACTCAAATGCACAGGCGGAGTCACACTCTAAGCCTGGCCCACATGTGTAAACAGGGCGGACATCACTCGTCAATCACCTTGAAATACAAAACTCAAGTCTGTTGGGACATAGGAGATTAACGACCATATCGATTGCCGCCAATAAGAAGTAAACGGCACTCATCATGTAGTTAGCCCTAACTCAACGACAATCAACCTTGTCGTTTATATCACCCTTGAAGATCTCAACGTTAACAGATGTGGACGTTAAGCTCTTCAGTCCCCAAAACCCAAAACAGCACCGAATCAGTCCAATTGGGTAGAATCACCCAATCAGAACACTGACTGATGGAGGGAAATGCTTCCTCACATCATCTAACACTACCAGGACTTCAAAATTATGCAATCCAACACTTGGATTACCCAAAACACCCAAAATTCCGGCATGGAATAACCCAACCCTAGACCGCAATTAGCATACTAATTCACTTAAATGAGCATGCTGGTTTGCTAAGGAGGGTTATAGGAGTTAAGTCCCTACCTCAGAACGCTTTAATAACCCCCAAACAGCCACTAATCGCGCCGGAACCCCCCGAAGACTCTGCGCAAATCGCACCAAATCCTTGCGTTTCCTGCCCGATCAAGCACCGCCACGCGAACCAGGGCCTTCTCACGAGCTCCCATTAACCATCAGAAGCTGTGGAAAAAGAGAAAGGCAAAGGTGGAGGGAAGGAGAGGAGAAGAGAAGAATGAGCTCTGCTCTCGGGCTACCCTATTTCAACAGGTCCGACCAGTTGACGTCAACATCACTAGTCGCCTACTGAACCGCCAAATACTTGACGTCCACATCACTTGTCGCTGAGTTCAACAACAAACGTCCACATCGCTGGATGCTAACACCAAGTAAACGGCTAGACCCTGTCCGTCAACACCAAGTCAATGACAATGGTCTTGTTGTCAACCACACAGAACCTCTACAAGACCCAATAAGGATCCGCAAAGACCCGAGACCTTACAGCCCTCCCCCCTTAAGGAATTTTGCCATCAAAATTCAAACAACGCAAAGAAAGAAGACTCACCAAAGAGGTACAGAAATTGCTCGCGCATTTCGTCCTCTCGCTCCCATGTCGACTCACCACCTGAATGCCGCTGCCACGCAACACGAACTAAAGGGATTGCCTTGTTCCTTAACCTCTGAACTCGGCGATCCTCAATGTGCAACGGAAACTCTGGTACAGTCAACACTGGAGTCACCTCAGACCACTCTGCACTCTGCAGAACGTGAGACTCGTCAGAAAGGTACCTCCGAAGCATCGACACGTGAAACACATCGTGGACTGCTGCCAACTCTGACGGAAGCTCAAGTCTGTACGCCAAACCTCCGACATGCTCAGAAATGGTGAAAGGTCCAATAAAGCGAGGACTCAACTTTCCACGCCTACCAAACCTCACCACTCCCTTCATAGGAGACACACGGACAAACACCTGGTCCCCTACCTGAAACTCGAGCGGTCGTCTGCACTGATCTGCATAACTCTTCTACCTACTCTGAGCTGACTGAAGCCTCTGCCACACAAGCTAAACTACCTCAACTTCCTGCTGTACTAACTCTGGTCCCGTGACAACCCGTTCGCCAACCTCGAACCAGTCAAGAGGAGTGCGACACGGTCGTCCGTACAAAGCCTCATATGATGCCAAACCGATACTGGAGTGATAGCTATTATTATATGCGAACTCGACCAACGGTAAGTGAGCTGTCCACGACCCCTGCCACTCTAGACAGCAAGCTCTAAGCATGTCCTCCAAAGTCTAGATAGTCCGCTCTGACTGACCGTCTGACTGAGGGTGGTAGGCGGAACTAAAAGCCAACTCTGTCCCCAAAGCTCTCTGGAAACTGCGCCAGAACCCAGAAGTGAAGCGAGGATCTCTATCTGACACAATAGAGATCGGCACTCCATGCAAAGGAACAATCTGCTCTACGTACAACGCGGCTAACCTACTCACACCCCAACTAGTCCTGACAGGCAAGAATCTGGCCATCTTCGTCAATCTGTCCACAAGAACCCAAATGCTGTCAAAACCTCCAGCTGTCCTCGGCAAACCACAAACAAAGTCAGTCGTCACATGGTCCCACTTCCACATCGGAATCTCTAACGGCTGCATAAGTCCTCCTGGATGCTAATGTTCGGCCTTCACCTGCTGACAGACCAAACACCTAGCAACAAAAGCCGCTATGTCTCTCTTCATCCCGGGCCACCAAAACAGACGTCTCAACCTGTGATACATCTTGGTCGACCCTGGATGAACCGAGTACCTGGAACCATGTGCCTCCTGCAACACAACTCTCCTGATAGACTCCTCAACAGGAACATAGAGTCTATCTTGGAACCTAACAGTCCCGTCCTCGCAAAGCTCAACCTCTAGAAGAAGCAACACACTGTGCAACTCAGGATCTGCCTGCTGAGCCTCAACAACCTGTCTCACAACGGCAGAAGCCGCTAACAAACTGCCCAACAAACACAGATGACGACTGGACGAAACTCTGAAAGACCCCACTGTCGCAGACTGCCACAACTGCCACTCTCTAAGCATCAGATGACTCATCTGTGCTTTCCTACTCAAGGCATCTGCAACCACATTCGCCTTTCCAGGCTTATACTCAATGCTGAAATCATAGTCTTTCAGATATTCCATCCATCAACGCTGCCTCATATTCAGATCCCTCTGAGAAAACACATATCTCAAGCTCTGGTGGTCAGTACGGACTACAAAACTCACTCCGTACAAGTAAAGACGCCAAATCCGCAAAGCAAACACCACAACTGCAAGCTCTAGGTCGTGGGTCGGGTAACTCTCCTCGTGGGGCTTAAGCTGGCGAGACGCATAAGCCACCACTCGGCCTTGCTGCATCAAAACCGCACCCAAACCAACACCTGAAGCATCTGTGCAAACCTCAAAACCTTCCTCACCCGAAGGTAAGGCAAGAACTGGCGCTGACATAAGCAGTCGCTTCAACTCTATGAAGCTCTGCTCACACTGCTCCGACCACACAAATGGAATTCCCTTTCTCGTCAACCGAGTCAAGGGTGCAGCAACCTGAGAAAAGTCTCGAACAAACCTGCGGTAGTAACCTGCCAAACCCAGAAAGCTACGAATCTCAGACACAGATCTGGGACTCTCCCACTGCAAAACTGCCTCAACCTTCGCTGGATCCACAGAAACTCCCTCACCTGAGATCACGTGCCCCAAAAAGTGAACATGTTGTAGCCAAAAACTCACACTTACTAATTTGGCATACAACTGGTGCTCTCGCAAAGTCTGCAACACGATCCTCAGGTGCTCGGCGTGTTCCTCCTCCGAAACGGAGTACACCAGAATGTCGTCAACAAACACTACGACAAACTGGTCCAAGAACTGGTGGAACACCCGGTGCATCAGATCCATGAAGGCCCTGCGAGCATTGGTGAGCCCAAACGGCATCACCAAAAACTCAAAGTGCCCTATCTAGTCCGAAAAGCAGTCCTCTCAATGTCAACATCTCTAATCCGCAACTGATAGTAGCCCGACCTCAAGTCAATCTTCGAAAGACACGAGCACTGAAGCTGATCAAAGAGATCATCAATCCTAGGCAAAGGATACCTATTCGTGATGGTCACTTATTTAGCTTCCTATAATCAATACACAATCTCAGACTACCATCCTTCTTCCGGACAAACAAAACAGGTGAACCCGACGGAGAAAAGCTAGGACGAATATAGCCCTTCTCCAACAACTCCTCAAGCTGCCTCTTCAACCTCCCTCAACTCCGCTGGTGCCATATGGTACGGTGCCTGTGCAAAAGGTATAGTGCCAGGAACCAACTCTACAGTAACTCAATCTCTCTCTCTGGCGGTGACCAGGCCCTCTTCCGGAAAACATCCGGAAACTCACACACTACAGGAATGTCCCCCACTCCTTGGCAATCTGGTCAAGAGTCACTGCAGAAACTAGGAAACCCTGACAACCAGAAGCAAGTAACCTCCCTGCCCTCAAAGCAGAAACTAAAAAGTGAGAAGTAAGAGGTACGATACCCTGGAAGTAGAACGTCGCTTCCTAGGTATCCGCAAGTGCACCCTCTTCTTATGGCAATCATCACTGCACCATACCCGCACTAAACCAGTCCATACCCAAATCACATCATAGTCATGTAACTGCAAAGCAAACAGACGAGCCGACAACCACTGATCCTGCAACTGCACAAGTACCTCCTCGACAGTAGGACGTAAGGACAAGTCCCCTGTCGGCAACTCTACTGCTAACTCAACAGACTCTCCCAACTCAACTCTCCAAGGGAGTCTAAAAACTCCTCAGACACAAAGGTGAGAGGCACCAGAATCAAACAAAACTCTAGCTGTACAACCAAAAACTGAAACAGTACCTTCCACTAGGTGAGCTGCCTCCGCGTCTGCACTAGTCAAGTGAGTAACACGACCTCTACCTCTCGACCCACCAGAACCTCCGGTCTGCTGACGCTGCTGCACGGGTGCCTGCTGCTGCTGCTGCTGCTGCACTCGGGGCTGTGACTGGGTCTGCTGCTACGGCACACGAGGTAGCAAAGGACAATCTCGCGCCATGTGACCCATCTGGTCACACCGGTAACATTGACCAGCAAAAGTACGCTATACCTGCTGCGAAGGCTGACCCGTCGGCTGCTGAACACTCCCAACCGATTGCTGTCTCTGCTTTTCCTGCCTCCTATCACGCCGAAACTTCCTCCGAGATCCTGACTTCGCCGTCGTCCCAGTAGAAGTGGACGCGTAGGAAGTCGCAGTCTTCGAGGTCGTCTGCACACTACCCTGCTGCTGTCGAGGCTGAGAAGGAACTACCTGTGTCTGAACCTCTGCGCTCCGAGCACGAGTCCGCAAAGTGTCTGCCTCCAACGCTGCCGCTGTCTGATAGGCTGCATCCAAATCTGTGACACAAGCAACTATCAACGCCTGCCTGAGCTCTGGCCTCAAGCCCCTCACAAACTGCTGAGTCCTCAGCCCCTCATCTGCCATAATCTGCGGAGCATAACGCCCTATCTCTACAAATCTGGCCATGTACTGCACTACAGTAAAGTCCCTCTGCTGCAAGTCCAGAAACTGGTACAACCTCTCCGTCCGGACGTAGGTAGGACAGAAGGCTCTCTCAAAAGAAACGACAAACTCCTGCCACAGAATCTGTCTAAGTGGACGAGACTGAAAAGTAGTCTCCCACTCAGAGGACCACCAAGTCAACGCCTGCGCCTGCAACTGGTAACTGGCTAGCAGCACTCGCTCCTCGGGAACACACTCCATGGAACGAAAAGTCTGCTCCACTGCATCTAACCACGCCCGCGCTGCATCTGGATCAGGCTGGCCCAAAAACTGAGGAGGCTGAAACTGCAAGAACTCCCTCAACACCTTCCCAATACCACCCTGGGGTACCAGCACATCACGGTGCTGCGCAACAAACTGAGCCATCCCCTCTAGAAATCGAGTCATGTCTAATCCTGAGCTACCTGAGGAGGAGGTGGCGGCGGAGCAATACCACTGTGTGCGTCCTGTGGCAAAGGCTGCGTCTTCTGAGGTGGCGGAGCATCTCCAGCCTCCTGACGAGTCGCCTGCTCAGCCACTCCCTCTCTAGGATGTCGCCTAGGTGCCATAGTACTATACACAGAGCAAAAATACACACATAAATACACTAACTAACTCCGGGCTAAATAGCTGCAGCTGTACTCTTTATGCTCTGAGTCTACATGATGGGTATTTCCTTATATATATCTCATCAGACCAGGCTCTGATACCAAACTGTAACGACCCAGAATCCGCATTACCAGTAACAACCAGTAACCAGAATTCTGACCCGCTAACCCACGAGACAAGCTCAGAAGGGTAGGAAGTGAACGTCCGAGGAGACTATATGTAAGAAGATACACACCATGTAAAGCTGTAAAATTCCACTATATGAACATAATATGTACAACTCAGAGTCTGAGCAAGGTACAGAGCACAGAAGTACAACAAAAAGTACTACTCACTGCAGCTAAGGAGCACCAACACCGAAGTGGCTAGACTCGCCTGGAACGGGAGTCGACGAAGACCCACCTGAAAGGGAGGGGAGTGAGTCTCAAGAAAAGAGACCCAGTAGGGAAAAGTAACCCCACCGGCAACAGAACTAAACTGCGGAAAGTAAAACTGAAAGTAAGTACACGTCGCACCACAACACAAAACCGTAAACCTCGCGGCTCAGTAACACACACTCACACACACACAGTAAGTAGGACTCAGCTAGGGTCTGTGGCTCGGCGTCCCGTCACCAAAGAGGATCTCAACCCCAGCCACGTGTGCACACTACAGACGCTCTCTCTCGCGTCTGGTCCACGACCGACTTTTCCCCTACGCTTGACCCTAGCGGTAGAGAAGGGGCTCCATGGAGACCGGCTCAAAACCACCACAAGGAGTACGCACAGGACAGAGTCGCACTCGGCGTCCTAGCTCACTAGCGGAGGACAACCACACGCTAGTCATCTAGACGGAGTCGTACCCACGCCTAGGTAACACAACAGAAACGGGCACGCGGTAACAGAACGCGCGTACAACAAACGGAACACACTCAACGCCTGAAACTCCGTACAGTAAGTGAACACCTCATGTCACAACTAACTACTCAAATGCACAGGCGGAGTCACACTCTAAGCCTGGCCCACATGTGTAAACAGGGCGGACATCACTCGTCAATCGCCTTGAAACACAAAACTCAAGTCTGCTGGGACATAGGAGATTAACGGCCATATCGATTGCCACCAATAAGAAGTAAACGGCACTCATCATGTCGTTAGCCCTAACTCAACGGCAATCGACCTTGTCGTTTATATCACCCTTGAAGATCTCAACGTCAACAGATGTGGACGTTAAGCTCTTCAGTCCCCAAAACCCAAAACAGCACCGAATCAGTCCAATTGGGTAGAATCACCCAATCAGAACACTAACTGATGGAGGGAAATGCTTCCTCACATCATCTAACACTACCAGGACTTCAAAATTATGCAATCCAACACTTGGATTGCCCAAAACACCCAAAATCCCGGCATGGAATAACCCAACCCTAGACCGCAATTAGCATACTAATTCACTCAAATGAGCATGCTGGTTTGCTAAGGAGGGTTATAGGAGTTAAGTCCCTACCTCAGAACGCTTTAATAACCCCCAAACAGCCACTAATTGCACCGGAACCCCCCGAAGACTCCGCGCGAATCGCATCAAATCCTTGCGTTTCCTGCCCGATCAAGCACCGCCACGCGAACCAGGGCCTTCTCACGAGCTCCCATCAACCATCAGAAGCTGTGGAAAAAGAGAAAGGCAAAGGTGGAGGGAAGGAGAGGAGAAGAGAAGAATGAGCTCTGCTCTCGGGCTACCCTATTTCAACAGGTCCAACCAGTTGACATCAACATCACTAGTCGCCTACTGAACCGCCAAATACTTGACATCCACATCACTAGTCGCTGAGTTCAACAACAAACGTCCACATCGCTGGACGCTGACACCAAGTCAACGGCTAGACCCTGGCCGTCAACACCAAGTCAACGATAATGGTCTTGTCGTCAACCACACAGAACCTCTACAAGACCCAATAAGGATCCGCAAAGACCCGAGACCTTACATCAAACCTCCACAAGGTCGAGGGCCCACAAGCAGAACCACCCTACACCTCGGACATGCCACAAGGTCAGGGAACAACTCACCGGTGTCACCATGAATGGCACCAAGGAACGGGTTACAGAAACAGCAGTTAGGTGCCTACACCAGGCACCCCGAGAGAACCCGCAAAGCGGAAGCCACTAAACACGGCCCACGAGGCCGAACCAGCAGAGCCCATGGAAGCTAGACACGACTAGGCTATAACCACCGTGTAGGCTAGGGCAACTAGACTCACTTAGAAACAACATGAACTTCCGTCACAACAAGAACAACCAAGCCACCGCCACAGGCAGCTAAGAGAGGGACACACAGTCCACCCCTCTCGCTCACCAGCCGATGACTCCTACCTACAACCTCCCGGGTAGAGTGAGGCTAGAGAGTCACAGCAAGAACAACCACAACCACAACCACCGCAGCCCGACCGAGCTATGGCCCCACGCCTAACCTCCCTACGTGGCTCCGGAACCAACGCAGAGCGAGGCAGTGAGAAGGACTAGCTGGTTCGCACCGGAAGAGCACCTCAACCACCTCGGCGACCCAGACCCAGCTAAGAGAGCTCTATAAACAACTCTATGTCGTTGTCCCCACCGTTTTCCCCTGCTGCTCCAAGTCCGTGACTTAAGCACACCCGCCGCCCGGAGAACTCTCTCTAACAGACGTGCGGGGCTGGGGGTCCCAGGTAATGGTAACAACCTGTCTCAGGGACAATCCCTCATGTGCCTAGAACTGGGCGAAAAGAGAACTGGTGGGGCAACCACCATAGAAACCGGCACAGCTGGCTTGTAACCAAGACAAGCCCAGCAGACACACACGACACCCCTTCCGGAAACCCCCAGAAGGGGCGTCGGCCAATGCCGGCACACATGGCATGGCCCGAGAAACCAAAACACCACCAGATAGAATAGAAACCAACGCTCTTCTAATAATCAATTGGCAATCGATTATTAGACAGACACGAGCCTCCTAGTACCGCCGCTAGGACACGGCCACGAGGGTGTCACCTTCGGTCACTGAATGTAAGAGGCAACCTGCTGCGTTCCCACCAGAAGGTCCTAAGGGTACACCTACCCTAAGGCACACGCCGACACACCAACCGAGGCCACAGAAACACCCGAGGCAAGCCAGATGCCGTCGTGCGCTCCTAGCCCGTCGCGATCCCATCGTGACTGGAAGGGCAACCGCGATAAGCACAGGGTCGCGACAACAACCTTGTCGTGACCGGAAACCAGGTTGCAACAAGATCCTTATCGCGACGGCCAACTGCACCGCGATAAGGTCGCGTCTGATCCGGGTGATGCCTCCTCTGATGTCACAACGTGCACCGCCATCGTGACATCAGCCGGGAGGCAGACCGCTGGGATGCTACATCCCGGGGTTGCCCACACTTTACAAACAAGCACACAACGGGGAGGGGAGCATGGGGAAAGCTGTAAAAACATGCATTAACCCAAAAGGACTCCCAAACCGCACCAAAAAGTATGGGCACAAGAGATCCCCACAGAAAAGAAGAACCAAACCCATGAATGGGCCTTCTCGAAGCCACGACCTCCTCCTCCTCGCTCCTCGCCGATGCTCCCACTCCGCACACGAGCCGCTGGTCGCTCCACCAAGCTCCAAACATCGGAGAACAAGGGGAAGGAGGCTTCCCACCTTAGAGAGGATGAAGGGAAGGCAAAGGGGAAAAGAAGGAAGAAGGGGCACCGACCAAGGCTTTTAGCCTCTGGCCCCCAGAACGCGAGGGGGTGGGGCGTCGCGTTACCAACCTTAATGCGATGGCCGCCCACACCGCGACCAGAATGCTCCCCCAAGGGATGCCGTGACAACTAGATAGGTCAGTCTGCCATGCCTACCACTCTGACAGGCATCAGACGACCAAAAAGCAAAAAGCAGTCGCGACCCGTTGACCGAGCGTGACAAGAACGCGACACAGAAAGTGGTCGCAACAGGGATGACTATCATGATGGGCACCTCCGTCGCGACACTAACGCGTCGCCTAGCCCAGACGCGTTAGTGGCCAGTCATCCAACACGCTATCAGAAGAACCTGGAAGCTCGAGATGTTACAATATGGTTGTTACTGTGCTATTTATATTATTTATTGTGGCAGGCTCAGGCTCCAGCTCCAGTTCCCCCAGAGCATGGCCATGGTGGTCCTTCCATTATGGAGTGATTCAAGAGGATGGCTCCACCCTCTTTTAAGGGGGAGAGTTAGCCATTGCTGGCGGAGAGCTGGTTGAGGGAGATTGAAAAGATCTTCTGGGCTATTAGGTGTGCCGAGGAGGACAAGGTCAGCTTGGCCACCTACATGCTACAGGTATATAATTTATTTATATGTATGTATTTATATTAAGTTTAGATTGGTCTAGATTGGTGCTTATGGATGGTTTGTTGCAGGAGAGAGCCGATGTATGGTGGTCCTCTTTATTGCGTACCTGGTTTGAGGACGGTGCTGTTGAAGTGGCTTGGGATGAGTTCGTGAGACTCTTTCGGGCCAAGTTCATCCCTGAGCATATTCAAGACAAGATGGAGCAGGAGTTCCTCACTCTTACTCAGGGCTCCATGACAGTACTTGAGTATGAGGCCAGGTTTGCGGAGTTATCTAAGTATGCACCTCACATAGTGGCTGATGAGCGCAGGAAAGCGAAGAAGTTTGTGATGGGCCTTAAGCCAACACTGAGGTCGAGGTTCGTGGCATTTGATCACCGTACCCTAGATGAGGCTCTCAGCGCAGCGTGCAGGTAGGAGAGCGAGATGGAGCAATATTTGGAAGAGAAGAAGGCTTCGCAGAAGAGGTTTGCACCTCCGTTCCAGCGGCAGGATAGAAAGAAGGCGGTGTACCAGTCACCGCAGCATCCCGTGGCAGCGAGCAGTCAGCAGGAAGTTGCACCGCGATCCCCTGGTGTCAGGCCCAGTGGCAAGAAGGAGTGTCCTTACTGTGGAAGGACACATGGCGGTACTGAGTGCTGGAAGTTAGCGGGGAAGTGCCTAAAGTGCGATAGCAGCGAGCACCAGATCAGAGATTGTCCCAGACTTCAGCAGGGAGTCCAGCGTGGAGTGCCAACCCCAGCAGCGCCAGCAGCAGCAGCGCCAGCTACAGGAAGACCAGGAAGGCCTCGAGCCCAAGATCGAGTGTTTGCCTTAGTCCGAGAGGATGCGGAGCAGGCAGATAACGTCACGGAAGGTACGATTCTTTTCATGGGTGTGCACGCTCGGGTTTTGTTTGATACGGGTGCCACTCAATCGTTCAATTCCGAGCAGTTTTCTAGGCAGTTAGCTGTAGAGTCAGGATTAGAGGCTGAGGAGTTGGAGGTCCCTTTGTCTGTGCACACACCAGCAGGAACGGTATCGACCAGGAAGTGTATTCCGTCGTTACCTGTGTGCATTGAGGACCGAGTTTTAGATAGGTGCTTCTTCTTGCTAAAGATGAAGGATTATGATACAATTCTAGGTCTAGATTGGCTAGAGGAGCACTATGCTTTAGTGGATTGTCGTGGGAAGAAGATCACTTTCCATATTCCTAGGGAGGATGAGTTTTCACATCCATTGCCAAGTAACTTAGCGGGAAGGTTTGTTATCTCCGCCATGAAGGCGATGAAGATAGTGAACAAGGGTTGTGACGCTTTTCTTGCCAGCATGGTATTAGTACCAAAGGCTGATCAGTCACCTACCCTTGGGGAGATTAATGTAGTGCAGGAGTTTCCAAACATATTTCCCGATGATTTGTTTGGATTGCCACCGGTTAGGGAGATAGAGTTTACCATAGAGTTGCTTCCAGGCACCTCTCCTATCTCAAAGGATCCATATCGAATGGCACCTGTGGAGTTAGCAGAGCTGAGGAAGCAATTGCAGGATTTACTGGACAAGGGATTTATTCACCCTAGTGTATCCCCTTGGGGCACACCTGTATTATTTGTGAAGAAGAAGGATGGTTCACTCAGGTTGTGCATCGATTATAGGAAGCTCAACCAGGTGACTGTGAAGAGCAGGTATCCCTTACCATGGATTGATGATCTATTTGACCAGTTTTAGAATGCATCGATATTTTCCAAGATCGATCTGCGATCCGGTTATCATCAGTTGAGGATTAGGAGTGAAGATGTGTCCAAGGCGGCCTTTAGGACTCGTTATGGACATTATGAGTTTTTAGTGCTTCCATTTGGTCTGAACAACGCCCCTGCAGCATTCATGGATCTTATGAACAGGGTGTTTGGGCCGTATTTAGATAGCTTTGTAGTAGTGTTTATCGATGATGAGTTGGTCTACTCTCTGGATGAGGCTACACACCGTAATCATTTGAGAGTTGTTTTAGAAGTTCTCCGAGAGCACAAGCTGTATGAAAAGTTCAGCAAGTGCGATTTCTGGATGCGTGAGGTTCATTTCCTTGGGCATGTTATCTTCGGTGCTGGTGTAGCAGTTGATCCAGCAAAGGTCCAGGCTGTATTAGATTGGGAGATCCGCAGGACCCCATCAGAGATTCGGAGTTTCCTTGGTTTAGCGGGTTATTATCGGCGATTCATTGAGGGATTTGCATCTATCACCGCACCATTGACTAAGCTAACCAGGAAGGGTGTGAAGTTTATCTGGTCCGATGAGTGTGAGAGTAGCTTTCAATTGTTGAAGGCTAAGCTTACTTCTGCACCCATGTTGATTTTACTGAGTGGTGTAGAGGGTTTTGCCATCTACTCGGATGCATCTCGGATTGGTTTAGGCTGTGTGTTGATGCAGCAGGGAAGGGTAGTGTCGTATGCTTCTCGCCAATTGAAGGAGCATAAGCATAACTATAACGCCCCTCTTAGACCCAGTACAGTTATTCCAACTCTCATTGGATCTAATAAAGGTATTACAGTGGAATACATCCAATAATAGATGGTACAGATTGAGATATACATAAATGACGATTCAATTCCAATAATATGCAACGGAATATGGAACCAAATACTTGTAATCAACATCATATTCAAATATCCAGTCTAAACATAAGAGAAAGATAATAATAGTCCAACTTTATTACAAGCCATAAGTTCAAGTGCATAAAATAAAGTACATTTTCCTCACATACATAATGATCACTCCAAATCTCTCAAGTAAAACTACGCCTCCACGTCCTCATACTTAGAGTCAGTGTGTACTAACTCCTGAGTATTCTCTGGCTCTCCTGAAATGTTAAACAAGTATGAGTCTACAAGACTCAGCAAGTCACATGAAAGGTAGTTCAAGACATTATGTATATAATAGATTTAAAACATGGTATACATATATCATTCACAACTTCGATATCATATAACTTTTCCCACTAACATGATTTCTAAGTCATTTAGCAATCAATCTTTGCATAGTATGTTCAATTATCTTGGAAGTAAAACTTTTTCAGGTGATGCATATAATTCACATCTTGTATTTTAACAGTTGAGCTAACATGTTCCTATACATGGCATGCGATCAATTTTCATGGCATATGCCTATTATCATGCAACATGCAACTAGTTTTCATGTAGCAAATAATCATTTAAACATGTAGCAAGTGGTCATGTAGCATGTAAAACAATTGACATGTAAATCATATAGCATATATCATGTAGACATTATTCATGTGGACATTTATCATGTAGTCATTTAACATGTAGACATGTAGCATGTAGTCATGTAGTCCATTTTTCATGTAGACATTTATCATTTAGTTGCCAAGACATAGCCCGCACTATAATAGAGATTAGTAGTCATATAGCATTCACTTATCACCTAGGCAATACAGTGATGAAGTCATGGTATTTGCGCAAAACCGGGGAAAGCCCTTCCCACCTTAGCCAGTAGAACTTGTCTACCTCTAGGATTTCAATCCGTTGCCCATGGATTCAGCAGGTCATTTTCATGTAAGTGAACCATTACCAGAGGGGCATCCATGGTGTAGTTCCATGTAGGAAATCTCTTAAATAGCAATGTCTTTATTGGCCATTTTACTTTAATACATGCATTATCATGTATGCAATCATCAATCTACATTTTATGTAATTCTATCATGCTTTTTCCATGCACTAAATACAACATTATGCAATTAGATTTTCTTCAGTTCCTAAATCTTAACTTTGCTGTAAAACAGACAACCTATCATGGTACTAATCATATCACATTCATTCATGCACATTTTCTCATGTTTAATTGAATTCTATATGCTATTTAAAAATCAGAAATTCATTACAATTTGTACAGAAATCTAAAATCCCCGAAATCTTGACAGTAATTCAGATTCAGATTATACCATGCACATGTAAAATTTCACATTTTTCTGAATTCTGTAACGATTTTTATAACTAATTTCCATCAATTTAAGCTAACTAATTATGATACCACAGTGAGGAATTCATGCAATTTCTATACAGGTACTAGGTACAACATGTCTGCAGTATATCTCATAGTAATACAGTCTTCAAACATTAACATTCCAACATGAATCGTGCTCACCTCTTTTTACTTTTCTTTTATCATTTCCATTAACATCAGAGAATAACTACTTATATGCATATATAGTCTATACATCATTACAACGACCTGCTCATGGTATAACAGTGATAAAACACACAATTCATCACTTGGCTGAAACCTCATACAAGCATGGATCACAACTAAGCCATAAAAATCGAATTTTCTGAAATTCACTGCATTGATAAACTTAACGGCAACATATGTGGTGTTTACTTTCAGTAGACGTCCACATATCATGTCATTAACAACCAGTGGACGGCGGCACATAGCGCCGTTAACATGTAGTATAGGTCGGAAAAGAAGTAACGTTTACATGAAATAGACGGCGGTCGATTGTGTCGTTTATAAAATCTAAACGGCACACGATCTGGACGTCAAGTTCTTTCGCCAATAAAACACAGAAAACACAACATGAAAGAACGAGACTTCTACCCTTTCCCACGCATCATTTTCATGCTTTAAAAATTTGTACAAATGATAAATATATAGTCTTATATGTCCTAAACTAATCCCCCATGTTACTTGCCTCTTTCTCTCCTTCTAGAGCGACGAATCAAAGCCCGAAGAAGCCCGCCTTGGCAGCAAGGCAGTCCCCTTCACCGACTTCAACCGCTCCAAATCCGCCTCCAACATAGTTCCTCCACTTGGTGAAGCTCCAGATCTCGAAGTTGAACGAACCTCTTTGGTCCAGAAGCCTTCAAACCGCACGAACAACCTAGCAAAACCCTTGTCTCAGCCCTCTTTTCTTTCCTCACAACCTAGAGCGAAAAACCTCGTTATCTATGAAATCTAGGTCTTATAAAGATCTCCCACGTGTTAGCCAACCCTAATCCTGACCCTTGGATCCTAAACGCTCGGATCTGCCCATTAATACCCCTTAAAAATGACCGATTTCTCTCCCCCGGAATGGTAATATCAAAAACAGGCAAGTCAGGTTAACGTCAACAGAAATTGCCGCCAGCCATGTTGTAGACGTCCATCGACTGTGTCATCTACATTCTTGCCCGAAAAACCAAATATTTCGAAAAATAATAAATGATAGAAGAAGTTGTCGTTAACAAGAGATAAACGGCATACGATCATGCTGCTAACAAGTCTTAACGCCAAGCGATGTTGACGCCAAGTTCAACACAGAACAACACTCAAATACAAGCAGAATTAAACATACAATTGCAATATAAATTTCAAGAAAATTTCTAGGGCACTACAGTAACTATCCAACTCATGATTTGGAGCTTGCGGCAGTGGTTCATGCACTAAAGATCTGGAGACACTATCTTTATAGTGTCAGATTTGAGGTGTTCTCTGACCATAAGAGCTTGAGGTATCTCTTTTTGCAGGAGGAGTTAAACTTGCGGCAGAGGAGATGGATTGATTTCCTCAAGGACTACGGATTTGATCTTCAGTATCACCCAGGGAAAGCGAATGTCGTAGCGAATGCTCTTAGTAGGAAGAGATCTTTGCTCCAGCAGGATTGGAAGATGTTGGAGGATGTTGCTTGTGCGATGACTGAGTTAGAGCCATTATTATGTCAGGCTTTCGTGGCTCAGTTGTCCATTCGGTCTACTATGCTTGATGAAGTGATTGAGCAGCAGAAGGCTGACCCTAGACTCCAGGAGTTGGTGGGAAAGGCAAGTATTGCTCGAAATGAGGATGGTGTGATTAGATTTCATCGTCGAGTATGTGTTCCAGATATTGTAGATGTCCGTGAGCATGTCCTTGCAGAAGCTCATAGGTCGAGATTCTCTATTCATCCAGGTAACACTAAGATGTACTAGGATTTGAAGAGATCATTTTGGTGGTCTGGCATGAAGAAGGATGTGGCGGATTTTGTATCCAGGTGTTTAGTATGCCAACAAGTGAAGGCCGAGCGTCAGCGACCATCTGGTCTTATGCAGAAGATGGAGATCCCAGTATGGAAGTGGGAGGCCATCACTGTGGATTTTGTGATGGGTTTGCCCAGATCAGTGAAGGGCAATGACTCGATTTGGGAGATTGTAGATAGATTTTCTAAGACTGCACATTTCTTGCCTATGAAGAAGAAGTAGTCAATGGAGAGTTTGGCTAGGTTGTATATTAGTAGCATTGTTAGATTGCATGGTGTGCTGAAGTCGATTATTTCGGATCGAGATCCGAGATTTACTTCAAGGTTGTGGCAGGGTCTTCAAGAGGCATTAGGTTCTCAGCTGAAGCTCAGTTCGGCGTTCCATCCTCAGACTGATGGGCAGTCTGAAAGGACTATCCAGACTTTCGAGGATATGTTGAGAGCGTGTGTGATGGATTGGAAGGGTGATTGGGAGCGTCATTTGCCTCTTGTGGAGTTCACATATAACAACCGTTTTCATGCGAGTATTAGTATGGCTCCATTTGAGGCGTTGTATGGGCGGCCTTGTAGATCTCCTTTGTGCTGGGAGGAGACCGGCGATAGGCAGTTGATTGGTCCAGAGTTAGTGCAGGAGACTTCGGATAAGATCCAGCTTATCCGGCAGAGGCTTGTTGCGGCGCAGGATAGGCAAAAGAGTTATGCCGACAACAGAAGAAAGGATTTAGAGTTCGAGGTTGGCGAGCATGTTTTCCTGAAGGTTTCGCCTACCCGAGGTGTTGTCAGGTTTGGCAGGCATAACAAATTAAGTCCTAGATTCATTGGCCCATTTGAGATCCTTAGGCGGATGGGTAGCGTGGCATATGAGCTAGCTTTACCCCCAGTGTTAGCTAGTGTGCATCCCATTTTCCACGTATATATGCTCAGGAGGTATGTGCGTGATCCATCTCATGTGATTAGTCATGAGCCAGTGGAGATCTAGCCAAATCTGTCGTATGTTGAGCAACCTGTAGCTATTCTTGATCGGAAGGTTCAGCACCTCAGGAACAATAGTATTGCCTCCGTACTGTTGGGTTCATATTTTGGAAACTAAGTAAATTCACATTCTAAATGATAAATGATAATCAAACAATGTTTTTAATGATGAATGAGTTGAATTGAGGTTTCATACATGTCAATTAACATGATACAATATTTGGTTATCTATGTCTTCATTATACCTAACTATACATGTTTTATCATGTAGGTACAAGTGCATATAACCGAGCCTTCTCAAATCATGAGAAAATGATCACAAGTACAGTGTATACATGTACCTGTTGACAGACCCAAAGGCATATGTCGACAGATGCCACAGTTGTGATCAGACAGAAAAGTACTAAGAGCACCTGTCGATAGATGCTCAGAGACCTGTCGACAGATGTCACAGACAGAAATGCCAGAGTTCTGTGTTTTGGCAAAACTGACTCTGCCTGTCGACAGATAGGTGTCGCCTGTCGACAGATGCCACAGGCCAGAGTGACCTGAAGTCTGTCTATTGCAAATCGGTTGCAATCTGTCGACAAACACTCAGCACCTGTCGACAGACGCAGAGGATCTTCAAATACGAAAACCTTCCTTCATATCCAAGATTGTGTTTTCAAGTCCCACGACTCTCCACATGAAAACACAACTATATAATCATCCTTTTGAAGAGAATCTCATATAGAAGCAGCCACAACCAAAAACCCTAAAGCCAAGTCCAAGAGAAAAGAGTTGCTGCTGCTCTGCTTCAAGTCTGCAGTGCAGAGACCAGAAGATCTGTTGGTTCTGCAGTACTGAAGATAGATCGTCGTGGATTCAACCTTCTCTATCAATCCAAAGCAGTCAAGTTGAAGTTTGAACTCCATCCAGACATTCTCAGAAGAGTTCCACATCAGGATTTACTCCTATACTCTGAACTCTTCCTGTTTCACAATTCTTATCCATCGTGTGTGTGTTTGTGTGATTCAAGCGTCTCTTGCTTGAGCTTGAGATCACGTGTGTGTGTTGTTTTGATCGTGGGTGCACATCAGAAAACACGTGTGTGTGTTGTTCTGATCGTGGGTGCACATCAGAAAACACGTGTGTGTGTGAGTTGTAGTCACCGAACTCGCTCATAAGCAGTTTATTCTGTGTGTGTGTGTGTGCCGTGGACGTAGGATACACTGTTGTGTACTCCGAACCACGTAAATCTGCGTGTCTCGTGGTTTGATCGTCTTTACGATAGATGTTTGATAGGCACGTTGCATATTCACATGCTAGATAGATTTCTACTTCATTTACACATAGTTTAGATCTTGATACTGTCTTGTTAATCTGTGCTTTAAGAAAAAGAACGTGATAATAGTTTTTAAGAGACAGTAATCTATTCAACCCCCCTTCTAGATTACCATATTGGGAATTCCGCAACCCTTCATGTACATGTGCTATGGCATAACTTCTCGCGAGAGGAGGCTACATGGGAGCTTGAGGATGTTATGAAGAAGAAGTATCCCCAATTGTTTGAGTAGTGTCGTTCCAACTTCGAGGACGAAGTTTTCTATAAGGGGGGGAGGGTGTAAGGCCCTCGAATTTTGCTCTTTTATTAGACTTTGTCATATGGTAGTCAGATGCTTGTGTATATAGCTATGTGTATATATGTATATGTATGTAAATATATGTAGTCTTTTTTTTTTTTGAGAAAAAGGTCCTCAGGTTAAGAGCTGGGAGAGCTCACCCTCCCTCAGAGAGGGAGAATATTCTCACTCCACCAGATTAAAACCTAGGCCGAAATCATATATATATGAAAGGAAAGAGTATAATCAAACTACCTGGTCAAAATAATCTAACATTGTAGAGACCGGTTTTGTCTAGTACAATAGGGCCTTTACAGATATGAGGTAAGTCTGTAGACCCCCAATACACATTATTTTCCATTGACCAGCAACCAAAATTTGCCAAAACATCAGCCACTTTGTTTGTTTCCCAGTAGCAATGTCACACAGTCAGACTTCTTCCTTTCACTCTATCATCAGCTTCCCGTCACCACCTGAAAACCTGCCACGCAGGGCAACTACCAGATTTGAAAGAGTTCACCAAGGCTAAGGAATCAGAATAGATGACTGTCAAGCGGATGCCTAGGAAATCTGCTAGGCGAAGACCATCACACATAGCTCTAGATTCAGCGACCAAGCTGTTTCCTGGGCCATAAAAATGAGCAAAAGCCACCAACACCGAACCCCATCTATCTCTGATACATCCTCCTCTCCCACAGTCACCCGGATTACCTTTACAAGAACCATCCACATTCAAGCAATAATCATTAATAGGAGGCATCCACCTAACCAGTTTTATCTGCTTGTTAGAGAAGTGGGGGGAGAAGCCAAACTGATGAAGAATCTACAAATCAGCGGTAGCAGAAGGTTCCACTTTAAAGTGAACCATAGCCAGGAAATGTGCCACCATAAAATTTATGTTTTTAATGACAGTCCCGACTGAAGACCTCTTGCCCTCAAATCTAGCTTTGCATCTCCATGTCCAGATTTCCCACATCAGGAGAAGGAGGCAGTGCAATGCAACAATGCCTAAAGGAGAAGTAACGCTAACAGCTGAGAGAAAACTCCAAATTCTTGACGTAATGTGGTTGTGTAGATAAATATTGGGACTTATAAGTGGCGAAAACCAGTGCCACAGGGACACCGCCAGGTCGCTTTTGATGAACAAATGGTTATCATCCTCCACCTTAGGAGATGAACAACATGAGCAGCCAGAGACCATAGGAATGCCTGCTTCAGCTATACGTTGATCAACCGGCACCACCCTATGAAGGAGTTTCCAGCAAAATAAGGATGCCTTTTTATAGAAGCGATCATGCCACATTTTATTCAAAGCGCTTCTTTTAACTCCCTCAGACCGAACTAAGTCATAAGCAGTCCTGACTGAAAAGTCCCCATTCTGGGAAGGCCCCCACACTCTCCTATCCTCTTCCTGGTTAAGAACAACCCCATTAAAAGTATCGGGAGGCAAAAAACCATGGATAGGATGCTGAGGATTTAATATAGCTTCCCTGAGCGAAGTCCTATCGCCCTCATAAGGAGAATTCAGCAGTTCAGCAAGAGGGCGGTCCCCTCTCCAGACATCAGTTAATACGTCAATATCATTACCATTTCCATGAATCCACCTGGTATGATTCTGAATTATCTGCTGAGAAATAGTCCAAACTTTATAAGAAAACCCCATGCCTCTGGAAAAAACTCCCGACTTGTAGCGCCTCCTTGCATACGCTGCCCAGTAAGAGGAACCATTTAGGACATTCCACAACGACTTCACCGCAAGAGCAATTTGAACATGGTTAATATTTCCAACCCCCAAGCCCCCTTCAGAAGTAGGCTGTTGGATGGTGGACCATGCCACCCAGTGGCGTTTCCTCCTTCCTTCAGAATTATTCCAGAAAAAGGCAGCACAAGTTTTGTCAATATACCTCAGAATACTACCAGGTAAAGAGGTGGAAGCAACAATGTAAACTGGTAGAGAAGCCAGAACCGAATTGATGAGAGTGACCCTTCCAGCTTGAGAGATAAGTCTAGGTTTCCAAGAAGCCAACTTACCATTAATTTTCTGAATCAAAGGGGCAAAATCTGAACCAAGAACCCTACCATGACGAAGAGGAATTCCCAGGTAAATGAGAGGACCCCTTTGCCTTTTGAAACCAGTTGCCTCTTTGATTCTATTGACCCTCTTAATAGAAGCCTTTTCAGATATAATAAAACTGCTCTTCGCCCTGTTAACCATCTTCCCAGAGGAGGAAGAGTACTTGTTCAGGAAGTTGATCAAAATCTTCACATTCCGAAGCCTCCCGTTCAAGAAAATGAGGGTATCATCAACATAGAGAAGATGTGAAATGGTTGGATAGACTCTAGGCCTAGCATAAGGACACATGGAACCAGTATTAATCAGCTCTTTGATTCCCCTACTTAAAGCCTCCTCCATAATGATAAAAAGAGCAGGAGCAATATGATCCTCTTGTCTAAGACCTCGAGTGGAGTGGAAATAACCTGTAGGTGACCCATTGAACAACACAGAAAACCAACAATTACTAATCAACATACCAATATAAGAAATAAATCTGTAGGAGAAGCCAAATTTTTTCAGCACCGCAAAAAGGAAATCCCACTCAAGACTGTCATAAGCTTTCTTAATGTTGAGTTTCATCACCACATTGTGACCCCTAACCTTTCTTCCCAAGTCTCTAACCAGTTGTCTGGCAAGAGAAATATTATCTGTGATAAGTCTTCCCTTTACAAACGCCCCTTGTTCTTGGGAGATAATGTTAGGAAGGATCTTGGTCAACTTGTCACAAATAATCCTGGACACAATTTTGTAACAGAAGTTACAGAGACTAACCGGCCTATAGTCTCCGAAAGAGGTAGGGTTCTCAATCTTAGGAATGAGGGCGATTAAGGTGGAGGTGACCCCTCTTGGCAACGGAAATCCTTCAAAGAAACTAACAACTACATCGGTCACCTCCTTATGCACAATCTCCCAGCAGGTGATGAAAAAGTGCCCCGTAAACCCATCAGGTCCAGGAGCCCCATTAGCATTTAAGCTCCAAACCGCCTCCTTAATATCATCCTTGGTCGGGATTGTAGTCAAAGAAACATTCTGCTCATCTGTTATCAAAGTTGGGATGACCTGTAGTAGGGACTCATCAACAACATGATCAGTAGACTGGAGGAGCGAGCTAAAGAAGTTACTAGCCTTCTCCTTAAGGACTTGTTGGTCCTCCACCCAGGACCCAGCCACCTGAAGCCTTTGAATCATATTACGCCTCCTATTCCATTAACCACCGCATGATAAAAAGCTATATTTCTGTCCCCATTGTCCAGCCATTGCAACCTTGCTTTTTGAGACCAAAACAATTCTACACAGTTTAAAGCTTTCCTGAGATTTGCATTATCTTCTCCCAGTGCAGACCGATTCTCTGGAGAAGGGTCAGCATCAAAGGCTTCTTGCCTAGTCCGAACCTGTTCTTCATGATAATTAACATTCTAGTTAATGTTACCAAAAGTAACCTTGTTCCAAGTCCGAAGAGCACTTCTCACCGCCTTCAACTTCAACTGTAAAGTAGTAAAAGGGTTGTAATGCCAGCTGGTAGGTTCCTCCCATGCATCTTTGACTATTTTCATAAACGTATCATGAGCACACCACATAGCTTGAAAAATAAATCTGGCAGGAGGTCGGGAGATGGGAGGGTTAGTGATCAGGAGTGGGGCATGATCAGATGGGCCTCTCAGACAATGTCTCACTTGAAGGTGAGGGTAAGCATCCCCACAGTAAGAGTTCGAAAGAAACCTATCCAGACTGGCTCTGACGGATGAAGAACCCACTCGATTATTAGTCCAAGTGAAATTAGAACCGATAAAACCCATGTCCATCAGAGAAGCACCTGCAATGCAGGCATTAAAATCCAACATGCTATTAAGATTCACCACACTACCCCCCAGCTTCTCCAAAGGAATGGAAACACAATTAAAATCTACCCCTACTAACCAAGGGATGTCCACAGTATTAGAGAAATCCAGCAGGTCATCAAAAAGAAAGCATCGTTGCTCTGCATGGAAGCTAGCATACACCGCTGTAATGAACAGTAAAGCCCTGTCGTCCTTCACCACTACCATAGTTGCATGCTGATCAGAACAATTCACAAGCTGTAAAGAAAGGTTCCTCCAAAAAATCCATAATTTGGCATTCTCCCCAGTGTTACCAATGACCGCCTCCATACCAAGATAGGAGCGAATAGAATCTGCTTTCTCAAAGGAAATCATAGGTTCTACAATGGCAAGGAAATCTACCTTATTAGAATTGATCAGTTTTCTAAGTGACCACCGAGAGGCCAGATTCGCAATACCTCTCACGTTCCAATATAGGATGGATGGGATCATAAGGAAATGTAGGCAGAGGAACCTACCACCGCTTTCGCCATAGATCGGGTCAATGCGCCCTTTGTATCTCCCAAGCCGTCCTTTTTATGCTTCATTGCAACTGGAATGAAAATATTCTCAATGATCGCCATTGTAGCTGCTTTCTGAAGTATAGAATCCGGTGGCTTCAAAATGGAAACAACATATTTTGGAAGGACTTCTTCTTCTCCGGTAGACAGCAAGCTTGGAGACCGTCCGCACGACGGCCCCCCGATAGCCGGAACGTCAGCCGAACCAGGCTAAGGGACATGCAGGCCATGCAGTAAGGGTTGTTCAACAGCAGGCTGGTCTTTCTGCAACTCAGATGCGAGGGCCCTTGCAGAAAGTCCCTCCGTGTCCATCCTCATACCAGAAACTGTACCATGCAAACCATGCAACGTGCCTTGTACACTAATATCATCCCCACGGACTTGAATATCCTGAGAGCTAGAATCATTTGACACCTCTAGGGGAACCTTCTGAATAATATCATCGTGAACTTATATCTTCTGAGACTCAGAACCTTGCAACCTTACTGGAGGGGCCTCCATATTTGAAGAATTACTAACCAAACTGACCACACCATTATTTTGAGATGGGACTTCATCAGCACGTAAGACCTGGCACCATGTTTTCTTCGTGTCACCCGCATTACCTTCAGTATTAAAAGTTGCCTTTTGGGACGACGAACCCTTCGCCATCGTGGAGTCTTTAAGCTTCTTATGGCATTTCATTTCTGCATGCTCCACTTTTTGACAGAAGTTACAAATAGCCGGCACTCCATATTAATTGATTGACTGCCAAAATCCATCTTGCCCACATCCAATCCATAACCTCTCTGGTATGGGTTTCGCAATATCAATCTCCACACAAACAAAAGCCTCCTATGTCTATATGAGGGCTAGAGTTGGCTCATGAATCCTAAGGACCTACCCAACATTGCCTGCAATAGACTTCAAAAAATCTTGATAATAAAAGTTAACCGGAAGCATGGGAAAACCCACCCATATAGGCATAGAAGTTGGATCAGCATTAAAATCGAAAGTTGCATACCATTTGAAAAACCTAAACAACAAACCCTTAATGTACAAACTTCTTCTTAGAACGACCTTCAGGTAGTCGTCCTCCTCCTCAAACCGCAGGAGAAGATGTCTAGGATTCGAAACACTCACAATGAAATCCACCTTAAGAACCAGCCTTTGAGATAGACAATTCTTGAACTCAGGGATAGCACACCTGCCATACGAGCAACGAGCAATAACCGCCAGGTTAAGAGTAGCCACAGATCTACCTACCTCTTCTCTTGAAAAGAACACAGCCGATTCACCCGCATCAGTGAACCCCGAAGGTTTGACGCCAATGTTGATCGAAGGTGGAGGTTTTGTATCCGCAATAATCTATGCATACGTCCGCTGCCCCACCAAGGGGGCTCCTGCCGCCAAACCATTTGCAGCCTCCCTGCCTGAAGCAGAATTTGCCATGTCGCCACCGTAAAACCAGACCCGCCAGCGCTAAGGCCGGCGGCCGAACTCAAATGGACCCACTAGCGAAAACCCCCAGAGCTTCTCTCTCTAGTTTCTCTCTCTCTAACTCTCTACATTGATAAGGAATTGGTTAGAAAAATTCTTAGATCTTTGACACCCATTTGGCATACTAAAGCTACTGTTATTGAAGAATCTAGAAACTTATCCACAACTACTGTAGATGAGTTGATAGGTTCCTTAATGACATATGAGTTGGGGTTAAGAAGAACCGAGGATAATATATGTAGTTGTTCTGCATATTGTATTTAAATAATGTTGTACATATGTATATGCTTGTTTATTTATGTACATATTGTTTTATTTACATTGTACATATAGTGTTTAGATTATACATTACATTGCATACATATATGTATATAGTGTATGTATGTTTGGGCATTTCTGTGTTCTGGCAAGAGGCCAATTGACGTCAACATGAGTGGACGTTTACAAGGGAGTCGACGTCCAGATCGATGGACGCCAACTCCGAGTAAATGGCAACTATGTGGTCGTCTATTTCCCAGAAATTGTGTGGTATTAGATCTGGAAACTGCTGCGTTTCCTCCGGTTCTTGTTTTGGAAACTGACTTCCAACAGTAGGATTCCTACCCTAACGTGTACCCAACCCCTTAGGTTCTATAAAATCACCCATTTCGGCCGGATTAAGTCTTTTGGCTCTTTGAGAAACCCTAGAGTTCCTGTGCAAAAAATCGATCTTTGGCGGCTTGAATCTAGTGTTGTGGTGTGTTTCCTGGTGATCTACATCGACTGGGAGAGACTTTGGACATTGGTAAGTCTTCCCCAACCCCGGTGTGCAGTCTACATCGACACAGAGACCGGATAGGGAGGAGATTTGGGCACCCTCTTGGCTTGGCTGAGGAGGGCATCTTCAGCAATTTGATCCGAATTGACAATTTTTCTGAGGCAAGTAACCTATGGATGTCAACCCTACTCATGTCAGCTAGGTCCTAGGAATTTTTCGAATTTTGTTTCATGTCCTGGAACCCCCATTCACCATGTCTTTTTGCGTTCAGTCTGCATTTTTGCAGACATGAACTTAACGACCAGCTTGCTGCCGTTAAGATCCATGGTTGGCGGCAACATCCTGTGTTGTTAACCCATGTTGGCGGCAGCATCTGTGCCGTCAAGTTCTTCAAGTCTTCAGAAATGTGATTTTAATCTATAACCTGTGATTTACAGATTTGTGGTGGTCTGTACATGCTATGAGAATTATGTTTACTCAAGTACAGTCAATGGGTTATGCCATGAGGATGGATCGAATTTCTGTAAATCTTATTATTTATTAAAATTTCTATGATCAAGCAATGAGCATGATATGATCAAGAAAAATTCAGAATAATTAGTTCCATTGCATGTCAGGGTTTCATAATTTTTCCATGTTTGTATTGTGACAAATATCAGATTTTGAAACTGTTAACCATGACTATTGTACTGTGTACCATGTGTAAATATAATTGTTGATAAATATGACTGATAACTATTTTAATTGTTATAATTAGTTTACAGATCCAAAAAATTTGGAAAATTGAGTATGCGACATATTATCTGTTTGGAACCTGTGATAAAAATCTCGCACTGTTCTGATAATAGTAGGTACTGTTACTGATTTAATAAGAGAAAATGACCATATTAAGCATGTTAAATTTGATTATGTATAATTGAGTAATTAGCAGCATGATTAGGATTGTATTATGATCTGATTAATACTGTGAAACAGTAACATTAGGTTGGATAAATTGAAGCTTGTGTAGTTACTTAAAAGTGTATGTAAATATATTAAAAGTGCATGTGAAAATGTGACAATGTGATAGAATGACAATGTGTAAACTATGCCGTTAGTGACACTACTACCATAGACGGTTGTGGAACTGTACCGTAGTAAAGTCCCTACTGGAAGGTTCAATGTGTGTGATATCCTATAGGCATTATGATGAAATCCTGACGGTGGACAAGTACCACTGGTTATAGGGTGGAGAGTTCTTCTCCCGGTTCTGCACAGTTAACCAAGATCTATCACTGTGTTGCCTAGGTGATGGGTATGTGTAAGTGTATGTGTGTCCTTCTAGTGGTGGTTTGGACTATGTGTCACGACAACTAAGTGTAAATTGTGAATATGTGTATATGATCATGTGAATTGTGCAATGTGAAATATGAACATGTGAAATTGTTAAGTAAATGTGTTAGCATATGAATAAGTGTAAACCCATGTGATTATGTTTAAATCATGTCAAAACAGCAAGCAAAATGTAATACCCCATATAAGAATATGTTAAATGGACTAAATCAGCAGACTACCAACAACCCGGACTAGTCATTTTCAGAGCTCGAGATGGAAAAGAACTCTGAAGTTAAGCGTGCTCAGATGGGAGTAGTCCCAGGATGGGTGACATTCCTGGGAAGTCTACCAACTGGCACGGTTGTTGGGCCAGTTTGCTGGTTGGGTCGTCACAAATGGTATCAGAGCCTTACCCAGCCGGAAGTGCAGGAACTAAGTGCCACACAGGACAAAGTGCTACGCTATGGGAGCCACCTCTTGAAGCCATAATGGCGCAAAGTGCTACATAGTGGGAGCCACCTCTTGAACCTGTGGGGGCCACCTCTAGAATCCTGCCTGCCTGGGTTTTGATTGTGTGCTATGTGTGAGCAGCGACGAGGACGTCGCTTATATAAGAGGGGTAGATTGTAATACCCCATATAAGAATATGTTAAATGGACTTAATCAGCAGACTACCAACAACCCGGACTAGTCATTTTCAGAGCTCGAGATGGAAAAGAACTCTGAAGTTAAGCGTGCTCAGTTGGGAGTAGTCCCAGGATGGGTGACCTTCCTGGCACGGTTGTTGGGCCAGTTTGCTGGTTGGGTCGTCACACAAAATGTGTGTATAATTGTGATAAATGCATTATAAAATGATTAGAAATCATGCTAGGTATGCTATTTACCATATTCATAATTCCATGCTATAATTGCGTTAAATTGTGAAATGAATCAAATGAGATTTGGACTTTTGAATAATGTTGGCTACGAAGTGTAGAAAGCATGCTATAGGTTTTCATATTTAGTTGTTTAAGTAATATGAAGCATGTACCATGTTTATCTTTAATTGCTTTGAAAACTAGCATGTGTAGGTGATATGTGTATGGTTGTGTCCTTAGATTGCTTGTTGGGTCTATTTAAACTCATACTAGCTTTGGCGTACAGGTGTGACAGGTGTCTCCACTTCTGAGGAGGAGATAGTTAGGAGTGACTCCGAGCGGGAGGAGTAGCTTTAGTTGTGGACTACTACATTGTATATTCCTTTCAATAGTATGTAATAATGGAATTATGTAATTCATTTGGACAATGTAATTCGTTTGGAGTTGTATTAATGTGGACACTTACATTTCTTTTATCACTGTATAGACTGTGGATATGGTGTGGATGATGAAATAAGATTGAATATTTACTTGTTTCCACTATATTATTTCAATATTTGTGTACATCTCAATCAAATGTTTAGTGTTGGGTAAATGTCCAACTGTGACGACATTCTTTATACCGACGTTGATTGGTATAATCGTACCGGTATCAGGAGGGTCATTAGAATGCTGGCTTAGCTTGTTCAAATTGAAATCTTTTCAGCAACTCTTTGACATATTTTGTTTGGTTGATGAAAAATTGTCTTCAAGTTGTTTGACCTCTTGTCAGTGTACTGACATTCTCAGTTGATCTGACTTGATCTGGTGTCGGCCTGATGCTATGTTGAGTCGACACATCCTCATGTTCAACAACTTCTTCATTCTCTAGTGATTGATCTAATTCTTTCAAAAGGATATCTGCATCTTCTTCTAGGTTCCTACAAGAATCATGGTCATTAGGATTTTCACAATTTTCATCAAAGATGACATGTGGAGTTTCTTCCACAGTTCTTGATTCATTATTAAATACCCTATATGACCTTGAATGTTCAGAATATCCTAGAAAAATGCCTACATCACTCTTCTTTTCAAATTTGTCCAGATCTTGTTTATCATTATTATGATTGAAGACTTTACTTCCAAAAACTCTAAAATATGCAATGTGAGGTTTCTTACCTTTTAAGAGCTCATAGGAAGTTTTCTTAAAGACTGGTCTTACCCTGACTCTGTTGAGAATATAGCGTGAAGTGTTGACAGCTTCTGCCCAAAAGCTCCTTGGAAGATGACTTTCAATCAACAGAGTTCTTGCCATTTCAACCAATGTCCTATTTTTTCTTTCAACAATCCCATTCTGTTCAAGAGTTTTTGGGGAAGCAAATTTGTGATCAATTCCTTTATTTCTGAAAAAATAAAAAAATAGATTATTGTCAAATTCTCCTCCAAGATCAGTGAGTATGGAGCAGATTTTATTTGTTTTTCCATGTTCAATCTTATTAAAGAAATTCTGAAAGTTTTCAAAGGTGTCACTTTTGTGAGACAGAAAAAATATCCAGGTAAACCTAGAAAAATCATCAACAATTACAAACCCAAATCTATGTCCACTAAGACAGAGTGTCCTAGTGGGACCAAATAGATCCATATGTGACAATTCAAAGGGTTTGGAAGTCATTAAAGGAGCAACATACTTGAATGATTTCCTAGTTTGTTTACCTTGAGCACATGTAGAACAAACAATTGCAATTTTCTTTTTCTTCATTTTAGGTAAACCATTCACAAGAGCATGTCTCATCAATTTATTCAAAACATTCTCACTAGCATGACCTAACCTATGATGCCACAATTGAAATAGATCATGTTGGCTAGCAACTAAACAAAGATTTTCATGTTGATGTTCATTTTGGTCAACTAGATAGACATTGTTAATTCTTTGACCAAGAAACTTTATTTTTCTAGAATCCTTGTCAACAATTTAACATGAATCAGAACTAAAAATTACCTTAAGGCCTTTGTCACAGAGTTGACTGATGCTCAGTAAGTTACGATCAAGGCCCTCAACTAACAAGACATTTTCAATATAGCTTGAAGGATTCTTACCAAATTTTCCAGTTCCAATGATTTGACCTTTGTTTTTACCTCTAAAGATCACTTGACCACCATCTTTCTCAGTTAATGAAAGAATTTCTCCCTATCTCCAGTCATATGTCTTGAACAACCACTGTCAAGGTACCATTTGTCTTTCTTGTGGGCTGTAAGACATTCTTGCAAAGAGATTTATAAAGAGGAATTTGGTACCCAAATTGCTTTGGGTCCCATCAGTTTTCTCAGTTCAATAATAATTTGTTTTAGAATCCAGATTTGTTTCACTTTACATGTATTCACATTTGATCTGCAATTTTCATCAGTATGTCCAGATTTATTGCAAATTGTGCATGACATGAATTTGTGTAGTGTGAAATTTTTATTATTTTTTAGATAAAAGTTAGATCTAACTGTGAAGTTTTTGTTTTTTTCAAATAAGAAGTAGATCTAACAGTTGGCTTCAAATTCTGTTGATTATTAAATTGAACTCTTCCATGCTTAAATTGTGTTTTGGAAATTTTCAATTGATTCTGATTTTTGGGTTTTGAGTTCATGGATTTTTTTTCCTTAGTGTTCTTTTCTGAGTGATTGTGAGAGGTGGTTCCGTTAACAAATGATGTTATCATAGTCTGTGCAATTTTCTTCTTGTTCTCAGACTAAAAACCTAAACCATGCTTAGTAGTGTTCATCCGAACTCCTAATATAGCATCTAGGTTTTGTTTTCCTTTAACAAATTTGGACAGAGTTTCTTTCTTGTCATTCATTTCCTTTTGTGCAATTTTCAATTCTTCTTGAATCACCTCTTTTTCTTTCTTGAGTTTTTCATTTTCATCAATCAAAATTTGTTTATCTTTTTTGGTATTTTTGCATCTTTCTTTGACATGATCAAGTTGTTCATTCAGATTTTCTTGTTCCCTTTTTAAGCTGTCAATTTCATTGTTTAGAAGATTTACTTGTTAAGAATCTTGAAAATCATGCAATATGCTGTGAATTTTCTTTTTCAATGATCTATTTTCAGATTTTAATTAAGACAGTTTTTCAAACAAAGTGGCATATGCTTCTCCCCAATCATCAGTTGAAAAATCTTCAAATGAAGAACTTACCTCATTGTTCTCTTCATTTCTAGCCATGAGACATGTAACTTCTTCTTCTTTAGATTCACTTCCTTCTTGTTCTTTCTCATCTTCATCACTCCATGTGGCTAGCATGGCTCTAGTTTTCTTGAACAATTGATTCTTCAGCTTCCTCTTCAAATCAGGACACTCTCCTCTCATGTGTCCTAGTTTCTTGTATTCATAGCAAATTATGTCAGTGTTCTTGTTTGGTTCAACTTTCTTACTGAAATCAATTTTCTTGGAAAAGTCTTTCTTATTGGAAGGTTTGAATTTACCTTTTCCTTCCTCTCTCAAAAATTTCTTGAATTGCCTTGTCAATAAGGCCAATTCATCATCATCATCTTCATCAGAAGATTCATTAGTTTCATCAGATTTTTCAATCACATTCTTTGAACTAGATGAAGCTTTCAAGGCAATAGGTTTCTTAGAAGTTATGACAGATGCATTTCTTTTCAAATTAATCTCATATGTCATTAAGGATCCTATCAGCTCATCTATTTGCATGGTAGATATTTTTTTTGAATCCTCAATAACAATGGCCTTTGTGTGCCAAGCTGATGGAAGAGACCTAAGTATCTTCCGCACAAGATCACTATTAGAGTAGTCTTTTCCTAGACCTCTAAGACCATTAACAATGAGCATGAACCTAGAAAACATTTCAGAGATAGTCTCATCACTCTTCATCCTAAACATTTCATATTCTAAGACTACTATACTTGCCTTTGGGAATTCCACTTGAGGTTGATCAGCCAAGGTACTTGGATCCCCCAATTCTTCAGATCTGGAAAGCAATTCTTCAGGATGAAGCCTCTCTCTGGTTTTGCCTTCTACTTTTCGGAGTTGAGAAAACTGAGGTGTGTGTGTCCCCAAAGATGAGTGGATGATGGGCATTTACAGTCGCATGTGCCCACGAAATGCCTTGGAATTTGGGGGCACAGAATTCCCACTCAAAAGCCTTCATCTAAAATTATCCATGTGTCCACAAAAATCAGATCTGGAACATAAGTTGAAGTGTGTCGACACAACATGAGTTATGTGTCGACACATGTTCCTGGCTTTATGTCCTAGCAACTTTGACTGGTGAGTTGTGTCGACACACATTTCACTTGTGTCGACACACTTGACCTCAGACTACTAAACATGCTTCTTGGAGGGACAGGATGTGTCAACACACAATCATCCTGTGTCGACACCACAGAACACTTGACTTCTGACTGTTTCCTGGATGCATAGGATGTGTCGACACACAACCAACTTGTGTCGACACTACTGACTCCTTCTCACTTCACTACTTACTGGATGCGTGGGATGTGTCGACACCACTGAACTTGTGTCGACACCACTGGCACTTTTAGTTGTGACAAGCTTCTGTGAGAGGATGATGTGTCGACACATGATGAACCTGTGTCGACACAACTGACTTCTTTTCATTACCATTTGCACTGAGATTGAATCATGTGTCGACACACTATCAGAATTGTGTCGACACCACTGTCACCATATCAACAAACCTGTGAACTAATCACGGAAAATATTGTTAGATATGATTGAAGCAAGATATTCAAATTTGTATGGATCATAGTTAAACATCATCAAAACAAGAGATCCAACAATCTCCACCTTTTTAATGATGGCAACTATGATTCATTTATCATTTTAGACTACTCAAACAGGATGTTGAAAAAGCAATCATGTACATCATTCCATTGCATACAAAGAAGATAATCACATCACAAATTCATATCATTTGTCACAGAAACACAACATTCATTGAAGGTTGGGTTGTATTCACATGATGTTCACATCAAAACAAACATAACATTCACTGTTCAAATCCCAAACTAAGCAAATATAACATTCAATATTTAAACCATCAAAAAGAACTAAAGTGTCACATATTACACCCTTTCTCCCCCTTTGACATCATCAAAAGAAAAATAGCATCATGGAGATGGAGGAGGAGGAGGCAGCTTGTCCCCAATGGTCTTCATTTTAGCTTCCAAAGCACCCAAATTATTTCTCAGCTGAAGTTGCACAGGTGTAAGTCGAGTATGCAGTGTCTCTTCCATTTTCTGCAAATTTTCAGAAATGTGTGCTTGCATCTAAGTAAAGCCTTGAGACATGTGAGGAACAACAATGGATGAAGTGGCATGACTGTGATCTCCAGTACTAGCATTAGTGCCTATCTGCTAGACATTTGGAAAATCAGCTTGAAGTCCTGCAATTTCCTGATCAATGTGCGCAGTATGTGTCTTCATGTGGTCCATGTCTTCAACAAAATGAGCAAAGGACAATCTCCACTTGGACACTTGTGTGACAACGTCTTGTCTAGTTTGAATATTGTGTTGTGTATGCTCAAGAATGTCTATCAATATTGCTTGCAATTCAGATTGAAGACATTGTAGTTGAGTGGAAGCATCACCTAAAGTACCAACCAGTCTGTTAAACCTTCTTGTGGCATGCTCAACTAACTCTTGTTGTTTCAGAATCTGACTGTTGACAATGATCTCTAGCCTTTGAATTCTGAGCTCAAAATTGATAGACATCTCTCTCATAGAAGAATTCAAGTTATCAAATTGAACATGAAGAAATTTGTAGAGCTCAGGAAGGACAGATGAACCACTAGAAGAGGTGGATGTTGAAGTATGATGTTGATGGAAAAAGGAAGTAGGAACAAGGAAGTGCTGAGGAGGGATTGGAGATGCTTGAGGAGTGGATTGTGCTGGCACATCTTGTGGAATGTCAGGCTCAATGTGTGGCTGTTCCACTGGATCTCCCTAAGGAATTTCTACATCTGGAGCAGGCTCTTCTTCTAAGTGTTCTGCTGGTTGTTCCACTACTAGCCCTCTAGTGACCTGATCCCCTTCAACTAAAATTTCATAAATTTCTTCACATGGTGCAAACAATAGATGTTATTCTGAGGATTCATTTGTACTTTTTCATTCAGAAAAGAGACACCAAAATGCTCAAATGCAACAGTTAAATGACCAGCATAAGGAAGAGATCTATGAAGTTCTTTCCTAATTGTCTCAGAGATGATTTGAGACATGATGTAGCACCCCAGAAAAATTCATTAATTAAAAATTATAGATAAATTGAAATTTTGTCAATTAATAAAAAAATCAAACTAGTTAAAAAGATACCCATCATTATTGCATGCGTAAAAAACACATATAAAATTTTGTAAAAATAATAGTTATACCTTAAATAATATTCTCTAATGACCCATTAAGAAAATTGGACATAGAAAAATAATTTGGACCAAGTTTTAGAATTTTGTGACTTATTATTGTAATTAAGGAATAATTCAGAAAACCCATTATTATATGAACTAAGTGGATTAAAAATGTAAAATGAAATTATGGGTAGATTCCAAACGATATGTATTGATAATCCATCATGAGAATTGGGACCAATGGACCTCTCATAGCCCATGAATAAATTCAAGTTAAGAAAAAATATAATAAAATCCGTAACTCTATTATCCCCAAATTAAAAGGGGGAAATTCTCATAAATCAAAACCCATTAAACGAAAAGAAGTGATGGGCTTTGTTAAATGGATCATATAAAAATTTATTGGGCTAAAATAGGACTTTTTAAAAGATGAATAGTAGGAAAATACCCTAAATTAGTATCTTAAATATTACCTAAATAGAAAATGGGTATTAAAGCATTAAAATATGTAATTTGAGTTGGATTAGGACTTCTAACCCTACCCTAATAGGTTGGCCACGAAATTACCTCTCATCCTAACCCAATTAGGAGTTGGCAAGCTTGGAAGGAGGAAAGAAATATGGAAATCTCAGAATTAAATAGGAGTTAGAATTCTATTAGGAAATAGAAACCCAACAAGCTTAAATACTCCTTAAACCCTCCATGGCCGGCCCTAACACGTTGCTGGGGCTTGCTGGACGTGGAGAGGAAGGCAAGGAGGAGGAGAACTCGTGGGGGGAAGGCTGCTCAAGCTCTCAACCCGTGTTCTTCAAGTTCTAGCCCTGGAAGAGGAAAATGAGTCAAGGTAGGCATTCTCACGAGCAAAAATCATAAAACTTTGTCTGTAGATTGTTCCAATCATCAGAAACAAAAGCCCTCTAGCTTCATATTTTTCCATCAAGCCAAACTTTTCTTCTTGATTTTTGAAGTTCTGCAACTAGCATGACCCCGAACCCTCTTCTTAATTCTTGTTCTCCATGTATACTCGACCCCATGCCCTCAAATTTTAACTGGAGATACTGATGATAGTTAGGCTTCATTTTCCCTTGAAAACCCTAATTATCATTCACCATGTTGCTCGAAATAAATCTTTCATGTCAACTGTACACTGTTCTATGATCTTCATGAATACACTTGACTGAACCATGTCGAAACCATGTTTGTTTTCAAATTCCTATTTACTGTAAGTACTCTTGCCTGTCTAGAGTCGTTTAAAATTGGTTTCATGAATTTTCATCTTCTGTACTATTTGTTCTTAATTTTTGAACAACCCTGTGTCAAACAAGGAAGGTTTGGACCGCAATCCCATGCGCTATCCTTTTCCTGTCCGGACTCAGGCGCAGGACCTGAGAATGCGACGGCCCGATAGGCCGCATTCTCAGGCGGATCACGACAGAGAACTCGTCACATTCTGAACACGACAGGTGCTGGCGTCGTGTTCTGACAACCTACACTGCCCGACCCGTCGCGTTCTGTGTAAACCCCTGTCGTGTTCTGACTCCCTGCTCTGACCGATCTGTCGCTTTCCCCGCATGAGCCTATCACATTCTACTCTTACCCTGTTGCGACCCTTACCAGGGTACATCGCGACCTCAGGTTTTTGCATGAAAACCCATAAATTGTGATGTTCTGACTTTCTACAGTGCCAATACCCTTGTTAACAGTTACCAACGCAGTCAATGAAGTTGTTATAAATCATATTTTTGTTGAATGATTAAAATACATGCACATGACCTCTTTCTATCTATGATTTCTCTTACACATACACACACTTGAAGCATCCAATATGGCTTAACTTGGCATGAAAATACCTCATTATACATCTGGTTATATATGTCAATCACATCGTTAAATTTCCCTATTTTAAATGGACTTGTCTATGTTTTCTCACAATGTTTGGGAATACCATTACCGACGCTCCACTGTTCTAGAATTCCTCTAGAATGTCGGGCACTTGTTTCTATATATACACTTCTCTCTTGACTTGGACGAACTCTCCGTCGGATACTCCTTCTGCCAGACTAGTGAATCCTTGTTCAAGGCCTTCGTAAGTCTCCTCTGTCCATGGGTTCCCACATGGTCGACGAGTTGGTTGTACCCTAACACCTATGATACCCTTTAGGGATCAATATGATCCAAACGGCTATTAGAAATTTGCTCTTATCTTAAATCACGCTGAACCTCTGGACCTGTGCGTAACATGGCCAGCGGAAGGGTAGTGAATTCCACCTGACTGCCAACACCAAGTGTGCGTGATGTGCAACTGTTACTATCGCTTGCTTACTCGACGTGTTACATGCAATGTCCCTTAGTTCTCATCTATACTCTACTCGCTCGTCTATTCATGTTCGCTCTACTATCTCATCTATTCATCTAGTACTCTCATCTATTTCTTGGTACTCTCTATTGGCCATCTATTGATTGTCCAAAGATAAACAAAATAACTAATGCCTGCGCAATAGGGCCCTAATCTGGTCCTGGGAGGAGCGCCCGAAAAGTGCCATTTGCCCATGGGAGTTACAATGATCAGGATGTCGGCATTACATCCAAGTGCCATTTAATAATCAAAACAAGTGCTATATTCTATCATTGTCCTTTAACAACAAAGTGCCATTTAATAATCAAAACAAAGTGCTATGTTCCCTCGTTGTCCTTTGACAACAAAGTGCCATTTAACAAACAAAACAAAGTGCTATATTCTCTTCGTTGTCTATTGACAACAAAAGTGCTATACTCTCTCTCGGCTATCTACGGATAACCAAAGTGCAATCACTATCTCGAATGATGAAAGTTAATCAAAAGTGCTATACTATTTCGATTGATGAGAATCAATCAAAGTGCAATTTACTCTCTATATGACCAACTACTTTCTCTCTCTTTGCTATTGCTTGACATTGACATTTCTTGCTATCGTGTTGACATCGTTTTCTATGGTGACTTGACTTTAATCATCGTGCTATACTTGATTCATCTGCTATTTGAACCATGTTACTTGTGCTATTACTTTCTGAACTTTATATGAATCTCTCTATCTCTAGATACTCTGCCATTTAATACGTTAATCATTTAAAGCATGCTTGATCCTGAGATTTAAGTCCTACTGGGCATTATCGCTCACCCTTCGTTATTTGTTATTGTGTCTCAGGTAAGCTAGATGACGTAACTCACACCAATGGGGCAGGACCCGAGTGATGAGCGATCTAGAGTCAAGTCAAGAAGTTACCCTAGTACCATGGAGTCAAGTAGTTATTGCTTTAGATTTCTTTTCAATGTAATGATGTCATTGAGCTCAATGTAGTGGCTCTGGATTAGTGGTTGTAGTAGTCTTGGTGAAATTTATAATGAAATAAAGAGTTTATTCCAATTATTGTTCATTAGATACTCTGAATCATTCAACTATTGTACATTTTACTCTACTATATACTTTGCTCATGTCTCCCCGATTTATTCCGCTGCTAAATTGGCGGGACATGACCCGATCTCAATCAAGTTGACTTTGATGTTCTTCTGCATACAGTACAAGACAAACCTCTGAATATCAGTAAGTCTATTTCTACCACCACCTTGAGGAGTGATAATGGTGATAAAAACATGATGCACCAATCTGAGTAGTGGAGAGAAAGAATTGGTATTGAAACTGGTGACATTGGTTTGTTTGGAAATTTTCTTATCATGAGGGAGTCCTGTGAGAAGTGAATATGCCTCATGAAGATTAAATTGATATGTGCAATAATTCTCACTAGAGTCAGGTATTTGAAACAACTGAGATGCCAATTCTTGAGAAAGAAGGATTTTAACACCCTTGACCTATGACTTAAACCCTTCTTCTATATCCACAATATTCAAATAAAACTCTTGAACTAGCCGTGGATAAAATGTTCTTAACTCAGAAATGAACTTAAGCCAGCCTTGAAATTCAAATAGAGGCACAAATTCAGGAAAAACATCTGTAAGATCTTTGTCAGAAAGATCAACAACCCTAGGTTTCAAAATTGTTTTTCGTTCAGTGAGAACAGATTTGGAGGGTGTTTCCACTGGAGACTGGGATGTGTCAGAGGAAGAAACTTCTGGCAACTGTGCTTTAGGGTTTTTAGAAGATGTACGATCGAACGATGAACCACTCTCATCAGAAGAATCCGAGTCTTGCAAAATCATTTGTTTAGGGAATCTGGATGGCGTTGGAGACTTGCCTTTGCTCTGAGGAGTTGATCTGCCCCGCTTGGAAGGTGTACCAAAAGGAATGGAGTCAGATTTCCTCTTAGAAGGATCATGGCAGAACTTGCTCCTTCTCTCCACTGGTGGTTCTTCTATAACTACACCCTTTGCAACCACCCTGGCTTTGGCTCCACGCTTGGGAGTCTGCAGAGAGTCGTGCCTCCAAGGTTGTGGGAGAAGAGGGAAGTTTGAATGGTTGAGAAACCTACAAGTAGGGTCGCCGTAGGTTTCAGTGCATTTAAGGAGAGGATCGACATAAAAATAAAGGAAATAAAATGAACTGTAGGTCCATTTACCCCAAACCGAAACCAGCGCCTGGGTCCAGTTGTGTCGACAAAGAAAGGATGTGTGTCGACCTGACAGTATGATGTGTCGACAAAGGAGAAGATATGTGTCGACCTGAGATTAACTTGAGTCGACACAAGATGTATGTGTGTCGACCTGAGATGATAAGAATTACAGAATTTTGGAAAATGATGAGAAGGAAAATCTTTATTAAGATAAAAAAGACCTAAATCAATTATTCAAGAATTTTTAATATGTTAAAGATTTCACATTCAAATTCTCATCATCATTCCTTTGCAAATTTATTGGTTTGAGGAATATCATACAAAACTTGACCATTAAATGATTCTGAAGAACCTGGATTACAACTTAATTGAATTAAAATATTCTTCTCAGTACAATTCATTCTTTTAAACCATACTAAAACAAAGTAAGGTGATTTTTCCAGGAAAAATGCAATTAGTATTGAAGTTAAACACTCTTAAAAGATCTGAATTAGTCAAGAAGTTGTCCATTTTGTTTGATTGATTTTTCTTGAGATAGAGGCAATGAAATTCAAATATAGTAAACCTTCTTCACTCAAGTACACATGTTTTTCACACATCAGAGTTCTTGGTTACTTAAGATTTACTAATTATTCTGCCTCAAGGGGTTAATGAAAACCTTTTGACATGGAAATATACGTTCTTCAGACGCCAATATTTCTAGTTGCTCAGTTAACATTGATCTTGAATATTTTGATTAAGCCCCTTAGAACATAGATAGCATAACACCTCATGACATACATGGCTCATCACTTTTTGTGAAGGTGTGCAGTTTCTCAGTATTCATGCCATTGCTTTGCCAGAAAAATTAATTTTAATTAATCATCATGCATTGGACACAACTTTAACCTTTATCAACCTCAAAAGAAATGTGTAAAAACAATGCTGAATTGAACACTTTTCAACCAAAGAAATCAAATTACTTTAGAATTTCAGAGAATAAAAGAATGTTGACTTGAAGAATATGTTAAGACTATTAAGAGTGCATTCCTGGTTGTTTTTAGAAAAAATAATGATTAGTTTATGAATTACATATTCATCAAAATAGTAAATTGGTTTTGATTTGATGAGAGAAAAATCAGCGAAGCCTTTAGCTCCCCCTGAATTATTGAACTGATCAATTTTAATCAAAAGTAAAGAGTGTCCTTCTTCAACAAGGAGTTCACAAGAAAGTTAAATGAAATGAATTTGAATCAAATTGAAAGATTTGAGAATAGCATTGAAAAGATGTGTCGACACAAAAATGGATATGTGTTGACATAGAATCTGTGAAAAGATCATACACAACTGAGGACCAGTGCTTTAGTGTCGACACTACACTGATTATGTGTCGACATGACAGCATAGCTGAAACTGACATTGCCCCATCAAATCTGATAAAACACTGCAAATTGTTCTAAACAATTTCATGTGCAAATCTGATACCATTGTAGTTTTCTTTCCAAACTCAATTTCTCTTCTAAAAAATTAATACTCCCCCTCAAAATGGGCATTAATGAAACAGATGATATTCAAAAGATATACAATCAATTTGGCACTCAATTTTAGTATTCAGTCAAGCATGATCAGCATGAGAGATATGAACATGAACAAACAGACAAGTTTCAAACACAACCAATTTATTTATTTTTTAAAATTAATGATTCTTACACAAGGAAGATCATTGGTACTTGGCGGAGGATTTTCCTCAACACATAATGATAGCTTTCAGACAAGCCTGACTTGTCCTTCCACAAATCACCATTTGATATACTAATTGATCTTTGCATAAGAGTCCCAATTGATTTCAGTTTTTATTGCATATGGCAAATTCCAAGTTCTCTTCTCAGAGATGTGAATCTATCTTCTACCAATAGTTTTGTAAAAATGTCAGTAATTTGTTTTTCAGTAGGAATGAATTTCAGTTCAATGTTCTTGTTTGCAACTTCATCCCTAAGAAAATGGTGTCTAATCTCAATGTGTTTTGTCCTAAAGTGTTGAATTGGGTTTTTGGAGAGATTAATAGCACTAGTATTGTCACACATAATAGATGAACATCCAATATCAATGTTGTAGTCAATTGATTGAATTTTGATCCACAACACTTGAGCTGCACAACTCCCTGCAGCAACATATTCTGCTTCTGCAGGTAGAGAGTGCAACTGAGTGTTGCCTTTTGGATGCCCATGTTACCATGCAACTTCCTAGGAATTGACAATACCCACTAGTGCTCTTCCTATCAAGTTTGCAACCAGCATAGTTAACATCAGAATATGAAATTAAATCAGTATGACAACCAGCTGGGTACCATAAACCCAAATCACATGTACCACAAATATATCTAAAAATTCTCTTAACAGCAAGCAAGTGACTTTCCTTGGGACTAGATTGAAATCTAGCACAAAGATAAACACTGAACTGAATATCAGGTCTACTTGCAGAAAGATATAAATGAGATCCAATCATACCTCTGTATTGCTTTGCATCAACCATTATACCTTCTTCATCACTGTCCAATTTGATGCTTGTACTTATGGGAGTGGATGTTGGCTTGGCTTGTTCAAATTGAAATCTTTTCAGCAACTCTTTGACATATTTTGCTTGGTCGATGAAAAATCCGTCTTCAAGTTGTTTGACCTCTTGTCAGTGCACTGACCTTCTCAGTTGGTCTGACTTGATCTGGTGTTGACCTGATGCTATGTTCAGTCGACACATCCTCATATTCAGTAGCTTCTTCATTCTTCAGTGATTGATCTAATTCTTTCAAAAGGATATCTGCATCTTCTTCTTGGTTCCTGCAAGAATCATGCTCATTAGGATTTTCACAATTTTCATCAAAGATGACATGTGGAGTTTCCTCTACAGTTCTTGATTCATTATTAAATACCCTATATGACCTTGAATGTTCAGAATATCCTAGAAAAATGCCTACATCACTCTTCTTTTCAAATTACTCCAGATCTTGTTTATTATTATTATGAATGAAGACATTACTTCCAAAAACTCTAAAATAGGCAATGTGAGGTTTCTTACCATTTAAGAGCTCATAGGAGGTTTTCTTAAAGACTGGTCTTACCGTGACTCTGTTGAGAATATAGCATGAAGTGTTGACAGCTTCTGCCCAAAAGCTCCTTGGAAGATGACTTTCAATCAATAGAGTTCTTGCCATTTCAACCAATGTCCTGTTTTTCCTTTCAACAATCTCATTCTGTTCAGGAGTTCTTGGGGAAGCAAATATGTGATCAATTCTGTTATTTATGCAAAAATAAAAAAATAGATTATTGTCAAATTATCCTCGATGATCAATGAGTATGGAGCAGAATTTATTTGTTTTTCCATGTTCAATCTTATTAAAGAAATTTTGAAAGTTTTCAAAGGTTTCACTCTTGTGAGACAGAAAAATACTCACGTAAACCTAGAAAAATCATCAACAATTACAAACCCAAATCTATGTCCACTAAGACTGAGTGTCCTAGTGGGACCAAATAGATCCATATGTAACAATTCAAAGGGTTTGTAAGTCATTAAAGGAGCAACAAACTTGAATGATTTCCTAGTTTGTTTACCTTGAGCACATGCAGAACAAACAATTGCATTTATCTTTTTCTTCATTTTAGGTAAACCATTCACAAGAGCATGTCTCATCAATTTATCCAAAACATTCTCACTAGCATGACCTAGCCTACGATGCCACAATTGAAATAGATCATGCTGGCTAGCAACTAAACAAAGATTTTCATGTTGATGTTCATTCAGGTCAACTAGATAGACATTGTTAATTCTTTGACCAAGAAACTTTATTTTTCCCGAATCTTTTTCAACAATTTCACATGAATCAGAGTTGAAAATTACCTTAAGGCCTTTGTCACAGAGTTGACTGATGCTCAGTAAGTTATGATCAAGGCCCTCAACTAACAAGACATTTTCAATAGAGCTTGAAGGATTCTTACCAACTTTTCCAATTCCAATAATTTGACCTTTGTTTTTACCTCCAAAGATCACTTGACCACCATCTTTCTCAGTTAATGAATAGAATTTCTCCCTATCTCCAGTCATATGTCTTGAACAACCACTGTCAAGGTACCATTTGTCTTTCTTGTGGGCTGTAAGACATTCTTGAAAATAGATTTATAAAGAGGATTTTGGTACCCAAATTGCTTTGGGTCCCATCAGTTTTCTCAATTCAATAACAATTTATTTTGGAATCCAGACTTGTTTCACTTTACATGTATTCACATTTGATCTGTAATGTTCATCAGTATGTCCAGATTTCTTGCAAATTGTGCATGACATGAATTTGTGTGGTGTGAAATTTTTATTGTTTTTCAAATAAAAGTTAGATCTAACTGTGAAGTTTTTGTTGTTTTTCAAATAAGAAGTAGATCTAACAGTTGGCTTCAAATTCTGTTGATTATTAAATTGAACTCTTCCATGCTTGAATTATGTTTTAGAAATTTTCATTTGATTATGATTTTTGGGTTTTGAGTTCATGGATTGTTTTCCGTGAGTGTTCTTTTCTGACTGATTGTGAGAGGTGGTTCCTTTAACAAATGATGTTATCAAAGTCTGTCCAATTTTATTCTTATTCTTGAAATGTTGCGGAAAGCAGCTATGATGAAATCTAGAAGGGGGGGGGGTTGAATAGATTTCAACTGAATTTAAAATTTACTCGATTAGAAATTCAGAGAAACCAATTAGAAACTTAAATCTAAGACCTAAGCACAATTCTGAGCAATCTAGACAGATCAAATGATGTGAGATTAGCGAGCCTACAAATCATCTAACGCACAGACAATCAAACCACGATGGCACAATGATTTAGGGTGGTTCAGATTACACAATTGTGTATCCTACATCTACCATCCACATACACACACAAAGTTGCTTATGTCGCCAGTCCGAAAAGGTCACACTACAACACACACACTCTGAGATACAGAGATCTCAGATCTTAACACACGTGAAATTGAGCACAAGAGTAGCTTCAATTACACAAAACACACACTAGGAAATGAGTTTAAAGTAAGGAACTAGACAGAACACTCGAATTGCAAATTGAAGAAGTCTGGTTCGATTTCTCCCTATTCTACTTCCAGATGAGAGTTCAGATCTCCAGCTTTAGCTCCAAGATGCAGACTCTGGAATCTAGGAATTCCACTTGAGATTGATCAGCCAAGGTGCTTGGATCTCCTAATTCTTCATATCTAGTCACAATTCTCCAGGATGAAGTCTCTCTCTGAATTCGCCTTATGCTTCTGGGAGTTGAGAGAACTGAGGTGTGTGTCCCCCAAAAGATGAGTGGATGATGGGCATTTATAGTCCTATATGTCCACGAAATGCCTTGGAATTTGGGGGCACAAAAAATTCCCGCTCAAAAGCCTTCAACCAAAATCATCCACGTGTCCTTAAACTCAGATCTGGAAAAATAGTCAAAGTGTGTCGACACAACATGAGATATGTGTCGACACATGTTCTGTGAAGATTATGCATATGTTATTTACCTGTTTATGTATATAGTGTATGTATTAAAATGTGCATATTTCAATTTCTAAATTTCTCATATGCATATATAAGTATATATATACATTATTTTCTGTGGATGTAAGTAAGTAACTAATCTTGTACGTGTTGTACCTATTTAGAAACCATACATAGTATATTTAAGTAATGTGTGCATGCAAATATGTGAATTTTTCTATACATCTTATAAGTATATATGAGTTAATTTTTATTGCATGTAATGTGTATATAAGTACATATTGTATTTATTTATTTCATGTACAATATATGTAACTATGCTGTGTAGATGTGCACATATATACATATATATATATATATGTATATGTCAGTTCAAGTGTGCGTATGCAAATTGATTATTATCGTATAGACTATTCTTATTTAACTTATTATATATTGCATCTTAATAATACCATGCGTATACTATCTAACCATTGAAGTGCATATTATACTAGTTACTCCATGGATATTGTGTGTAAATATACGTTGTACATATGTATATATGTATGTTATCTTATGCATGTGATGTCTACCTAATTCTATACACAGTAAGTTGTCTACAACATATATGGTACTTAAATAATATTGTGCATGTGATAGGTAAGTATTGTTATATACCTCATAAGTGCATGTGAGTTATTTTTTTGTACATGTATATCTTTAAGTGTGCATGCATTATCTTGCTATCGATGTACATGTTATATCATTCCATGCATATTGTATGCAACTATCATGTGTATATGTATACATGCATATGTTAATCTTGTTCAAAGGATATCTATCTATTTCTAAGCATGCTAAATTATTCATGATATGTAGCACCCCGGAAATTTTAACTATATAAATATTCGAATAAATGGAAATAAATAATTTCCATAATATCAAAGTATTTAAAACATACGAATCATTATCTTATGTGCTAAGACACATCGAAAAAATATGTAAAAATTATAAATCAACCCCACACAATATTCCTGAATGTTCCACAAATAAATTTGTGCCAAGAAAAATCGGATTAGCCAAGTTTAAAGTGTTTCACGACTTATTATCGTAAATCATGAATAAGTCGAAAAATCATTATCACACGTACTTGGATGAGTTAGAAAATTAAATAAAAATCATATACAGACTTAAAATAATATCCTGTAATGACCCATCAAGAAATTTGGGTCAATAAAAATCATTTGGACAGGTTTAAGAGTTATTGTGATTGATTATCCAAATTAGGAAACAAGTCGGGAAACCGTTAACACGAAAATACGACGCAACCAAAAATTTAATAAAAGTGTTGGAGAGATTCCCAACATTATATGTTAATGAACCAATATCTTAATTGGGCCAATGGACCACATATGACCCAAAAATCAAATGAAGCTAGAAAATGCATGGAAATTCGTAGCTTAAATTAGCTGAAATTAAAAAGAGGCAATTAGAGTTGAATTGGGAAGAGATCTTGCACTCTTGGCAACCCAAATTCATGCCTACCCACCCATGGAGGTTGCTTGATGGCCAAGACTCTCTAATGGAGGGAGAGATCTTCAAATTTTGGAAAGACACAAGCCAATCCCGCAACCCTTCTTTCCTAGTTACAATAGGACTCCTAAAAACCTTGGTTGCTTAAATACTCTTCACCCAAACCCTAGGAATGAGTTTACAACTTGCTGGGGTCGTGTGGAGGAGCTCTTGGTGGCTGGGGAGCTGTGGATCGACCACAAGAAGGACATCTTCTTCCCCCGTTTGTCTGCTGCGACCTGCACAAACCGTCCACTTGAAGCCGATCAAAGGTAGGCCAAACCTAAACCAAACCATGAAAGGCTTATACCCCTGGAAATAGGGTCAAGTCTATGTCCTAACCCAAGTGGAATGCCTAAATTCCATGCAGTATACACGGAGTATTAAGCGTTTTCCTCCAAGTGGTCTGAACATGGGTTTTCTGAAAAAATGGTACTTCTTCAACCCAGAAGGTAGGTTTTCTCGGGCCAAAACTTAACATATCCTTTACCAATGTGTATAGCATCAAGTTAGCTTTCATTTACCACTAGTTTCATCGAAGGCCAATGAGTAGATTTTGAGTTATAAGTGTTTTCCCCAAGTCGCGCACTGTTAGGGCATTTTCTGTTCTTTATATGTCGCATGCGATTTGGGACCGAATTAGAGAAAACTCACAACATGAAAGTTTTTCTACTATTTGTCACCGTCATATCTTGTGTTGAACATTTTGTCTAAATGTCATTAGTTAGAGCGTTATAAGCATGATAAGAGGGTCTCCGCATGACACTATGTTTTCGGTTGCACTTGGTTTTATGTTTGTGTTGGACATGATTAAAGCCTATTGAAACCATCATGGTTTTCTAATTCTGATTTACTGGAAGCACCCTTTCATGGCTAGGTTTGTTTAAAACTGGTTTCGTTATTTTTCATGCACTGTACAATTTGTTCTTAATTTTAGAACAACCCTATGTCAAAGCAGGGAAAGCCTGGTCCGCAATCCAAAGCACTGTCCTTTCTTTGTCAGATTCAGGTGCAGACCCTGTGAACGCGACGGCCTGATAGGCCGCATTCTGACGTCTTGTCGCGACAGCAAACCCGTCGCATTCTGAATGCGACGAGCGCCCCGTCGCTATCTCTCTGCCTGTTCTGACTACCTTGTCGTGTTCTTCACATCCCCTTGTCGCGTTCTGATCTGACCCCGTCGCGACCTTTACAAGTGTCCATCGCGATCTCAGGATTTTTACATTAAACCACTTATTTTCTTGCAAGTCTTACCGCTATACCTGAGGTCTATTTAAATATGATATTTAGTGTGTAATTCACATGTCTTTTGTCTGATCATTGCATGATGGTTACTTAATGGCTTAAAAGTGGTTAACCCATTTAAAAGTTTTAATTACATGAAGGTTATTCTAATTGCTCTTTAAATGTTATGATCCATTCATGCAACTTGTCATTCAATCTTTCCATTATTCCACCATGGTTTAAATGATAATTATTATTCTTAAAATCTTGCAAACCCTTGTGTAGTTAAATGTATTGTTCAATTCGTGCCATCATGTTAAGTGTTTTCCGCAAGTTTAAAACCGATGGTTGTGGTTGAGATGCGTACATTACTACACACTTGCACTACTAGGCAGCCCTTTCTTGGGAAATTGGAAACTCTCTACCGGTCATTTTGAATCGGTAGACTAGTGACCTTTTCTCCAAGGCCTCCGTAAATCTCCTCTGACCATGGATGGGACGAGACCATTGAGAATGCACTCCTTTCTCTTCTTGTTCTCGTGAGTGTGATTTACAATCTAGACTAAAGCCATTAATGTAAAGATTAAATTAAAGTATAAATCGTACCGTTATGCTGCCGAATTTATCTCTTGACCATTGTTATCATGAAATCATGTTCAATTACTTATTACTTGTTCCCATCATCATCATGAACATGATGGTACACATGCTACATTTTGAAACTCTCACTGGCCATTATTAATGACTGTGGGTATCTACATTTAAAGTTTTACATGAGATGCTGACTGGGCACGGCGAGTGTCCAGGGCTCCAGTCTAGCCCCAATGACGTTGAGTCATAAATATACTGTTAACCATGGGGTATAATGATTACTGGCATTGCATCTGTGCTGGGAGTCTTGCTTGCTTGTTGAATGATAGATACAATAACCACATACACGTGTCCTGGTGTACATTCTTGATGGATCTTTTCTTGGTGTACATTAGTGTTTACGTGCCTGATTAGTGTTACTTGATCATGCTCGTATATTCTTGCTTGCTTGCTTGCGTGATATGGCCATCCTGCATTTAATGCAACTAGTGATATCTTGCGTTCTTGAAAACTATTGACATCAAGTGAAATCTTGCGAGCTTGTACAAAGTGATCTGTTGCTAGTTCTATCTTTTCATCTTGTTCTAAAATCTTGTTCTATCATGATCACTCTATCTAGCTTGTTTCATGCATTATGTTTTAATGAGTTTTATTTGTACATGCATATCATGACATTCATCGTGCTTACCTTGTTCTAAATTGCTAATCACTTATATCATTGCCCGCACATTGAGATATAAATCCTACTGGGCTAGTTTGCTCATTCCCTACTTTTACCGAATCTAGGTGACTATGAAGTTCAAGAGGAAGAGCAAGTCGAGGATGAGAATGCGTCCGAGTGATGAGCGTTCCAACTATGAGCCTGGTTATAGTAATTTGATTTGAGAGTTAGAACATGTAGTAGGAAGTGAGGAGTATTATGTACTTTTCCTTTTTATTGAGTCTAGTCATGTTATCCCATAGTCTAAGAGTTGTAATAGTTCCATTTTGAATACAATTAGTTGAGATTTGAATACAATTTTTATTGAGTTCAACATTTGGGCCCTATTATGATGTTGTGTTGATACACATTTAGTGCGTGCTAGCTAGAGGCTTATTTGCCGACTGTCCACGTCTCGGGTTATCATCTCGAATTATTTCCGAATTATTATTAATATATGCTGCGTAATTCTCGGGACGTGACATGATGTGTGTGGTACTTAAATAATAATGTGTATAGCGTATGTATCTAAATGGTGTGTAATGCATGTAGTTTATATAGTGAATGTATATTTATTTATTTCTATGCATCTTTAGTTGTTGTAATGTAATTTTATATTTATTTTAGTGTATTGTTTATTTCTGGCCAAGGGACACAGTTGGCGGCCACACAGTCTGCCACTGACTGTATGCCAGTGATTGTTGTCCTGATCGATGGACACCAACCACAGTGTTGTTGGGACCAGGGCTGGACGCCAACCACATGTTGACGTCAAGTTTCCTGATGTGTAATGATTCCAGATTTGGTAATGCTCGCGTTTGGTCTAGTTTCAGTTTAGGAAAGTCTTGTATAACCATAGGCAACCTACCCTAGTGCGTACCCAACCTATCCAGCCTTATAAAAACACCCTATTCTGGCCGCGCCAAGTCTTTATTGGAAATTGTCCATATATGTAGAAAGTAATAATAATGAATGAAAGATAGATAAGAAAATGGCTAGAATTAAGTGATTTAAATTCTCACAAGTTAATTGTTTTGCAAGCAATGACTAGCAACAGTAAGCGTGAGGCTAGGGCTAGAGAGCATGAAGAGAGGCGCAAGGTGAGAAACTGTTGGGTTGAATGCATATTCATATCATTTCCCTCCTATTTTGATGATGACAAGAGGTAATTTTAAAGCAATTTAAATGAAACATGTCAAAAACATCATACCTGAACATTTATCATTTGTACTCATAATAAAACATTTTACTAATGATATATGTTTTTAATTTTCAGGTACAAACACCTTTTTACAAAAGAAGTGTCGACACACCCCTCAATGGTGTCGACACATCACCTCAGTCTCAAAGGCAAAAAGCTGAAGAATTGCCTAGACTGTGTCGACACATGTCAAAGAGTGTGTCGACACGAGTTGCAGATTCCAGGAATAAGTCTACCCAGGTCGACACACTCTCAGAGCAGGTCGACATTGGACCCAGTTCCCAGAACAGCCAGTTTGCAGAATTGGGACAGCAGGTCGACACACTCTCAGAGCAGGTCGACACTGGACCCAGTTCCCAGAATAGCTAGTTTGCAGATTTGGGACAGCAGGTCGACACACTCTCAGAGCAGGTCGACACGGGACCTTCTTCCCAGAACATCAGTTCTCATATTTGGGACAGTGTGTCGACACCACCACCAGGGCAGGTCGACACACTACGGAAAGTTTGCAACTTAAAGTGGATGGCTGCCACGTGTCAGCCCAGGCCGATGGGGAATCAACCTAGGATCGTGTGCCCTTATACCTAAAGGGTATCTTTGGACTCTTTTGGGTATAAAAGGCCCTCTATTGGCCATCCATCCAAAAGAGAGACCCAACAAAGCTCTTAGAGCCTCCTGGAAGTTTCCTGGCGGCTACAAGAGGTTGTCTCCCTCCTCTGCTCTACGAGTGCTTCCAGAAGACCAATTCTCACCAATTCAAGTGTGAGAATTGGAGTGTGATTCTTGAAGAAACCTCTGAAGCATCCCAAGGAAGCAGATCCTGTAGAAGCCTTCGTTGGAGAAGAACTCAAGGAAGATCCAACAACTCCAAAGTGCAGAGCATCGGTTTTGGACTTCAAGACTGCAAGCCTCTTCCCAATCCAAGCTTCTACAAGGGAGTACACTTGAAGAACGAAGCTATTTAATACAATTCACTGTACTTCTGTTCTTCTGAGATATCTTTTGAGATTATGCAAGTGCTTCTGCATAGCTCTCATTAGTGCTCTCATTTTCGACTAGATCTGTGCTAGAAGGTCTATGTCTTGAGTTGGTGTCTAGCAACCATTGTGTGAGCATTGTGCTCAAGTTGTGTGAGCATTGTGCTCAGGTTGTTGTGAGCCGTCGTGCTCAGTTTGAGTTGTCTAACTCAAGGTTGTGTTGAGCAGTCTTGCTCAGTGGTTCTAGAGTAGTCTTGCTCTAGAAGTTGTGTGAGTTGTAAGCTCTCAAGTGTTGGAGTTGTCAGGCTCCAGTGGGTGTGTACCCGGTTGTTTTAGTGAATCCTCACAGGGTGTGAGGGGTGGATGTAGGAATCACTTGGGTGATTTCCGAACCACCTAAAAATCCTTGTGCACTTGTCTATCTGTGGTTTGATTTCATTATCCGTTAGATGCTTGCATAGGATCGTTTAAAGTTCACTTAATCAACTGATTTCATATCTATTTTTACCAACTCACTCAAATCTCATCAGATCTGTGGTTTTTCACTGATAAAATTGCCTCTGATTCAAAAGTGTTTTTAAACTGTTTAAGCTTCCGCAGAAAGTGGCATAGATCTATTCATCCCCCCCCTTCTAGATCTTATCCACACCTTTTCCTCGATCCTTCAATTGGTATCAGAGAGGGTTTACCTTGATCTGATTTGATCTGAGTAGTTTTTGTTTCTGAGTGTTGTGTGTTTGAGTGTTTGCTTGTTTGTTTGCTAAGCATTTTCTGCCTGCTTTAGAGTCATGGATTCCAAAGGTTTCATAGCTGAGGGTCATTCCATAAATAGGCCACCATTCTTTAATGGGACGGACTATTCTTATTGGAAAAACAGAATGCAAGTATTCTTAAGGGCCCAGAACTATGAGATCTGGAAAGTAGTAGAAGTGGGTCCCTATGAAAACCAGGGAGAAGAAGACACCTGGACTAGGGAACAAATAAGGAAAGCTACATTGAATTATAGTGCCATGAACATGATTCAATGTGCTGTCCATCCCAAGGAGTATTCGAGAATCTCAATGTGCAAATCTGCCAAAGAGATGTGGGATAAACTCGAATTACTCTATGAGGGAACATCTCAAGTAAAGGAGACTAAGGCAAATATTTTAGTTTCAGAATATGAACTTTTCATGATGAAGTCTAACGAAAATATTTCTGAAATGTTTGCCAGGTTCATGGTGATTGTGAATGGATTGAAGGCCTTGGGTAAGGAATATACAGATGCAGACTTGGTAAGAAAAATTTTACGTTCACTTTCTTCAATTTGGCATACAAAGGCCACTGTCATTGAAGATTCAAAAGATCTGTCCAAAATCTCTTTGGATGAATTGATTGGATCCTTAATGACATATGAAATCAACTTAAAAAGAAATGAAGAACACATAATTAAGACCAAGCCTATGGCACTTAAGGCCTCTTCAAGCAATAAAGATAAAAGTCAGGAGAAAACAAGTTCTGAGGAGTCTGAGTCAAATGAGGATGAAATTGCCCTCATGACTAGGCAATTCAGAAAATTCTTGAAATACAGAAAAGGAAAAATGTCTGGGAAAAAGAAGTCTTTCTCAGGTAAGAAAAACACTTCCTTTTCTAATTTCAACAAGAATCACAAAACTGACGAAAATATTGTCTGTTACAGGTGCAACAAACCAGGACACATGAAGGGAGAGTGTCCTGAGAACAAGAAGGATAAGCACAAGAAATTCCAGAAGTACAAGAAGCCAAAGGCCATGGTGGCCACTTGGTCTGACGAAGACTCAAGTGAGGAAGAAGAAGAGAAGAAATCCTCAAGCTCTGAAAGTGAGGAGGTTTGCTTCATGGCCAACAGCACAGATGAAAAGGTAAATACTTCCTTTGAAGACTTTACTGTTGAAGATTGGCAGGATGTGTATGCAGAACAAACACATCAAAAAGAAAATTGAAAATCTTTACCATAACCAATCTTCAAACCATAGAACTTGTGAAATGGAAACTGAAGTAACAGAATTGCTTGAAGAAAAAGAAAATCTCCTGAACCTTATTGATGAACTAAAACTTGCCTCTCAAAAGGCCTCCTAAGAATTCAGAAACTTAACTGAAAAGCTGGAAATTGAAAAACAATAAAAACAACAGAAAATTGAAGAAATTGAAGCTCTTAAAAACCAGCTAAAAGAAAGGGATGAAGTTATCCAAACCTTCACAAAAGGTAAAGATAACTTAGAGGCATTGCTAGGAACCACCATGACAACCACCTCTCATAGATTAGGATTCAACAAAAAGAAACCCATCAAAGACAAATCTGGTGAGAAAAAGAACAAAGCACCACTAATTAAATTTGTCAAGGGTCCTAATCTTGAAAACACAGAAATTCAACAAACAGCAAACAAAACCTTAAAAAAACATCAAAAAATTCAAAAACTCAAAAACAAAAGAAGACAACTAGGTCGACTCAGTCTCCTGACAGGTCGACACCAGTCCACAAGAAGAAGGCTTCTGTGGTTGTTGTGTCGACACCAGTCAAAGACAGGTCGACCTTCTCAACATCAAAAAATTCAAACAACTCAAATAAAAATTTGAAAAACAAGAAAAAGTCAAAGAAAATCATTGGTAAAGAACCTTGGACCTCCAAGACAACATTTCAAAATGATTGGATCAGTCTTTGGAGCCAATGGTATAACAACCCCTGTTGGTATAATCCTCAATTCTTTCATCCAAATCTTTGGATGTACCAACAAAATCCCTGGATTCCACCTCCTTATCTAAACTCCAATTTTCAAATGAAAAACTCCCCTCCCACTAAAAACAAAAATGTTGGTGCTTTCATTTCTAAGAAAAAGAACAAATCTAAAAAGACTGAAACCACCAATTTAACAAAACAGAAATCAAAAGCAAGTCAAATATGGGTGAGAAAGGATTTACTAACAATATCCAAACATTCTAATGGTCCCAACTCTGTTTGGGTACCAAAATCTTCTCTCCACTGATCTTGTTGCAGGAAGGTCGTGCACCCAACTCTAATGTATGGTTCCTTGACAGTGGGTGTTCACGACACATGATTGGAGATAGAGCCAAATTCTCATTCCTGCTTGAAAAGGAGGGAGGGTCAGTTACATTTGGAGGTAAAAATAAAGGAAAGATCTTAGGATCTGGAAAGGTTGGTCAAACTTCTTCAAACTCAGTAGATAATGTTTTATTAGTTGATGGTCTTGATTATAATCTGCTCAGTATCAGCCAACTATGTGACAAAGGTCACAAAGTTGTGTTTGAATCTGATTTTTGTAAGATAATTGACTCATCATCTGATAAAATCAAATTCTTTGGAGAAAGAGAAAATAATATCTACATGATCAACCTAAATAAAAACTTTTCTGAAAATCTTTGTTTTGTTGCGAATAAAGATGAAATTGCATGGACTTGGCACAAAAGACTTGGCCATGCAAGTTTCAGAACAATGGATAAGTTATTAAGATTGAATTTGGTTAAGGGTCTTCCTGAATCCTTCTCTAAAGTTGAAAATCAAGTTTGTGGGATATGTGCTAAAGGAAAACAAACTAGGAAATCTTTTAAAACCTTCAATGAGGTACTTACATCTAGGCCACTAGAACTTCTTCACATGGACCTTTTTGGGCCAACAAGAGTTCTAAGCTTAAGTGGCAAAAGATATGGGTTTGTAATCATTGATGATTTTACTAGATTTACTTGGGTTATCTTTCTATCCCACAAAAGTGATACTTGCCTTGAATTCAGGAATTTCTGTACCACTATCTTAACAACTTATCCATATAAAATCAAAAACATTTTAACTGATCATGGGGGTGAATTTGATAACACATCCTTTTTTGATCTATGTGCTGAATTTCAAATATTTCACAAGTTTTCTTCACCAAGAACTCCAGAACAAAATGGAGTTGTGGAAAGAAAGAATAGAACTCTTGTGGAAATGGCTAGATCCATGCTCTTAGGAAGTAATCTGCCCAAATCCTTCTGGGCTGAAGCTGTTAACACAGCTAATCATATCCTAAATAGAGCTTTGATCAGACCAAAGATCAGAAAAACCCCCTATGAATTGTTGAAAAACAAAAAGCCAACTGTTTCTTATTTCAAAACTTTTGGGTGCAAATGCTTTGTACACAATAATAACAAAGAAAACCTTGACAAGTTTGATGCTAAGAGTCAGGAAGCCATCTTCCTTGGCTATTCTGAAGTGTCAAGGGCTTTCAAAGTGTACATTCTAAAAACCAAATCAGTTGAAGAATCTCCACATGTTATTTTTGATGAAAATTCCTTTTCCACTAATGATTCTAAATCTTGCAGGGAAAGACAAGACAATGAAGAGGATGACCTCATTGTGGATTCTTCACCAACTGTTGAGGAGCTTGTCAACAATGAAGAGAACCTGAACAATTCACCATCTTCAAATGGGTCAGGTAACATTGCTCCAGAATGGATACTTCTCAACAGGTAATTTCTGAACCTCGATATCTGAGAGATCACCCATTAGACAGTGTAGTTGGCAATTTAAATGATAGAGTAAGGACCAGATCATCCTTCTTGCAAAATATTGAAGAAGACTCACTAGCTCTAATTTCCCAAATTGAACCCAAATCAATTGATGAAGCCTTATCCAGTTCTGATTGGATCAATGCCATGCATGATGAGCTTCATCAATTCGAAAGAAATCAAGTATGGGAATTAGTACCTAGGCCTAGTGACCAAGCAGTGATTGGCACTAGATGGGTCTTCAGAAACAAATTGAATGAATCTGGTCAGGTAATTAGAAATAAAGCTAGGCTAGTTGCAAAGGGGTACAATCAAGAGTTTGGTATTGATTTTGAAGAGTCATATGCCCCTGTAGCTAGACTAGAAGCAGTCAGAATTTTCCTTGCTTTTGCATCCTCCATGAAATTCAAAGTCTATCAAATGGATGTCAAAAGTGCATTCTTAAATGGATATATAAAGGAAAATTTTTGTTGAACAACCTCCTGGATATGAAAATGAAAAATATCCTAACCATGTTTTCAAGCTTAATAAGGCTCTCTATGGTCTTAAGCAAGCTCCAAGAGCTTGGTATGACCGGTTGAGTTCCTTTTTACTTGAAAAAGGATATTCTAGAGGTAATGTTGATCAAACATTGTTCACAAAAACAATAAAAAATCAAATAATTGTGGTCCAAATTTATGTTGATGACATAATTTTTGGCTCCACCAATAAAGGCCTTTGCACTGAATTTTCAAATCAAATGAAGAATGAATTTGAAATGAGCTTGATGGGAGATTTAACATTCTTTTTGGGATTGCAGGTGAACCAAACAACTGAAGGAATCTTCATCAGTCAAACCAAATATGTCAAGGAGCTATTAAAGAGGTTTGACTTTAGAACCTTAAGCACTCAAGCACACCAATTGCAATTAATGCTAAACTAGAAGAAGATCCATCTGGTAAGTCAGTAGATCCAAAGACCTACAGAGGTATGATTGGCTCTCTGCTCTATCTTACAACTTCTAGACCTGATATTCAGTTTGTGTGTGTTTATGTGCTAGATTCCAATCTAATCCTAAAGAAAGTCACATGCCTGCTGTTAAACGAATTTTAAATATCTTGTTGGAACATGTGACTTAGGTATTTGGTATCCTGCTGGTTGCAAGTTAGATCTGTTTGGCTATTGTGATGCTGATTATGCTGGGTGCAAATTAGATAGAAAAAGCACAAGTGGCTTGTGTCTATTTCTAGGTGGGCGCCTTATCTCTTGGGCTTCTATGAAGCAACATTCAGTTGCTCTGTCAACTGCAGAGGCTGAGTATGTTACTGCTGGTAGATGTGGAACTCAGATTCTCTGGGTGAAACATCAACTTCTTGATTACAACCAAGATTTAGGGTGTGTACCCATCCTATGTGATAACACTGTGCCATAAATTTATCTAAAAACCCCATTCAGCACTCCAGAAGAAAACACATTGAAATTAGGCATCATTTCTTGAGAGATGAGGTTGCAAAGAAATCTTTTGAACTCCATTTTATTGAAACTGAAAAACAAATTGTAGACATATTCACTAAACCCCTTCCTGAAAACAGATTTTCATCTTTAAGGAGAGAACTTGGTCTTTGTAAATGTCCACCTTCTTGATCTCTCTCAAGGTTTGGGTTGAGTGTTATGCATGGTCTAAGGGGGAGTTCTTTGCATTTCATAATTCTTTGCTTCCTTGAGTTACTTGGTTCATATCTCTCTCACTTTCAATTCTATTCCCTTTTACAATAAACTCTCCAACTCTCATTGTGTTGAAATTTCTTGGTATATCAAATGGTGATTTGGAGAAGGACAAGTTATGCTTGTCTGGACACTTTCACTATGCGAGAGTATATGTCTCCGCCAAGTACTAAGAATTGATATGCAATTGTTGAGGGGGAGCTTTTACTGTTCAAAGAGGATACCTTTTCTGATTTCAAAAACTTGCTTATTTTCACTTCCATTTCTTTTTGATAATGAATTCTTCAACTCTTATTGTATTGAAACTTCTTAGTATATCAAATGGTGACTTGGAGAAAGACAGGTTATGCCTGTCTGGACACTTTCACTATGCGAGAGTATGTGTCTCCGCCAAGTACCAAGAAATGGATATGCAATTGTTGAGGGGGAGTCTTTGTTGTCTAAGAAGAAAACTTTTCTGATTTCCAAAATCTATGTATCTTTATTTTGATGAAAAGTGGTTGAAATCATCATCTCAGGGGGAGCTAGAAAATTCACAAGTCATAACTTTGCAAAATTCAACTTTTCTTGAATCTCATCAATTTCTTGCATGATGTCATCATTTAGAAGTCTAGAGTCTCAAAATGAACCATTGAGTGATCTATTATATATTTTTTTAATCAACTTTCAACTATATCTCTCAACCCACAGAAATTCAGATCTCTTCCTAGACTAAACATCAACTTGTGCCTTGAAATTAAAACATTTCCTTGTTTGCAACTAATGATTGGATGTATTTGATTTCTATCTCACAAACTCTCCAATTTTTTTTAAAAAATCCAACAGAGCAATGGCACTTGTGCTGAGAAATTGCACACCTTCACAATGAATGAAGTGCCATGTATGTCATGAGGCACTCTTGCTAACTCTGTTCAAAGGGGGATCAAAATAAAAATAAATTCAAAAGAAAAGCAAAATGTGCTATGCTTTTTGATGATGACTGAGTAACTGGAAATATTGGCGTCTAAAAAACGTATATTTTCATGTCAAAAGGCCATCATTTACCCCTTTGAGACTTGACAATGACTAAATCTTAAGTATCAGCTGCGAAGGCCACCATTTCTTTAGCTCGCAGAATCTCCAAAGTCACAGGTTTCAAGCATCAGCTGGGTCCTATTCGCTATCTTGGTCTCCCCATCTCTGTGGGCAGGTCAAAAGTTGCAGACTACAAGTATCTTATCGATAAGATTAACATGAAGTTGACCTCTTGGAAATCCAAATTTCTATCTCAAGCAGGAAGGGCGACCCTCATTAATTCGGTTCTTAATTCTATTCCTATTTATACTGCTGCTGCTACTTGCATTCCAAAGGTTGTCATCAGTTACATTGAAAGAGCTTGTGCAATTTTTTCTGGAGTGGCACGGATGGTGTTAATCGGAGACACTAGGTTTCGTGGGATACCATCCATCGTCCTCTTGCTGAAGGTGGTCTGAATATCAAGAGTGTCTGGTTCCTTCAACTAGCTTTGGCCACTAAGAAGCTTTGGAATATCTACAATGGGTCCTCCATGTGGGCCTCTTATGCCAGGAACAGGTTTAAGATTGACCTTCATGCTCCTTTTTAGTTTTCCATCCCTCACGGTATGCCTAAAGCTGTTTTCAGAGTCGCTCATCAAACTGTTCTAACAATTCTCGGTGGATTATTGGTGATGGGAAGAAAGTGGATTTTCTTAGGGACCTCTGGCTTGGGCAGACTTGTCTTTCAAACCTCCTGACTAGTCCTTACGTTGGCACCAAAGCTTCTGTCAGTGATGTTATTAATAATTTTGACCATCCTATTCGCAGGCTTCTTCCCAGTACAAGCTTCCTCGATGGTATCCGCCTGCTCAACTATGATGATACTTGCATTTGGACTGCCTCGTATGATGGCAGTTTTACCACTTCCTCTACGTATAATTTATTAACCATTCATGGTGTTAGGAGAACGGTTCTCATGCGGTTGTGGCATCCTGCTTTCTATAGGCGTGCAGCTCTCTTCTGCTGGAGGATTTTATATAGAGCGGTTTTTGTGGATTCCAGGATTTCTGACCTGGGAATTTCTCTCGCTTCCAAGTGCTCTTGTTGTAGTGCTCCATCATGTGAAGATCTGAATCACCTGTTCATTTCCAGTTAATTGGCTTCTCAGCTTTGGTCCTGGGCTGCGCCTATTCTTAATATCAATATGAATCCTCATGATAATATTACCAGTCGGCTTTGGAGAATCTTGAGCAGTTGCAATCCCACCAATCCCCATGGCTTCATCTCTCTCTACGTCTCCCTGCTCCTCTTATGGGAAATTTGGCGTGCCAGATGTTCAACTCGGTTCGATGGAAAGTTGTACTCTATTCAAGAATAATTTCTAATATCCGCTATATGGTGTCTCTTCCTCTGGAATCATATATCTTTAAGGCAGGATCATGCGACAAGCATCTGATGAATGTGATCTCCTTTGGTTTCGCGCCCAGGATTAAGTCTACGCTTTTAAGCTGATCAGATGGATCCCACCAATTGAAGGGCTGGTTCTTAACGTGGATGGTGCCAGTAAAGGAAATCCTGGTCTTTGTGGAGGCGGCGGCTGTGTTAGGAATAATAATGGTACTCTGTTGATTGCTTTTGCCAATTTCTATGGTTTTAGTTCGAGCTTGGTTGCTGAGTCCGAGCTTTCTGCGATGGCATCCGGTTGGCTTCTCAGCAGGGGTTGCTTATCTCAGAAATCAGATCTGATTCGGCCACTCTCATTGCCTCTCTTAATAGCAAGAAGTGCCCATCGTGGGAGTGCTTACACTGGTGGAGGGAGGCGCTCTCTTTTCTTCATCGCTATAACATTACTTTCAGTCATACTTACAGGCAGGCCAATCAACTTGCAGACGCTTTGGCCAACTTTGCATGCGACTCTGCATCAAATGTTACTTTCTTTTCTGCTTCCTCTTTACCTCATACTTGTAAAGGCCCCTAACTTTGGACCGGTCAGGGGTGCCCTCCATTAGAACTGTTCATTAAGGGGTTGCCCCCCCTCATGCTCCTTCTGTAAGGTCTCCTTCTTTTTATTTATATCCTAGGCCCAGGTGATCGCACTGGTGGAGTGGGTTCATTCTATTCCTGGGAATAGGGTGCACTCTCCTGGTCGCTGACCCTGAGGACCTTTTAAACAAAAAAAAAAAAAGACTAAATCTTAAGTATCCAGGGACTATGGTGTGTAAAAAGCACTAGTACTTGAGTGTAAGAGATTTATATTATTTGATAGTTTGTTAAAAGAACAAAATGTGAACATTATTGGAGATATGTCTAGAAAGAATCATCTTCATTCCTCATCAAGTTGTTCTTTGAGATTGTGTTTTATTTTCACACAATTGCATTTAGTCCAGATGACATCTTTAATTCTTTAAAGTTGAGAAATATGGTAGTTTATAGTTGATTGTTAGATATATTATATCCCTCAATTTCTCATTTTGTTGATTCAAGTCTTGGAATGCTAATATCCTGTTGGAAATTGTTTGAAAAACTTGAATTGTGATGATTTTTTTTGCAAAATATAACAATGAATTTTTAAGCCTCTTAAAAATCCTTGAAATGATAATTCCTCTCATTGTTCATCATTCTAAAGATGTTCCAAATTTCTCAAAAATCTCCTCTAAAAAATTCAACTTTTTCTTCTAAGGCCGTGTCGACACCGTCCCATCCTGTGTCGACACACTTTCGGTCAGGTCGACACAACCTTCATCCTGTGTCGACACTAACCCCTTGCCTGATTATTTTTCAAACCGTTTGGTACATGATAAGCCATCCTTGTTCCTGCGGGGCAGTACACCACTGCACCCCTTTTAGGCATCAGGTCGACCCGACGGCCAAATTCTCATCGTTTCCGGCAAGAAATCTTCACCATTTCACTCTAACTCTCATCCTCTTTCCATCACCTCTCCAATCTTCCATCTCCTCTCCGAATTCCACTCTTCTTTGCACCATGGTTAGGAAGTTGGGTCCCCCCCGTGGCGCAAGGTCCAGTGCCTCTTCAAGGCCGATTCCGGCAGTCAGAGCCCATGCCCAATCTGAAAGAAGATCTAAGAGAAGGAATGATCCTGCCGAGCAACCAGGATCCTCTTCAGCATCTCAAAGGGCAGCCAAGAGAGGTAGAGCCTCATCTTCAGGCAGAGGTAGTAGTCCTCCAAACCCTAGAACATAAATTCTGGGCGATTCTTCTGAAAACCCTGAGGAATCATCTTCCTCTTCTTCTGAGTCTTCTGAGTCTCAAGAGGATATTCCCTCAGAGTCAGTCAGTGCAGCCAAGTTAATTCTGAAGCCCTAAATTCTAGACCTATCAGATATTCAGCTAGCAGACTCTTTTCCAGAAATTCAAACCTATTTCTCCTTTCAATCTTGGATACCATTTATCTCTGAGTTTCAAGTCTGTTATCCAAGACTAGTTAGAGAATTCTACAAGAACCTCACCTGCACAGATGAGGGTATGCATCCAAAGTTAAAGGAATAGCCATAGATATGCCAACTGAAAAAGCAGCCTCCATTTTCAAAGTGCCAGATGAGGGGGCAGATTATCATGAATTTGAATTTGATCTTCATGAAGCCTATTCATCTTGACAGGCCTTCCTGCAGATGCATCAGATCCAAACAGACCTATGTAACCAGGTTCAATGCCAATTCATTTCCTCTTGTGTTAAGGGTCATCCACCACATATTGACCACCATAATTACTCCTCAAGGTGGTGGAAGGGATAGGTTGACAGACATTCAGAGGTTCATCCTTTATTGCATGGTGAAAGACATAAAAATCAACCTCCATGTAATTCTCTATCAAATCATATCTGAAACAACAGGAAAGACCTAAAGAGATCACTTCCTTATGGAGCACATCTGACCTCAGTGTTCCAGCACTTTGGGTGCCCTTGGAGAATGAGAAGTCCCAATCTATTCCCAAGTCCAACATCTACACCTTAAGAATATCCAGAAGTTTATGGGATTTAGATTGGAGGGCAATCAAATTAGAAGAGGGCCAGTTGTGGTTGAGGCCCCTCAAGCTCAGGAGGAACAGCCTCAAGATCAAGGGGAACAGCCCCAAGCTCAGGAGGACCAGCCACAGGTTCAAGGGGATCAGCCCCAAGCACAAGAGGAACAGCCTCCAGCTGAAGGGGACCAGCCCCTAGGTCAGGAGGATCAGCCTCCTGTGAATGAGGATCAGCCTCAAGTTCCTACTGAAGGTGAAATTCCAGTTCATGCCCCTCTCTCACCTCAATTTCAACCCTCCTTCATTCACTCTGAATCTCCACAACCCTCATTCCAACCATCCACATCCTCTGGTGGGCCTTCTGTTTCACCAGAGTTGTTCTCCTTCCTCAATGAAAAATTTGAAACCTTAAACTCCTCCATTCAAACCATGTCCACATCATTTGAGTTGAGGATTCAAGACTGGAGAACACAGTATCTGCCAAGTTCATAGAACAGAAAGCTGCTTCAGACTATGCAGCTCAAAGGTTCAATAGATTAATTGGAACAATGGCAGATGCCTCACTAGAGCTGAAGGAGCACCAGCAGAAGCTAGAAAAGTACTTCAGGGAATTTTGGCAAATTCCCAAGCAGATGTCTTCAACACTACTCAGACATTGCATGAGATTTCCAGCACAAGACTGTCCTTTGCTCATTTTGTGGATGATCTGGAAAGTATGAGGAACTTCAATGAGCACATTGACAAGCAGTTATCTGATTTGACAAAGGAATTTAAGATAATGCAAAGACCTAGTTGGTCAGCTGGATCTTCATCATCTTCACAACCCATTGCAGCCGATCTAGCCAGAATTCAGTCCACCTTAATAGAAAACTCAGATAGAATGGAGCACTACTTGCATACAAGACTGACATCCATTCAAGAGCAAATGAAGTCCAGCATGACTTCAATGGAGAAGAGATTGTCAGACATAGAGACCATTCTTGTTCCAATTCCTCCTCCCTCCTCCTCCATCTTCTACTTAATGTAAATCTTGCTTTGATGATGTCAAAGGGGGAGAAGAAAGAAAGAACAAATGTTTGTAATCTTTTGGAATGATTGTAATGGTTCTCTCTTGTTGAATGAAATGAAATGTTTTGCTTGGCTTGAATGATTTTCTCAATTGTGTATTTAATGTGATTGAAAATCTTTTTGTGAATGGGATTGAATGATTCTTGTCAAGTTGTTGACTGCTTCGTGTACCAATTCTCATTTCAGTAACATTGTGTTCCACAAGTACAACATCATCTGTTTACTAAAACATATCAAAAGGTCTTTGACAAGTTTAAAACAAAAGAAAATAACAATGTGAATAACAAAAATTGCTTAAAATCACACTTCATCAAAACCTCATTGTCATATGGATTTAATGTTGTCATCATCAACAGGGGGAGATTGTTGGGTTGAATGCATATTCATATCATTTCCTCCTATTTTGATGATGACAAGGGTAATTTTTAAAGCAATTTAATGAAACATGTCAAAAATATCATACCTGAACATTTATCATTGTACTCATAATACAACATTTACTAATGATATATGTGTTTTAATTTTCAGGTACAAACACCTTTTTACAAAAGAAGTGTCGACACACCCCTCAATGGTGTCGACACATCACCTCAGTCTCAAGGCAAAAAGCTGAAGAATTGCCTAGACTGTGTCTACACATGTCAATAGGTGTCGACACGATTGGCAGATTCTAGGAATAAGTGACCCAGGTCGACACCCTCCAGAGCAGGTCTACACTGGACCCAGTTCCCAGAACAGCCAGTTTGCAGAATTGGGACAGCAGTCGACACACTCTCAGAGCAGGTCACACTAGACACAGTTCCCAGAACAGCTAGTTTGCAGATTTGGGACAGCAGGTCGACACACTCTCAGAGCAGGTCGACACGGGACCTTCTTTCCAAACATCAGTTCTCATATTTGGGACATGTGGTCGACACCACCACCAGGGCAGTCGACACACTACGGAAAGTTTGCAACTTAAAGTGGATGGCTGCCACGTGTCAGCCCAGCCGATGGGGAATCAACCTAGGATCGTGTGCCCTTATACCTAAAGGGTATCTTTGGACTCTTTTGGGTATAAAGGCCCTCTATTGCCCTCCATCCAAAAGAGAGACCCAACAAAGCTCTTAGAGCCTCCTGGAAGTTTCCTGGCGGCTACAAGAGGTTTTCTCCCTCCTCTGCTCTATGAGTGCTTCCAGAAGACCAATTCTCACCAATTCAAGTGTGAGATTGGGAGTGTGATTCTTGAAGAAACCTCTGAAGCATCCCAAGAAGCAGATCCTGTAGAAGCCTTCGTTGAGAAGAACTCAAGGAAGATCCAACAACTCAAAGTGCAGAGCATCGTTTTGGACTTCAAGACTGCAAGCCTCTTCCATCCAAGCTTCTACAAGGAGTACACTTGAAGAACGAAGCTATTTATACAATTCACTGTACTTCTGTTCTTCTGAGATATCTTTTGAGATTATGCCCGTGCTTCTGCATAGCTCTCATTAGTGCTCTCATTTTCGACTAGATCTGTGCTAGAAGGTCTATGTCTTGAGTGGTGTCTAGCAACCATTGTGTGAGCATTGTGCTCAAGTTGTGTGAGCATTGTGCTCAGGTTGTTGTGAGCCGTCGTGCTCCGTTTGAGTTGTCTAACTCAAAGTTGTGTTGCAGCATTCTTGCTCAGTGGTTCTAGAGTAGTCTTGGTCTAGAAGTTGTGTGAGTTTGTAAGCTCTCAAGTGTTGGAGTTGTCAGGCTCCAGTGGGTGTGTACCCGTTGTTTTAGTGAATCCTCCAGGGTGTGAGGGGTGGATGCAGGAATCACTTGGGTGATTTCCGAACCACCTAAAATCCTTGTGCACTTGTCTTCTGTGGTTTGATTTCATTATCCGTTAGAGGCTTGCATAGGATCGTTTAAAGTTCACTTAATCAACTGATTTCATATCTATTTTTACCAACTCACTCAAATCTCATCAGATCTGTGGTTTTTCACTGATAAAATTGCCTCTGATTCAAAAGTGTTTTTAACTGTTTAAGCTTCCGCAGAAAGTGGCATAGATCTATTCATCCCCCCCCCTAGATCTTATCCACACCTTTTCCTCGATCCTTCATAAACTTCATAATGAGACTCAGGCCACATTAGGAGTGAGACTTTTTGGAATGTGACCCCCGCAGTCTAGATGAGGTTCTTAGCACAGCAAGGTTTGCGGCCTCTTCAGCTAGCGAGACCCAAGGTACACTACAATAACACCATGGCGGAAATTTGTGTTGGACAAAGGAAGGAAGGTGCCTCAATGCGGCGCAAGGACCATCGGATTAAGAATGTCTGAGGTGAAGAAATTTGATCCCCGAGGTGCTACAGCATCGGCAATAAGGAGCCAGTAGCAGAACACCACATTAGCTAAGGAGATGAGGACTACATTTTATTCTGAAGATGGCATCAACGATGTCACCCACAGGTACTCGATTTGATCTTCGAGGACGAAGATCTTTTTTCAAGGGGGGGGGGAAGTGATACCCAAAATTCATTCATTTTATATTATGCATGTTATTTGCCTGTTTATGTACATAGTGTATGTATTAAATGTGCATATTTCAATTTCTAAATTTCTCATATGCATTTGTAAGTATATATATACATTATTTTTTGTGAATGTAAGTAAGTAACTAATCTTGTACGTGTTGTACACATTTAGAAACCATACATAGTATATTTAAGTAATGTGTGCATTCAAATATGTGAATTTTGATATACATCTTATAGGTATATATGAGTTTATTTTATTGCATGTAATGTGTATATAAGTACATATTGTATTTATTTATTTCATGTACATATATGTACTATGCTGTGTAGATGTGTACATATATATATATATATTATAATATATATTATATATATATATAATATATATAATTGTATGTATATGTCAATTCAAGTGTGCGTATGCAATTGATTATTTTCATATAGACTATTCTTATTTAACTTATTGCATATTGCATCTTAATAATACCGTGCGTACACTATCCTAACCATTGAGTGCATATTATACTAGTTACTCCATGGATATTGTGTGTAAATATATGTTGTACATATGTATATATGTATGTTATCATATGCATGTGATGTCTATCTAATTCTATACACATTAAGTTGTCTACAATATATATGGTACCTAAATAATATTGTGCATATGATAGGTAAGTATTGTTATATACCTCATAAGTGCATGTGAGTTATTTTTTGTACATGTATATCTTTAAGTGTCCATGCATTATCTTGCTATTGATGTACATGTTATATCATTCCATGCATATTGTATGCACTATCATGTGTATATGTATACATGCATATGTTAATCTTGTTCAAAAGGATATCTATCTATTTTCTAAGCATGTTAAATTATTCATGATGTGTGTGGTACTTAAATATAAGTGTATAGCGTATGTATCTAAATGGTGTGTAATGCATGTATTTATATGGATGTATATTTATTTATTTCTGTGCACCTTTAGTTGTTGTAATGTAATTTTATATTTATTTTAGTGTACTGTTTATTTCTAGCCAAGGACACAGTTGGCGGCCCACAGTCTGCCGCTGACTGTATGCCAGTGATTAGCGTCCAGATCGATGGATGCCAACCACAATGTTGGCGGCACCATGGCTAGATGCCAACCACATGTTGACTCCACCAGATGTTGACGACAAGTTTCCTGCTGTGTAATGATTCCAGGTTTGGTAACGCTCGCGTTTGGTCCAGTTTCAGTTTAGGAAAGTCTTGTGTAACCGAAGTCAACCAACCCTAGTGTGTACCCAACCTGCCCAGCCTTATAAAAACACCCTATTCTGGCCGCGCCAAGTCTTTTTGGGTGATGGGAGAAGCTAGGGTTCTTGTGGAGAAAAGCTGAACTTTAAAGACTTCGATCCGGCGACTGGAGGAGTTTCCTGAAGATCTACACCAACTGGAGAATAGTCCCAACATCAAGGAGGCATCCCCAACTCTGAGGATCAACCCACAGCAACTGAAGGACCGGATCTAAGGAGTTTTCGAGCAACTTCTTGGCAGGGCCGAGGAGGGCTTCACCGAAAAAGTTTGATCTTCTAGGATTTTATTAGAGGCAAGTAACCTATGTATATCATCATGTACATGTCCCCTTAGGTCCCAGCATTTTCTGGATTTTTCCTCGTGTCCTGGACCTCCATTTTCCCCGTGCATGTGAGTGCTGTATGTGTAGTCTACTATCTGGAGGTTGGCGGCAACATCCTGTGCGCCAAGATCATGTTTTGGAGGAAAGGGATTTTGCATTGACTCAGTAGCGGCCAACACCGTGCCGCCAATTCCTCAGTGTTCTAAAACTGTTGTTTGATCTTCTTTAAGATATTAATTGATTTTCGGGTATGAGTGATGCTGTAAATTTAATGTGGGGTCAGAGGTGATCATAGGTCATGTCATGAGTTATACTGAATTTTCATGATTTGTGTTAATTATTAAATTCTGATAATTAAACTGTGAGCATGAAATGACCATGTTTAATCTGTGTATAGGTCAGTTTGTGAGTTAGGTTTACATGAATTTTTTGCATCATGTGATGATTGTATTTACGCATTGGCACTATTATATTGACTGTTATACAGTAATTCCTACTTAAGAGAAATTAGTGAGAAATGCACCTATATGTAGTTTTTAATTGTTATCATATAATTACTGTTCAAGAAATCTGTAAATTGAGAATATGCTATATTTTTACTATTTTTATGCTGTTATAAAAATTTCATGATGTTTTTGATGACAGTAGGTGCTTTTATGTTTTAAATGATAAAATGGCCATGTTTAGCATGTTAGGTTTAATTATGTGTAAATCAAGGGTTAACAGCATGTTTAATATCTTGTTTTAGGTTGTTTATCATTGTTAAACAGTAGATGAATTCTATAAAGTGAAATGTAAATGTTATGCAAGTGTATGAAAGGGATTAAAGTGTGTATATTAACATGAGTAAAATGTGACGAAGTAATGTGATTATGTAAAATTTGGCCAAGAGTGACACTACTACCATAGGGTCCGAGAGCCGTACCATAGAAAGTCCCTATAGAAGCTCACGTATGTACATAAATCCTAAGGGCATTAGGATGAATCCTGGAGGTGGATAGGTCCACTAGTTAGGGTGGAGAGGCTTCCCCAGTTCTATCAGTTACCAAGATTTATCACCGCTTGCCTAGGTGACGAATAAGTGATATTGAGTGTATGCTATGTGCTAAATTCTCCTCAAGTTGGTAGTTAGGACTATGGCAACTTAAGAAATAAAATGTGAATAAAGTAAGTGACATGTGAATATGGCACGTGGTAAGGCCCATGATGCACGTGGTAAGTGCCCATGATACAAGTGGTAAGTGCAATGATGTGACATGTGATAAATGCAGTGCAAGAGAAAATATGTGAAAAAGTGTGAAATAATATAAGTGTAAGGCCCTCGAATTTTGTCGCATTATTGTATTGCATGTAAATAATTCATGTTGTGTATATAAAATATCTACGTGAGTACTAGTTAGTATACTTATGTATGCATGTGTATAATAGTATAATAATGTATGAATGGTATGATGGTAGTGTGTACATGATAGCGTATACATATGGCACATATATAGGTATAAGATGTGCATGTTTTGGAGTTCTGGCCGAAGTCCAGATTGGCGTCAATATCAATGGACGCTTGAGTTGAGTAGGCGTCAACCCTATGAACGCCAACACTAATTCCAGCGTCCAGCGATGTGGACGCCAACTTCTCTGACCTGCATGCGTTGCAGAGCCCAGAATTCCGAGAGCAAACTAGCTCACCCATTGGGGAGCTGTCCCCAACGGCTCTGAGCCTTTCCCAACACCATTTCGGGGTCCCTAAACCCCTCAGCTTTAAACCAACTCCTCCTGCACCAGAAAACCCCTCTTGACTCTTTGCAAAGAGGAGAGGAAACCCTAGTTCGGAGCTGTGCAAAGACTGAGCTATGGAGACTTCAATCCGGCGATCCACGGCTTCATCCAGCGTTCTTTTACAACTGGAGGCTAGAGGGAACCAAGGAGAAGGCTTCCCCACCACGCTTAGCACCTGCATCGACCAAGAACTCGGAAGAGTGGTGTTTTGGAGGCTTCTTGGGACTGCCCAAGGAGAGCTTCTCCAGCCATTTAGATCACTTTGGAGTTTTTACAAGAGGCAAGTACCCTACCCATAACGTCCTTGTATGTGTCTAGGATGGTTTTACTATTTTTATGTATTTTCCCTCGTGTCCTAGACCCCCAAATTCACCCCATCTTTGGAGCTCGGGTATATGTTTTGCACAGACCTGACCTTAACGACAATATCCCTTGCCGCTAAGATCATGCTTAGCGTCCATGGATTATGCCGCTAACATTACATTAGCGGCCATAGCTTACTGCTAAGTTCATTTGAGCAGAACAGCAAGTTGTTCTGCCCCTCTATATGATTAATTTCGATATGTTTCACAATGAGTATATAATGTAATCTCTTATATGCTATGTTTACTAGCTAATGTGATGGATGGGAATGTGAATGTACTCTTATTTCGTGGATGGTAGAGCTTATTTACATATTTGAAAGCATTGGAAGAGTGTTCATGTGTATGTTCTCACCATTATCCTGATAATCTGTGGTAAAATCATGTTGCCTTAATTTTGTTAGACCAAGTATGTACCACCCTGTCTGTGCTCTGAATTTCTGGAATTTTCCATGCTTATATGATTTATTGAATTTTCTGTTTTGAAAATAGAAATCATGCGTAGGTCACGATAAATCTTCGTAAATTGTGTATTGCCCAATAAATTTGGGAATAAATCATGTGACTCTATGCATGCTAGGGCTCAGACAGTGAGTTGTTAAAACTTGTGATTGTTATTCAACTCCATGCTAAAAATTGTGAATAGCATGTAAATTGATGTCAGATTTTCTTTAATTACGTTTTAAGTTAGAAAAAAATCTAAAAATTTGCATGTGGATCCTAAACCCGAAATCAGCTAGTGGTTAAAATTTCAGGTCATTTGGACCAGTATATGATGCAATATGGATTTTTCATGTAAAATGTGAAACTAATGCATGCCTTGTAAAATGATTTGATTTTGTATATAGCAACCTGATTAGTGAATTTTCCTGAGTGCTAAATTCTGTAATTGTAGTGCCATGTTAGGAAAAAAAAAACAGAGAAGTTTGCATGTGAGTGAGAAAGTGAATGAAATGAGAGTGACATGTGTAAACCTATGTGTTAAAATCGGTAAAAATGTGTAATGTGTAAATTGTGCCAAGTGTGACATTGCTTCCACAGAGGGCAGTGGAACCGTATCAGGGAAAAGTCCCCTGAGAAGGTTCAATGTGTAGTGACCCTAAGGGCATTAGGGGGAAATCCTGGAGGTGGACAAGTACCACTGGTTAGGGTGGAGACTTGTTCTCCCGGTCTGCGCAGTCCAAGAGTCGTCATTGTATTGCCTAGATGGCGTCTATGTGATGTGATGTGTTGTGTCCTTCTTTGGTGGTTTGGACTATGTGTCACGGCACTAAATGTGAATGTGTAAATGTGTATGTGTTCATGTGAAAAATGTGAATGTGAACAATGTGTAAAAGTGCATGTGTAAAGTGTGAATTATGCGAATTTGAAATTGTGTAAAAATGTGAAACCAAATGTGAGGATGTGAGTTTGTAATCCATGTTATGACAATCTGAAATCATGCTTAAACAGTAGCTTTACTATGTTATGATCATGTTTATGTATGCAAAATGCCTAGAATCCATGCTAGGGATAATTGTTAAGCATATATGAACAACTTCCATGCTTGATTGTTCAGATGTTGTGATTTAAATCGTTGTTGTAGTTCTCATGGGTTAGATTATGGTTGCTAAAGCATGTAAAACCAGCAAGTTTAAAGCATGTAAAATGGTTATGTATATGTGTAGGAATGTGTAGATTCCATGTTAGGTATGTTTCCTTTCATGCATGTTCGGAAATTTATGTTAATGGCTTTCATGTCTTAGTTGGTTGAAGGTAGATTCTTATGTGAGAAATGAATAGAAAGCATGTGATAGGTGATCCTATTTCTGCAAATCTGAAAGCATAGTCCATGTGTTTAGATTGTAGATTCACCATGACAGGTTGTAAAATTCAATGTCTAGCATGCTACATGTTGTGTCTTATGAATGTGTATGTGGAACCTACTATGATATGTGCATGTGCGGTATGTGTAGAAGTACTTGCAGAGTCTTTTAGACTCACTACTTGCTTCGGCGTACAGGTGTAGTTGGTGACGAGACACTTGTGGAGGAGACGTTGGAGACCGACTCCGAGCGGGGATTAGAGTGTTGCTGGAGTACTTATGACTTTTGTGATTTTCATAGTATGTAAATTGAACATTGTATTATCTTTATCATGGAAGAGTGTATAAGTGTGGACATCTATGAATTTGATTTTCAGCAATTTAAAGTATGTGGACTTTTAGTTCTCTAAATGTTATCAAATCATGTATGTTAAATGTGGATGATGAATGAATGAAGACAGTGGTTCTTTTACTTCCGCTACTCTGTTCTTATATTCACGTGTATCTCAGCTGAACGTCATTGTTGGGTAAATGTCCCACTGTGATGACGCTTGCTATACCGACGTGGGTTGGTATAACCGTACCGGTATAATGAGGGTCCTCGCAGAGATTGGTATCAGAGCGACCGGTTGAGATTGCACATGAATATACATAAGTCATCATCTTCATTACATGCTAAGTCTACATAAGTATGTCCACATGTGTAGAATTGATTAATAATGAATGAAAAATAGATAAAAAATGGTTAGAAAACTTAGTATCCTAGCTCTAATAGTGGCTGAAATTTATTACAGCCATGGGTTCGAGAGGTAGGCGTGGCGGAGCGCCGGCCTGTGAGGACGAGCCGCGACGTGACGAGCGGGCGGAGCAGCAGGCCCCGGCACCGCAAGGCCCTGTACTTCCCCCATCGCCACCTATGGATTATGGAGTATTCATGCAAGGTCTGGTGCAAGCCATGCAGACGCAGGCTCATACCCAGGCAGCACTCCAGGCTCAGTTGGAGGCTCAGGTTAGACTAATAAAATGAATTTAGCTTTTATTTGATTGTGCGATATTATGTTGATTGTGTATTGTTTGTTGTGATGTAGCAGGCTCAAGTACCAGCTCAGGACCATGGTGGACCTTCTACCATGGAGAGATTCAAGAGGATGCTGCCACCCTCTTTTAAGGGGGAGAGCGATCCTTTGTTGGCTGAAAGCTGGATGAGGGAGATAGAAAAATCTTCCGAGCCATCAGGTGTGCAGATGAGGATAAGGTTACATTGGCCACCTACATGCTACAGGTATGCTTTAGTTTATATGCTTGTATGTTTGTTAAGCTAGATTTGTTTAGATGGTGCTTATGAGCGGTGTACTGCAGGAAAGAGCTGATGTATGGTGGGCTTCATTGCTGCGTACCCGATTTGAGGACGGAGCTATCGACGTTGCTTGGGACGAGTTCGTGAGGCTCTTTCAGGCCAAGTTCGTCCCCGAGCATGTGCAAGATCGGATGGAGCAGGAATTCCTATCTTTGGCTCAAGGCTCCATGACTGTGCTGGAATATGAGGCAAGATTTTCTGAACTCTCTAAATATGCACCTCATATCGTGGCAGACGAGCGCAGGAAGACAAAGAAGTTCGTGATGGGACTCAAGCCATCACTGCAGACGAGACTCGTGGCATTTGACCACCGCACGTTGGACGAGGCCCTCAGTGCTGCTTGTAGGCAGGAGGGAGAGATGGAGCAATACCTGGAAGAAAAGAAAGCTTCACAGAAGAGGCCAGCAGCGACTTTCCAATGGCAAGACAAGAAGAAAGTAGTGTACCAGACACCGCAGCGATCCGTGGCAGTCGGCAGTTCTCAGGTACCCTCTGTACGTTCCCCTGGTGTGAAGAAAGAGTGTCCCCACTGTGGGAAGACACATGGTGGTACCGAATGTTGGATGATTACGGGCAAGTGCTTGAAGTGTGGAAGCAGCGATCATAAAATCAAGGATTGCCCAAGACTTCAGCAGGGAGTCCAGCGCGGAGCGCCAGCCCCAGCGGTAGCGGCAGTAGCGCCAGCTACAGGATGACCAGGAAGGCCTCGAGCCCAAGCTCGAGTGTTTGCTTTAGCTCGCGAGGACGCCGAGCAGGCGGAGCATGTCACCGAAGGTATGGTTTTGCTTTTAGGTGTGCACACTCGGGTTTTGTTTGATACAGGTGCTACTCACTCGTTCATTTCTGAGCGATTCGCTAGGCTGTTAGCCCTAGAGTCAGGTATAGAGTCTGAGGATTTAGAGGTCCCTTTGTCTGTGCACACCCCTGCGGGTACGGTATCGACTAGGAAGTGCATTCCATCGTTACCTGTGTGCATTGAGGATAGAATCCTAGATGGGTGTTTCTTCTTGCTAAAGATGAAGGACTATGAAGCTATTCTTGGTCTGGATTGGCTAGAGGAGCACTATGCATTAGTGGATTGTCGCCGGAAGAGGATTGTTTTCCGCATTCCTGGTGAGGATGAGTTCTCTCATCCCTTGCCAAGGAACGTGGCGGGAAAGTTAGTCATCTCTGCCATGAAGGCGATGCGCATGGTGAACAAGGGTTGTGACGCTTTTCTTGCCAGCGTGGTATTAGTGCCAGAGGCTGATGAGTCACCTACTCTTGCAGAGATTGAGGTAGTGCAGGATTTTCCAGACGTCTTTTCTGATGATTTGTCTGGTTTGCCACCGGATAGAGAGATTGAGTTTACCATAGAGTTGCTACCGGGCACCTCTCCTATCTCGAAGGCTCCATATCGGATGGCACCTGCGGAGTTAGCCGAGTTGAGGAGGCAGTTGTAAGAGTTGCTTGATAAGGGATTTATTCGCCATAGTGTTTCCCCTTGGGGCGCACCTATATTGTTCGTCAAGAAGAAAGACGGGTCACTTAGGTTATGTATTGACTACAGGAAGCTGAACCAAGTGACTGTGAAGAACAGGTTTCCCTTACCTCGTATTGATGATTTGTTTGACCAGTTACGGGAGGCATCAGTCTTTTCTAAGATTGATTTGCGATCTGGTTATCATCAGTTGAGGATTCAGAGTGAGGATGTGTCCAAGACGGTGTTTAGAACCCGTTATGGACATTATGAGTTTTTGGTCCTTCCTTTTGGATTGACCAATGCCCCTACAGCGTTCATGGATCTCATGAACAGGGTGTTTAGGCCTTATCTAGATAGCTTTGTCGTAGTGTTTATTGATGATGTGTTGGTTTACTCTCCGGATGAGGCCACGCACCGTCAGCATTTGAGGTTAGTGTTAGAGGTTCTTCGTGAGCACAAGCTGTACGCTAAGTTCAGCAAGTGCGATTTTTGGTTGCGCGAGGTTCATTTCCTCGGGCATGTTATCTCCGGTGCTGGTGTTGCAGTGGATCCAGCAAAGGTCCAGGCAGTTATGGATTGGGAGGTTCCCAAGACCCCTTCGGAGATTCGTAGTTTTATTGGTTTAGCTGGTTACTATCGGCGATTTATTGAGGGATTTTCATCCATCGCCGCCCCTTTGACTCAGCTTACCAGAAAGGGAGTGAAGTTTGTTTGGTCTGAGAAGTGTGAGAGTAGTTTTCAATTATTGAAGACTAAGCTCACGATAGCCCTGGTGTTAGTCTTACCGAGCGGTGTAGAGGGTTTTGCTATCTATACGGATGCATCTCGGATTGGGTTAGGCTGTGTGCTAATGCAGCAGGAAAGGGTAGTAGCTTATGCTTCTCGTCAGTTGAAGGAGCATGAGAAGAACTATCCGACTCATGACTTGGAGCTCTCAGCAGTGGTTCATGCACTAAAGATCTGGAGGCACTATCTTTATGGTGTCAGATTTGAGGTGTTTACCGACCACAAGAGCTTGAAGTATCTTTTCTCCCAAAAGGAATTAAACCTGAGGCAGAGGAGATGGATTGAGTTCTTGAAGGACTATGACTTCGACCTTCAGTATCACCTTGGAAATGCGAATGTTGTAGCGGATGCTCTGAGTAGAAAGAGGCCATCTCTCCAGCAGGATTGGAAGATGTTGGAAGATGCGGCTTGCGCGTTGACTGAGTTAGAGCCATCGCTATGCCAGGCTTTTGTAGCTCAGTTATCTCTTAGGTCCTCGGTTTTGGATGAGGTGATCGAGCAACAGGGAGCCGACCCTAGACTCTTAGAGTTAGTGGGCAAGGCGGGCATTGCTCGTGATGAGGACGGTGTGATTAGATTTCAGCACCGTGTTTGTGTCCCCGATTTAGTAGATGTCTGTGAGCATGTGTTAGCGGAGGCTCATAGATCGTGATTCTCTATTCATCCGGGTAACACGAAGATGTATCAGAATTTGAAGAGATCATTTTGGTGGTCCGGCATGAAGAAGGATGTAGCGGATTATGTGTCTAGGTGTTTAGTGTGTCAGCAAGTGAAGGTCGAGCGGCAGCGACCATCTGGCCTTATGCAGAGGATGGATATCCCAGTATGAAAGTGGGAAGCTGTCACTATGGACTTGTTTCGGGTTTGCCTCGATCTAGAAGGGGCAATGACTCGATTTGGGTAGTTGTAGATAGATTCTCGAAGACTGCTCATTTCTTGCCTATGAAGAAGAAGCAGTCAGTAGAGAGTTTAGCTAGATTGTATGTTAGTAGTGTCATTTGATTGCATGGTGTGCCGAAGTCGATCATTTCGGATCGAGATCCGAGATTTACTTCGAGGTTGTGGAAGGGTCTTTAGGATGCTTTAGGTGCGGAGCTAAAGCTCAGTTCGGCGTTTCATCCCCAGACTGATGGACAGTCCGAAAGGACTATCCAGACGCTCGAGGATATGTTGAGAGCGTGTGTGCTGGATTGGAAGGATGATTGGGAGCGTCATTTACCTCTAGTGGAGTTCGCATACAACAACAGCTTTCATGCCAGTATTGGTATGGCTCCATTTGAGGTGTTGTATGGTAGGCCCTGCAGATCTCCATTATGTTGGGAGGAGACTGGTGATAGGCAGTTGATCGGTCCGGAGTTAGTTCAGGAGACTTCGGATAAGGTCCAGCTTATCAGGAAGAGGCTTGTTGCGGCTCAGGATAGGCAGAAGAGCTATGCCGACAACAGGAGGAAGGATCTTGAGTTCGAGGTTGGCGATCATGTCTTCTTGAAGATATCGCCTACTCGAGGAGTTGTCAGATTTGGCAGGCATAGTATGTTGAGCCCTAGATTCATTGGCCCATATGAGATTCTCAGACGTTTGGGCAGCATGGCATATGAGCTAGCATTACCCCCAGCTTTGGCTAGTGTTCATCCTGTATTCCACGTTTCGATGCTCAGGAAGTATGTCCGAGATCCGTCTTATGTGATTAGTCATGAGCCAGTGGAGATTCAGCCAGATCTGTCGTATGTCGAGCAACCAGTAGCTATTCTTGACTGGAAGGTTCAGCATCTCCGGAACAAGAGTATTGCGTCGGTGAAAGTTCTCTGGCAGAACTTCTCACGAGAAGAGGCTACTTGGGAGCTTGAGGATGTGATGAAGAAGAAGTATCCCCTTTTATTTGAGTAGCGTCGTTCTAACTTCGAGGACGAAGTTTCTTTTAAGAGGGAGAGGGTGTAAGGCCCTCGAATTTTGTCGCATTATTGTATTGCATGTAAATAATTCATGTTGTGTATGTAAATATCTACGTGAGTACTAGTTAGTATACTTATGTATGCATGTGTATAATTAGTATAAATAATGTATGAATGGTATGATGGTAGTGTGTACATGATAGCGTATACATATGGCACATATATAGGTATATGATGTGCATGGTTTCTGCATGTTTTGGAGTTCTGGCCGAAGGCCAGATTGGCGTCAATATCAATGGATGCTTGAGTTGAGTAGGCGTCAACCCCATGGACGCCAACACTAATTCCAGCGTCCAGCGATGTGGACGCCAACTTCTCTGACCTGCATGCGTTGCAGAGCCCAGAATTCCGGGAGCAAGCTAGCTCACCCATTGGGGAGCTGTCCCCAATGGCTCTGAGCCTTTCCCATCACCACTCCGGGGTCCCTAAACCCCTCTGCTTTAAACCAACTCCTCCTGCACAAGAAAACCCCTCTTGACTCTTTGCAAAGAGGAGAGAAAACCCTAGTTCGGAGCTGTGCAAAGACTCAGCTTTGGAGGCTTCAATCCGGCGATCCAAGGCTTCATCTGGCGTTCTTTTGCAACTGGAGGCTAGAGGGAACCAAGGAGAAGGCTTCCCCACCACTGGCTTAGCACCTGCATCGACCAAGAACCCGGAAGAGTGGTGTTTTGGAAGCTTCTTGGGACTGCCCAAGGAGAGCTTCTCCGGCCATTTAGATCCCTTTGGAGTTTTTACAAGAGGCAAGTACCCTACCCATAACGTCCCTGTATGTGTCTAGGATGGTTTTACTATTTTTATGTATTTTTCCTCGTGTCCTAGACCCCCAAATTCACCCCATCTTTGGAGCTCGAGTTTGTTTTTTGCACAGACCTGACCTTAACGGCAATATCCCTTGCCGCTAAGATCATGCTTAGCGTCCATCGATTATGCCGCTAACATTACATTAGCAGCCATAGTTTGTCGCTAAGTTCATCTGAGCAGAACAACAAGCTGTTCTGCCCTTCTATATGATTAATTTCGATATGTTTCACGATGAGGATATAATGTAATCTCTTATATGCTATGTTTACTAGCTAATGTGATGGATGGGAATGTGAATGTACTCTTATTTTGTGGATGGTAGAGCTTATTTACGTATTTGAAAGCATGTGGAAGAGTGTTCATGTGTATGTTCTCACCATTATCCTGATAATCCGTGATAAAATCATGTTGCCTTAATTTTGTTAGACCAAGTATGTGCCACCCTGTCTGTGCTCTGAATTTTTGGAATTGTCCATGCTTATATGATTTATTGAATTTTCTGTTTTGAAAAATAGAAATCATGCGTAGATCACGATAAATCTTCCGTAAATTGTGTATTGCCCAATAAATTCGGGAATAAATCATGTGACTCTATGCATGCTAGGGCTCAGACAGTGAGTTGTTAAAACTTGTGATTGTTATTCAACTCCATGCTAACTTAAATTGTGAATAGCATGTGAATTTGATGTCAGATTTTCTGTAATTACGTTTTAAGCTAGAAAAAAATCTGAAAATTTGCATGTGGGATCCTAAACCCGAAATCAGCTAGTGGTTAAATTTTCAGGTCATTTGGACCAGTATATGATGCAATATGGATTTTCCATGTAAAATGTAAAATTAATGCATACCTTTGTAAAATGATTTGATTTTGTATATAGCAACCTGATTAGTGAATTTTTCTGAGTGCTAAATTCTGTAATTGTAGTGCCATGTTAGGAAAAAAAAACACAGAAGTATGCATGTGAGTGAGAAAGTGAATGAAATGAGAGTGACATGTGTAAACCTATGTGTTAAAATCGGTAAAAATGTGTAATGTGTAAATTGTGCCAAGTGTGACATTGCTTCCACAGAGGGTAGTGGAACTGTATCAGAGAAAAGTCCCCCTGAGAAGGTTCAATGTGTAGTGACCCTAAGGGCATTAGGGGGAAATCCTGGAGGTGGACAAGTACCACTAGTTAGGGTGGAGACTTGTTCTCCCGGTCTGCGCAGTCCAAGAGTCCTCATTGTATTGCCTAGATGGTGTCTATGTGATGTGATGTGTTGTGTCCTTCTTTGGTGGTTTGGACTATGTGTCACGACACTAAATGTGAATGTGTAAATGTGTATGTGTTCATGTGAAAAATGTGAATGTGAACAATGTGTAAAAGTGCATGTGTAAAGTGTGAATTATGCGAATTTGAAATTGTGTAAAAATGTGAAACCAAATGTGAGGATGTGAGTTTGTAATCCATGTTATGACAATCTGAAATCATGCTTAAACAGTAGCTTTACTATGTTATGATCATGTTTATGTATGCAAAATGCCTAGAATCCATGCTAGGGATAATTGTTAAGCATATATGACCAACTTCCATGCTTGATTGTTCACATGTTCTGATTTATATCGTTGTTGTAGTTCTCATGTGTTAGATTATGGTTGCTAAAGCATGTAAAACCAGCATGTTTAAAGCATGTAAAATGGTTATGTATATGTGTAGGAATGTGTAGATTCCATGTTAGGTATGTTTCCTTTCATGCATGTTCGGAAATTTATGTTAATGGCTTTCATGTCTTAGTTGGGTGAAGGTAGATTCTTATGTGAGAAATGAATAGAAAGCATGTGATAGGTGATCCTATTTCTGCAAATCTGAAAGCATAGTCCATGTGTTTAGATTGTAGATTCACCATGACAGGTTGTAAAATTCAATGTCAAGCATGCTACATGTTGTGTCTTATGAATGTGTATGTGGAACCTACTATGATATGTGCATGTGCGGTATGTGTAGAAGTACTTGCGGAGTCTTTTAGACTCATTACTTGCTTCGGCGTACGGGTGTAGTTGGTGACGAGACACTTGTGGAGGAGACGTTGGAGACCGACTCCGAGCACGGGGATTAGAGTGTTGCTGGAGTACTTGTGACTTTTTATGATTTTCATAGTATGTAAATTGAACATTGTATTATCTTTATCATGGAAGAATGTATAAGTGTGGACATCTATGAATTTGATTTTCAGCAATTTAAAGTATGTGGACTTTTAGTTCTCTAAATGTTATCAAATCATGTATGTTAAATGTGGATGATGAATGAATGAAGACAGTGGTTCTTTTACTTCCGCTATTCTGTTCTTATATTCACGTGTATCTCAGCTGAACGTCATTGTTGGGTAAATGTCCCACTGTGATGACGCTTGCTATACCGACGTGGGTTGGTATAACCGTATCGGTATAATGAGGGTCGTCGCAGTAAGGAAGAGTAAATGTTAATGAGAGTGTAAATGCATGTGAGAACCAAGGTAAAACGTATGTATTCATTTTATTTATGTGTTGAATTGTTGAATATAATGTCATGTTGGTATCATGTCATTTAGATTAATATCATCCATATGGTAGAGTAAGTGAATATGTGTATGTAAACATGTAAAGTAATGCAAAGTGGAAAAATGAACATGCAGAATTGTCAAATGAATAAGATGGCATGTGAACAAGTGTAAATCTATGTAATTATGTTTGATTAATGTCAAAACAGCAAGCAAAATGAGATTATGATTATGATAAATACTGGAAATAATGTTTATGTTCCATGATGAAGTTACTATTCATTTAGTATATAGTTTCATGCTTAAATAGTAGATAACTGCCAACCGATTTGGATATGTTTTAAATCTTCAAACCATGATTAATAAAGGTGGTGTAATTGTAATTTATTCATATTAAAACAACAAATGAAATGTGTAAATAAATGAGAAAAGTGCATGTGAAACATGAATAGATATCATGTTAGGTTGCCATCTACTTTATGCTTAACTCTGTGTTCTAATTGGTATAATTGTTCCATGATATGGATAATGCTTAGATTAATAAATCATGTTACAAGATAGGTGTTTAAGAGTTCATATGTTCATGTCATGTATGTATTAATATAATTATGCTTAATTATGCTAGGATGTTTAGTATCATGTTATGTAGTTTATTAAAATGCATGTGCAAGTGACAAGAGAGTATGATAATTTTACATTAAAAACAGCAAGTTAAATGTGTGATAAATGATATAATTGCAAGAGAAATTGGTTAGATACCATGCTAGGAGTGTTCATTATCTTGTACATAACCTTGTGTTTTAAATTGGTAAATACTATGCAATGATATGATAAAGATTTGAACCATGTATCATAGGATATATCATGTGTAGAGAACTTGTCTAGGTGTATATTATCTTCCATGATTAATATGAGCATGTGTTAACCAGGAATATGTTTGGGAGAATTATGTGTGTAATTGACCATAAGAAGTGTGTGCCATGTAAATTGTAACGGTTAGAATGATAGCATGTGTTCCTTATTGTTGATAGCTTAATGTATATGAGATATGCGTAAGGTTGATGTTTTAGATTACTTGTTGAGTCTTTTAGACTCATACTTGCTTCGGCGTACCGGTGTGACAGGCATTCCCGTGTTAGAGGAAGGCGTAGCGAGGATCATCCTGAGAGCAAGGAGTAGCTTTTGTGGAGTTTGCTAGAGAGTTGTTATTTTTCCTTTCATAGTATGAATAATGTAATTGCATGGACAATATTATGGACAATGTAGTTCTTTTGAAAATGTAATAATGTGGACATTATCATTTTCTTTCACTATATAGACTGTGGAATGTGTGATGATGATGGAAATGAAGTTGAGTTATTTATTTTATTTCTATTGTACTCAATTATATTCATGTACATATCAACCCATCGTCTAGTGTTGGGTCACTATCCCATTGTGACGACGCTCTTTATACCGATGGGGATTGGTATAATCGTACCGGTATGAGGAGGGTCGTTACATGTTCCTGGCTTTGTGTCCTGGCAGCTTTGACAGATGAGTTGTGTCGACACGCTGTGCATTGACTATCGTAAGCTTAATCAGGTGACTATTAAGAACAAGTATTCTTTACCTCGCGTTCATGACTTGTTTAACTAGTTGCGTTGAGCTTCTGTATTTTCTAAGATTGATCTTCGTTTGGCTATCATCAACTCCGAATCAAGTTGGAGGATTCTTTTAAAATGGCTTTTAGGACTAGATATGGCCATTACGAGTTCCTGGTCTAACCATTTGGTTTGACGAATGCTCCAGCAGTTTTTATGGATTTGATGAACAGGGTTTTTCGGCAGTATCTTGACTCTTTTGTTATGGTTTTTATTGATGATGCGCTGATCTATTCACCTGATGAGGAGACTCATAGGGAGCATTTGAGGATTGTGCTTGAAGTCTTGAGCGCGCATAAACTATATGCCGAATTCAGTAAGTGCAACTTCTGGATGAAGGAGGTTCACTTCTTGGGGCATGTTATTTCTGGAGATGGTGTATCTGTGGACCCGGCAAAGGTGGAAGCTGTCCTTGACTGGTGGAAACCGAGATCATCTACTGACATTAGGAGTTTCCTTGGCTTAGCTGGTTATTATAGAAGGTTCATTGAGGGTTTCTTTTCTATTGCGACTACATTGACAAGGTTAACTAGGAAGGGATTTAAGTTCGAGTGGACTGAAGGTTGTGAAAGAAGTTTCTGGGAGCTGAAGACTCGATTAACTACAGCGCCAGTGCTTGTGTTGCCCAATGGTGTGGATTGTTATTCTATCTACACGGATGCTTCGAAGATTGGGCTTGGCTGTGTTTTGATACAGGGAGGTAGAGTTGTTGCATATCCTTCTAGGCAACTTAAGGAGAATGAGCGTAATTACCCAACCCATGATTTGGAGCTGGCAGCAGTGATATTTTCTTTAAAAATCTGGAGGCACTATTTGTATGGAGTGAGATTTGAGCTTTTCTCTGACCACAAGAGTCTCAAATATCTGTTCTCTTAGAAGGAGTTGAATCTGAGGCAGCGGAGGTGGATTGAGTTTCTGAAAGACTATAATTTTGAGCTTACTTACCACCCAGGGAAAGCTAATGTGGTGGCGGATGCATTAAGCAGTAAGAGGCAAATGATGAGGCAAGACCGGAAGATGTTGGAAGATGCAACAAGATCATTGGCCATTCTAGAGCCACAATTGTACAGCATGTTCTTAGCTCAGTTGACCATTAGATCTTCTGTGCATGATAAGGTTCCTACTTTGCAAAAAGATGACCCACTATTACAGGAGTTGGCTGGGAAATCTGGCATAGTGAGAGATGAAAATGGTGTGATTCCTTTGAATCATCGGGTGTGTGTCCCTAATGATGTGGATCTGCGAAAGGAGATTTTGGAGGAAGCGAATAGGTCGCAATTTTATATTCACCTAGGTAGTGGAAATATGTATAAGGATTTGAAGCGTTCTTTTTGGTGGTCCTACATGAAGCGGGATGTGGCAGATGTTGTAGCTAAATGTTGGATATGTCAACAGGTGAAGGCAGAACGTCAGCGACCTTCCGATTTGATGCAGAAGCTGGATATTCCTCAGTGCAAATGGGAGTAGGTAGCTATGGATTTTGTGACTGGATTGCGTAGATCAGCAAGAGGGAATGACTCTATATGGGTAATTGTTGATAGATTCTTGAAGAGTGCTCATTTTCTTGCTATGAAGAAGAAGTAGTCTATAGAGAGTTTGGCTAGGCTATACATTGATGGCATTGTGAAGTTGCATGGGATTCCGAAGGCGATTATCTCAGATCGTGATCCAAGATTTACTTCTAGATTTTTGCAGAGTTTGCAGCAAGCTTTTGGCAGCCAATTGAAGTTGAGTTCGGAATTTCATCCACAAACGGATGGACAGTCCGAGAGGACTATTCAGACATTGGAGGATATGCTTAGGGCTTCTGTTCTTGATTGGAGAGGAGATTGGGAACGCCACCTAGCTCTTGTGAAATTTGCAAACAATAATAGTTTCCATTCAAGTATAGGTATGGCGCCATTTGGGGCATTGTATGGGAGACCTTGTAGATCCCCATTTTGTTGGGAAGACACAAAAGATTGGCATATGGTTGGACCAGAAGTGGTGCAGGAAACATCAGCGAAAATCTAGTTGATTGTGCAAAGATTAAAGGCAGCACAAGATCGTCAAAAGAGTTATGCCGATTTGAGGAGGAAAGACTTGGCTTTTAAGGTAGGAGATCATGTATTTCTTAAGGTGTCACCAACCAAGGGTGTAGTGAGATTTGGGAATAGAGGTAAATTGAATCCAAGATTCATTGGTCCCTTTGAAGTATTGAGGAAGATGGGGAATGTGGCATAGCAACTAACTTTGCCACCATCCTTGCCAGGAGTACACCCGGTCTTTCATGTGTCCATGTTGAGAAGATATGTTCGGGATCCGGCTCATGTGATTAGTTATGAACCGATGCAGTTCCAGCCAAATTTGTCCTATGTGGAGCAGCCTGTAGAGATTCTAGATCGGAAGGTGCAAGACTTAAGATCGAAGTCCATTCCTTTCGTGAAAATCTTATGGAGAAATTTTTCCCGTGTAGAAGCAACTTGGGAGCTTGAAGAGATGATGAAGAAACAATATCCGTCATTGTTTGGTAAGTATTCTAACTTAATCTTCGAGGACTAAGATTATTTTACGGGGGAGAGGGTGTAGTGCCCTAGAATTTTACTGAAGTGTATGATGCATTTGTGCATGTGTTTTTGCATTTAATAGTGTGCTGTAATTTTGATGAACTTGACGTCAATATCCACTGACGTTGACTAGAGTTAGTGACATGATCGATTGTCGTCTACTGTCTGTTAACGACAGGTGATTGTGCCATTTATTATTTCTGGAATATTTGGTTTTTCGGGCAAGTAAGTTGACGACATGATCGATGGACGTCAATCTCTTGGTCGCCGATAGCACTGGTTGACGTTAACCTAACTTGCCTATTTTTGTTGTTACCGTTCTAGGGGAGAGAATGTCGGCCATTTTCCATGCATTTAATGGGGAGATCGGGGTATTTTCTGATCCAAGGTTTAGGATTAAGCTAGGGCAATCCGTATGGATCCTTTTAAGACCCATATTTAGCTTTTGGGAGAGGGTTTTTGTACTATTTCAGAAGAGAGAAAAGAGGGCCGAGACAAAGGGTTGCAGAGCGTGGTTTGTGCGATCTGGTGCAAGTTGGACCAAGGGGGAACATCAAGGATCGAGGACACAAGAATCTCCAAGCATGGGAGCTGTGCTAGAGGCTGGATTTGGGCGTTTGAAGACGGAGTAAAGGATTGTCTTGTTGCCAAGGCGGGCATCTTCGAATCTATCTTCGTCACTCCAGAAGGAGTGTTAGAGGCAAGTAGCATGGGCGATCAGTTTAGGATAGAACTGTAATCACAGGGATTGTGCTTCCCCTCGACACATTAACGGATATTAAATCTAATGGTATGAAAGTAAGGAATGTGATCGCCACCTAGAGTATTGCCTAAATAAATAAAATAACACGGGCTAACTACTCTAGGAAAGGGAGGGAAGAGAACAGAGGAATACCTGATAACGCGGTCGTCTGGCTGACGCGTCTCTTGTCGCGTCGCCTACCCCTGTCGCGTTCTCTTCTGGTGCGGGAGATAGTGAGGGAGACCTCCTTCCCTTCCTCCGGCCGGCCAGAGGACGAGAGCTCCTCATAGTACCTTGTTTGTATGCCTTCCAATCAAAGAGAAACAACAAAGAAAAACCCTATTAGATCATGATTAGTGTAGCATCTATTCTAAAAATGAAAAGAAACAAACCAACATGGAAGGGACGAACCTAGGGGTGGTTTTTAAACCCCTAGGGTGTGTGGAAACGTGGGTGGAAAGTGGAATGTAACCTATCTAGAAAGACATGAAAATGCATGTAGAAATAAAGAAATAAAGAGAAAGGAAGAAGGTGAGCCCCATTAGGGCGACTCCCTGGCGTGGATGTAGTCCCGAATGGTGTGCAAAGGCTTCAGGGGGATGCTGGAGTCGCCCTCTTCACGTCTTGTGCTCCATTGATGAGAAAAAAGTGAAGCTTTATGGAGTGGAATGTGAAGAAGAGTGGTGAAAAGGATGGCTACGAGGCTAAGTGTTGGTGAAAGGAGATTTCGGCAGCCCTTCGGGATCAAAAATGAGGCCCTCCCCATCCTTGAGGAGAGGCCTTGCTTTTATAGAGCTTTTGAGAGATAATATCTCCTTAGAATCAGAATTAATTAAAATGGGAGATAATCCTTACCCAAATTCGGATGGAGAGTCCTTGGGGTCCTCAAGGAGAGTCCCTAGGGCCCAAATCTCGCCCAAGGGGGTGAGATATTCCCTAGGGATAAAGATAAAGCCATGAGAGGATAAATAGGAGGTGGTTGCGGAGGCCTGAATGCGCAGCTACTGTCGCAGCGTATCGTAGGGCCGCGACATGGAGACATGACAGGGTGGAGCGTCGCGACAATATTGTCCACGTGCATGGATAATGCATGGGCTATCACGGCAGCCTAGACTGTCGCGACTCAGAGACGCGGGGCCACGATGCGTTGCGACTATAAAATCGAAATTTACGTGAATTATCGGCCAACTGCATGGATGGATGAGAGTTATTGATGCTTAAGGACTCTCTCAAAGTGATATGGGCGGGATTTCAAGGCAAATTAAATCGTTAATGGGCTCAAGACATGGCTAATGATGGGCCCAAGGTGAGTGACCAATTAGGGGACCACTGATTTGACAAGAAATGTGGTTCAACCCATTGGTCGCAATCGGGTGTCTACAGATTGCCCCTCCTTGGCTTCCACTTTGTAAGAAAGCGAAGCGGAAATGGAGTGAAGATGTCACGAAGTGACGGCAGAGTAGAGATGATGTGGAGTGGAGTGAAAAGTGGGAGCCAAGGTAAAGAGACACCCGATCTGACTAATGAGCAATTGGAATCTTCGTGAAAGCCCCGAGTTAGCCGCTCGAGAAGGATGCAAAGAAAAGCACAAGTCTGGACGAAAAAGAGAAAGAAAAGAACGATCAACCCCTCGATTGAGAGGTACCCTAGCCGATTGGCCTGCAGGTTTTGTTTTGGAAGGACATGTGCGTGCCAAGTAGGTAACTCATGACTCTGTCCTGGGAGTGGTTTGCAACCAAAACGGATCAAAGGAAAATTTGGAAAGGTAATCCAGACAGGGAAATTCTTGTCAAACTGACGGGAACAACTCACTCGGAGGCAAACCTTCCGGTTCGGAGTGGAATTGGATTTTTTGTTTGGAAATTGGAGGATGATTGGGCACTCAACAAGGGCTCATCAAAAGTCAGGAATGAGTCAGGAAAGCTCAAAGTCCTACATGATGCATGCTGGGCTAAAATAAAAGAAATCATCAAAACGAATGCAAAGAAAAGGAGAGAATAGAAAATATATCAAGGATAATATTGTTAAGCCAGATAAGGACGGGTCAAGAGACTACCCACAACCGCAGTGCAGGCTTGAATCTATCATTCCCGAATTTAAACAACTCAACGGCCTGTCCAACGATTAGCAATGTGCACCTAGATTATCATAGTTTTTGGTAGAGGGGAACTTAAATCCCAGAGCACATTGAGAACCAGTCGGTCCTTGAAACGATATAATAAGTAGAATATCATATAGTAATGCAGGGGGTAGTGGAAGAAATACTTACCTGACTTACCTGGGATGACTTCCCTTTTTGTGATTTTTCTGGTTTTTTGAATTTTTTTTTGGACAAGAAAACAGACAGAAATAAGCATGAAATGATAATACATTCAATAAATATAAACAAACAAACACACATAATAAGCACAGACATAGAAACAACCCCTCGGGTACAAAGGCAACACCTTAGAAAGCCGCGACCAAGTCGCGTCGCACCGCTGTGTCCCGATAAGGTCGCATCAGATCGCGACGTCGCGACTTGAACAGAGCCATGAAAACACAGAAATCCAAGGTTTAGCCTTATCCTAAGACACCTAGACTAACACTAGGACTCCTAGACCTCTCCTAGTCTTATCCTAACACCTAGTTGCGGGATTAGAGTGGGATTATACCTCTCTAAAGTCTATAAAAGAAGGGTTTAGGGGGCTAATCCCGCAGCTAACCCTTAGCCTCTCTTCTCTTCAAGTTTCCTCCCCTATTTTGCAGTCATGAAGAGGAGTCTCTCTGCCTTTCAGGAGGACATCCCTCCCTACTCCGGTCCAAAGGCTGCTAGAGAGTCTTATGCAGCTCTCCAGCAAATCTCTGCCATCCCGGGGCATATTTGCATGTGCCCGGAGCTCCAAGAAAGTGCTCCTTCTTCTCAATTTCTGAACTTCTGAAATTTGCTCTATTTTCCCTTGTTTTTTCCTTCTTCCCCTTTTCCGTTCTCAACCTATTTCTTCAACCTCTCCTCAGATCTTACCCGGCCATCGGCGGTTCTCCCGGGTGCCATGGCTAGCGCCCATGCTTGAGCTACTTCCACCCGCGTCCATCAACCACTTGAAAGGGTGGGGGCTATCCACCGTGCTCGTATTGGCTAAGAAATACGACAAGATGGTGCACGTGTGGGATAGTGTCACGGCGCTAGCGGAGAGGTGGCATCCGCAGACTCACACGTTCGTCTTCCCGACATTCGAAGCCACTGTCCTTCTGGAGGAGTTGGAGATCATGCTCATCCTCCCGCAGTACCAAAGGGGCGAGGAACTTGGGGTTTCATACACCGTGGCGCCGATCAACTCCTGGAGCATCCTTGCGGAGATTACGACAAGGAAGACGGATTTGCAGTCTATGACAAGCGGGATGCACGTCCACCTTCTCCCTATTGCGCAGTGGATTGTCTCGCAATGCAAGCGCAAGACGGGCAATTATTGGGCCATCGCCAAAGTGGCTGCGATCTGCATTTGCGGGGTCATCCTCTTCCCTATGACGGACGGGACTAATTTCTTCGCCAACCTCAGCATTGTTGACTGCATTTCAGAAGGTATGAGCATTGGCCAGGCAGTTTTGGGATTCCTCTATGCCGGTCTATCTTCTGAAGCTATGGGAGGTCCTTTCTTCGGCTCCATTATCGCCCTCGAGTTGTGGATGGACGTTCATATTCAGTTCCGGGCAATGGGGGAGTTAGCCATGGAATGCAAGACAATGCTCAACCATCCGCTGGCTTTCGTAGGCGGGCCTCTACACATGAGCACCAAGGCGTGGTGCAAGACGGCGCAGCTGAAAGGACGGAAAGCATGGCGTGATCATTTCAAAAGGATGACCGTGGCAGAGTTTGACATGCGCCCCCGCTTCATGCACGGCCGGATGATCCACCTACCTCAGCGCACCGGGCTCGCCTTACGACTCTTGGGCAATGAAGCACTGGTTACCTACAACCCAGACCGGTGCTACCTCCAATGTGGCGCAACGCGCACGGTGGTCCCCATCCTATCACACTACCCACCTACCCAAGAGAGGAAGAGGGGTGATGATCAGGACGAGCGTGATGCGTAGCGCCATCGTCCATTGGGAAGGATGTGTGAGGAGCGTTGTCTAAGCCGAGGTAGAAGAGGACGAGGATGTGATGAAGGAATACGTTGAAGCTTTGCAGAAGAAGGTTTAGCCGACAATGGGGATTGTTTGAGCATTGATTAGGATTTATTGTAGGAAAGCCCTCAGATGGTAGTTAGGAAAGCATGTAAGCATTTATTTGATTGTCGGAAGAATTAGGGAATGTAGTGATTTGGATTTGAATGAATAAACAGAATTTCCTACATGGTTCAAACGGCTCGGTTTGTGACGCGACGCCTATGGAGACCGCCTTCATGACGCATCAAGGCGGGTGGTCGCGACATGGTTGCGGTCATCGACACCGTCACGACTATGTCGCGGCCCACCGTCCTGACGCGACTAGAACTGATCGGTTAAAAAAAAACAAGGGCGCCCTTCCTTCCTCCTTTCGGGTTTTCAAAACTCAAAATCTTCGAGCCATCCCCCATCCCACGATCTTACTCTTTTCTGCCCCCTAGCTTGCCCACGAAACCACCCAAATCAACCCTACACACGATCAAAGACATGGAAGGAGGGAGGAGATCCGGTGAGGGTCAATCTCAAAGGAAGCGTCAAGCGGAGAGGCAGAGCTCTCGACAACGGGAGGAGGTGCCTCCAGTCAAAGAAGAGGAGGCCATCGTGGATATGGAAGTGGAGGAGGAGGAAGAGGTTTCAACGATGAACGTGGAAGAGGAGAGGAAGAAAAGGGCCAAAGCAATGAAATCGGTAAGCAAACCGCCCCTAATTCTTTGAATGGATGTGTAGGAGTGGTAGACGGAGCCCCTAGAGGGCCAATGTAGGGCGTGATGCCCAAGGAAAAGAAGATCGGAGAAAGAGGGCTCTGGCCGGTCCGATCCTGAGAACGCGTCAGCCCGATCTACCGCGACAAGATGTCGCGACGGTCCTGGGCGACGCGACCATATCGCGGCGATGCCGGTAGACGCGACATTATCGCGGCCTAGGAAGGAGTCGCGATAAGGTTGCGGCCTACCGCACTGTCGCGATAAGGTCACGACGCACCGCCCCGTCGCGACAAGGTCGCGGCCTCCACGGTTGTCGCGACTCTGACCGAACCTTAAACATGACTGATTTAACAAATGGAATGTGATTGCAGGGTGAGATGAGGGCCCGAGTATCGTGGATGGTTGTGCTGGCTGTCTTCTTGGCGTTCCCCCCTTTCCAGAGAGAGAGGGTAGAGGAGATGGGGTTTAGCGAGGTCTTTAGGATGGAGAGGATGAGGGCGGATTCGGCTCTCACTCAGACTCTGCAGAGCAGGTGGATGCGGAGGCGACTGCCTTCGTATTCCCATGGGGACATATGATCCCTAGCCTCGAGGATGTGAGTTGGATCACAGGGCTCAAAATCTATGGGAGGCCAGTGAGCGGATACACCTACCCCTGTTACCACGATTTAGCACAGCGACTGCTAGAGCTACTCGTAGAGCGTAGGTCTTCCCTAGTGCCTAGGGTACCCCTCCAGGAGAGTCTTGGGTTGTTTGATGTGGGGAAGGTAGCAAAATGAGAGTGAGGATGAGCATCTAGACAGGTTGGTTCGGGTTAGCCGGAGGGAGCTAGAGAGCGAGCCCAGGGCGCAGGCGGACCTAGACTTGCATCGTTTCCTCGTAATATTCCTAGGTAGACTTCTGTTTGCCACGAGGGGCTATGCAGTCCACTGCCATTTCCTACCCTTGCTGGAGGACCTGAGTGAGGTAGGGGGATATGCTTGGGGAGCAGCCTTCCTCGCATACCATTTCGACAGCCTGGGCGCCTCTGAGCGGCAGATGTCGATCAGTGGATTCTTCCCCTTTCTTCAGGTACACACCTTCCTTTCTAACCTTTTGAAATTTAAACTGTATTTTTCTTAAACTTGCCACCTAACTTGCTTCTCATTTTGCAGGTCTGGGCCTATCTACACCTCCCAGCCTTGGGGAGAGGGGATCTCACACGGCCGGGCCTTATGCCCATTGCACGCCGTTGGGATTCTCGCCGAGATTCACGCAATCTCGGGGACCAACTGGAGCGACTTCAGGAGGCCATTGACAACTACCCCTACCTGGATGTAAGTACCCTAACCTTTCCCTTTTGATTAATTGCTTGATTTCACTGCTCGATGACTGACTGATCTTTGCTTTGCAGGTGGTTTGGCAGCCGTACTTGGGGGAGGGTGATGAGGGACAGCCCTGGTTAGTGCAGGCCCGCCCCTACTTCGGTAGGTCAGTGTGGTTGCATGAACTTAACCTTGTGCTACCTCTACACCTATACCTCAGCCAGTGCTCACTCGGCCTTCAGCAGAGTGCCGTGGAGTTCCCCGTCCGAGACGGGTATCGCAGACCGGGTCGGAGTTTCCAGAGGCTTCACGATACTACCGATTGGTGCGAGCGGGCAAAGGAGCAAATCGACAACTAGGAGCGTCGAGGAAAGGCTGTAAAGTCGGATGCTACTACCGACGACACGTACCTCTAGGCATATGCCTTGAAGTACGGGGGCAAGGTATACAAGAGCGCCCGACACCAGGTAATGACCATAAAACCACAACCCTGTGAATTTTGATTTTATAGAATTGGGCTAATGATTTGAAATGTGCTGCAAGTATTCCTCCTGCTCAACCAACAGCAGAAAGAACACATCAAACATTTCTCGCCCAACCATCTAAATCAAGCAAGGAAAAAAAACTAAATCAATGCACTGCATCTAACTAAAACATGGAAGAAAGAAATTAACACCATTGGATCAAACTCTTCTAAACACTGAAGAAATGTGAAATCAGAAGAATTGAAACAGAAATGTCATTCCCATCTTCACAGTTGTGATCTCCGGAAGAATAGAAATTAAAATTAAGATCCTAAAGCATCGAACCATCCAACTCCATTCTCTGCTCTACTGCAAGAACAAAATCACAGAAGAAAATACAGAAGAAATAAACTACCAATTCCTAAGAGAATACGAACTCTAATGCTTAACTAAAAACAAATGCAAAAAGAATACGGAACATAATGGCAGAAATTTCCAAAATCTCAATTCGTCTCCCTCTCCTACAGATGCTTCAGGAGAAATGGAACAAAACCACACAAAATTCTCCAACAATCTCACTGGCGAACCTCCCGAAATTCTGAACTGAAGAACAGAAATTACAGAAAAATTGCAGACATGAACTCCTAAATCTCTACTGACCAAGCTTGTCTCCCTCCCACAGATGCCATTCAGAAAGAATGAATACAGGAAGAACAGAAGAACCTGTCTCCCCTCACTGATCTGCTCAAAGAGAAATACAGGAAAAAAAAATGACAGAAAATTATCTAAGAAAATCTAATTGGAGAAGAACAGAAAACTAGAAATCCTAAAAATTGCCGACCCTCTCAGTCGAACCAAAGAAACAAAAAAAAACCCCAAATAATACTGAACTAAAGACCTTACAACCCTCACAGCTCTACTGAAAAGAAGAAAATTACAGAGAAATAAAACCTAGAAATCCTCCAAATTGAACTTGCCCCCCCATGGAGAAGAAAAGAGGAGCAATCTCTCACAGCTCTGCTCAAGAGAAAATACAGGAAATGGAAACTAAAAATAAAAGAAAAAAAAGCCTACTTGCAAACCAGGGAATTGTGGACCTTGGGTCCTTTTATAGGCCTCTTGGCCTTCTTCTCCCTGCCTTCCACCAGGATCGCCGGCTTCAGCACACCCGGATCGCCAGCGCAGCAGTCCGCCAGACTACAGCCTGCCACCTCAGCTGGCCACCTCAGCTGCTAGCGCCAGCCTCCATCGCACACAAACCTCCCCAGATCTGCACAGCTGCTGCCGTGCACGGGCTCCCTCCAGCACCAGCTCGCCTCCGCCAGCGCCATCGCCAGCTGCATAGCACCAGGCGCGCACAGCGCCTCACAAGCCTCACGCACCCGGGGCCACATCAGCACCGATCCGGCCTACTTCGCACGGGACCAGGCGCACCCTCCCCAGTGCCAACCGCCTCCACACAAAGCACACACCCGCCCCATCGTCCAGCCCCGGCTGCCTAGCCGCACCATCTGGCTTGGCCTCCATCGCCATCGAACACCAGGACTTCCTCCAGCGCCTGCACACCTCCAGCCGCATGCGCCAACTCCACACGCCAGCGCAACCGGCCACCTTCACCTGCTCTGGCCACAGCTCAGGTCTCCTGCGCCCGAGCTCCGCCTCAGGCTCGGCTGCACAATCGCACAGCAGGACCACCAGAGCTGCTCCACACGATCTCTGCACCCATGAGCGCTGGCCGCCCCAACTTCTTCCCGCCTTCAGATGACCCAGCATCCAAACCCCATTGTGCACAGCACCCAGCCGGCCTCCAGCTTCTTCGTGAAGCTTCCAGTGGGTTCCTGGTGGGGAAGACAAGAAGGGTTAAGGGTAGGGTATACGTGGCCAAAAAGGGTTGGTTATTTAAAAATGTTTATTTATTTATTTAATTAATGAGATTTGAATGGGGTATGTGGCATGATGGTAGTGGTGGGGTAAAAATGTTAGTTTATTAATGGGATTGGGTGAGATATTTATTAAGTAATTTTTATTTATTTATTTACAAACTCAAAATTATTTACAAAAATATTATTTATGACAAAATTTTATTTATATACAATATTTACAAATCTCTTTTATTTTTCAAAGTGTATTTGTGAACAGAAAATGAACCTAATTATTCCGAAGAAAATGACTTGTTTAATGAAAATCTAACATGTAAATTCTAACCCATTAGCAATAAATAAGTTCAAAATTTTATACTTGAATAGAATGACAGTTAAACTCAATGTGCACATTATTTATGAACAACTGATGTCTAAACTTAACTAAATGTGTGAAATTTAACTCAAAAAATTATGTAGTTATCACTCCCCCCTACTTGAACATTGCTAGTCCCTTAGCAATGAAAATTACTCCAAATGTAGGACTAGAAGGTACAATGTCTCATGCTAAACAACCATCATGTAAAAGATTAATGTAGAGATATGTCTTTCCTAATTGTGTGGGCTTATGACAAGAAATTAGTGCACAAGTGGTAGCTCACTTAAGAGTTCACATCAGCCCTCCTGGAGCTCCTCTATCTCAGCTAGTATTTGAGATTAGATTGATTTGAGGGAGAAGAAAAGAATTGTGGAATAAGATCCTTGCTCAGTCAGATCTGGTTGTTTCTCTCAGTTCCATTCTGCTCATCTTCCTTGAGGATTATTTCTCTGAGTTGAGGACTTTTGTCCCTTTATTTGCACTTTGTGCACTCAGATATATTTTTTTTCTTTTCATCCATAATGCTGCACAACCCATCACTTTTCAAGAGTAGCGAGTCCAACTTTACTCAGATCCGAGGCATTTTTCATGGATATATTTTTTTCTTTTGCTTTTGCTTTTTTTTTCTTTTCCTCTTTTCTGAATGATGAACAGTCAGGTTCCTTGATCACATTCCTTCACTTCCTTTGCAGTTCACTTAAGGGGAGGGGAGAAAACTAATCACCTCTCTCCTACTAGCCTTGACAAAATTGCTACATTCGGGTTCAGCTAGTCTAAGTGGCTGTGTAGTATGTGTATGAAAACTTCTTGCCATAAATCCTTACATAAGGTAGACAAGAAGTACATGTAATCCTTTACCAGATGCTACTTAACATGGATTTTTTGCAAAGGGATGTGACAATCACAAATTTTTAATGGTTAAAGATCATACACTTAGTCTGGGATGCGCAAAGCAACGCATTTTTATTTAAAGATGAAACATTATGAAATTTTTATTTGCATATGTACAAGCTGAAGAAAAAGAAATGAAGCAATGGTTGGGATGAGGACTATGAATGCATGCTTATTCTACCTCTCCCCCCTACTTATTGACAGGAAAAGAAAGTAAGACAGAGAATTACCTGATAAAAGAAATCTATACACTTGGGTTGCCTCCCAAGAAGCGCTAAGTTTATTTCGTCTTCAGCCGAACGCAATTAGGCTTCGTTTGGCTCAGCTAGCTTGGTAGAATCCGTTTTTAAGAAAAGTGGGCTTTCAAAGAAATGTTTTAACCTTTGCCCATTGACAGTGAATGATTGTCTAGTTTTAGGATCGAGAATAATGACAGCATCATTGTCGTAAGATCTGACAACAATGTAAGGACCATCCCATCGGGACTTCAATTTTCCCGAAAACACACTAAGCCTGGAATTAAACAACCAAACCTTATCATGCACTTGAAATTTTTTTCTATGAATTTTTAAGACTTCAATCAATTTCTTCTCCTGCCCTTCTTCAAGATCACTAGCAATTATGATGGGCCAAGTTTCGTCCTTTCCTAGAAAGATGTATTTTAAATTAGCAGGGAGTGGTTTTAGTTCAACCTTAGGAGGACATTCTAATGGAAACGATGGATCACTATCCTGAAATTAGGAACTAAGTTGTCCTTCCTCTCCCTCAAACCCTAGAGCACAGGGTTGGTCTACTGCTTTTTCCTCACAAGATTCTTCTACCACCAGACAACTTTCTTTTTCCTTGGATTGTTCTTTTTCAATATTTTCTTCACTCTCTTCCTCAATCTCAATTTCATTTTCTTTATCCTCATTCAATGTTGACATGTGAGGGTGATGATTTGTTCTGATTTTCCCACTTCTTAAGGTTAACACAGCTTTCACATTTTCTACTTGGGAGCCCCCAGCTTGGGTAGGAGGATGGTCCTCTTGTATAGGTTGATTTTGAAATTGTGGTGCTGGAATATTCTGGACAAAAGCTTGTTGTTGGTTTTGTAGTGGAGGTACATTTGGTCTAACAAGTGGTAGTCTGTACCCTGGCCCTGATGGTATTGCTGGTTCTGATAGAATCCGAGAGGGTTGTTTCTTGGGTTTGCTATAGTTTGACTTGGTAACTGACCAGTCTCCCTCCTTTGACATACATCAGCAATTTGAGACTCTATCCTTGTCAAATTTTGTTGAAAATTTTGATTTTGAGTTTATTGTTCTTGCACAGTTTGGCATAGAGTCGCCATCATGTTTTGGAGTTGGTTCATTTTATCATCCCAATTAGGTTGAGGAGGTGGTGGTTGATATGAAGGTTGTTGGAAATTTGTATGAGCAAATTGATTGGAATTTTGACTTCCTTGGAATTGTGGAGGTTTTGAGTTAGAAGATTGGCCAAATCCTGAATTCTGATTGGGATAGGATTGACCGTACATGGATTGCTTGAAAGCAGGTTGAGAAACTTGCTCAGATTGATTTTTCCATGAAAATTTGGATGGTTTCTCCAACCCGGATTGTATGTGTTGGAATATGGATCATAGGAGGGTTTTTGAAAACCTTGTGCAGCTTGCACTTGTTCTTGAATGAAAGGGGGTAATTGGGCAGTAGTGGGACAAGCATTTGTGGAGTGAGCTGGGCTAGCACACATAGCACAAGTTTCAGGTGTTTGAGAAAATTTGGGTGTGGCTTGCCCAGTCAAAGACAACAATTGATCGAATTTTTGTTCCCACTTCTGCTCCAAATTCTGATCAAGTTTAGCTATCAGATCTTCTACCCTGGAATCTGGTTCCCCTCTTCCTCTTACTTCATACATCCCTGCCTTCTTCACAGGTCCTAATGCTCTCTCATAAGAGTAGAGTGAGGCATGATTGATAGAGTTCTCACTCAATGTTTCAAAAAGATTATATGCCTCATCCTCACTCTTAGTCATGAATGCTCCCCCACACGAAGCATCAACCATTTGCCTATTCGATTCAGTTAAACCTTCATAAAAAGCTTGAACTATTTGCCACCTCGACAAACCATGATGGGGGCATTTTCTAAGCAACTCCTTTAGTCTTTCCCATGATTCATGCATTAATTCTCCCGGGTGTTGGGAAAATCCAGTGATTGCTCTTCTCATGGTGTTTGTTCGGCCAATCGGGTAAAACTTCTTTAAAAATTCCTACTGCATTTCTGGCCAAGTTGTGATAGTTCTCCCTATGGTTACCAACCAATGTTTGGCCTTGTCTTTTAAGGAGAAAGGAAATAAGGTCAATCTTAAGGCATTTTCTGTGAAATTTTGGATCCTTACAGTGGAACAGATCTCTAGGAACTCATCTATATGCCTATAAGGATCTTCATTGGGATTGCCATAAAAGGATGGTAACATTTGAATGGTTCCAGGTTTGATCTCAAAATGATTTGCCGGAATTTTCGGCCTAATGCAAGTAGCAGGTTGATAGTTAGAAGGAATAAAATATTCCTTCATCTGTCTGGGTGCAGCCTCCTCCATATTCCTATCAATTTAGTTATGGTTTTGATTGGCCACCTATGAAAGAATCTTTCAATCTCGTCTATAGGTTGAACCAAATCTGAGCGTCTACCAAGCATGCAAAGATGAAAAGCCTTCTATTTTTTATTTTTGAATTTTTTAAGATTTTTATTGATTTTTGATGAATTTTTAAACAAACACAAACAAACAAACACTTTCAAATCAAATTAACCTAGACACTAAGTGTTCCTTGGACTTATGTTATTTTTCTCAAAATCAGATTTATGCTTGCTTAAGTCCAATCCTAACTCTTCTTGTACCGGCCAGGTAAGAGGTGGAGTAGAGGGAGGCCCCCCTTGCTTTCGCAAGGACCCAATTAAATAACCTCTAGCTCACTTAAGCGTAAGCTTTTTAACCTCTAATCCTAGACACCAGATGTGAGACCCCGAATTTTTATTCTCCTTATATATATGTATGTATATGAATGGTGTGTTGGGTGTTCGGTTGTTGTGTGCTTAGCATGCGTAGTTCATTGTGCCTACTATAAGTTTTATCCTTCTTTTGAATATGAGCATATGCGAATATCTATATATGTATACATAGGTGTATATGATGATTAATGTGGAAGTGAACAATTAGCTAATTAGAGGTGTATTATGAATACCAAGAATCTGTGACTTAGGATACTTGAATAATACTATGCGTGTGCTATCTAATATTGAAGAATATCCTATACTACCTATTTCATGGAATTTTGTATGGGAGTGTATGAAGTACATATGTGTATGTACGTATGTATGTTATCTTGTGCGTGTGACAATTGTATACCTAATTCTACATGCATAACACCTTGGTGTATTTGTGTATGCATGTGTATGATTAGTTGTAAGCGTTGCTCATTTGCATGGTTTAGCTAATGTGAATATTGTACTTCGTACATTGCATATGCATAAAGAGTTCAAGCATGGTAGGTGTAATTAGTAGTTTATATTGAGATTCTATACTCCTCAAGAATAACATGCATGTATTTTTATGATATTTAGGTGAGAATAGTCTATTGGCTAAATTATGCATATAGTACGTATTAAGGAATCCTATGCATATAGTACTTAAGCAATGTTAGGTAAAGTTGTGTAAGTTAATCTAATTACCGGTGCGCATGTTGTATCCATCTATTCCAAGCATAATGTACATAAGTATGCTACACCGTGTGTGTATACTATATATATGTCAAATCAAGTGTGTGTGTGTGAGGACTATTTTATCGAATAGATTATTCCTAGTTAACCTAACTCATATCACCTCCTAATGATTTGCGAAGCCCTCACGATTCTTGTCATTCTATCTTGCCGTGTGTTGAGTCACACTTATGTAAAACATCATGTACGCATAGGTAGATATCTACGTACATCTATCTTAGTGTATTTATGTATGCTTGTGTATGCCTAGGTATGAATGATATTGATTGCCTGGTATGGTAATGTACATGTTACACCTTATACATTGTATGTATATATATAGAGTAAGCATAGTTTCTGCATGTTTTAAGTTCTGGCCGAAGGGCCAATCAGCGTCAAAGTGTTTATATTAAATATAAATAAGGTATGTATTGCATGGTGATAGTATGGGTATAATACCATATACATATTGCATGTATATAAGCTTGGTATGCATGGTTTTCTGCATAATTAGGGTTCTGGCCGAAGGCCACCTTGGCGTCAAGCCCAGGCCGTTGAGCTGGTGTCAGCGTCCAGACATGGACGCTAACACTAACTCCGACGTCCAGCGATATGGACGCCAACTTCTCTGACCTGCATGCGTTGCAGAGCCAGAAAATCTGGGAGCAAGGCATGGCCTCCATTGGGGGGATGTCCCCCAACGGCTCTAAGGCTGTCAAATCGGTATGGTGAGTGGGTGAGGGGCTCTCATTAGGTCTGAACCTGAATTTGGCCTCTCCCACTTCTCACTTCACCTTGCAAGAGGAGAAATAGAGGAGAGAAAAACCCTAGGTGAGCTGTGAGAAAAACCCATTTTAGAACCCTCAAATCTGACCCCTTGGACCTGGATCCGGCGTACCCCTGCTGCAAGGAGGTTGCTGGACCAACGAGGAAGGCTTCCCCGACATCCCCTCGGCGTGGAGATCATCCAGGTGCCCGGAGGAGAGATCGTTTGGAGGCACTTCTGCAACTTCTTGGGACTGCCCAAGGAGGTCTTCACCAAGCCTTTAAATCCCTTAGAAGAATTTTTGAAAGGCAAGTGACCTATCTATGGTGTCCCTGTATGAGTCTAGGTGGGTTTTGCTATTTGTATGGATTTTCCCTCGAGTCCTAGACCCTCCAATTCACCCAAGATTCAGAGCTCGGGTCTGTGTTTCTGCACAGACCTGGCTAGACGGCAAGGTCCCTGGATGTCCAGATCATCCTTGGCGTCCATCGACCATGCCGCTGACCCTGAGTCAGCGGCCAGAGACCGCCGTCGAGTTCTTCTGGACAGAACAGTGAGCTGTTCTATCCCTTTTATACATTAATTTCGGTATGTTTTACGTGATGAGGATATATGGTAGACCTTATACTCTATGTATATTGTGTTTTGCGGTGTGTGGATGAATGGTGTGTGTTGGTGGATGTGGGAAATGGTGTTCCTTAAACTTGTGAGCATGAAGTGTTGATTTTACAAATTTAGTTTTCTTGATTAGAATGTGTATGAGTTGTGTCATGTGTTGTGTTATCAGTTGTGTTGAGAGCTGTGCTAAGGAATGAGCACGAGCTATGAGATATTTGTTAGTGTCCTCTACTGGTGGTTAGGACTATGTGTCATGGCAAATCGTTTAAGTAATGAAAAATGACTAAAGTGTGAAATATGTGAACATGGCACGTGGTAAGTGCCCAAGATGCACGTGGTAAGTGCAATCGACGTGATATGTGAGAAGTGAAAGTGGTAGAGAAAATGATGTGGAAATGAGTAAATTGTGTAAGTGTGAACATGCGTACATGTCAAAGGTGTAAAAGCGAACAATGTGAATGAGTAAGTGTGCAATCATGTGAAACTGAAAATGCGAGAATATGTTATTGAAACCCATGTGAGACAAATCTGAAATCATGTGAAATTAGTGAATTTATGTTATTATCATCATGTTATTATGGGCAAAAATGTCTAGAATCCCTGTTGGGGGTAACCAATGAGTTTGTGTACAAGATAGCATGATTGTTTGTTCACATGATATGTTTTAAGCAACGTTGTAGCTCTCATGTGTAGATTTATAGCCATTGAATCATGTGAAATCAGCAACCTAAAGCATGTAGAAATGTCCATGTATTTGTCTAAAAACATGTAAGATCCATGCTAGTTGTGTTCCCTTTCATGTGTGCAAAATGTTCATGTTAGTAGCTCTCATGTCTTGGTTCTTTAAAGACAAGTTTCATAAGTGAATTGAATAGAGAGCATGTGATAGGTAAATTTTATTCCTACAAAATCTGAAAGCATGATCCATGTATAAACTTGTCAAACTTTCATGGTAGGTTGAAACTTCGGAAATGACTAGTATGCCATGTTTTGAAAATTGTGAATGTGCATGTAAAACCCTTATGACTTATACGTGTATGTTATGGGTAGTGTTGCTTGCTGAGTCTTTGGACTCACTCTTGCTTCGGCGTACAGGTTGACAGGTATCGTGCACTAGAAGGAAGCGTGACGAGGATCATCATATAGAAAACTATTTTGTGGAGCTGTCACCAGTTGTACCTTTCTTTTGCACAAAAAGAATTATTGTATGAACAATATTTGGACATTGTAGTTCTCTTTATTTTGTATTAATGTGGACATTGTCTTTCCATTTCGCTATTTAGATTGTGGAATGTGTGTTGGGGTTGGGTTAAGAGTTGAGTTGTTTATTTTATTCCGCTGTACTCTATTGCTATCCAGGTACATATCAACCTATTGACCAGTGTTGGGTACATGTCCCACTGTGACGACGCCCTTTTTACCGATGGGGATTGGTATAATCGTACCGGTATGAAGAGGGTCGTCACACCAGACTAAAAGAGAAGTCTTAGAATTAAGAAAGAACAAATCTAATTATGAACCCTAGGGCCAAATCTATTGGTTTTTATTAAAAGTATAGGCAAATGCAAGAATGTGGAAATTTTTGTGATTTTTGGGCAAAGGAAAGGGTGATGAAATCCCTCACCTTATCTTTTTATTCTAATGGGTAAAGCCCTTAAGCAGTCCCATTTAAAAATGTGAAGTGCACAGATCAATTTTAAACAATGGTTTTCTAATGCTAAGACTAATGCATGAAATGAGAGAGAGAAATCTTACCTTTCCCCCGCACTCTTCAATGCAAAGAACAAAATTGAATTCAAATGACAATTAAAGTGATGAATGTCCTAAAACATGGGATCCTAATCTTGAGAAATGAAATTTTTATTTACAAACAAATGGCTAACATGAAAGAGCGATTTGGAAATTTTTTAGATTTTAGAATTTTTTAATTTTTATTTGGTTTTTAAACTGAATGAAATGAAATTTAACTAAGAAAATATGAAGTGGTACTATAGACTAATGTCAAACCAATCAAACCACCAAGAGGCCCATTATTACATGCCAACGTGAAAGAAATCTCTGTACATGCACAGAGAATACATCAAAGCCTCACTATAAAGTTCACTCACACTCTTTCTATCTAAAATTCGGAATTAAAAGCAATTAAAAAAAAATTCAGCAAGCTCTCCTCCAATGGGCTTCAAATGTCAAGCCCAATCTCCATGTCCCACTCCTTGTGCAAATCTGAAATAAGAAGCCCAATAACATGTCAATAGAAAGCCCAAAGAAAATGAAATCAATCAAAACAAAATTAAATCAAACTCTAATGCCTCCCCGGCAACGGCGCCAAGATGAACGCGCGCGACATTGTTGACTGTGCATTTTCGTTGTCCAGAGTTCCTCGCACAAGTCAATATGCGCACTTCCTCTAAACTGTCTCACAAACATAAAATCATAAAGATGAACTCATACAGTGGTGAGAACAGGTCATATCCACGGAGAGGCTGAATAAAGCTTGAATTAAAACTACTTCGACATGAAATCTCTATCGACAATGCATTAAAAGTGAACACAAAAACCAGGTCACTACCTTCACAGCTCAATAGTCGAGCAGAAACTTTAGAAAGAATTAACAGAAAATTCAGAAACAAATATTTAAACCATAGTTCCCACCAGGTATTCCTCCTGCTCAACCAACAGCAGAAAGAACACATCAAACATTTCTCGCCCAACCATCTAAATCAAGCAAGGAAAAAAAACTGAACCAATGCACTGCATCTAACTAAAACATGGAAGAAAGAAATTAACACCATTGGATGAAACTCTTCTAAACACAGAAGAAATGTGAAATCAGAAGAATTGAAACAGAAATGCCATTCCCATATTCACAGTTGTGATCTCCGGAAGAACAGAAATTAAAATTAAGATCCTAAAGCATCGAACCATCCATTCCATTCTCTGCTCTACTACAAGAACAAAATCACAGAAGAAAATACAGAAGAAATAAACTACCAATTCCTAAGAAAATACGAACTCTAATGCTTAACTAAAAACAAATGCAAAAAGAATACGGAACATAATGGTAGAAATTTCCAAAATCTCAATTCGTCTCCCTCTCCTAAAGATGCTTCAGGAGAAATGGAACAAAACCACACAAAATTCTCCAACAATCTCACTGGCGAACCTCCTAGAATTCTGAACTGAAGAACATAAGTTACAGAAAAATTGCAGACATGAACTCCTAAATCTCTACTGACCAAGCTTGTCTCCCTCCCACAGATGCCATTCTGAAAGAATGAATACAGGAAGAACAGAAGAACCTGTCTCCCCTCACTGCTCTGCTCAAAGAGAAATACAGGAAAAAAAATTGGCAGAAATTTATCTAAGAAAATCTGAACTGGAGAAGAACAGAAAACTGGAAATCCTAAAAATTGCCGACCCTCTCTGTCGAACCAAAGAAACCAAAAATAAACCCCGAATAATACTGAACTAAAGACCTCACAACCCTCACAGCTCTACTGAAAAGAAGAAAATTACAGAAGAAATAAAACCTAGAAATCCTCTAAATTGAACTCGCCCCCCCTGGAGAAGAAAAGAGGAGCAATCTCTCACAGCTCTACTCAAGAGAAAATACAGGAAATGGAAACTAAAAATAAAAGAAAAAAAATCCTACTTGCGAACCAGGGAATTGTGGACCTTGGGTCCTTTTATAGGCCTCATGGCCTTCTTCTCCCCGCCTTCCACCAGGATCGCCGGCTTCAGCACACCCGAATCGCCAGCGCAGCAGTCCGCCAGACTACAGCCCGCCACCTCAGCTGGCCACCTCAGCTGCTAGCGCCAGCCTCCATCGCACACAAACCGCCCCAGATTTGCACAGCTGCTGCCGTGCACGGGCTCCCTCCAGCACCAGCTCGCCTCCGCCAGCGCCATCGCCAGCTGCACAGCACCAGGCGAGCACAGCGCCTCACCAGCCTCACGCACCCGGGGCCACATCAGCACCGATCCGGCCTGCTTTGCACGGGACCAGGCGCACCCTCCCCAGCGCCAACCGCCTCCACACACAGCACACACCCGCCCCATCGTCCAGCCCCGGCTACCTAGCCGCACCATCTGGCCTGGCCTCCATCGCCATCGCACACCAGGACTTCCTCCAGCGCCTGCACACCTCCAGCCGCATGCACCAACTCCACACGCCAGCGCAACCGGCCACCTTCACCTGCTCTGGCCACAACTCAGGTCTCCTGCGCCCGAGCTCCGCCTCAGGCTCGGCCGCACCATCGCACAGCAGGACCACCAGAGCTGCTCCACACGATCTCTGCACCCATGAGCGCTGGCCGCCCCAACTTCTTCCCGCCTTCAGATGACCCAGCATCCAGACCCCATTGTGCACAGCACCCAGCCACCCTCCAGCTTCTTCGTGAAGCTTCCAGTGGGTTCCTGGTGGGGAAGACAAGAAGGGTTAAGGGTAGGGTATGCGTGGCCAAAAGGGGTGGGTTATTTAAAATGCTTATTTATTTATTTATTTAATGAGATTTGAATGGGGTATGTGGCATGATGGTAGTGGTGGGGTAAAAATGTTAGTTTATTAATGGGATTGGGTGAGATATTTATTATGTAATTTTTATTTATTTATTTACAAACTCAAAATTATTTACAAAAATATTATTTATGACAAAATTTTATTTATATACAATATTTACAAATCTCTTTTATTTTTCAAAGTGTATTTGTGAACAGAAAATGAACCTAATTATTCCGAAGAAAATGACTTGTTTAATGAAAATCTAACATGTAAATTCTAACCCATTAGCAATTAATATGTTCAAAATTTTATACTTGAATAGAATGACAGTTAAACTCAATGTGCACATTATTTATGGACAACTGATGTCTAAACTTAACTAAATGTGTGAAATTTAACTCAAAAAAATATGTAGTTATCACAGGTAGATGTTGCTGGTGAGGTTGCATCGCTCTGAGCCTTACTTTACTCGGCGGTGCAGGATCGGGAGGCGGCACAGAGGCAGACCGCGGAGCTGGTAAGTGCTTACTCCAACTTCAACACTTAACAATTTTAAGCTGATTTTGGAAATTGACACGTGCTTTTACGCACAACGGAGGGAGCTGGAGAGAGTGAGGAGCACCGGAGCAGGGGGTGCTTCCTCCTCACGAGCTGCAGGGGGGTCTCTGTCGCTTCTGGAGGCCCAGCTAGCGGGAGCGGTGCTGAGGGCCGAGGAGGCTCAAAGGCATCTAGAGGAGCGAGTAAGTACAATAGAACTTCTGATTGATTATTTTAACAATTGATTATTGATTGATTGCTCTGATGCAGGAGAGAGATTTGCGGCTTACCACGGGGCATGCCATGGATCTTCAGGGCGAGAGGGACCAACTCCAAGGGGAGGTCCAGACTAACCGGAGCGAGAGGGACCAGCTGCGCATCCGGGCAGAGGCAGCTGAGGCGCAGGTCGCAGAGGCGACGAATGAGTTGGCGGCCTGCCGGTGCAGAGGTCGCCCGGAGACTAGGAGGAGGTCACCCGACTGCGCGTGGAGCTACTGGCGCAGCAGGCGATGGCGCGGAGCCTCCAGCAGATCGTGACAGACATAGACCATTCACGCAGCAGGAGCAGGAGCGAGGCGAGTGTCAGCAGGGCGACCGGCGCCTCCGTAGGGCAGTATTTGGCTGGTTCCTCCAGTCGGCGGAGAAACGAGGAGGAGGAGTGGCGCCGCCAGGGTGAGTGGAGTGCCCAGAGTGGTAGGGGTAGCGGCGAGATGCCGCCACCACCAAACCGACAGGAGGGATCTGGGGAGAGTGGCGGTGGACAGTAAGGAGACTTGTGAGCCACCTCCCCATCTTTTGTACATTTTGGTTCATCTTTTAGTGGAATTTTATTTCATGTCAACTCTTAATGAGTGATTTGCATTTGGCACGAGTGTGAGATGAGATTCAAATACAGGAGAGAGAGACGGAGAATACTGAGCATCGCACATGTCCCTTAGGATTACCTATTCCTGCACACGCATCAAAACATGTTAGATCTGCTCTTTGACTCAGCCCCTTGCGCTTAAATAAACATGAATGTGACTTTATAATTGTCAAGGGGCTGAGCCTTATTAAATAGGCGGAAAGGAAAATAAACAATGCATGCTAAAGGAGAGCGCTATGTACACACATTCTTTTTGGAATTTTTGTTTGGGATTTTCTGATTTTTTTTTGGGATTTTTGAGATTTCCGATTTTTTGGATTTTTGAAATTTCTTATTTTTTTTGGATTTTTGATTTTTTTTAGGATTTTTGAAAATTTTGATTTTTTTTAAATTTTTGAAATTTTTGATAACAACACTTCTTGCCTTTTATTTTTTATTTTTTTAGTAATTAGCCATGGATCTCGTCCCCCTCTCTTGTCTAATGGATAATGTCTATGTGCGGCGTGCATTTGTCCTTGGCTCACTAAGGCTTCTTGCCCCTTGAATATTGATGTTCTAACACAGACCAGGTGTGGGAGTCCTTTGGTCTTCTAGGGAGAGTAGGAAGATTAGTAATGAGACAAGACTTGGTCTTGGGGTCGGGTTTATTGGCTTGTCAGATTTGCAATGGGTATGTCACACGTGCAATCCGTCTATTGTCCAAGGACTTTAAGGTCATTACTCTTCTGAATTGGGGGCATGCATACGACCCGGCTCAAGGGCGTCCCGCGGGGAACTGTACTGCCACTCTTTGACATGCCCCTATTTTCTTACCATTTTTCTTTTACTTTTGTTTCCTTTTTTTTTTGCTTTTCTTTTGAATTGACCGTCCCTCTTTGATACTTCATACACATGATACATACCGCTTGCTGGTCTACATGCTAGCTTCCCCTTTTGCCCCTGGACCTTGTCCGAGTGAGGAAAGAATTGACCTCAGGTTCTCTACACGAGGGCTGAGTGAAAACATCATAAACAAAGGGTAATTGGCCTTAAGTCGCCGTGTTGTGTGTGTGTGTGGCCGGACATAGAGATCATTCACCACAATGAGGGGAAGTGAGGCACATGGCCAACAACATTCTCATTTGCAAATTGGTGTTGTTATCAATATTAGGGGTAGAATCTTTTAAGGTACAGCCCATTTCATGGGTGAGAGATCTCCTCACCTTCGGCATTAACTAGCCTATACGCATTTCCGGGGTACACTTCCTTAACAATGTACGACCCTTCCCAATTTGCTGACAATTTGGACCTTGGACCTCCAGGTTTTATAAAAATGCGCTTCAAAACCATGTCTCCTTCTTGAAATTTACGCTCAATCACTTTCTTTTGAAAAGACCTTGAGAGTCTATTTTGATATGCAAGCACATGATCGGCCGCGGCTAGATGCCGTTCGTCTAAGAGTTCTAGTTGTACCAGTAACGCCTCCCGATATTCATCGGGATTGAGTTCCTTGTCTAGATGAACCCTTAGCGAAGGAATGAGGATCTCGTGCGGACATAACGCCTCCATCCCATAAGTAAGTGAGAACGGAGTTTGCCCGGTGGGCGTGCAGACGGAGGTGCAGTAGGCCCACAGAGCCTCAACTAACTTTTCTGGCCAATCAACGAATTTATTAGACTCACAAGTTTTCTTTAGAATTTTCAAAAGTGTTTTGTTTGTGGCTTCGGCCTGGCTGTTGCCCTGCGGATAGTACAGAGACGAATGATGCAAGGAAATGTTGAATTTCTTACATAGGTCCTGAAGCTCTTGAGATATGAACTGTGGTCCATTGTCGGTGATGAGGCTGCTTGGCACTCCGAACCGTGCGATGATGTTTCTCATGATGAATTTGCACACGGTTGAACCTTTGATTTCCGCAAATGCTTCAGCTTCAGCCCACTTGGTGAAATATTCAGTAGCAGTGAGAATGAAGGATTTTTGTTTTACTTGAGCATTAGGATCACCAAGGGGCCCGATGATATCAAAGGCCCACATGGGGAAAGGCCAAGGAGAGGATAGTGGATGTAAAGAGGAGGAGGGAGCATGGATTTTGTCAGCATAGATCTGACATTTGACACACCTACGAACGTAGGTGGCACAGTCTTCTTCGAGGGTCGGCCAATAGTAGCCCTGCCTAAGAATTTTCTTAGCCAACATTTGGCTATTGACATGCCCTCTGCACTCACTGGAATGGGACCCTTCCACTACCTTCCAGGCTTCTTCGTCCGAAAACAACGGAGGAGCATTCCATTTAGAGCACGTCTGTAAAGCACTCCACCAATAAGGGTATATCTCAATGCCGCTCTACGGATGGCTCGCTTATCCTCCACTTCAGCATCTTTGGGGAAGGTACCATCTCTGCAATATTGCTCAATTTCATGGTACCACGGCCTTTCTTCTAACATTATTTCTCCTAGCTCCACAAGCAATAACTCCTTTAGTTCTTTTCTCTCTGCCTTCAAAACTAGAGAACTCCTGAGGTTAACGAACCAAGGATCCTGAGTGAAGGGAGCCTCTAACCTTTGAAGAGTGATTGTCTCAGCGCTGCGGCTGAGAGGGAAGGAGAGAGAGGAGGCTAGGGATGCGAGGGCATTGGCCAGGATATTTTAAGAACGAGGAGTATGAATGTAGATGAGTTGACGGAATTGCTTGGCTAGGAGAGTGACCAGATCTTGATAGGGCTTGAGTTTAGGGTCACGAGTGCGGTAAGTAGAAAGGACATGCCGAAGGACGAGTTGAGAGTCTCCTATGATCTTGAGGTGACGCGCGCCTAAGAGGTAGGCAAGCATAAGACCGGCAAGGAGAGCCTCATACTCGGAGATATTATTGGTGGCATAGAATTGAAGCTGATAGGCTAGAGGAATGGTGATCCCTTCTGGGGTGAGCAGAACAGAACCTATGCCTCGTCCCCTAGAATTGAGAGCTCTATCAAAGTGGTGCGACCAGAAGGGATCGCGAGAGACGAGTGATAGGTTTTCATCGATGAATTCCTCTTGAACCCTGTCACTATGAGGGAGAGGGAGGTGAGCAAGGTGCTCAGCAATGGCATACCCCTTGATAGCTTTCTGAACTATGAAGGTGATATCGAATTGGGAGAGGAAACTTTGCCAGCATGCCAATCTGTCGGCAAGGACTGGCTTCTCCAGGAGATACCTAATAGGATCCATTCTAGAAATCAAACTTACCTTATGATCTAGGAAGTAGTGCTTCAATTTCTGCACCACCCAAACTAGCGCTGCACATGTTTTCTCCATTGTAGTGAGTTTGAGCTCGGAAGGATTGAAGAGCCTAGATAGGTAATAGACTGCCCTTTCTTTGCAAGATTCATCATGTTGAGCAAGGACAGCTCCTAGGGAGTCCTCAATGGTTGACAGATATAGAATCAAGGGTTTCCCTGGGATGGGCGCCTGAAGCACAGGTGGATTCATAAGGTAACTCTTGAGTTCATCAAAGGCCTCTTGGCACTTGACGTTCCAATCAAAATCGACTCCTCCTTTCAATAGTTCATAGAAGGGACGACATCTTTGGGAGTGCTGAGATATGAATCTACTTATGAACTGAAGTCGACCAATCAAACCTCGAAGCTCGGATATGTTCTTGGGAGGAGGCATTTCATTTATCGCCTTGGCCTTGTGAGGGTCTATTTGAATTCCCCATTTGCTGACTATGAACCCTAGCAATTTTCCCGAGGAAACCCCAAATACGCACTTCTTCGGATTCATCTTCAATTGATACTCTTGTGCGCGATGGAACACTTTGGCAAGGACAGAGGAGTGTTCTCTTCGAGTCCGAGACTTCACCACAATATCATCCATGTAGACCTCAACATCAATGTGTATCATGTCGTGGAATATAGCTAACATTGCCCTTTGATAAGTGGCGCCGGCATTCTTCTATCCAAACGACATAACCACATAGCAATACGTTCCCCAGGGGGTGGTGAAAGAAGTCTTCTCTTGATCCTCCGGGGCTAGACGGATCTGATTATAACCTGAATACCCATCCATGAATGATAGAGTTTCGAACCCTATAGTATTATCAATTAAGACATCCAAATGAGGTAATGGGAAATCATCCTTTGGACATGCCTTATTCAAGTCCCGGAAGTCTATGCAGATGCGTACCCTTCCGTCTTTCTTCATTACTGGGACTATATTTGCCACCCACAATGGGTAAAGGACTACACGGATGAACTTGGCTTTGTGTAGTTTATCAATTTCCTCTTTCATTTTTAGAGCAATGTGGGGGAGAAATCTCCTTAACTTTTGTTTAACGGCAACTGCCCCTGGCTTTAAAATTAACCTGTGTTCAACCAGTTCAGGGTCAATGCCGGGCATGTCGTCATAGGACCAGGCAAAGGAATCTTTGAACTCCCTTAGCATCTCTATGAGCGCCTCTTCTTCTTCTGGAGGGAGACTGGAAGCTATGGTTAAAAGCCTGGGATCCTCTTCTGTTCCCATGTTTACCTCTTTGGTGGGCTCGTCGACTGCTGAGGTGGGTTCATCAAATCTCCTCATGCCACTCGCATACATCTCGGCAGCATCCTCTGTTTCACAATCATTTTCATCCGATGGGTCATCTTCGGCTAAGATCTCATACAATCCAAATCCGTCGTCTAGACCTTCCTCTATGTGCAGATCCTCTATGTTCAAAACTACTGCTTCGTGGACGAACTCTTCGACAGCTAGAAGGGCACTGCACCTATGTACCAGTTCTAAGAGATACATGCGGGGTATGCCACTACCCTTCTTCTTTCTAGATGGGGACGAGGACTTTCTAGATTCTACCTCCGGACCTAAACTAGATTCGATATTTACAGAGGGTTTTGGAGAAATGTCCAGAGATTTATTGGAAGGGAAAGAAAAGGGTGCGGCAGGGCCGCGAAAGTCCTCCAATGGGACTGGAGGAGGAGGCGGGCCACCCAAGCTCAGGGTGCCGGCAACAGAGTTGGGATGTAGGGGAATAGAGGACTCGCTCACCCAGGTCGCCCAAAACGACCATGTTGGTCGACAGGCGGAAACAAAGCTTGAACAAAAGGAGGAAAAGGGCGGGGATCGCCGCCTAAGAAGAAGGGAGTGACGGGGATCACCGTCAAACGGGGATCGCCGTCAAGAGAGAAGGGGCACAGGGGTGACGGGGATCGCCGTCGGGAAGGAGAGAGCGAGACAACAAGAGTTAAACAGTGGGAAGGAGATGTCAGAGGAGAGGAGGTGGACGGGGATCGCCATCCGAGGAAGGAGGAAGGAGAAAGACGGGGATCGCCGTCCGAGGAAGGAGGAAAGAGAAAGACGGGGATCACCGTCCGAAGAAAGAAAAAGGTTGACAAGTATGGAGAAAGCACACATTTTTTTTTTATTATTATTATCAAAAGAAAAGAACTACATTACATTGGGAGGCTTCGGTAGAAGGACAAAACCGAGCCATTAAGGAAAATGGCAAAGAGGGGTGAAGGGGAGACTAACGCTTCAACAGCGTCGGGGGAGAATTAGAGGATGAAGAGAGGAGATAATGGAATGAAATGGAATTTATGAAGAAGGATGGATGAAACAAAGTGACTGAGAGGCTGGGAAAACCCTGGCTAGAGCTCCCTTGTTAATTCGGCTGAACTTACGATTTCAATTTCCTCACCAAATCCAAGCAACTGTCGCTTAGTGGTGGCTGGTGATGCTGATGCTGCTGCCGCTGCTGCCTGAGACTGCAATAGGTCATCCTTGCTGAACAAGCGGTTGACTGCTGAAATGAGATCTTCTGATTCTGGTTCCTCTGCCTCTGCTTCAGGTTCACTGAACAGCAAGCTGACTGCTGAAATCAAATATTCGAGATCTGATGCTTCTGTATCCGTCTCGGCCTTCTTCTTCTTGCCAGGTCGCTGAGCTTCCAATACTTGATATGATGACTTTGGAATTTATTTCACCATAGTGTTATACCCGGGCTGCATAGGTCCCCTGATGAAGTGATCATACAGTGTCCAAGTAAGAGGCTGTTGATCTGACTGCGAGATGGGTGAGAATGCTACCCATTCTACGTATCCTAAGCCATGCTTTGTAAATTTCCTTGTTCCGGTGACAGCTTTGACCCTGCCTTGGAGATGAGCACCTAACCCTTTTCTAGTCTGGTAGCCGATTCTGAACATGATATCCCACCCCTTGGCGTTTACTGATACATCCTTTCTGACAGCTGCCACTGATGGGGACACAATCGGGCGATTGGAAGAAAAAGTATAAGCCCAGGGATAGTTCACATCAAGTATAGAGATAACGGGCTTGTTGGATGGCCAGACTGATGACAACACCCTCTCAACAGCTTCCACCGTGTGGGTCGTCGTTGCGCTTTTAACTTTAACTATCCTCCCTTGGAAGGGGAATTTCAGACATTGATGTGCTGTGGAAGGTACTGCCCCTAATGATTCGATCCACAGACGTCCTAGGATGACCTTGTAAGTGTGATCGATATCCAACACAAAACTCAACTGACATGGCAAGTGGCCCCAACTCTGCCTGCAAAGTGATAACCCCATGACAAGTCCGCCGGGAATTGTCATATGCAGCTATGGTGGTGGGGGTAGGCTGCAACTGACGCTCTGAGATATTGCAGGCTCTTAAGGTGCTTAGCGGACATACATTGATGGAAGCTCCCGTATCCACTAATGCTGCATCAATAGCTACTTTATTTATTGTCAGTGTCACACATAAGGGCATCTTCCTGGCTTCGGGAGCAGCTAACTTGCCATCAGAGAAAGTGATCGTGGGTCCCCTATTTACAATAGAAAGTACAGACGGCAGATTATCGGGGTTCATGTCCTCACTGACCATGACCCTTTGCAGGAAGGCCCTTAGGGCATCTTGATGAGTCTGAGACCTCTTGATCAACTCTAAAATAGAGATCTTGGCGGGAGTTTGATCCAAATGCTTCAAGATATCATATTGGGTCCCAGGGACCGGATCTATCTCTTTCGCGTCCTACTGCTGCTGGGTGTTGGATTGTCGCATTGGTTGACTTGGCATGGATATGGATGCATTAGGGTACATCCGATGGAACATCTGCTCGCTCCGCAAGGCGAGGTTATAGTGGAGGTGAGAAGGTGGGGTGTCAAGAATGGAGGGATTGGCTAGTACTGGTGCTGGCGTAGGGGATAGCAGGATGTTGCTAGGCAAAGGGATGATGGGTGACAAGATGTGGGAGTCATAAAGTGGCGAGGTAATGGCGGCGACGGTAGGTGTGAAGGAGGGAGGTATGGTGGATGTAGGTGTGGGGGTAGTGGGTGTGTCGTGGGAAATGACTAGAAGTTGGCCCACTTCGTGCTCATCATCGAAGACCCATTGAGCTTCTGGTGGTGGGTAATGGACGACTGGATTGACTTGTGCAGGTGGAGGAGGTGGCGAGGCAGGTTGTGGGTTTGGAGCTGCAGGATGTTGTGGCATGGGGTTGCGGATTATGCCAAGGTCATTTGCCGGCGGCTGCGGCTGCTGTTGTTGTTGTTGTTGCTGGTACTGTTGCTGGAAGGGCTGGAACTGTTGTTGTTCTTGTTCTTGTTCTTGTTGTTGTTGCGGCTTCTGTCGCCTTTGCTGTTGTTGTTGTTGCCTATGACCCTGCTGGTCCCTTAAGGTCTGGATCAACCTTCTCATCTCTGCCCAATTGATTTGGTTCTGCTCTTGAAGATCATATATCATATCCCGAAACTAGAAGCAATCTGACACATTGTGGCCCGGATAGCGATGATAAACACAATACTTTGTTTGGTCCGCTGCCATATTCCAGTTTGGCTTCTCCGGAGGGAGTCTAAGAGCATTGTGGGACATGAGGGCTGCAAAGACATCAGCTAATGACTCGGGTAGAGGTGGATATTGGGCTCTCTTGGGTCCATTGGGCTTTCTAGGGGCAAAGCCATTTTGAGGTGGAGGGACCTGAGAGTATTGGCGCTGGTCTTGGGGAGGATTCTGACCTTGAGGGGGTTGTTGTTTGTTGTTGTTCCATGGCTACTGAGGTTGCTGAGAGTATGGAGACCTACCTACTGGGCCTTGGGGGTTGCTGACTGCACCGACTTGCTCATTGGTTTGGATCCCCTTAGTAACTAGGCCTTGAGGCTTCTTGACATAATGGGCTTTTGGGGTCTCAAACATGGAGTGTATAGGTGAGTCCTTGAGCTGAGTCTGAATGAAACGGGCTCGGCTGTAAAGCTGGTGCATGGTAGAAATGTCATTCATGTCCAATATGGCCCGGTTGGTTGGGGTGGCATTGGAGATTAACAACTTGACTTTCTCCTCTTCCGGCATGAGGCAGCGGACTTTAGAAGCCAATGAGCGCCACTGGTCGGCATAAGTTGAAAATTCTTCCTAGGGCTTCATTTTCTCAGCTACCAAATCTACAAAAGAATATTCAGGTCCGACCCGATCTTGGAATTGCTGTAAGAACCTCTCTTGAACGATCTGGAAATCCTCAGCTTCTTCAGGTGGTAGAGAATAAAACCATTCCAGAGCTGGACCATCTAAGGATTTTCTGAACAAGTACGCCATGAGGTGGCGATCGTACTTGTGCGGTGCTGACTCATAAACAAAATCCTTCAAATGAACATATGGGTCTCCTACCCCAGAGTATCGCCGGTAAATAGGAAGCTCTGACTGGGGTTGTACCCGGAGGTACTGGAATGATGGAAGGGCGATGTCGGCCACCTTCCGAGGGTCAATCTGCCTTTGAGGTCGTGGAGCTCCTTTTTCATGATAGCCCACTCCGCAAGGAAGTCGGAGGGGGCATGGGCATGATGTGTAGAGACAATGGAGCGGGGTTGTTCGAAAGCATGGGACCTCTCACGGGCCGGGGAGGCAGGTTCGGCCGTATAGTACATTGAGGTTGGAGGGGATCAAGGTCGGACCTCTCGTGCCGGAATATAGCTGGGTTCCGAGAAATGAATGGCCCGAGGACGGAGGGGTGTAGGGTCAGCCCCTGAAGAAGAGAGGTGGGGTGCTGAGGCAACGTGGGCGGAGGAGACCGCCGGCTGAGCTGAGTTACAGGCAGAGGGAGACAAGGGTTGTTTGCCCTTGGCGGCAGCAATGAACTCTCGGACTTGATCTGGAGTTAGATGGGGAAGTAGCTGACTAAATTGGGAATGGGCGTCATCTTCCCTTGGAGGAGAAGGAGGACGGGAGTGACCCCCAATGACAAGAGGAGCCTGAATATGCCCTAGGGGTATGGCCGTTGAGGGTTGGGCCATATCCTCGAGGAGTCCAAGGGGTAAGGCATCGTCAGCAAGGACACAGAACTGTTCCATGTCGAACAAAGGGTTATGATAGAGTACAAGGAAAGGAGGGGAATGACTCGACCTCCCTAGACAATGACGCATGCACCCCCTAAATGACAGGGAGTGATACAGACAACACCTAGACCCTATCACAGCAAGAAGGACTGAGATGACGAGGGGTGAAACGAAACACTTAAATTGTCATGATTAATGCACAAATTTCTTAAGGTTTGCACTTGACCTTTAGATGAGTTGATTAAGGGTGTGTCACTTGGTCAAATGGACCCTAACAGGTATGAACTCAAGTCCTTCGGTGTCACTAAGGATGGTACACTCACAAGCAAGGGTGGCTCGGACTAAAGGGTGCAACGGGTACAACCAGCCCGGTGAGCCGCAACGTGCGTACGATCACGGGGTCTTACGGAGGTCCTCGGAAGGTGGGCCCGAGTCAGCCTATGAGTGCTCGTAGGTGAGAGGACTCACTCATCCAAGGGGGAACCTGACCAATAGGATGAATAGCATATGTAAGGGGCCTAAATGCCCGAAATGTATGCAAGAGTGAAGATGAGGAGCAGACAGGGTGACCAAAACAGCTCTCGGGCCAAGTCGCGGCGGCTGTGTATGTCGCGACCTTATCGCGACAGAGCGGACTGCCGCGATAAGAACAGACACCTGAGAACATAGTAAGTCACACACACAGACTCAAACAGACTACCTGAACAAATGATAAGTGTACAAAATCGCCAAAATAGTACAAAATGGATCTTGGAGCATTCAGAAACCGATCCAGGAATGAAAACAGCAACACACAAAGCGTACTTGTAGACGCGACACTTATCTCGGACGCGACCCTATCGCGTCTCCGTGCACTGCCGCGACTCAAACCGAAAACATACAATGGAAAGAAAATGGAAAATCCAAACCCTGACAGGATTCTAAGAGATAGAAACACGGGCGAGCATGTCAGAGAAACATGATACAGACATGAATGAACTCACATGATCAGAAGATATCAGATAAGCAAAGAGGAAACGCACACCTGATATCACGTCTGTTATAGGTGACGTGATATGATCGCGTCAACGCGATGCGCCGCGACACGAATCGAGCGCCAAAAACGCATGAAACAGGGAATAACAGACAAACAGGGCACCAAAAGAGGAAGTAAAGGGGAAAATTGGCAAGCAAGCAAACTAGATCTACGACGGTGGCACTGGAGGTCCCACCGTGATCGCCAATAGGTGTAATCACCAGGATTGTGCTTCCCCTCGACACATTAACAGATATTAAATATAATGGTATGAAAGTAAGGAATGTGATCGCCACCTAGAGTATTGCCTAAATAAATAAAATAACACCGGCTAACTACTCTAGGAAAGGGAGGGAAGAGAACAGAGGAATACCTGATAACGCGGTCGTCATGGCTGACGCGTCTCTTGTCGCGTCGCCTACCCCTGTCGCGTTCTCTTCTAGTGCGGGAGATAGTGAGGGAGACCTCCTTCCCTTCCTCCGGCCGGCCAGAGGATGAGAGCTCCTTGTAGTACCTTGTTTGTATGCCTGCCAATCAATGAGAAACAACAAAGAAAAACCCTATTAGAACATGATTATTGTAGCAACTATTCTAAAAATGAAAGGAAACAAACCAACATGGAAGGGACGAACCTGGGGGTGGTTTTTAAACCCCTAGGGTGTGTGGAAACGTGGGTGGAAAGTGGAATGTAACCTATCTAGAAAGACATGAAAATGCATGTAGAAATAAAGAAACAAAGAGAAAGGAAGAAGGTGAGCCCCATTAGGGCGACTCCCTGGTGTGGATGTAGTCCCAAATGGTGTGCAAAGGCTTCAGGGGGATGCTGGAGTCGCCCTCTTCACGTCTTGTGCTCCATTGATGAGAAAAAAGTGAAGCTTTATTGAGTGGAATGTGAAGAAGAGTGGTGAAAAGGATGGCTGCGAGGCTAAGTGTTGGTGAGAGGAGATTTCGGCAGCCCTTCAGGGTAAAAAATGAGGCCCTCCCCATCCTTGAGGAGAGGCCTTGCTTTTATAGAGCTTTTGAGAGAGAATATCTCCTTAGAATCAGAATTAATTAAAATGGGAGATAATCCTTACCCAAATTCAGATGGAGAGTCCTTGGGGTCCTCAAGGAGATTCCCTAGGGCTCAAATCTCGCCCAAGGGGGTGAGATATTCCCTAGGGATAAAGATAAAGCCATGAGAGGATAAATAGGAGGTGGTTGCGGAGGCCTGCATGCGCAGCTGCTGTCGCGGCGTATCGTAGGGCCGCGACATGGAGACTCGATAGGGCGGAGCGTCGCGACAGTATTGTCCACGTGCATGGATAATGCATGGGCTGTCGCGGCAGCCTAGACCGTCGCGACTCAGAGACGCGGCGCCACGATGCGTCGCGACTATAAGATCAAAATTTACGTGAATTATCGGCCAACTGCATGGATGGATGAGAGTTATTGATGCTTAAGGACTCTCTCAAAGTGATATGGGTGGGATTTCAAGGTAAATTAAATCGTTAATGGGCTCAAAACATGGCTAATGATGGGCTCAAGGTGAGTGACCAATTAGGGGTCAACTGAATTGACAAGAAATGTGGTTCAACCCATTGGTCGCAATCGGGTGTCTACAAGTACACTCTTTAGATTTACCATTTTCACGTATTTTTAAATCCATCAAATAACATGTGGGAAAGGGTTTAAGTTCTGTCATTTTATGTGCGGGTTTCTGTATTTTCTGGACGGATGAACTCAACGTCCACATCGACTGCCATTTAATTTATGTAAACGACAACATCGACTGCCGTTTAATTCCTGTAAACGTCAAGATTTTGGATGCCTACTATATGTTAACGGCGCTATGTGCCGCCGTCTACTGATGTTAACGACATGATATGTTGACGTTAACTCTGTGTAAACGTCACATACCTTGCCGTTAAGTTTATCAGTGATGTTTTTCTGCAAATCTGATTATTGTTCCTCAACTATGATCTATGCATGTGTAGGGTTTTTCGGTCAGGTTATGTTCTGTGTAAATTAGTACTGTTATACAGTAGGCATGTCATTGCAATGATGTATGGGCTATGTGCAGTTGTTTTTAAAGAATTCTATTTGATTTAGTAAATAGAAAATGAAATAGATGCAAGTTTGATCCATGTTGTAGCGTTTTATTAGAAATTGTATAGCTGTTGGATGAAATTACAGACCTATTATCCTCAGTATTACACAGTGATTGCATGATCTTTTCACTGTTGTACCATGTGAATTAGTTTGAGTTTATGAGAATTAATCATGAAAAAGTGATACAAGACTCAGAAAATTATGAAAATTTACATGTGCGTAGCATGATTATAAATATATTTACTTTCAAAACTTCGAAATTTTTAAAGCACTGTACATACTGTTATGATTTTCTGAATGATAAATTGTACATGGAAATCAATAGATAGGAGAATGTATATACATGTTAGATTTTGATGTAATCAGTAAAAGTAGTATCATGATAGGTTGTTGTGTATAGTAGAGTTTTGATTTCAGAACTGAGGTAATATGTTGTGTAATCTTGTGTTGTTATCTTACTAATTATGCATGAATTTATGAAAAGAAGCATGATATAATTGCATGTAAATGTTAATTGCATGAATATGTGTTATTGCATTTCTGAAATAAATTGGCCAATGAGACATTGCTATTATAGAGATACCTATATGGAACTACACCATGGAATGCCCCTATGGTAATGGTTCACCTACATGAATTGACTACTGAATTCGTGAGCAACGGATTGAAATCCTGGAGGTAGACATGTTCTACTAGTTAAGGTGGGAAGGACTTTCCCCGGTATTGCGCAATAACCAATACTTCATCACTATTTTGCCAAGGTGATAAGTGAATGACTACATGCTACATGATCTCTATTAATAGTGGGGCTATGTCTTGGCAACTATACTACATGATAAATGATCTACATGCTACATGATAAATGAACTACATGCTACATGCAAATTGACTACATGCTACATGATGATTAACTACATGTTACATGATATAGATTACATGTTACTTGAAAGTGATTTCATGCTACATGACATTGAACACATGTTATAAGAATTTGACTAAATGCCATGCCACATGAAAATGCTTAGATCATTTGTTTAATTATGAAATGTAAACCATAAGTGACATGAAATTGTTTTATTTTTCACGATAAATAACCATGCCATGTAAAGAATTATTGCCAAACGAATTACTGCATGCTAATAGGAAGAGCTATATGGTATCAAGGATGTGAAAACAAATATGCTACCATGTTTTTAAACTTAGTATATGATATATCTTGAATTGTCTTTCATGTGACTTGCTGGGTCTTTTAGACTCACACTTGATTAACATTTCAGGAGAGACTAAGGATACCCAAGAGTTAGTGCACTCTATCTCAGAGCGTGAGGACATGGAGGCTTAGTGATTTTTCTTTGAGTGTGCTTGAGAGATTATGTATGTGAGAATAAGATGTACTTTGAGTTTTATGTATTTGGACTTATGAATTGTAATAATTTGGTCTATTGCAATCCTTCCTTTATGCTTTAGACTTGGTAATTGGATACATTGTTGATTGAAAATTTTGGTTCCATATTCCGTTGCAACTTATTGGAATTTAAATTGTCATTTATATATATCTCAATCTATACCGACTATTGTTGGATATTTTCCATTGTAATACCTCTATTAGATCCAATGTGAGTTGGACTAACTGTACTGGGTCCAAGAGGGGTGTTACAGAGATTGGTATCAAAGCCTCCCAGGTTGAGCATGTACATAAATGAAAATATCAACACTGTGTTCATATCCTTAAGTCTGCATAAAGAATTAGTCCAACATTTATGTAGAATAATAGGCTATTATAATAAATGCTTGTTTTATAGACTATGGCTACCCGTGGTCGTAGAGGAGCAGGCTCGACCTGAGGCGATGAATCGGCGGGAGGTTCGTAGGCTCCAGCTTAGCAGGCGTCGGATCAGACAGGCGTACCTTTACCACCCCCACCACCACTTGTGGATTATGGAGCTTTGATGCAAGGGCTTGTGCACGCGATGCAGACTTAGGCAGCTGCTTTGCGAGCGCAAGTGCAGGCTCAGGCACAGGCACCTGCTCATGAGGCAGGCCTTGGAGGTGTATCCATGATGGAGTAGTTCAGGAGGATGACCCCACCTTTCTTTAAGGGGGAGAGTGATCCCATCATGGCGGAGAGTTGGCTATAGGAGACAGAGAAGATCTTTCATGCTATCCGATGCGCGAAAGAGGAGCGAGTGACCTTAGCCACCTATATGTTGTAGGTAATGAATAGTTTCTAGATGGGTTTTATGTGTTATTTATAGTACACCTTTAGATGTATCTACCTTCTTTTGCAGGAGCATGCCATTGTGTGGTGGTCATCAGTACTATGCACACAATTTGAGGATGGAGCTATTAAGGTTGCATGGTCCGAGTTTGTTCGCCTGTTCAGGGTGAAGTATATTCCAGAGCATGGAGCAGGAGTTTTTGACATTGACCCAAGGGTCAATGAGTGTGCTTGAGTATGAGACTAGATTTGCGGAGCTTTCCAAGTATGCACCTCACATTGTGGCCGATGAGCGGAGGAAAGTGAAGAAGTTTATCATGAGATTGAAGCCATCCTTGAGGACTAGGCTGGTGGCATTTGGGCATCAATCGATGGAGGAGGCACTGTCAGCGGCATGCATGCAGAAAGCTGAGATGGAGGTATATCTGGAGGAGAAGAGGGCTTCTTTGATGAGACCTGGATCAACATTTCAGCGGCAGAACAAGAAGAAGAAGACCCCAGCATTTCAGCCTAGAGTAGTTGTACCAGCGAGAGTGGCTGCACTGACTACGAGCAATGGCATAGTTGCAGAGAAGCCTTTGTGTTCTCAGTGTGGGAAGCATCACGAAGGAGAGGTTTGTTGGGTGACTTCTGGTAGATGCTTGAGGTGTGGTGACAAGAACCACAAGATTCGAGATTGTCTGAAGATGGCACAGTAGACTGTAGCGGCAGCAGTACCAGCAGCAACTAGACCAGCGCTAAGAGCAGCAGGAAGACCGAGGGCTCAAGCTCGAGTGTTTGTTTTGGCGAGAGACGAGGCAGAGTTGGCAGAGCACGTCACAGACGGTACGATTTTGATTATGGGTATGCATGCTCGTGTTTTATTTGATACTAGTGCTACGCATAACTTTATCTCCGAGAAGTTTGCTAAGGTCTTGATGAAGGAGAGTGATTTGGTTCCTGAGGTATTGAAGGTTCCATTATCTGTTCATACTTCAGCCGGGACTATCTTGACTTGGCAATGTTTTTCTTCTCTTCATGTGAATATTGAAGAGTGAGATTTGCCTGGTAGCTTTTATCTGTTGAAGATGAAGGACTACGATGCTATTTTGGGCTTAGACTGGCTCGAGGAGGATTATGCCCTTATGGATTGTAGGAGGAAGATTATTATATTCCAGATTCCTGGTGAAGAGGAATTTGTCCATCCTTTACCCAAGAACATGTCGGGTAAGTTTGTGATTTCAGCCCTGAAGGCAATTTGGATGTTGAACAAGGGTTGTAGTGGTTTTCTTGCTAGTGTGGTTATATCCGAGGATTCGAAGAAGGCTTTGACCATGGAAGATATTGAGATTGTCTGAGATTTCAGTGATGTTTTCCCAGAGGACTTGTCTGGTTTGCCCCCTGCAAGGGAGATTGAGTTTGGTATTGAGTTGGTACCTGGTATAGCACCTATTTCTATTGCTCCTTATCATATGGCACCAGCGGAATTGGCGGAATTGTGGAAGCAACTGAAGGAATTGCTAGACAAGGGTTTTATTCGGCCGAGTGTATCACCTTGCGGAGCACCTGTACTGTTTGTGAAGAAGAAGGACAGGTCGATGAGGCTGTGCATTGACTCTCGTAAGCTTAATCAGGTGACTATTAAGAACAAGTATCCTTTACCTCACATTGATGACTTGTTTGACCAATTCCGTAGAGCTTCTGTATTTTCTAAGATTGATCTTCATTCTGGCTATCATCAACTCCGAATCAAGCTGGAGGATTCTTCTAAAATGGCTTTTAGGACGAGATATGGCCATTACGAGTTCCTGGTCTTACCATTTGGTTTGACGAATGCTCCAGCGATTTTTATGGATTTGATGAACAGGGTTTTCCGGCAATATCTGGACTCTTTTGTTGTTGTTTTTATTGATGATGTGCTAATCTATTCACCTGATGAGGAGACTCATAGGAAGCATTTGAGGATTGTGCTTGAAGTCTTGAGAGCGCACAAACTGTATGCCAAATTCAGTAAGTGCAATTTCTGGATGAAGGAGGTTCACTTCTTGGGGCATGTTATTTCTGGAGATGGTGTATCTGTTGACCCGGCAAAGGTGGAAGCTGTCCTTGACTAGGGGACACTGAGATCATCTGCTAACATCAGGAGTTTCCTTGGATTAGCTGGTTATTATAGAAGGTTCATTGAGGGTTTCTCTTCTATTGCAACTACTTTGACAAGGTTAACTAGGAAGGGAGTTAAGTTCGAGTGGACTGAAGCTTGTGAAAGAAGTTTCCAAGAGCTGAAGACTCGATTGACTACATCACCAATGCTTGTGTTGCCCAATGGCGTGGATTCTTTTTCTATCTACATGGATGCTTCGAATATTGGGCTTAGCTGTGTTTTGATGCAGGGAGGTAGAGTTGTTGTATATGCTTCTAAGCAACTTAAGGAGAATGAGCGTAATTACCCAACTCATGATTTGGAGCTAGCGGCAGTGGTATTTGCTTTAAAAATATGGAGGCACTATTTGTATGGAGTGAGATTTGAGCTTTTCTCTGACCACAAGAGTCTTAAATATCTTTTCTCTCAGAAGGAGTTGAATCTGAGGCAGCAGAGGTGGATTGAGTTTCTGAAAGACTATGATTTTGATCTTACTTACCACCCAGGGAAAGCCAATGTGGTGGCAGATGCATTAAGCAAGAAGAGGCAAATGATGCAGCAAGACTGGAAGATGTTGGAAGATGCAATAGGATCATTGGCCGTTCTAGAGCCAAAATTGTGCAGCATGTTCTTAGCCCAGTTGACCATTAGATCTTCTGTGCATGATAAGTTTCTTGCTTTGCAAAAAGATGACCCATTATTGTAGAAGTTGGTTGGGAAATCTGGCATAGTTAGAGATGAAGATGGTGTGATTCATTTGAATCATCGGGTGTGTGTCCCTAATGATGTGGATCTGCAAAAGGAGATTTTAGAGGAAGCGCATAGGTCGCAGTTTTCTATTCACCCAGGCAGTGGAAAGATGTATAAGGATCTGAAGCGTTCTTTTTGGTGGTCCGACATGAAGCGGGATGTGGCGGATGTTGTAGCTAAATGTTTGATATGTCAACAGGTGAAGGCAGAACGTCAGCAACCTTTCGGTTTGATGCAGAAGCTGGATATTCCTCAGTGGAAATGGGAGCAGGTAACTATGGATTTTGTGACTGGATTACCTAGATCAGCTAGAGGGAATGACTCTATATGGGTAATTATTGATAGATTCTCGAAGAGTGCTCATTTTCTTGCTATGAAGAAGAAGCAGTCCATAGAGAGTTTGGCTAGGCTATACATTGATGGCATTGTGAAGTTGCAAAGGATTCCGAAGGCGATTATCTCAGATCATGATCTGAGATTTACTTCTAGATTTTGGCAGAGTTTGCAGTAAGCTTTTGGCAGCCAATTGAAGTTGAGTTCGGTATTTCATCCACAAACAGATGGATAGTTCGAGAGGACTATTCAGACGTTGGAGGATATCCTTAGGGCTTGTGTTCTTGATTGGAGGGAGATTGGGAATGCCACCTAGCTCTTGTGGAATTTGCATACAGTAATAGTTTCCATTCGAGTATAGGTATGGCACCATTTGAGGCTTTGTATGGGAGACCTTGTAGATCTCCATCGTGTTGGGAAGAAGCAAGAGATCGGCATATGGTTGGACCAGAAGTGGTGCAGGAAACATCAGAGAAGATCCAGTTGATTCTGCAAAGATTAAAGGCAACTCAAGATCATCAAAAGAGTTTTGCGGATTCGAGGAGGAAAGACTTGGCTTTTGAGGCAGGAGATCATGTATTTCTTAAGGTGTCACCAACCAAGGGTGTAGTGAGATTTGGGAAGAGAGGTAAATTGAATCAAAGATTCATTGGTCCCTTTGAAGTATTGAGGAAGATGGGGTGTAGTACCCGGAAAATCCATTAATTAAAAATTATAGATAAAATGAAATTTTATCTTTTAATAAATTCAATTAGTTAAAATGGTACGCATCATTATTGCATGCGTATAAACCCATATAAATATTTCATAAAATTAGTAGTTGTACTTTAAAGAATGTTCTCTAATGACCCATCATGAAATTTGGGCATAGAAAAATCATTTGGACTTAGTTTAAGAATTTATGCGACTTATTAGCATTATTAAGAAATAAGTCGGAGAACCCATTATTTTATGAGCTAAGGTGGACTATAAATTAAAATAAACATGCATGTAGACATTAAAATATGGGTTGATAGCCCATTATGATAATTGGACTAGTAGATAAATCTTGAGCCATGAATAAATTCCCTAATAAAAGGATAATTAAAACCCATTAAGCAAATTAAGTATATGGGTTGTACAATTAAGCCATACTTAAGTTGTTGGGCCAAGAGTATGAGCCCAAATAATAGAGGTTAGAAATATTGGGATAATTAATATTAAATCGAAATAGATGTTTATTTAATAAATAGATTTAAATTAGAATAAAGGGTGAATAAATAGAATTAAATAAATACCCATTAAGCTAAATTAATAATGGGTTTTACCAATGGTCCTAACATGAATTGTTGGGCCCAATTATAAAGAGCCCATCATGAGATGGGAAGTAATTAAGCTAAAGTCGTACCTAAAAATAGTACTAATTAGAAAAGGGGTTAAGATAAACATTAATTAACCCATAAATATCCAAAAGTGGAGTCCTAGACTTACCCTAACTCCTTACCCACGAAATTAGATCTCCCCCAAGTCCTCATTAGGAGATAAAGGCAAGAAATAGGATGATAAATAAGGAAATTCGGAGTTTAATGGAATGAAGGAGTTTTAGAAGTGTAGGGCTCTAATAGCAACCCTATACACCTCTAATTCGTCTCTACGAAGTCTCATTTGGTTGCTGGGACTTTGGAGGATGAAGAGAGGAGCTGAGGATGAGAGGAGCAAGAAGGAAGGAGCTTGGAGCGCTCCTTGGAGCAAGAGGATTTCATCTTCTACCTCATCTTCAACCCTAGGTTTTCTTTACAGCGTAAAAAGGTAGGCAATCTCTCAAGCACGAACTCATTAATTTTTTACCCTAGGTAGACGATGATCCCCTCTTGCAAAGCCCCATGATTTCCCTATTTTTCGTTGCTCCATGAATGAGTATTAAATGTTCTAAGTTCTGTCCATACCATGCACCTGAACCTTCATGATTGCTTTCAATCCATGCATGTACTAAATCCCATGTCGTGCAAAAATTCTCATAAATACTACATCCTGTTAGCTTTCAAATGCCCCAATTTTCCCTAATTTTTGTTATGTATTCATTGCTAATTAAATCTTTCTTCTATGACTACGCATGTTTAGGTCACCGAAATGTAACCTTGTTAAAGCATGCACAAACCTTGTCAGTTTCCTAATTACTCATGCATGTTGATAGATATATGAGTCTACTTTTATTTAAAAGTGGTTTCATAATTTTTGGATCATCGTGCGAATTTATATTGATTTTAAAAGTGCACTATATCATAATTTGGAGGGAAGGACTAAAACCGAAAAGGGCAAAATGCCTTTTCTGGGTCGGGCTGCTCCTCTGAAGTCGCGACGGCCCCACCCGTCGCGACCTCAGAGGGGATGCGGCCGGCTGGACCGTCATGATCTAAACACGACGGCCCGCGCCATCGTGCCGGGCCGGCCGGTTCGGCTGTCGCGCCGTGGAACCCCGTCGCGACCTGATTGTGACGGCCAGACCCTTCGCGACTTGATCGTGACGGCCAAACCCGTCGCGACCTGATCGTGACGGCCAAACTCGTCGCGACCTGATCGTGACGGCCAAACCCGTCGCGACCTGATCGTGACAGCCAAACCTGTCACGACCTGAACGTGACGGCCATACCCGTCACGACCTGAACGCGACGGCCATACCCATCACAACATCAGTATTGCGGCCAGAACCTATAATTGCCTATACAACCCTGCTATTATTGCCATTTAAACCCTGTTTCAACCCTAATTAAATATTGTCATGAACTGTAATGAGTTGTTAGTCAATAATGAGTAATGTTTAAAAGCTATGTGCACAATCCATTATGCTCTCTTGATTTCTTACACATGTACACACTTAACATTCATGTTTGCCATTAAACCTTATTAAATTACTCAATAATGCATATGGTAATTAAGTGAAATTAATTACTAAATTCCCCATTTTATTAAATGACACTTGTCTTCATTTTATTCGCGTGTTTTGTACACCGTTATCGCGTCCCTCTGCCTTCGAACACTCGAGGCAAGACAGACAACGTTTCGTTACACACTTTCTCTTGGCATGGACCACCTCTCCATCGGAAATACTCTCGACTGGGCCAGAGACTCCTTGTCAAGGCATCCGTAAGACTTCTAGGCTTTGGCGCACGTCCTTAGCTGACGATCTGGTTGTACCCTAAAAATCCATTACACCCCTAGGGATCAGTACGATCGAAATGGCCTTAGTGAGTTCTCTCTTACCTTGGGATCACGCCGGACCATCTAGTCAGTGTTGTTAGCATGACTAATGGGCGGATGTGACTTCTACCAGACTGCCGGCACCCGACCTAGTGCCGTGCAACTGTGACTATCATCGGTTTAATGTTATTTTACGATTATACCCCTATCCTTGTACTCTCATCTATTCACATTCACTCTACTATCTCGTCTATTCATCTAGTACTCTCTTAAGACTCTTGAGCTGTTGTGGCTCCTATTGCTTGTACTATACATGACTGTCTAGCGCTATAATCTGGGTCTTGTGACTCTACTGACTCGAATGCATACTGTGTAGGGCACGGAGAGTTTTTGAGGGGCTCCAATCTAGTCCCGGGGGTAGAGAGCCACCCGAAAATACCTGTAGGGGCTATTGACGGTGTCTGCATTGCACCGGTTCTAACTAACTGGCTAGACATCTAACTGTTATGCTGTTACTGTTAGTCTGATTAGTTCAGACGTATTGTGCTATTACTGTGCTATCGTTGACTATTACTGAATTGCTACTGTCCTAGAGTGAGTATTTCCGTATTCATCTAGTGCACTATTGTGCAACCATACACGCTATCTTGTTACACTCTATCTCGTTATATGCTGAATTCTCTGTCATCTTAGTTTTTACAATAATCTGGAGGAATGTAATATCGTTCACTTCTTATCGTGTGCTATTTCTCTCTTGACTATACTTGATCGTTCTCTCTAGTTAACCTGCTTTACAAGACATTAATCACTTAAATCATGCTTGTTTATACGAGATATTAAGTCCTACTGAGCGTTATCGCTCACCCTTCATTATTTGTTATTGTGTTTTCAGGTAAGTCAGATGATGACCCTACACTCACCAATGGGAATGGACTAGAGTGATGAGCTACCTGGAGTCATAGCGATGGAATGACCTTAGTATCATAGAGTCTAGTTAGATATTTGCTTAGTTATCTTTTCCAATGTAATGAAGTCATTGAGCCCTATGTTTTGGCTCTGAATTAGTTGTTGTAATAGTTTAAGTGAATTATCAATAAAATGAAGAGTTTATTACAATTTATTGTTCATTAGATGCTCTGATATTTGTGACTGTACGTGTTATTGTCGTTACCATACACGCTGTTCATGCCTCCCCGATTTATTCCGCTGATAAATTGGCGGGGCATGACAGTTGGTATCAGAGCCTAGGATGTCCTTAATAAGATATTTTAAGTCTAGGATGTTCTAGGTGAACTACCTTGATACGTGTCTAAGTCAACCACCATACCTATGTGAGAATTGGGTAGAACCATGGTTAAGATCAGAATACATTTATCTATATATATGTATCAACTTGGTAATACTTTAGCACTCAAAGTCTAAAAAGAAATAAATTAAATGTTATTGCTCGCAGGAGATTCGTGGAGATGGTTGGTGAGCGTGCACAAATGCGGGACTTGCAAAGGACCATACAAGGGTTAACTCAAGCCCTTAACAATGTGATACAAGCAGGAGCAAGAAATGGGTTAGGAGATTTATACGGGAACTTCCAACGAATGAATCACCCTACGTTTAATGGAACTCCAGATGGAACGGATCTTTAGAGTTATGCAATGTTCAGAGCAGGAGAAAGTCCTTATAGCAACCTTCCAATTGGACCGCGATGCTAGAGCTTCGTGGGAAGCTTCTAGTTGACAATTACCCAACATCAACAAAGAGTGGGATGAATTTTTAGAACTTTTCAACACCAAATATTTTTTTGAAAAAAGGATTCGTGAGAAGAAGGCAAATGAATTCACCAATTTAAAATAACGAATGATGTTTGTAGCAGAACATGAAGCACAATTTGAAAGACTAGCACAATATGCACCATATTTGGTGAGTACGGAAATGATGAAGGCAAGGAGATTCTTAGAAGGGTTGAGACCTGTGTTCTGGGAAAAGTTGGCTCCGCTAGACCTTGTAGTATATTTAGACATGGTATTGAGAGCTCAAATAGTAGAGGACACCATGGGACTTCTTGAAAAGATCCATAAGAAGAAGGCGTTGAAAAGGAAACGTGCTAACCATTCCAATGATAATAAAGGAAGAGATACAGTAGATAGCAAGAGAATGAAAGGAGAAGTGAAGCGGAAGGAATTCTATAAATTTTTTAAAAAGCCAGGGCATCAGATTGATAACGGTTGGAAGAAATTGGGCAGATGCTTGCGTTGTGGAAGTCAACAACACCGAGTCATCGATTGTCCCATAAAGAAGAACCAAACTCCACGCCAAAGACGGTTACAAGCTCTTGCCAATAAGGGTGGACAAGGTACCATCACTAAACCCTTAGTTTGAAGTTCATATTATTTTCTCGATAGCCAAGCCCTAAGTGGGGGAGATGATGGAATAAAATATTCAGAATAAATTGGTAGTCATATCATATCATATGAATTTGGGGACCAAATTCTTTTTAAGTGGGGGAGGATGTAGTAGCCCAGAAAATTCATTAATTAAAAATTATAGATAAATTGAAAATTTATCTATTAATAAATTCAATTAGTTAAAAAAGTACGCATCATTATTGCATGCGTATAAGCCCATATAAATATTTCATAAAATTAGTAGTTGTACTTTAAATAATGTTCTCTACTGACCCATTATGAAATTTGGTCATAGAAAAATCATTTGGACTTAGTTTAAGAATTTATGTGACTTATTAGCATAATTAAGGAATAAGTCGGAGAACCCATTATTTTATGAGCTAAGGTGAATTATAAATTAAAATAAACATGTGGGTAGACATTAAAATATGAGTTGATAGCCCATTATGATAATTGGACCAATAGACAAATCTTGACCCATGAATAAATTCCCTAATAAAAGGATAATTAAAACCCATTAAGCAAATTAAGTATATGGGTTGTACAATTAAGCCATACTTTAGTTGTTGGGCCAAGAGTAAGAGCCCAAATAATGGAGGTTAGAAATATTGGGATAATTAATATTAAATCGAAATAGAAGTTTATTTAATAAATACATTTAAATTAGAATAAATGGTGAATAAATAGAATTAAATCAATACCCATTAAGCTAAATTAATAATGGGTTTTACAAATGGTCCTAACATGAATTGTTGGGCCCAAATATAAAGAGCCCATTATGAGATGGGAAGTAATTAAGCTAAATTCGTACCTAAAAATAGTAGTAATTAGAGAAGGGGTTAAGATAAACATTAATTAACCCATAAATATCCAAAAGCGGAGTCCTAGACTTACCCTAACTCCTTACCCACGAAATTAGATCTCCCCCAAGTCCTAATTAGGAGATAAAGGCAAGAGATAGGATGATAAATAAGGAAATTCGGAGTTTAATGGAAAGAAGGAGTTTTAGAAGGGTAGGACTCTAATAGCAACCCTATACACCTCTAATTCATCCCTACCAAGTCTCATTTGGTTGCTGGGACTTTGGAGGATGAAGAGAGGAGCTGAGGACGAGAGGAGCAAGAAGGAAGGAGCTTGGAGCAAGAGGATTTCATCTTCTACCTCGTCTTCAACCCCAGGTTTTCTTTACATTGTAAAAAGGTAGGCAATCTCTCAAGCACGAACTAATTAAATTTTTACTTTAGGTAGACCATGATCCCCTCTTGCAAAGCCCCATGATTTCTCTATTTTTTGTTGCTCCATGAAAGAGTATTAAATGTTCTAAGTTTTGTCCATACCATGCACTCGAACCTTCATGATTGCTTTCAATCCACGCATGTACTAAATCCCATGCCATACAAAAATTCTCATAAACACTACATCATGTTAGCTTTCAAACACCCCTATTTTCCCTAATTTTTATCATGTATTCGTTGCTAATTAAATCGTTCTTCCATGACTACGCATGTTTAGGTCACCGAAATGTAACCTTGTTAAAGCATGCACAAACCTTGTCTGTTTCCTAATTACTCATGCCTATTGATAGATCTATGAGTCTACATTCATTTAAAAGTGGTTTCATGATTTTTGAATCATCGTACGAATTTATATGGATTTTAGAAGAGCACTGTATCATACTTTGAAGGGAAGGACCAAAACCCAAAAGGGCAAAATGCCTTTTCTGGGTCGGGCCGCTCCTCTGAAGTCACGACAGCCCAACCCGTCGTGACCTCAGAGGGGATGCAGCCGGCCGGATCATCGCGATCTAAACGCGACGGCCCGCACCATCGTGTTAGGTCGGCCGGTTCGGCTGTCGCGCCCTGAAACCCCGTCGCGACCTGATCGTGACGGCCAGACCCGTCGCGACCTGATCGTGACGGCCAAACCCGTCACGACTTGAACGTGATGGCCATACCTGTCACGACCTGAACGTGACGGCCATACCCGTCACGACATCAGTATTGCAGCCAGAACCTGTAATTGCCTATACAACCCTGCTATTATTACCATTTAAAACCTATTTTAATCCTAATTAAATACTGTCATGAACTGTAATGACTTGTTAGTCAATAATGAGTAATGTTTACATGAATTAATTAATTTAAAAGCTATGTGCACAATCCATTATGCTCTCTTGATTTCTTACACATGCACACACTTAACATTCATGTTTGCCATCAAACCTTATTAAATTACTGAATAATGTATCTGGTAATTAAGTGAAATTAATTACTAAATTCCCCATTTTATTAACTGACACTTGTCTTCATTTTATTCGCGTGTTTTGTACACCGTTATCGCGTCCCTCTGCTTCGAACACTCGAGGCAAGCCGGACAACGTTTCGTTACACACTTTCTCTTGGCATGGACCACCTCTCCATCGGGAATACTCTCGACTGGGCCAGGGACTCCTTGTCAAGGCCTCCGTAAGACTTCTTGCCTTTGGCGCACGTCCTTCGCCGACGAGCTGGTTGTACCCTTAAAACCCGTTACACACCTAGGGATCAGTTCGATCCAAACGGCGTTAGTGAGTTCTCTCTTACCTTGGGATCATGGCGGACCATCTAGCCAGTGTTCTTAGCATGGCTAATGGCCAGATGTGACTTCTACTTGACTACCGGCACCCGACCTAGTGCCATGCAACTGTGACTATCGTCGGTTTAACGTTGTTTTACGATTATACCCCTATCTCATCTACTATCCTTGTACTCTCATCTATTCACGTTCACTCTACTATCTCGTCTATTCATCTAGTACTCTCTTGAGACTCTTGAGCTGTTGTGGCTCCTATTGCTTGTATTATACATGACTATCTAGCGCTATAATATGGGTCTTGTGACTCTACTGACTCGAATGCATACTGTATAGGGCACGGAGAGTGTCTGAGGGGCTCCAATCTAGTCCTGGGGGCAGAGAGCCACCCGAAAATACCTGCAGGGGTTATTGACGGTGTCTGCATTGCACCAGTTCTGACTAACTGGCTAGACATCTAACTGTTATGCTGTTACTGTTAGTCTGATTAGTTCAGACGTACTGTGCTATCGTTGACTATTCCTGAACGCTACTGTCCAAGAGTGACTATTTCCGTATTCATCTAGTGCACTGTTGTGCAACCATACACGCTATCTTGTTACACGCTATCTTGTTATATGGTCAATTATCTATCATCCTAGTTTTTGCAATAATCTGGGGGAATGTAATATCGTTCACTTGTTATCGTGTGCTATTTCTCTCTTGACTGTACTTGATTGTTCTCTCTAGTTAACCCACTTTACAAGACATTAATCACTTAAAGCATGCTTGTTTATACGAGATATTAAGTCCTACTGAGCGTTATCGCTCACCCTTCGTTATTTGTTATTGTGTTTTCAGGTAAGTCGGATGATGACCCTACACTCACCAACGGGAATGGACTGGAGTGATGAGCGACCTGGAGTCATAGCGATGGAATGACCTTAGTATCATAGAGTCTAGTTAGATATTTACTTAGTTATCTTTTTCAATGTAATGAAGTCATTAAGCACTATGTTTTGGCTCTGAATTAATGGTTGTAATAGTTTAGGTGGATTATAAATAAAATGAAGAGTTTATTACAATTTATTGTTCATTAGATGCTCTGATATTTGTAACTGTACGTGTTATTGTCATTACCATACACGTTGTTCGTGCCTCCTCGATTTATTCCGCTACTAAATTGGCGGGCATGACATGGGGAATGTGGCGTACCAGCTAGCTTTTCCCCATCCTTGGAAGGAGTACACCTAGTCTTTCATGTGTCCATGTTGAGAAGATATGTTCGGGATCTGGCTCATGTGATTAGTTATGAACCGATGCAGTTCCAGCCAGATTTGTCCTATGCGGAGCAGCCTATAGAGATTCTGGATCGGAAGGTGCAAGAGTTAAAGTCCAATCCTTTCATGAAAATCTTATGGAGGAATTTTTCACATGAAGAAGCAACTTGGGAGCTTGAAGAGATGATGAAGAACCAATATCCGTCGTTGTTTGGTAAGTATTCTAACTCAATCTTCGAGGACGAAGATTATTTTAAGGGGGAGAGGGTTTAGTGCCCTAGAATTTTACTGAAGTGTATGATGCATTTGTGTATATGTTTTTGCATTTAACAGTGTGCTGTAATTTTGATGAACTTGACATTAATATCAACTGATGTTGACTGCACTTAGCGGCATGATCGATTGCCGTCTACTGTCTGTTAACGACAGGTGATTGTGTCGTTTATTTTTTCTAGAATATTTGGTTTTTCGGGCAAGCAAGTTGACGACATGATCGATGGACGTCAATCTCTTGGTCGACGACAGCACTGGTTGACGTTAACCTGACTTGCCTATTTTTGTTGTTACTGTTTCGGGGGAGAGAGTGTCGGCCATTTTCCATGCATTAAATGGGGAGATCGAGGCATTTTCTGATCCAAGGGTTAGGATTAAGCTAGGGCAATCCGTATGGATCCTTTTAAGACCCGGATTTAGCCTTTGGGATAGGGTTTTTGCACTGTTTCGGAAGAGAGAAAAGAGGGCCGAGAGAAAGGGTTGCAGAGCATGGTTCGTGCGATCTAGAGTGAGTTGGACCAAGGGGGAACATCAAGGATCGAGGACAGAAGAATCTCCAAGCGAGGGAGCTGTGCTAGAGGCTGGATTTTGGGCAATTGAAGACAGAGTGAAGGACTATCTTATTTCCACGGCGGGCATCTTCGAATCTATCTTCGTCACTCCAGAAGGAGGGATAGAGGCAAGTAGCATGGGGGATCGATTTAGGATAGTACACTCTTTAGATTTACCATCTTTACGTATTTTTAAATCCATCAAATAACATGTGGGAAGGGGTTTCAGTTCTGTCATTTTATGTGCGGGTTTCTATGTTTTCTGGACGGATGAACTCAACGTCCACATCGATCGCTGTTTAATTTATATAAACGACAACATCGACCGCCGTTTAATTCCTATAAACGTCAAGATTTTGGATGCCTACTATATGTTAACGGTGCTATGTGCCGCCGTCAACTGATGTTAACGACATGATATGTTGACGTTAACTCTGTGTAAACATCACATACCTTGCCGTTAAGTTTATTAGTTCTATTTTTCTGCAAATCTAATTATTGTTCCTCAACTATGATCTATGCATGTGCGGGGTTTTTCGGTCGGGTTATGTTCTGTGTAAATTAGTACTGTTATACAGTAGGCATGCCATTGCAATGATGTATGGGAAATGTGCAGTTGTTTTTAAAGAATTCTATTTGATTTAGTAAATGGAAAATGAAATAGATGCAAGTTTGATCCATGTTGTAGCATTTGATTAGAAATTGTACAGCTGTTGGATGAAATTACAACCTATTATACTCAGTATTACACAGTAATTGCATGATCTTTTCACTATTGTACAATTTACATGTGCGTAGCATGATTAGAAATAGATTTACTGTCAAAATTTTAGAATTTTTAGAGCACTGTACATACTGTTATGATTTCCTGAATGATAAAATGTACATGGAAATCAATAGATAGGAGAATGTATATGCGTGTTAGATATTGATGTAATCAGTAAAAGTAGTATCATGATAGGTTGTTGTGTATAGTAGAGTTTTGATTTCAGAACTGAGGTAATATGTTGTGTAATCTTGTTTTGTTATCTTACTAATTATGCATGAATTTATGAAAAGAAGCATGATAGAATTGCATGTAAATGTTAATTGCATGAATATGTGTTATTGCATTTCTGAAATGAATTGGCCAATGAGACATTGCTATTATAGAGATACCTATATGGAACTACACCATGGAATGCCCCTATGGTAATAGTTCACCTATATGAATTGACTACTGAATTCGTGGACAACGGATTATAATCCTGGAGGTAGACATGTTCTACTGGTTAAGGTGGGAAGGACTTTCCCCAGTATTGCACAATAACCAAGACTTCATCACTATTTTGCCTAGGTGATAAGTGAATGACTACATGCTACATGATCTCTATTAATAGTGGGGCTATGTCTTGGCATCTATACTACATGATAAATGATCTACATGCTACATGATAAATGAACTACATGCTACATGCAAATTGACTACATGCTACATGATGATTAACTACATGTTACATGATATAGATTACATGTTACTTGAAATTGATTTCATGCTACATGACATTGAACACATGTTATAAGAATTTGACTAAATGCCATGCCACATGAAAAATGCTTAGATCATTTGTTTAATTATGAAATGTAAACCATAAGTTACATGAAATTATTTTATTTTTCACGATAAATAACCATGCCATGTAAATAATGATTGCCAAACGAATTAGTGCATGCTAATAGGAAGAGCTATATGGTATCAAGGATGTGAAAAGAAATATGCCACCATATTTTTAAACTTAGTATATGATATATCTTGAATTGTCTTTAATGTGACTTTCTAGGTCTTTTAGACTCACACTTGATTAACATTTTAGGAGAGACTGAGGATACCCAGGAGTTAGTGCCCTCCGACTCGGAGTGTGAGGACGTGGAGGCTTAGTGCTTTTTCTTTGAGTGTGCTTGAGAGATTATGTATGTGAGAATAAGATGTACTTTGAGTTTTATGTATTTGGACTTATGAATTGTAATAATTCTGACTATTGCAATCCTTCCTTTATGCTTTAGATTTGGTAATTGGATACATTGTTAATTGAAAATTTTGGTTCCATATTCCGTTGCAACTTGTTGGAATTTAAATTGTCATTTATGTATATCTCAATCTGTACCGACTATTGTTGGATATTTTGTACTATAATACCTCTATTGGATCCAATGTGAGTTGGACTAACTGTATTGGGTCCAAGAAGGGCGTTACAACTGGCACTTAAATTCTCTGACTGCTTCCTGGATACATAAGATGTGTCGACACACAACCAACTTGTGTCGACACCACTGGCACTTTCATACTTTACTGTTTATTGAATGCATGGGATGTGTCAACACCACTGAACTTATGTCGAATAGCTTGCTTTCATGATTATTTACTCTGGGATTGAGTCATGTGTCGACACACTATCTGAATTGTGTCGACACCACTGTCATCATATGAACAATTCTGTGAGCTACACATGGAAAATAATGTTAGATATAATTGAAGCATGATTTCCACATTTGTATGGATCATAGTTAAACATCATCAAAACAAGATATCCAACAATCTCCCCCTTTTTGATGATGGCAACTATGATTCATTGATCATTTTTGTTTACTCAAACATGATGTTTTAAGGCAATCATGTACATCATTCCATTGCATACAAAAATGACAATTACATCACAAATTCACATCACATCAAGAGCAAACATATCATTCAATTTTCAAATCCCAAAATGAGCAAACATAACATTCAATGTTTAAGCCAAACCATTAACCAGAACTAAACAGAAATAAAGTAGCACCTATTACACTCTTCTCCCCCTTTGACATCATCAAAATAAAAGGAGCATCATGGAGATGGAGGAGCAGGCAACTTGTCCTCAATGGTCTTCATTTGTGCTTCCAAAGCACCCAAATTAGTCCTCAGCTGGAATTGCATAGTAGTCAGTCTGGTATGTAGTATCTCTTCCATTTTCTGGAGGTTTTCTGAAATATATGCTTGGAGTTGAGTGAAGCCCTGAGACATGGGAGGAGTAGCAGTTGATGAATTAACAGTATTGCCTGCTTGCCATATATTTCCAAAATCAGTTCTGAGATCTGCAATCTCCTAATCAATATGTGATGTATGTGCCTTCCTATGTTCCATATCTTCAACAAAATGTGCAAAGGACAGTCTACATTTTGACACTTGAACTACAACATCTTGTCCAATTTGAATACTTTGTTTGGTATGCTCAAGAATGTTTGAAAGTATAGCTTGCAAATCAAATTGAATACACTGTAGTTGAGTGGAAGCATCACACAAAGTTCCAAAAAGTCTATTAAATCTTCTTGTAGCATGCTCAGCCATCTCTTACTGTCTCAAAAATTAACTGCTCACTGTGTTCTGTAGCCTTTGAATTCTGAGCTCCAAATTGGCAGACATCTCCCTCATAGAAGAATTCAAATTGTCAAACTGAACTTGAAGGAATTTGTAAAGTTTAGGAGGAACAAATGATCCTCCAGATGAAGTGGATGTTGAGCTGTGATGTTGCTGGAAGAAATTGGAAGGAACAAGCGAATGTTGAGGAGTTGGAGAGGCTTGAGGAGTGGGTGGTACTGGCATATCTTGTGGGATATCAGGTTCAACATGTGGATGTTCCACTGGATCAACCTGAGGAATTTCTACATCTGGAACATGCTCTTCTTCTAAATTTTCTACTGGCCGATCCACAATAGGCCCTCTAGTCACTTGATCTCCTTCAATTTGAACTTCATAAATTTCTTCAGATGGTGTAGACAGTAGATGTGTTCTGAGTATCTTCTACACTTTCTCATTTAGAAAAGAGACTCCAAAATGCTCAAAGACAACAGTCAAATGAGCAGCATAAGGCAGAGATCTGTGAAGCTCTTTCCTAATTGTCTCAGAGATGATTTGAGACAGGATCAAAACCAAGTTTACTTTGATATTCTTCTTCATGCAGTACAAAACAAACCTCTAATTGTCAGTAAGCCTATTTCTACCACCACCTTGAGGAGTGATAATGGTGGTAAAGACATGATGCACTAGTCTGAGCAGAGGAGGGAAAGTGTTGGTATTGAATCTAGTGACATTGGTCTGTTTGGAATTTTTCTTGTCATGAGGGAGTCCAGTGAGAAGAGTATATGCCTCATGAAGATCAAATTGATGGGTGCAATAATCTTTACTAGAGTCAGGTATGTGAAATAATTGAGATATCAATGCTGGAGAAAGAAGAATCTTAACACCCTTGACTTCATACTTAAAACCTTCTTTTGTATCCTCAATATTCTAAAAAACCTCTTGAACTAACCGAGGATAAAAATTCTGAACTCAGAGATGAACTTTAGCCAACCTTGAAGTTCAAAGTAATGTACAAATTCAGGAAATGCATTTGCAAGATCTTGATCAGAGAGATCAACAACTTTAGGTTTCAAAATAGACCTTCCTTCAGTGACAGGCTTAGAGGGTGTTGTCACTAGAGACCCAGATGTGTCAAAGAGGACTCTTCTAACAACTCTCATTTAGGGTTTGTAGGAGTACCATCAAAAGATAAGCTATCTTCATCTGAAGAACTGGAGTCATGAAGAACCTTCCTCTTAGTGTATTGAGATGGCATAGGAGACTTGCCTTTGCTTTGTGGGGTTGATCTGCCTCGCTTGGAGGGTGTACCAGTATGAACATAATCTGTCTTTCTCTTGGACAGATCATGGCGTAACTTGCTTCTTCTCTCCACTGGTGGTTCCTCGATAACCACACCTTATGCAGCCGCCTTGGACTTGGCTCCATGCTTTGGAGTCTGCTTGGGTGCCATGGATGCTTGTGATGAGAGGAGATGGAGAAGCCTGGAGGATGGACGAAGAACTTTGGAGAATGCAGAGGATCGGTTCCAAAGTTGTGGGAGAGGAGGGAAGTTTGAACGATTGGGAAAAACTGAAAAGTATGGTCGACCTATAAGTGAGTGCATTTATGAATAGAATCGACACAAAAAGAGTGGTGATACGATGAACCCCAGGTCTGTTTATCCCAAACCGAAACTAGCGCCTGGGTCCAATTGTGTCGACATAGGAAGGATATGTGTGGACCTGACAACATGTTGTGTCGACACAGGAACGGATATGTGTCGACTTGAGATCAGTCTGAGCCGACACAAGATGAATGTGTGTCAACCTGAGTTGACAAGAACTGTAGAATTTTCGAAAAAAGATGAGAAGGAAAATCTTTTTTGAGATAAAAAGAATCTAGTGTCAATTATCCAAGGATTTTTAACATGTTAAAGATTTCACATCTAAATTCTCATCATCATGCCTTTGCAAATTTACTGGTTTGAGGAATACCATACAAGATTTGATCATTATGTAATTTTGAAAAAACCTGGATTACAACTTAATTGAATTAAAATATTTCTTCAGAACAATTGATTCTTTTAAACTTTACTAAACCAAAGTAAGGTGATTTCTCCAGGATAAATGCAATTAGTATTGAAGTTAAACATCCTTAAAAAGTCTGAGTTAGGCAAGAAGTTGTCCATTTTGTTTGATTGAGTTTTCTTGGAATAGAGGCAATGGGCATTCAAATATTATAAGGCCCTCAAATTTTGCCCTCTTAGTTTCGGTCATGTGTTGTGTAAATGACTTGTGTATAGTGCCATGTATATGTATGTATATCCATATGTATGCAATTATTTCAATATATATATATATTTATTTGAGTATTGTAGTTCATACATATATGTGTTTATTACGTATATGTTGTTTTATTTACATTGTGTAGATAGTATTTAAGTATACATCACAATTGCATGTATGTATATAGTGTATATATATATGATTCCGGATATTTATGTGTTCTAGCCAAAAGACTAGTTGGCGTCAACATGCATGAACGTGCATGGGATGTCAGTGTCCAGATCGATGGCCGTTAACTCCTGATAGGCGGCTAGGTATGTGGACGTCTATCTCCCAGATTTGTTGCAGTTTCACATCCGGAAACGCTCGCGATTTGTTCACCCCAGTTTTTGGAAACCGTCGTCCAACAGTTGGAAACCCTACGTAAATGTGTTCCCAACTTCTCTTGGCTTATAAAACACCTCCCTTCGACCAGATTGAGTCCCTTTGGCTCTTGAGAAAACCCTAAAAAGCTTGTTTCGAACCTTGAACTTTGAAACATTGGATTTGGCGATTGGAAGCTCCTTTCAGCGATCTACAATGACTGGAAGGGACTTGGTTCATCTGTGAAGCTTCCCCGACTCCGACATGCTTCCTCCATCAACACAGAAGCCGGATCGAGGGGAGATTGGAGGGCTTCTTGGCACTGGTCGAGGAGAGCATCGTCGGCAAATAATTCCATCTAACGTTTTTTTCAAAGGCAAGTAACCTGTGTACATCATCCATACCCATGTCTAGTAGGTCCCAGGTATTTTTTAGATATTTCCTCGTGTCCTGGAACCCCCATTCACCTTTGTTTTGTACGTTTAGTCTATATTTCTGCAGACATAAACTTAACAGCAACATTTGCTGCCATTAAGATCTCTGGTTGGCGGCATGATCTTGTGTCGTTAACCAATGTTGGCGGCAACACCTGTGCCGCCAAGTTCTTCGAGTTTTACAAGATGCATGTTGTGTTAGATTTTTCGGATTTTTGGATATGTATACATGCTGTGGATGTTTTTTTGGGTTAAACACATCAGTAGATCATGCCATGTGATTAGGTCGAATTTTTGTCAACTGTGATATTTATTAGAATTTCTGTAACAGAATATTGAGCCTGATTTAGCATTGATAAATTCTGTTTAAATAGATCCATGTTAAATTAGAATTCCAAAAAATTACTGCGACTATGTAATGAATGTTAGTAGGTTTGAAACTGATATACATGACTGTACTGTTGTGGGCCATGTGTAGTTGAATTTAGTGATAAATGTGATTGAAGCATGTTTTAATTATTAAAATTGTTTTACAGATCTGAAAAATATGAGAAATTGAGCATGTAATAGGGTTATTGTTGGGAACCTGTGATTAAAATTTCGTTGTATTTTGATAACAGTAGGTACTATCATGAGTTAAATGAGCGAAAAATGACATGTTAAGCATGCTAATGTTAATTGTATTAAGTTCAATTGTTAGCAACATGTTTAGGTCTGTATTAAGAGTCAATTTCATTATGAAACAGTAAAAGTATACCATGTAAACTGATCCATATATATGTATTAAAATGCATGTGTGTGAGTTAAGTGCATGTGAGTGCAGTTTGGTCTCTTAATGGTTCTAGTGCCCCGGGACCTGATGGTTTTCGTGGAGTTTTTTCACCTCCTGCTGTGATATTATAGGTAAGGATGTTGTGGATGCAGTACAATGTTATTTTTATGGTTTCGCAATGCTTGTTGGAACAGCTGCCTCTATTATCACTATGATTCCCAATGTGAAGGAGCCAAGAGGTTTTGGGGACTTTAGACCCATTAGCCTCCGTAATTTTACTTACAAAGTCATCTCTAAGGTTTTCTGCATGCACCTGGGTCCTTTTCTTCCAAAGATAATCTCTGATCAACAAGGTGCATTTGTCCAGGGGCGCAACATTTCTGATAATGTGTCACTTGCCAGCCAACTTTTGATTGATCTAAACAAGAAGGTCAGGGGTCATAATGTTCTCTTCAAGTTGGATATGGATAAAGCTTATGACCGAATGGAGTGGGATTTCATCTTTGCTGTATTGAGGAGATTTGGTTTTGGTAATCGATTTATATCTCTGATCGCTGGTCTGCTTGCCAATTGCTGGTTCTCTGTATGCTTTAATGGATCTGTCTCAGGCTTCTTCAAGTCGTCCAGAGGCTTGCGCCAGGGTGATCCTCTGGCACCCTTACTCTTCATTATTGCTTCCGAGGTACTCAGTAGAGGGTTAGAGCAACTGTTCACATCTAAGCGCATTTCTTATTTTTCTGGTAGAAGGGGATGTCCTCTCATTTCCCACTTACTCTATGCTGATGATACCTTAATTTTCATGAATGGTCACACTACGGGTATCTCCTCCTTGCTTCAGTTTATAAAAGACTATGAGGCTAGCTCAGGCCAAAGAGTCAATCATGCCAAAAGTTCCTTCATGATCTCAAAGAAAGCCTCGCTTGGTCATACTCATCATATTTGCAACATGACTGGTTTCAAATTTCATCAGGGATGCTTTCGCTACTTGGGTGCTCCTCGTAACTGTGGTAGACTTCTATCTTCTGATTTTAAATTTATTATAGACAATGTTAATGCTAAACTGGCGGGCTGGAGTTCCAAGGTGTTATCCGAGGCAGGCAGAGCGGTGCTCATCCGGGCAGTCCTGCGGAGTCTACCCATTTACATTGCTTCCACTGTCAATATTCCAAAGAAAATTTGTGCTATGATGGACAGGCTTTGCAGTAACTTCTTTTGGCAAGGAGCAGATGGTCAAAAATAGCATCACTGGATCTCCTGGAAGCAATTGCAAAAACCTGTTGTTGAAGGAGGGCTATCCTTTAGGAGCATGGAGCATATTCAAGTGGCCATCACTGTGAAACAAATATGGAACATCACTCATGGGAACTCTCTTTGGTCCAGGTATGCCAAGCAGCGATTCTTGAAGAAGCATCTTACTCATATTTAGAAACCTTTCCCTGCAGGAATTTCTCTCAACAGTTTTAAGAAGGCCAAAAATGCTATCCTATCTAATTCTAGGTGGATTATTGGAAATGGGTCTTCCACTAATTTCTTACATGATGTTTGGATCGGAGATCAACCTCTTGTGCATTTCTAATACAGCCCCAACAGACCTACCGCCACTATTTCTGCCTCCGTGCAAGAGGTCATGAGCAACTATAATCATGATCTTTGGCACTCTCTAAACATCAACACTGATCAGCTGAGGATTAATCTTGGGGATGGCGATGATACATGTGTCTGGATACCTAGCTCTAAAGGCGACTTCACTGTTAGTTCAGCTTACTCAGTTGTTTCCCCTCATGGCAGGCAGCAGTTGAAATGGAAAAAGTTATGGCTTTCGGCTATCCCTCCCAAGGTATCTACTTTCATATGGAAGTTAATTCACCGTGCTGTGCCTGTTGATAGCAGAATAGTTGATTGTGGTATACCTATGGTCTCAAAATGTGTTTGTTGCAACAACCACCAGCTCGAAGACCTTAATCACCTTTTTATTGAAAGTGACCTTGCGCTAGATCTCTGGAGATGGCTTATTCCTCTAACCTCCAATAAGCTTAACTTAAGTAATCAGATTACCATCAGATGCTGGAGCGCCCTTTCTGCCCACTCCATCACGTCTGCCTTTCAGTTTGTTGGTCTCTACGCTTTCACTTTGTTGATGTGGGAGATTTGGAAGGCAAGAAGCAACAAATATTATGAAGGCATCAGTATTAATAAGCATCGGATTATCAGCAGTGTTACCTCTTCTCTTAACCATGTTCTAGGTAACGTGGTGTTTAAGAGAGAAATTTCTCAATCCCATCTTCAGATCTTACTCTCTTATAATTTTAAGCCCACAGTTAAGCTAAAGAATCCTATCTTGGTGCGTTGGTGCCCGCCTCCAACTCACTACAGTCTTAGCATTGATGGGGCTTCCAAGGGCAGTCCTAGCCCATGTGGTGGTGGTGGCATCATTAGAGGTGTTAGGGGAAATCTAAGGATGGCTTTCTCGATTTATTATGGCAGAGGCAACAACATCATTGCAGAAACCAGGGCGCTCCATGATGGGTTGGTTCTGGCAAAGGAGAACAATGTGATCTTATCTAGTGTTTTCACAGACTCTTCGATGTTGGCTGCTTCCATTCAGCGCAAGACTCCTCCTTCTTGGGGGGTTCTTCATTGGTGGCATAATATCTTAAATCTGCTTGAAGATTTTAATTGTCAAGTGTTTCATATCTTCAGAGAAGGGAACCAAGTGGCGGATTCTCTTGACTCTCATGCTTGCCTCTCTCGGACTAACCAAGTGTATTCGAGTGCTGCTGGTCTTCCTCCTCTTTCCAGAGGTGCTTTAGTTTTGGACAAGGCAGGTCTACCCAATTTTAGGATAGTTTCTTAGCGCTCTTCCTGTTTGGGGTATGTTTTTTTTCTGGTTTTCCATCTTGTATGGGTTGCTGGTAGGGGTATGCCCCGGAGTTATTGTACCTATGATTTCCCTTTTATATATTAATTAGGCATATGTGTTTCGCACCAGGGGAGTGATAACATTACTCCCTGCTGGGTAGTAGTGAACTTAGCTGGTTGCTGACACTATGACCTCTTTTGCTTAAAAAAAAATATATTATGATAATATGATAATGTGAAAAGTGTATAAATTGTGCCGTGTGTGACACTGCTATCATAGAGGGCTGTGGAACTGTACCATAGTAAAGTCCCTACGGAAAGGTTCAATGTGTTTGAAATCCTATGGGCAATTAGGATGAAATCCTGGAGGTGGACAAGTACCACTGGTTAGGGTGGAGAGTGCTTCTCCTGGTTCAGCACAGTTAACCAAGATCTATCACTATTTTGCCTAGGTGATAGGTATGTGAATGTGTATATGTGTGTCCTTCTAGTGGTGGTTTAGACTATGTGTCACGGAAACTAAGTGTAAAATGTGAAATGTGTGCAATGTGAAACTAATAAGTAAATGTGTTAGCATGTGAATAAGTGTAAATCCATATGAATATGTTTAATTCATGTTAAAACAGCAAGCAAAAGGTATGTGTATTGATGTTAAATGCATATGAAAAATGAATAGAATCCATGATAGATATGTTATTTATTTTGTGCAAGCCCATGCTTAAATTATGTGTAGTTACTTAATGATTTGAATGAAATTTAGATTTTGAAAGCATGTTGAATAAAAGGTATAAGATACATGTCATAAGATTTCATGTTTAGTTGTTTATTTAATGTGGAACAAGGACCATGTACTTCTATTTGTATAGATTACAACGTATAGTAAAATTTAAATTATTTAAGGCATGCAATAAATGTTTTTCCTTAGTAAATAGGGTAACCTGTGTAAAAGATATGTGTATGGTTGTGTTCATGGTTTGCTTGCTGGGTCTATTTAGACTCATTCTTGCTTCGGCGTACATGTGTAGGTGTCTCCACATCTTCCGAGGAGATTGTTAGGAGCGACTCCGAGCGCGAGGAGTAGCTTGTGTTGTGGAGACTTCGACATTGTACTTTTATTTTCATAAGTATGTAATGAATAAGTGATGTATCCCATTTAGACAATGTAAATTTGATTTAAAATTTCAATTATGTGGACTTTAGATTTTCTTTTAAATGCTATATGGACTGTGGATATTTAATGATGATGATGGAATGAGAATAGCCTTCTTATTATTCCGCTGTATTCGTGTTGTATTTGTGTACATCTCAGCTTAGTGTTTAGTGTTGGGTCAATGTCCCACTATGACGACGTTCGTTATACCGACATGGATTGGTATAATCGTACCGGTATAAGGAGGGTCGTTACAGAGATTGGTATCAGAGAACAAGGTTGAGATTGTACATGAATATATGCCATCATCTTCATAATATGCTAAGTCTTTATAGATTTGTCCACATGTATAGAAATGATTAATAATGAATGAAAGATAGATAAGAAAGTGGTTAGGAATTAATTAACTTAGTTCTAAATGTGATTAAATTATCTTGCAGGCTATGGCTTCTCGAGGTAGGCATGGTGTTCTTGCTCGTGAGGATGAGCAGAGGAGAGAGGAGAGGGGTGAGCAGCAGGCCCCAACAACACAGGGACCTACTGTACTTCCTTTACCACCTCCAGTAGATTATGGAGTATTCATGCAAGGTCTGGTGCAGGCCATGCATACTCAGGCTCATACTCAGGCTACACTCCAGGCTCAACTGGAGGCTCAAGTTAGAAATGTTAGATAGAAGTAGTCTGCCTTCATTCAAAATATATGATTTTTTTATGTTGCTATGTTGCATATGTGTTATTTATGTTGTTTGTTGTAGTAGGCTCAGGCTATAGCTCCAGTTCCCAAGGAGCATGGCCATGGTGGTCCTTCCATCATGGAGTGATTCAAGAGGATGGCTCCACCCTCTTTTAAGGGGGAGAGTGATCCACTGCTAGCGGAGAGCTGGATGAGGGAGATCGAGAAGATCTTCCGAGCAATTAGGTGCACTGAGGAGGACAAGGTCAGCTTGGCCACCTATATGCTATAGGTATGAGTTAGTTGCATATGCATTCATTTATAGTAAGTTTAGATTTGTCTAGATCTGGTCCTTATGGATGGCTTGATGTAGGAGAGAGCCGATGTGTGGGGGGTCTCGTTACTGTGTACCAGATTAGAGGACGATGCTATCGAGGTAGCATGGGACGAGTTCGTGAGGCTCTTTCGGGGCAAGTTCATTCCAGAGCATATTCAGAACAAGATGGAGCAGGAGTTTCTTACTTTGACTCAGAGCTCCATGACCGTACTTGAGTACGAGGCCAGGTTTGCGGAATTATCAAAGTATGCACCTCACATTGTGGCTGATGAGCGTAGGAAGGCGAAGAAGTTTGTGATGGGCCTTAAGCCATCACTTAGATCAAGGCTAGTAGCGTTTGGCCATTGTACTCTAGATGAGGCCCTTAGTGAGGCTTGTCAGTAGGAGAGCGAGATGGAGCAATATTTGGAGGAGAAGAAGGCGTCGCAGAAGAGATCTGCACCTCCTTTCCAATGGCAAGATAGGAAGAAGGCGGCATACCAGTCACTGCAGCGTCCTGTGGCAGCGAGCAGTCAGCATGTAGCTTCTCAGCAGTCCCCCGGTAGTAGGCCTAACGGAAAGAAGGAGTGCCCTCACTGTGGAAGGGCACACGGTGGTACCGAGTGCTGGAAGATGGCAGGAAAGTGTCTCAAGTGCAGAAGTAGCGAGCATCAGATCCAGGACTGCCCTAGACTTCAGCAGGGAGTCCAGCGTGGAGCACCAGCCCCAGCAGCAGCAGCAACAACAACAACGGTAGCAGCGCCAGCTACAGAAAGACTAGGAAGGCCTCGAGCCCAAGCTCGAGTGTTTTCCCTAGCACGAGAGGATGCCGAGCATGCGGATAATGTCACCGAAGGTACGGTTCTTTTCATAGGTATGCACGCTCATGTTTTGTTTGATACGGGTGCCACTCACTCATTCATTTCCGAGCGATTTGCTAGGCTATTAGCTTTAGAGTCAGGATTAGAGGCTGAGGAGTTAGAGGTTTCGTTGTCTGTACACACACCTGCGGGAATGGTATCGACTAGGAAGTGTATTCCGTCGTTACCTATGTTCATTAAGGATCGGGTCTTAGATGGGTGTTTCTTCTTGCTAAAGATGAAGGACTATGATGCTATTCTAGGTTTGGATTGGCTAGAGGAGCACTATGCTTTAGTTGATTGTCGTGGGAAGAAGATCACTTTTCGTATTCCTGGTAAGGATGAGTTTTCACATCCCTTTCCAAGGAACTTAGCGGGAATGTTTGTTATCTCCGCCATGAAGGTGATAAGGATGGTTAACAAGGGTTGTGACGCTTTTCTTGCCAGCGTGGTATTAGTACTGAAGGCTGATCAGTCGCCTACCCTTGAGGAGATTGATATAGTGAAAGAGTTTCCAGACATTTTTCCCGAAGATTTGTCTGGATTGCCACCAGTTAGAGAGATAGAGTTTACCATAGAGTTGCTTCCAAGAACCTCTCCTACCTCAAAGGCTCCATATCGGATGGCACGTGCGGAGTTAGCAAAGCTGAGGAAGCAGTTGCAAGATTTGCTGGATAAGGGATTTATTCGCCCTAGTGTATTTGCTTGGGGCGCACCAGTTTTATTTGTAAAGAAGAAGGATGGGTCACTTAGGTTATGCATTGATTATAGGAAGCTCAAGAAAGTGACTGTAATGAACAGGTATCCCTTACTGCGGATCGATGATCTTTTTGACCAGTTATAGAATGCATCGGTCTTTTCTAAGATTGATCTGTGGTCTGGCTATCATCAGTTGAGGATTAGGAGTGAGGATGTGTCCAAGACGGCCTTTAGGACCCGTTACAGACATTATGAGTTTTTAGTTCTTCCTTTTGGTCTGACCAACGCCCCTGCAGCGTTCATGGATCTCATGAACAGGGTGTTTAGACCTTATCTCGATAGTTTTGTCGTAGTGTTTATTGATGATGTGTTGGTCTATTCTCCGGATGAGGCCACACACCATCAGCATTTGAGGGTAGTGCTTGAAGTTCTCTGAGAGCACAAGTTGTATGCTAAATTCAGCAAGTGCGATTTCTAGATGCGAGAGGTTCATTTCCTTGGGCATGTTATCTCCGGTGCTGGTGTAGCAGTTAATCCAGCGAAGGTCCAGACTGTGTTAGATTGGGAGATTCTCAGAACCCCATCAGAGATTCGTAGTTTCCTTGGTTTAGAAGGCTATTATCGGCGATTTATTGAAGGATTTGCATATATCGCTGCACCTTTGACTAAGCTAACTAGGAAGGGTGTGAAGTTTGTTTGGTCTGAGGAGTGTGAGAGTAGCTTTCAATTATTGAAGGCTAAGCTTACTTCTACACCGGTATTGGTTTTACCGAGTGGTGAAGAAGGTTTTGCCATTTACTCGGATGCATCCCGGATTGGTTTAGGCTGTGTGTTGATGCAGCAGGGAATGGTAGTGGCGTATGCTTCTCATCAATTGAAGGAGCATGAGCGTAACTATCCGACTCATGATTTGGAGCTTGCGGCAGTGGTTCATGCACTAAAGATCTGGAGGCACTATCTTTATGGTGTCAGATTTGAGGTGTTCACTGACCATAAGAGCTTGAGGTATCTCTTCTCGCAAAAGGAATTAAACATCCGGCAGAGAAGATGGATTGAGTTCCTCAAGCACTACGACTTCGATCTTTAGTATCATCTCGGAAAGGCGAATGTCATAGCGGATGCTCTTAGCCGGAAGAGGTCTTTACTCCAGAAAGATTGGAAGATGTTGGAGGATGCTGCGTGTGCGATGACTGAGATAGAGTCATTATGTCAGGCTTTTGTAGCTCAGTTGTCCATTCGATCCACTATTTTGGATGAGGTGATCAAGCAGCAAAAGGCCGACCCTAGACTCCAGGAGTTAGTGAGCAAGGTAGGCATTGCTCATGATGAGGATGGTGTGATTAGGTTCCATCACCGAGTCTGTGTTCCCGATATTGTAGATGTCCATGGGCATGTTCTTGCAGAAGCTCATAGGTCTAGATTCTCTATTCATCCGAGTAACACTAAGATGTACCAAGATTTGAAGAGATCATTTTGGTGGTCTGGCATGAAGAAGGATGCAGCGGATTATGTATCTAGGTGTTTAGTATGCTAGCAAGTGAAGGCCGAGCGGCAGTGACCATCTGGTCTTATGCAAATGATGGAAATCCCAGTATGGAAGTGGGAGGCTGTCACTATGGATTTTGTAACGGGTTTGCCTAGATCAAGAAGGGGCAATGACTCAATTTGGGTAGTTGTAGATAGATTCTCTAAGACTGCGCATTTCTTGCCTATGAAGAAGAAGCAGCCGGTTGAGAGTTTAGCTAGGTTGTATGTTAGTAGCATTATTAGATTGCATAGTGTGCCGAAGTCGATCATTTCGAATCGAGATCCGAGATTTACTTCGAGGTTGTGGAAGGGTCTTCAGGATGTATTAGGTTCTGAGTTGAAGCTTAGTTCGACGTTCCATCCCCAGACAGATGGACAGTCCGAGAGGACTATCCAGACACTCGAGGATATGTTGAGAGCGTGTGTGCTGGATTGAAAGGATGATTGGGAGCATCATTTACCTCTTGTGGAGTTCACATATAACAACGGTTTTTATGCAAGTATTGGAATGGCTCCATTTGAGGCGTTGTATGGAAGGCCTTGTAGATCTCCTTTATGTTGGGAGGAGACCGGTAATAGGCAGTTGATTGGTTCGGAGTTAGTGCAAGAGACTTCGGATAAGATCCAGCTTATCAGGAAGAGAATTGTTGCGGCGCAGGATAGGCATAAGAGTTACGTCGACAATAGAAGGAAGGATTTGAAGTTTGAGCTTGGCGAGCATGTCTTTTTGAAGATTTCGCCTACTTGAGTTGTTGTCAGATTTGGTAGGCATAACAAATTACGTCCTAGATTCATTGACCCGTATGAGATTCTCAGACGTTTGGGTAGCATGGCATATGAGCTAGCTTTACCTATGTCGTTAGCTAGTGTTCATCCTGTATTCCACGTATCTATGCTCAGGAGATATGTCCGAGATCCATCTCATGTTATTAGTCATGAGCCAGTGGAGATCCAGCCAGATCTGTCTTATGTTGAGCAACCAGTAGCTATCTTGACCGGAAGGTTCAGCATCTCTGAAACAAGAGTATTACGTCCGTGAAGGTGCTATGGCGGAACTTCTCGCGAGAGGAGGCTACTTGGGAACTTGAGGATGCTATGATGAAGAAGTATCCCCAATTGTTTGAGTAGTGTCGGTCTAACTTCGAGGACGAAGTTTCTTTAAGGGGGAGAGGGTGTAAGGCCCTCGAATTTTGCCCTCTTAGTTTCGGTCATGTGTTGTGTAAATGACTTGTGTATAGTGCCATATATATGTATGTATATCCATATGTATGTAATTATTTCTGTATATATATATATATATATATATATATATATATATATATATATATATATTTTATTTGAGTATTGTAGTTCATACATATATGTGTTTATTATGTGTATGTTGTTTTATTTACATTGTGTAGCTAGTATTTAAGTAAACATCACAATTGCATGTATGTATATAGTCTATATATATATGATTTCGGATATTTATGTGTTCTAGCCAAAATACCAGTTGGCGTTAACATGCATGGACGTGCATGGGGATGTCAGCGTCCAGATCGATGGACGTTAACTCCTGGTAGGCGGCTAGGTATGTGGACGTCTATCACCTAGATTTGTTGCGGTTTCAGATCCGAAAATGCTCACGATTTCTTCGCTCAAGTTTTTGGAAACCGTCGTCCAACGGTCGGAAACCCTACCTAAATGTGTACTCAACTTTTCTTGGCATATAAAACACCTCCCTTCGACCAGATTGAATCCCTTTGGCTGTTGAGAAAACCCTAAAAAGCTTGTTGCGAACCTTGAACTTTGAAACATTGGATCTGGCGATTAGAAGCTCCTTCCGGCGATCTACAACGACTGGAAGGGACTTAGTTCATCTGCAAAGCTTCCCCGACTCCGACTTGCTTCCTCCATCAACACAGAAGCTGGATCGAGGGGAGATTGGAGGGCTTCTTGGCTCTGCCTGAGGAGAGCATCGTCGGAAAATAATTCCATCTAACGTTTTTTTTCAAAGGCAAGTAACCTGTGTACATCATCCATACCAATGTCTAGTAGGTCCCAGGTATTTTTTAGATTTTTCCTCATGTCTTGGAACCCCCATTCACCTTTGTTTTGTGCGTTCAGTCTGTATTTCTGCAGACATGAACTTAACAACAACATTTGCTACTGTTAAGATCTGTGTTTGGCGGCATGATCTTGTGTCGTTAACCTATGTTGGCGGCAACACCTGTGCCGCCAAGTTCTTCTAGTTTTATAGGATGCATGTTGTGTTAGATTTTCTGGATTTTTGGATATGTATACATGCTGTGGATGTTATTTTGAGTTAAACACATTTAGTAGATCATGCCATGTGATTAGGTCGAATTTTTGTCAACTGTACTATTTATTAGAATTTCTATAACAGAATATTGAGCCTGATTTAGCATTGATAAATTATATTTAAATAGATCCATGTTAAATAAGAATTTCAAAAAATTACTGTGACTATGTAATGTAATGACTGTTAGCAGGTTTTGAAACTGATATACATGATTGTACTGCTGTGGGCCATGTGTAGTTGAATTTAGTGATAAATGTGATTGAAGCATGTTTTAATTATTCAAATTGTTTTACAGATCTGAAAAATATGAGAAATTAAGCATGTAATAGGGTTTCTATTGGGAACTTGTGATTAAAATTTCGTTGCATTTTCATAACAGTAGGTACTGTCATGTGTTAAATGAGCAAAAAATGGCATGTTAAGCATGCTAATGTTAATTGTATAAAGTTCAATTGTTAGCAGCATGTTTAGGTCTGTATTAAGAGTCAATTTCATTATGAAACAGTAAAAGTATACCATGTAAATTGATCCATGTATATGTATTAAAATGCATGTGTGTGAGTTAAGCGCATGTGAGTACTATGCTAACGTGATAATGTGAAATGTGTATAAATTGTACCGTGTGTGACACTGCTACCATAGAGGGCTGTGGAACTGTACCATAGTAAAGTCCCTACGGAAAGGTTCAATGTGTGTGAAATCCTATAGGCAATTAGGATGAAATCCTGGAGGTTGACAAGTACCACTGGTTAGGGTGAAGAGTGCTTCTCTCAGTTCTGCGCAGTTAATCAAGATCTATCACTGTTTTGCCTAGGTGATAGGTATGTGAATGTGTATATGTGTTTCCTTCTAGTGGTGGTTTGGACTATGTGTTACGGCAACTAAGTGTAAAATGTGAAATGTGTGCAATGTGAAACTATTAAGTAAATGTGTTAGCATGTGAATAAGTGTAAATCCATATGAATATGTTTAATTCATGTTAAAACAGCAAGCAAAAGGTATGTGTATTGATGTTAAATGCATATGAAAAATGAATAGAATCCATGATAGATATCTTATTTATTTTGTGCATGCCCATGCTTAAATTATGTGTAGTTAGTTAATGATTTGAATGAAATTTAGATTTTGAAAGCATGTTGAATAAAAGGTGTAAGATACATGTCATTAGATTTCATGTTTAGTTGTTTATTTGATATGGAACAAGGACCATGTACTTCTATTTGTATGGATTACAACATACAGCAAAATTTAAATTGTTTAAAGCATGCAATAAGTATTTTTCCTTAGTAAAAAGAGTAACCTTTGTAAAAGATATGTGTATGGTTGTGTTCATGGTTTGCTTGCTGGGTCTATTTAGACTCATTCTTGCTTCGGCGTACAGGTGTAGGTGTCTCCACATCTTCCGAGGAGATTGTTAGGAGCAACTCCGAGCGCGAGGAGTAGCTTGTGTTGTGGAGACTTCGACATTGTACTTTTATTTTCATAAGTATGTAATGAATAAGTGATGTATCCCATTTAGACAATGTAAATTTGATTTAAAATTTCAATTATGTGGACTTTAGCTTTTCTTTTAAATGCTATATGGACTGTGGATATTTAATGATGATGATGGAATGAGAATAGACTTCCTATTATTCCGCTGTATTTGTGTTGTATTTGTGTACATCTCAGCTTAGTGTTTAGTGTTGGGTCAATGTCCCACTGTGGCGACGTTCGTTATACTGACATCGATTGGTATAATCGTACCGGTATAAGGAGGGTCGTTACAAATATAATAAACCTTTTTCACTCAAGTACACATATTTTTCACACACCAGAGTCCCTGGTTACTGAAGATTTACTAATTATTCTGCCTCAACGGGTTAATGAAATCCTTTTGACATGGAAATATACGTTTATCAGATGCCAATATTTCAAGTTACTTAGTTGACATTAATCTTACATATTTTTTATTCAACCCCTTAGAACAGAGATAGCATGACACCTCATGACATACATAGCTCATCACTTTTTGTGAAGGTGTGTAGTTTCTCAGCGTACATGCCATTGCTCTGCCAAAAAACAAGTTGTTTTAATGAATATCAAGAAATTGACACAACTTTAACCTTTATCAAACTTAAAAGAAATGTGTAAGGACAACACTGAATTAAACATTTTTCAACCAAAGAAATCAAATTACTTTAGGATTTCAGAAAATAAAAGAATGTTTACTTGAAGAATATGTTAAGACTATTAACAATGCACTCCTGGTTATTTTCAGAAAAATTAATAATCATTTCATAAATTACATATTCATCAAGTCATTAAATTGGTTTTGGTTTGATGAGAGAAAAAAGCAGTGAAGCCTTTAGCTCCCCCTGAATTATTGACCTGATCAATCTTTATCAAATAATAAAGAAATCCCTTATTCAATCATGGAATTTACGAGAAGTGAAATGAAGTGAATGTGGCTCAGATTGAAAGATTTGAAAATGGTATTGAAGAGATGTGTTGGCATAGAAATGGATGTGTGTTGACATAGAATCTGTGAAAAGATCACTCACCACTAAGGAACAATAGTCTTGTGTTGACACTACACTGATTGTGTGTCGACCTGACTGCTTAGCAGAAGCACTGATTGCCCCATCAAATTTGATCAAACACTGCAGATTGTTCTCAAATATTTCAAACCTCAAACCTCAATTGGTTTGTGCAGATTGTAGCCACCTTTCAAACCTCAATTTCTCTTCCCAAAAATTAATGCTCCCCCTCAAAATATGCATTAACGAAACAAATGGTATTCAAAGATGTACAATCAATTTAGTACTCAATTTCAGCATTCATTCAAGTATGATCAGCATGAGAGATATGAACATTAACAAACAGACATGTTTCAAACACAACCAATTTCAATTTTTTTTTTAATTAATGATTCTTACACAAGGAAGATCATTGGTACTTGGCGGAGGTTATTCCTCACACATAATGATAGTTTCTAGACAAGCCTGACTTGTTCTTCCACAGTTCACCATTTGATATACCAAATTATCTTTGCATGAGAATCCCAATTGATTTCAGCTTTTATTGCATATGACAAATTCCAAGTTCTCTTCTCAAAGATGTGAATCTATCTTCTACCAATAGTTTTGTGAAAATGTCAGCAATTTATTTTTCAGTAGGAATGAATTCCAGTTCAATGTTCTTATTTGCAACTTCATCCCTAAGAAAATGATGTCTAATTTCAATATGTTTTGTCCTGGAATGTTGAATTAGGTTTTTGGAAAGATTAATAGCACTAGTATTATCACACATAATAGATGAACATCCAATATCAATATTGAAGTCAAGTAATTGACTTTTGATCCACAACACTTGAGTTATGCAACTCCTTGCAGCAACATGTTCTGCTTCTACAGTAGAGAGTGCAACTGAGTGTTGCTTTTTGGATGCCCATGTTATCATGCAATTACCCAAGAATTGACAATAACCACTAGTACTCTTCCTATCAAGTTTACAACCAGCATACTCAACATCAGAATATGAAATTAAATCAGCATGACAACCAGTTGGGTACCATAAACCCAATTCACATGTACTGCAGAGATATCTAAAAATTCTCTTAACAACAAGCAAGTGACTTTCCTTGGGACTAGACTGAAATCTAGCACAAAGACAAACACTGAACTGAATATCAGGTCTGCTTGCAGTATGATATAAAAGAGATCCAATCATATCTCTGTATTGTTTTGCATCAACCATTTTACCTTTTTCATCACTGTCCAACTTGATGCTTGTACTCATGGGAGTAGATGCTGGCTTGGCTTGTTCAAAATGAAATCTTTTCAGCAACTCTTTGACATATTTTGCTTGGTTGATGAAAAATCCATCTTTAAGTTGTTTGACTTGCAAACGAAGAAAAAATTGTAATTCTCCCATAAGACACATTTCAAATTCACTGTGCATGTGATTTGAAAATTCTTCACACAGTGAAGGATTGGTGGAATAAAAAATGATATCGTTCACATAAACCTGAACTACAATGATGTGATTATGGACAGATTTTGTGAAAAGGGTTTGATCCACCTTACCTCTGGAATAATTTTTACTAACCAGAAAACTGTTCAGCCTGTCATACCATGCTCTTGGAGCCTGCTTCAACCCATAAAGAGCTTCGTGTAGTTTATAAACATGGTTAGGTTTATCATGACCTTCAAATCCAGGTGGTTGTGCAACAAACACTTCTTCTTTGATATAACCATTCAGAAAAGCAGTTTTCACATCCATTTGAAACAATTTAAAAATTTTTGAACATGCATATGACAATAAAATCCTTACAGCTTCCAATCTAGCTACTGGTGCAAAGGATTCTTCAAAATCTACCCCAAACTCTTGATTGTATCCTTTTGCTACCAATCTAGCTTTATTCCTTACAACTTTTCCTTCCTCATTCAATTTATTCCTAAATACCCACCTAGTTCCAATTATTTGGTTTTCAGAATTTCTAGGAACTAAACTCTAAACGTTATTCCTTTTGAATTGATTCAATTCATCATGCATTGCTTCTACCCAAGAATCATCTTTCAAGGCTTCTTCAATGTTTTTAGGTTCCACTTGAGATATAAAAGCCATTTGGTCTTGCTCAAGGATATTTTTGAAATGAGACCTAGTATGAACTCTATCATTAACATTACCTACAACATTCTCAAGTGGATGATCTTTGTAATAGTTGAAGTTACCTCTTGTCACTGTATTGACTTGATCTGGTGTCGACCTGATGCTTTGTTGAGTCAACATATTTTGTTCAAGAAATTCTTCATTCTCCAGTGGTTGATCTGATTCTTTTAAAAGGATATCAGCATCTTCTTCTTGGTTCTTGCAAGAATCATGGTCATTAGGTTTTTCACAATTTTCATCAAAAATGACATGTGGAGTTTCTTTCACAGTTCTTGATTCATTATATATGACCTTGAATGTTCAGAATATCCTAGAAAGATGTCTACATCACTTTTATTTTCAAATTTATCTAGATCATGTTTGTCATTATTATGAATGAAGACTTTACTTCCAAAGACTCTAAAATATACAATGTGAGGTTTCTTACCTTTTAAGAGTTCATAGGAAGTTTTCTTAAGGACTGGTCTTTACCATGACTCTGTTGAGAATATAGCATGAAGTGTTCACAGCTTCTGCCTAAAAGCTCCTTGGAAGCTGACTTTCAATCAACAAAGTTCGAGCCATCTCTACCAATGTCCTATTTTTCCTTTCTAGAATTCCATTCTGTTCAGGAGTTCTTCGGGAAGCAAATCTATGATCCATTCCTTTTTCTCTGCAAAAATAAAAAAACATATTATTATCAAATTCTCCTCCATGATCAGTAAGTATGGAACAAATTTTATTTATTTTTATATTTTCAATTTTATTAACAAAATTTTGAAAATTTTCAAATGTGTCACTCTTGTGAGACAGAAAAAATACCTAGGTAAACCTAGAAAAATCATCAACAATCACAAACCCAAATCTATGTCCACTAAGACTGAGTGTCCTAGTAGGACCAAATAAATCCATATGCAACAATTCAAAGGGTTTGGAAGTTATTAAGGGTGCGACAAACTTGAATGATTTTCTAGTTTGTTTACCTTGAGCACATGAAGAACAAACAATTTCATTTTTCTTTTTCTTCATTTTAGGTAAACCATTCACAAGAGCATGTTTCATTAATTTATTCAAAACATTCTCACTAGCATGACCTAACCTACAATGCCACAATTGAAATAGATCATGCTGGCTAGCAACTAAACAAAGATTTTCATGTTGATGTTCATTCAGGTCAACTAGATAAAGATTGTTAATCCTTTGACCAAGAAATTTTATTTTTCTAGAATCCTTTTCAACAATTTCACATGATTCAGAACTGAAAATTACCTTAAGGCCTTTATTACAAAGTTGACTGATGCTCAGTAGGTTATTATCAAGGCCTTTAACTAGCAAGACATTTTCAATAGAGCTTGAAGGATTCTTACCAATTTTTCCAATTCTAATGATTTGACCTTTGTTTTTACCTCCAAAGATCACTTGTCCACCATCTTTCTCACTTAATGAAGAAAATTTACCCTATCTCTAGTCATATGTCTTGAACAGCCACTGTCAAGGTACCATTTGTCTTTCTTGTGGGCTGTAAGACATTCCTGCAAAGAGATTTAGAAAGAAGATTTTGGTACCCAAATTGCTTTGAGTTCCATCAGTTTTCTCAATTCAATAACAATTTATTTTGGAATCCAAACTTGTTTCATTCTACATACATTCACATTTGATTTGCATTTGTCATCAGTATGTCTAGATTTCTTGCAAATTGCACATGTCATGATTCTGTGTGGTGTGAAATTTTTGTTGCTTTTCATATGAGAGTTAGATCTAACTGTAAAGTTTTTGTTGTTTTTCAGATATGAGATAGATCTAACACTTGGCTTTAAGTTTTGTTGATCATTAAATTGAACTCTTCCATGTTTGGATTGTGTTTTGAAAATTTTCAATTGATTCTGATTTTTAGGTTTTGAGTTCATTTGTGATTTTCCCTAAATATTCTTTTCTGATTGACAGTAAGAATTTGTTCCTTTAACAAATTTGGACAGAGTTTCTTTCTTATCATTTAATTCCTTTTGTGCAATTTTTAATTCTTCCTGAATCACTTCTTTTTCCTTCTTAAGTTTTTCATTTTCATCCATCAAAAGTTGTTTCTCTTTTTCAGTGCTTTGACATCTTTCTTTGACATGATCAAGTTGTTCATGTAAATCTTCCTGTTCCTTTTTCAAGCTAACAATTTCATTATTCAGAAGATTTATTTGTTCAGATTCTTGTGAATTATGCAATATGCTGTGAATTTTCTTTTTCAATGATTTATTTTTAGATTTTAATTCACACAATTCTTCAAATTAGGTGGCATATACTTCTTCTCAATCATCAGTTGAAAATTCTTCAAAAGAAGAGCTTACCCCATTGTTCTCTTCATTCCTGCCCATAAGACATGTGACTTCTTCTTCATCAGACTCACTTCCTTCTTGCTCTTCTTCATCTTCATCACTCCATGTGGCCAACATGGCTCTAGTTTTCTTGAACATTTGATTCTTCGACTTTCTCTTCAAATTAGGACACTCGCCTCTCATGTGTCCTAGTTTCCTGCATCCATAACAGATTATATCAGTCTTTTTGGGTGTTTCAATTTTCTTATTGAAATCATTTTTCTTTGAGAAATATTTTTTATTAGAAGGTTTGAACTTACCTTTTCCTTTCTTTCTCAAGAATTTCTTGAATTGCCTTGTCAATAAGGCTAATTCATCATCATCATCTTCATCAGTTTCATCAGATTTTTCAATCATATTCTTTGAGCTAGATGAGGCTTTCAAGGCAATGGGTTTCTTAGAAGTAATGACAGATGCATTTCTTTTCAAATTAATCACATGTGTCATTAATGATCCTATCAGCTCATCTAATAGCATGGTTGACAAATTCTTTAAATCCTCAATAACAGTGGCCTTTGTGTGCCAAGCTGATGGAAGAGACCTAAGTATCTTCCTAACAAGATCATTGTTGGAATAATCTTTTCCTAGTCCTCTAAGACCATTTACAATAAGTATGAACCTAGCAAACATTTCAGAAATGGTCTCATCACTCTTCATATTGAACATTTCATATTCTGAGACTAGGATATTTGCCTTTGTTTCCCTTACCTCAGATGTTCCCTCATAGATCAATTGGAGTTTATCCCACATCTCCTTTGCAGACTTACATGATGAGACTCTGGAGTACTTTTTGAGATGTATGGCGCACTGCATCATATTCATAGCACTCTAGTTGAGTGTGGACTTCTTGATTTTCTCCTTGGTTCATAGATCTTCATCTTCTGGCAGTTCAGCAGGTCCTTTGTCAACAATCTTCCGGAGTTCATAGTCTTGAGCTCTTAAGAATACCTACATCCTATTTTTCCAATAAAGATAGTCAAATCCATCGAAAAATGGAGGCCTAGTAAATGAGTGACCCTCAGCCATGAATCCCTTAGTGATTTCCATAGCAAAAACTCTTGATCGCTAGATCAAACACTTTCCATGTGCAATGAGAACCCACTCTGATACCAAATGAAATGTTGTGGAAAACAGCTATGATGAAATCTAGAAGGGGGGGGGGGGGTTGAATAGATTTCAACTGAATTTAAATTTTACTCGATTAGAAATTCAGAGAAACCAATTAGACGCTTAAATCTTAGACTTAAGCACAATTTTGAGCAATCTCGATAGATCAAATGATGTGAGATTAGCGAGCCTACCAATCATCTAACACACAGACAATCAAACCATGATGGCACAATGGTTTAGGGTGGTTCGGATTACACAATTGTGTATCCTACATCCACCATCCACACACACACACAAAGTGGCTTATGTCGCCAGTCCAAAAAGGTCACACTACAACACACACACTCTGAGATACAGAGATCTCAAATCTTAACACACACATAAAATTAAGCACAAGAGTTGCTTCAATTCCACAAAACACACACTAGGAAATGAGTTTAAAGTAAGGAACCAGACAGAACAATCGAATTGCAAATTAAAGAAGTCTGGTTCGATTTCTCCCTGTTCTGCTTCCAGATGAGAGTTCAGATCTCCAGCTTCAGCTCTAGGATGTAGACTCTGGAATCTAGGAATTCCACTTGAGATTGATCAGCCAAGGTGCTTGGATCTCCCAATTCTTCAGATCTGGCTGCAATTCTCGAGGATGAAGTCTCTCTCTGAATTCGCCTTCTACTTCTGGGAGTTGAGAGAACTGAGGTGTGTATCCCCCAAAAGATGAGTGGATGATGGGCATTTATAGGCCCATGTGTCCACGAAATGCCCTCGAATTTGGGGGCACAAAAATTCCTGCTCAAAAGCCTTCAACCAAAATCATCCACATGTGCTTAAACTCATATATGGAAAAATAGTCGACGTGTGTCGACACAACATGAGAAATGTGTCGACACATGTTCCTCGCTTTGTGTAATGGCAGCTTTGACAGATGAGTTGTGTCAGCACACTTTGCACTTGTGTCGACACACTTTCCACTGGCTGCAAAACAAGCTTCTTGGAGGGACAGGAAGTGTCGACACACAATCATCCTGTGTCGACACCACTGGCACTTAAATTCTCTGACTGCTTCCTGGATACATAAGATGTGCCGACACACAACCAACTTGTGTCGACACCACTAGCACTTTCATACTTCACTGTTTACTGGATGCATGTGATTTTTCGACACCACAGAACTTGTGTCGACACCACAGAACTTGTGTCGACACAACTAGCTTGCTTTCATGATTATTTGCTCTGGGATTGAGTCATGTGTCAACACACTATCTAAATTGTGTCGACACCATTGTCATCATATGAACAATTCTGTAAGCTACACATGGAAAATAATGTTAGATATAATTGAAGCATGAGTTCCACATTTGTATAGATCATAGTTAAACAACATCAGAACAAGAGATCCAATAGTTCTCAGACTGAAAACGTAAACTATGCTTAGTAGCGTTCATCAGAACTCCTAATATACCATCTAGGTTTTGTTTTCCTTTAACAAATTTGGACAGAGTTAGTTTCTTGTCATTCAATTCCTTTTGTGTAGTTTTCAATCCTTCTTGAATCACCTCTTTTTCTTTCTTGAGTTTTTCATTTTCATCAATCAAAATTTGTTTCTCTTTTTTAGCATTTTGGCATCTTTCTTTGACATGATCAAGTTGTTCTTTCGGATTTTCTTGTTCCCTTTTTAAGCTGACAATTTCATTATTTAGAAGATTTACTTGTTCAGAATCTTGAGAATCATGCAATATGCTGTGAATTTTCTTTTTCAATGATTTATTTTCAGATTTTAATTCACACAATTTTTCAAACAAAGTGGCATTTGATTCTTCCCAATCATCAGTTGAAAAATCTTCAAATGAAGAACTTACATCATTGTTCTCTTCATTCCTAGCCATGAGACATGTAACTTCTTCTTCTTCTTCAGATTCACTTCCTTCTTGTTCTTCCTCATCTTCATCACTCCATGTGGCTAGCATGGCTCTAGTTTTCTTGAACATTTGATTCTTTAGCTTCCTCTTCAAATCAGGACACTCTCCTCTCATGTGTCCCGATTTCCTGCATTCATAGCAAATTATGTCAGTCTTCTTGTTTGGTTTAATTTTCTTACTGAAATCAGTTTTCTTGGAAAAGTCTTTCTTATTGGAAGGTTTGAATTTACCTTTTCCTTTCTTTCTACAAAATATCTTGAATTGCCTTGTCAATAAGGCCAATTCATCATCATCATCTTCATTAGAAGATTCATCAGTTTCATTAGATTTTTCAATCACATTCTTTAAACTAGATGAAGCTTTCAAGGCAATAGGTTTCTTAGAAGTAATGACAGATGCATTTCTTTTCAAATTAATCTCATATGTCATTAAGGATCCTATCAGCTCATCTAATTGCATGGTAGATAATTTTTTTGAATCCTCAATAATAGTGGCCTTTGTGTGCCAAGCTGATGGAAGAGACCTAAGTATCTTCCGCACAAGATCACTATTAGAGTAGTCTTTTCCTAGACCTCTAAGACCATTAACAATGAGCATGAACCTAGCAAACATTTCATAGATAGTCTAATCACTCTTCGTCCTAAACATTTCATATTCTAAGACTAGTATACTTGCCTTTGTCTCCCTTACCTCAAATGTTCCGTCATAGATCAGTTGAAGTTTATCCCACATCTCTTTCGCAGACTTACAAGATGATACTCTGGAGTACTCGGGATGTATGACGCACTACATCATATTCATAGCACTCCAGTTGAGTGTGGATTTCTTGATTTGCTCCTTGGTCCATAGATCTTCATCTTCTGGCAATTCAGCAGGTCCTTTATCAACAATCTTCCAGAGTTCATAATCCTGAGCTCTCAAAAACACTTGTCTAGTTCACCTGAATGCGACTGCCGACGTCGTCGCGTTTCTGCGAGAATCGATGGTTGATAAATGTGACCATCATACACGTCGCAATTTAACTGTGTTATTTCAACAACTATTATTGTGTTATTCACATGATTATTTAGACTTGGTAAGCATGTTTATGACCTTTAACACTGTGTAACGAACAGTAATTAACCATGTTAGTAAACTTGATATATTTACATGTTTCTTAAAGTGAAAAGCTACTATGCACGACTCTTACATGTTCTCATGATTTCATGCACACACACCTAACGATTATCTTTACCATGAGACCATGCTGAAAGTACTTGAATAGTTTATCTGGTAATTACTTCAATAATTGCACATTATTCACCCAAGATAATAATGACATTATTTCTGTTTTCTTACGTGGATTTGGAATACTGATATCGCCACTCCACTATTGTGGAAATTCCTCTAGAAGGTCGAGAAAATTGTTTTCTCTACACACTACTCTCTTGACAAGTTGGAACCTCTCTATTGGACATTCTGTTCTGGTAAACAAGGGACCTTTTGTTAAAACCTCTGTAAGACTCCGTACTCTGTGGATTCCCTCGTGGAGACCAAGCTGGTTGTACCCTAACACCTATAACACCCTTAGGGATCAATATGATCCAAACGGCTTTAGAAGTTCTCTCTTATCTTGAATCACACCAGACCTCTGGACCTGTGCATAACATGGCCAGTAGAAGGTTAGTGAATTCCACCTGACTGCCAACACCAATTGCGCATGTTGTGCAACTGTTACTATCACCCGTTTAATCAACGTTTTATGTGCAATGACTTATAGTTCTCATCTATACTCTACTCGCTCATCTATTCACACTCTCTCTACTATCTCGTCTATTCATCTAGAACTCTCATCTATTTCTTGGTACTCTCTATTGGTCATTTGACTGATTGTCTAAAGATAAACAATATAACTAATACCTGGCAATATAAAAAGGGGCCCGGTCTGGTCATAGGAGGTGCGCCCAAAAGTGCTAGTGCCCACGAGAGTTAATTGACAAGAGTGTTTGGCATTACACTCAAGTACTATCTATCTCGACTATCTAAATGACAATCAAAGTGCTATACTATACTTGTTGTGCTATTGTGATACATTATGCTAATTACACTATGGCCATTCTGCTCTCTGTGCTATGTTTGGAAACTTGTGCTATCTTGATCCATGCTATCATGTTGTCTCTTACATTACTTGACTCTCTGTCTCTCGCTCTATCATATAGTGAACTCTGCTTTTAATACATTAATTATGTAAAGTTGCCCGCACCATGAGATATAAATCCTACTGGGCATTGTCGCTTACCCTACCTTATTTGTCATTATGTTCTCAGGTGAGGTTGAGGAGAATGAGTACACTCGCAAGGATGGGGAAGACCAGGAGTGATCCAAGAGTACCATGACGCCACTGTGTTATCCTAGATGTCTTAGTTTAGTCGTTTACTTTCATTTTATGTAATAGAGTCAATTGAACCCTATGTTATGGCTCTGCATTAGAGAATGTAATAGATAGTAGTTGAATTATCAATGAAAGGCATTTGATTTTGTGTTAATTAATTGTCCAATGGTTTGATATTATTCTACGCTCAATACTCGTTTACTTGCAATTGCCTCATGTTATGATATTCCACGTTGGGGCGTGACATCTTTCTTCAGTTACCACTACCAACTGCTTGCCTAACTCTTTTGGCTTTTTGTCGGCTTGTTCAATAAAACCACCACTGGGCCTTTTCCTCCCAATGGTCGGTTGATATCTCTCGGTAGCAGACACTTGCTCTCTCTTCACTAACTTTCCTTTTATCCTTTCAGCTGTCTCCATGGCGTCTTCCAGTACTTGAGCCTTCTTTATCATATCAACATAGGTTTGAATGTCCATTGGCGCTAGTTGGGTGATATATTGGGGCCTCAAGCCATTCAGAAAGTGTTTTTCCTTCATCCTCTCTGTCCCAACCAAGTGAGTGGCATATCAAGATAGACAAGAGAATTGGGCCTCATATTCGGCCACAGTTAGTCCTCGTTGTTTCAAAGCTGCAAACTCGGCTGCTTTCCGCTCCTGTACTCTTTCTGAAAAGTACTTACTGTTGAAGCGTTCTACAAACTATGCCCATGTCAGCTGTTGTCCTTCCAGTGTTGCCTCAACTGACTCCCACCATGCCCTGGCATCCTTTTCCAATTAGAAAGTCGTCAGTAGTACTTTATTTTGGTCCGTGCATTGCACGACCCTAAATATTCTTTAAATCTCTTTGACCCAATGCTCAGCAACATCCGGGTCAGTACTTCCTACAAATCTAGGTGGATGCATACTCTAGAAGTTCCAATGGAGATCACTAGCTCCACAATTTCCTCCACACTGGGTGGCTTGCAGTATTGCCTGAGTCAAGTTCTATATGGTTTGTTGCATGTTTCTAGCCTGCCTCGTTCAGCAACCATTGAGGTAGTAAGTACCTTCAGGATGATAATGTAAGTTAGGCATCTAAGTATAACATGTGTGACTCCATTACTCATGGCTGTACCCAAGGTCGCATTAGATAAGGCAGATTTTGACTCATGTGATCTAGTTTCATTCTATCCTCCTATTCCCTTGGACTTAAATAGTTCATGCTTTGATACCAATAAAATTGTCACGGCTCGATGCAGAATTTCGGAATGCGCAGTTAAATTCGGATGATAAATAGAGGAAATAATTTGGATGCGGCATCGACATAAAGTAAACTTCATTTAAATTCAAATGATAACACCATACCACATCCATAACCATCAGAGCCAACCATAGGGCTCATTATACAAATTACAATATAATCTCCATGAAAATGTATCATCATTACATATACTACTCAAACATCTATTCCTAGTAGTTCAGCTTCACATATGACGGGTACTCTTCACTCATGCCCTGCCCCATCAGTGTCCATGAAATCCTCATCACTACCTGAAGTGTATAGGATGATAGGGTGAGCAAAGTAGCCCAGTAGGATTTACATCTCAATTTGCGGGCACTAATATACATGATTATCATATTAAATAAGCAGGATCTTAACAAGAACATAATGACTATACATGCATGCATTTCTAACAAGTCAAATGGCTGAATAGAACATATATTATAACGAAGCAATTACTAACCTTCAAATGCCTTGGACAGGTAATTCAAGAATAATATCGTATCACAAGGATTGGCCATATTCACATAGCTATCACATATTCACATGATCAAATGTATCATACCGAACATATCATATCAAACGAAGGCACATTCACATAAATCTTGCACACATACCAGTGCCATGCCAAGCACCACAAGTCCATACTCCCGCGGTTAATAAGTACGATGGGGAGCTTCTCCCCAGGACCAGACAGGGCCCTTATTGCACAGGCATTAGTCAAATGGACCGAAGTCCCACATTGTGCCGATCAAACATATACTTATTATGGCCATAGATTTCCAATAACAAGCTCATAGTAATAAGGACATGATCATTTATAGAGTTCAAGGTATGACAATAGCTCAAGAGATTATAACGGCATATCTTATGTTTCATAATCTTTAGTGTCCTGACAAGAGGATGGATAATGATACATCACATGGTACAAGTGCTCTCTACCTCTAGGGTACTTCATGGTACAACCATCTTGGCCTCCATGAGGGAATCCACAAAGTACGGAGACTTACAGAGGTCTTAGGGAAAAGGTCGCTAGTCTGCCGATACGGAATGACCAGCCGAGAGTTTCCAATTCCCCAAGAAGGGTGTGCCTAATCGTGCAAATATATAAGTGTCGTGACACGGAACCTTCCTAATCATGCATGCAATTGATGAGCAAAATATGGAAAACCTCGGAAAGCACGTACATAAGGAAAGTCTACATGCAACAAGCAAGTAACATAATAGGAAAGCTCTAAACTAAGCAAGCCCATTCTAACATGTATCCTCTACGGATTCATATCACCACTTATTTTATGTCAGATTTCATTTCAAGCTAGATCACAAGATGATAATCAAATAAATGTAGGATCAATCACTTCATATTGTGCATTAGGATCATATTCATGTCTTTATAGTTTTCAAATGGGTTGGTCACTTTTAGGCCAATACACAACTAAGTACTATGATCACAGACCAAGACATACACATGTTTGACTGATTAACCAAAAGGAACAATCTTGGGTCAGCCTTTGAATCGCGACGGGTTCAAACGTCGCTTTTCAAAGAACCTCACACAATTGACCATGACTCTGTATATAGGCACAGAATCATGTCGGACCTTCCTGTCGCATTTAAAGCGTGACAGGACAGATGGTCGCCTTTAAGACATGAATCAATTACCAGATCAATTACCTAACCAAGACTGTGACAGACCGATATGTCACGATGATTCTTGAATCGTGAAGCTTCGATACGTCACGTTCAAGGATCAACTTCAAATTTTGAAAATAAAAATTGTACGGAATCGGTGGGCGGGAGAAACTGCCAAATTGCGACGACACATGCTGTCGCGTTCAAGACGGGTCCAGAAACCCACGCGACACACAGTTTAATGTGTCAGGGTTGACTGGTCAGACCTAAAAACATGACGGATAACTCGCTCACCTATACTTGAATCGCGACGTACATGTACGTCGCGTTCATGTAAATAGAATCGCGACGTCTGGATATGTCGCGTTCTTGGATCTTGCTCGAAAATGCAGAAACATATACAACCCTTCATGATAGACCTATAACTTGGAATCTAGCGATCTCTAGACAAAACTTTGAACATGAAAAGTGTCGAGGACATCAAATAGAAGAGAATCATGGTTTTGGTTTGGCCCAAAATGACCATGATTTGCGTAAATCATAGTATAACCATAAAAAGCCCTAAACTTGCACGACTTATGGAAAACTCTTAAGACGACTAACATACTTGATGGAAATTGGGCAAAATAGATGCAAAAGGAACTAGACTTGATGCTCTTTCAGATGGTATAAACCTTGTTTAGTTCTGGCCCAAGATCACCTACATTGGAGTGAATCTAAGAGGGTCTTCTACTCAAGTCGTAGTAGAGAAAGGTTGGAGAAGATGGTGTCCTCCTGGCCGTTCTCCTCCTCTCCGAGAGCTCTAACTTGTCTCCACACGACCCCAACACAATGGTAAACTTCCCCCAAATGTCTTATGATGATTACTTATAGGATTAGGGTTTATTTCAAGTCCTAATGAGACTAGGAAGGGTGGGTTGCGATTTCTGCATGGTACCTTCCATGTATTGGGGATTCGCCACCCAATTGTGGTAGCATTGCCATTAGGAAACACCCTCTTATGGTTGGGTATGATTTTGATTGCTTTATATGGCTAATTACCTTGTTTTAGCCCTAATTTGCCCTTTCCTATTTCTGCATAATTATGGTTGCAATTTTTGGGTTTTATTGTTATTGGGTTTTGTTATTTGGCCAAATAAGAGTTGTGTTGGTCCCTACAAATCTAAATGGTTGATCCCACTTCTTGGGAGTTTAACACTGACATTTATTTATTTATTTAACATTCTCTTTATTTGTTATTTTTTTCTAAAATTTTTAAATCTATAAATTTTTTGGGCGTTACACAATGCATACACTTGTACACAAGAACCACAACTTAACCACACCTTCGACAAAAAAGAGAAAGAGAGAAGCTCACAAGATCTGAAGAGAGCCTACTGCTTCAAGCTTTGACTTCCAAGCTCTCTACATTCTGAAGTCTTTTCTCCTGGGTGGCTATTGTATTCTAGATCTTCTCAGTCCACCACCTTTGAGTCAGAAAGAATTAGAGCAATCCTTCTTATTTGTATCTCTTTCTGATTTTCTGTGTTTGCTCACCCCTTGAGCAAACACACACACTGTACTCTTTTTAGTGATTGTAACTAGCAGGGGGTTTGTTCCCTGTAGTTCCCCTCTTGTGAAGGGAAGACCTGCAGTTGTAGGTGTTTGTATTGCCCCTTGGTGAAGGGAAGACTTGCTTGGGAGCAAGTGGGTTGTGATACCTCTCAAGTTGAGAGAAGGCCAAGTGTTCTTGGCAGTTAGTGAACTCCAAAGTGGTTCTTGGGGACTGGACATAGGACTTCCATATGGGAAGGGCCGAACCAGGATAAATTTTCTATGTACATTGTGTGATTGTTTCTGCCAAGTATTTCACTTGTTTCACACACTACACTAAGTACTAACATCACTATTTAGTGTTATTTGTTTTCAAATAGTTTTTTTTTAATGTGCAAAGAAGTCCTATTCACCCCCCCCCTCTAGGACATCATTAGCTCCATCTCGATCCAACATGGTTTTCCCTCCTGAGGGTATGGCTCGATAGTCATATGTTGTTTGCTAATGGGATATATTCCCAGAACTTGTGTGTTGCACCTTGGAGTGAGTTCACTCTATTTTCTTTCCAGTCGTTATTGTATATGACTAACCAAATACTATTCGCTGTCACGATAGCGTGCAAGTGGATGGATGGCTGATGTGTGGCTACTGATTAATGTTATGCTGTAATGTAAGCCATGTTGTAGCCGATTTCATCTGATGAGGTCATTGGAGAAATGTTGCTTGTCATTAGTGGAAAGTACTACTTGTTGCAATAAATTATTGCATTTGTTGAATCCAAGCTTGTAGTGTGCTCCTACCTTAGAAGCACAAAGATGTTATTTTGCATGCGGGGATGTTAACCAACCCAACCCTATTGGCCCACTTGGTTGGCAACAAGGATAATCTGGGGGGGGGGGGTGAATAGGGAATCTGAAAACTAAAACAAAAATCACCACTTGAAAATGTTTGGTTAGTATAAATAAGCTTGTGCAATAGAAATTAAGGTGCGGAAGCAAACGAACATAAGACACAAAGATTTATCCTGGTTCAGCTATTCCAAATGGAAGTCCTACGTCTTCGACCTTCTTTACCCGAGTCTTGTCCTTCTAACTTTAACCAGGGACTTTATCTCGACATTTTCCTTCTCGAGACTTGCCTTTCTGGCTTTGCTCAACTAGTCCCCAAGCAAACATTTGAGATTTCACTAGCCAGGGTGCTTTCCCCCTTAAGGACAATACAACACCCAACCCCTTCTGGTCTTTTTCTTTTTCTGGGCAAGAAGGCAGCCCATTGTTTCACCATAGCCAAGTACTTCTTTTCCGAGCTCAGAAGCAACTCACTAGTACATACCTCCAGTTGGTCCAAACACCAGACATAAGCTGGTCTTCTTCTCATTTCGGGTAAGAAGGCAACCCACTTCTCTTACAGGTCAAGAAGCCAACCTCCTAGTACAAACCCTATTATAGTTCTTCCCTTAACACAAGGGGAATGCTTGCATAACAAGCCTTTTCTTCTAGTCGAAGAGGAACACTTCTGAACATAGAACCTTGGACCTGAAGCCCTTAGATCAAGCTCAAGATAAATAGGGAGATGCTTGATGTGATACTAAGCCTAAGAATGAAAGGGTTTACAGTAAAAGACTCTTCTTAGGCTAACCCCCAACTCTCTCTCACAAATACACAAAGACACACAGAGAGAATTAGGAGAAAGAAAGGCTACAATGCTTCTGAAAGATCTTGCTTGAATGCTTATTCTTTATTTGAATGGGCTTGAACTCTTTCTCTCTTGCTTTGAGAGTTGAATGCTCACTGGATGTACACTCCTTGAAAGATCTTTAGGTTCACACACATTCTTCTTCTGCTTTTGCTTCTCCCTTTTATGGAGCAAATGAAGAGGTCCATTGACAGATGGCTGTTGAAGTTTTTCGGCTCTCTTCTTCTTCTTCTCTCCTTCTGTTGAGTCTAACAGATGTCTCCTTTGACATGCCCTAAAAATGGGTATAAAAAACTATAGCGGAAACTCCGTGAGAAATGATCATGATACACTAATCAAATTTCAACTATCATGTAGACCTCTAATTTAGGTACTGACAATTCCATAAATCAACATCACTAAGATTATCTAGTACACAAAAGTTTCGAGGACCAAGATAATGCTTTATTCCATAAAATATCCAAAAGTTTGGCAAGCACAAATGCTGACATGGTCTCCACATACAATTCCATCTAATGTTCATAAAGAGATACATTACTACTTTATCAACAATTGGGTACAATTCTCACTATATGATAACCTAACTAGTGTTAAAACAAACATGAACATTTTTCATGTTGATCACTCATTCTGGAACTGCTAAGGAGTGGCCTTCTATGGTGAACTTCTTGCTTGGCGCACAAATCCCACCCGTTTGGTTTCTAATTCTTCATTTCCACAACTTGAAATGGTTAGGGGAAAATAGGTCTGAGCAAACTAGCCCAGTAGGAATTACATTTCAAGGAGCGAGCAAAGTCTAGATGATTACCTTTCAAGTAAGCAGAAATTAAAGTAGAACAAGAAGGATTTCATGTATGAATAGGAAGCATGATTATAACAGATCAAGAGATGCATTTTTTCAAAATTCCAAGTCAAATCATGCTGCTAACAGAATAATTCAATGGTATTATCATGTTATAAGAACAGTAAGGAATTCATGTAAGATTCCAACCAAGTACATATCAAACGATCTAGATTGGCCATTTTACAAGCAAAACAAACTTATCAAGTCTAGCAAGCAATCATATCAAGTCAAATAAGTCATCACATGACTTAATCTTAACATGCAACAAGAGGCACTTTCAAATCTTGCATACATATAGATGCCAATGCCAAGCACTGCTCAAATTTGTTTGATCGATACTCCCCAGGTTAATAAGTACATCTGAGAGCTCCTCCCCAAGACCGGATCAGACCCTATTTGCACAAGTATTTGATCAGGGATATCATCCCAACAGTAGTTGTAAGGCCCAACAAGTTCTCTATAGGTTTGTACTTTCAGAAGATCGTTCAGTCAGTGTTCGTGATCCCGACGACGTGTTTCAGTTGAATCAAGGATCTACTGCGAGGGGGCTCTTGACGTCAAGTATTGTGACGTCAAGATGTGGTTGACATCAACATGTCTTAACGTCAACCTGCTACTTGTTCTGACGGAAATTTTGATTGCCATCTATTTTGTACTGACGTCAAATTTTCTTGGAATGTTGACATCAATGACGATTAACGTCAAGATTTCTGTTGACGGCGACAAAATTTGATGTCAAATTCTGCGTGTTCCAGTCCGAGTTTTTCTCTGAAACTTGTGGTTTTCTTTGGATATGTTTGAAGGAATAGAGTCATGTTAGGGCAAGGATCTTACCCCAATCACGACCCTTGGTTCTCTATATATAGAGAGTGTTCATTTTGGGGAGAGAATTTTTGCTCTCTTGCTAGGATTTGGGTGTTGTGAGAGGAGAGAGAGAGGGCAATCCTGAGGGTAGATCAGCCATGTTGCTACTTGTTAGAGGTTGATGTTGTGAAGAGAAAGCTTCCATGACTTGAGAGGAATGCTCTGGACGAGGAGATCGTGGCCGGATCGTGCTCAAGACAAAAGATTTGATTGTGCTTGGAGGATACCTCTTTGGGTGCGAAAGAGGGCTTCATCGGCAAAATTCTCATGTTGTAGAATTTTGTAGAGGCAAGTAACTTAGGGTTTCTCTCCGTGGACTTGTCCCCTAGAGTTTTCCTATTTTTATAGATTTTTAGAAAAAATGTTTTGATGCCGTTTGCCATGTTTTCATGCCCCCAGTCTACATTTTGTGCAGTCTGGGAGGTTGACGGCAACAAGTGTGTCGTTAACCTGAACTTGACGGCAACTTCATCTTGTCAAGAAATTTAGAGTTTCACCATTTATAATGGTTTTGTGAGATTTTGTGATGGTTTTTGAGTTTTTTTCATTCTGTCTTGACCTGTTAATCATCATGATGAGTTTGAGTGACCTTGGATTAATTTTTGTTAATTATGGTATTTATTTGAATTTCTATTTATATGAAAAAGCATGTGAACTCTTGATAATTTTGATTTCCATGATGTATACAAGTTATAAAAATTGTTATATGTTATACTTCAGTTTGTTACTATAAGCATGATTTAGGGCTTGTTTACCTAATTTTATTTCTGTTCATAAATACTTAGTGCTTTTGTGAATAATAACCTGATTTCTGGCTTTAATTATGAAAAATAGTTGCACTACTCTGAAAATTATAAAAAATTATTGGTGTGTTCTGTCAAGTATATGTACCCCATGATTAAAATTTGAGTATATTCTAATCAATGTACAATTAGTTATGAATTTCTGAAGCTCTCAGTACCATGTTTTAATAATAAGTTTCAAATATGTTTAAAAACATGATTAGCATCATGATTAGGTTTTGTTAATTACTGTTCATGTTTAATCTGAGTATCCAAAAGTGATTAATATATGTTTCATGTTATATGTGTGCATGTGCATGGAAAGAGAGAGAATACATGACTTGTGTGTGTGAAATATGTGTTAATGTGAAAAGATAAAAGTTGTGCCAATGAGACATTGCCACCATAGATTGCGTGGAGCTGTACTGTAGTAGTGCCCCTATGGGAAGGCTCAATTGTGTTACGTGATACCCAGGGCAACGGGTCGTGTGAAATCCTGGCGGTGGACAAGTTCCACTAGTAATGGTAGGGAGGGCTTCCCCTGGTTCTGCGCAGTAACCAATACTTGATCTTTTTGCCTGGCAATAAGGTATGTGTATGTGATTGTGTGATCTTTCTAGTGGTGGTTTGGTCTGTGTCCCAGCTTGTGTAAAAGTGAATATGTGAACAATGTGTAAAGTGATGTGAATGTGGCATGTGGTATGTGCAAGTGATGTGACATGTGATAGTGAAAAGTGAAAACTATGTGAAAGCTATGTGAAATCAAGTGTAAGTGAATGTGAATGTGAAAAATGTGAGAATAAGTGCATGTGGAAGGAAAGATAGAAGTGCATGTGAATAGGTCATGAGAAAATAATACATGTGTTAATGTGATTTATGATAATTGTGATATCATGTTTAGTACCATGTGTAGAAGTATGTTAATTATGTCCATGAGTTAGTGATTACTTGATAAGCATGTTAGTAGTATCATGTTATAGATTTTAATATAAGCCATGTGTTAGTGTTATGTGAAAGTAAGAATTACAAGTATGTGATTATATGAATACTCTCATGTTAGTGACACCATGTTATAATTGACCATGTATAGAATTTTTGTTATACATGAGTTAGTATAGCTTTATTTAATAGATTCCATGTTTAATTATGTCATGTTTCGAGAATTACACAGTGGATAATAATTTAGATAACTCGAGTCGATATTCCGAGACGTGAGCAGTCGGAAAATAAGCCTCTAGCTAGCAAGCACTAAATGAGTATCACCACAACATCATAATAGGGCCCAAATGATGAACTCAATTAAACTTGTATTCCAATCTCATCTCATTGTTTCAAATGGAACTAATACAACTCTTTAAAATATTGAGTAACAGGACTAAGGCTTAATGAAAGCAAATTACATTTATCCCTCACTTCCTACTACATTGTTCTAACACTCAAAGTAAACTAACTATAGATAGACACATGTGTTGGAATGCTCATCACTCGGACGCATTCCCATCCTCGACTGGTTCCTCCTCGGGCACTTCATAGTCACCTAGAGGGTTAAAAGTAGGGAATGAGCAAACTAACCTAGTAGGATTTATATCTCAATGTGCGGGCAATGATATAAGTGATTAGCAATTTAGAACTATGTAAGCACGATTGTCAAGATATGCATGTGCGAAAAAAACTCAATAAACATGATGCGTGAACAAGCTAGATGGAATGAACGTGATAGAGCAAGATCTAGAACGATATAATGAGCAAGAATTTTCAATAGAATGTCATGTAACAAGCACACAAGATATAATTTAAATTACAATAATTGTGGGATGGCCATATCACGCAAGCAAGCAAGCATGAGCACGATCATGTAACACTAATCAAGCACGAAGACACTAATGTACACCAAGGAAAGATCCACCTTGAAATGCACACTAGGACACGTGTATGTGGTTATTGTATCTATCATTCAACATGCAAGTACTCCCAGCGCAGATGCAATGCCAGTAATCATTATACCCCATGGTTAACAGTATATTTATGACTCTCTATCATTGGGGCTAGACTGGAGCCCTTGGACACTCTCCGTGTCCGATCAGCATCTCACTTAATTTCAAATGTAGATACCCACTGTCATTAATGACCAATAAGAGTTTCAAGATATAAATAATTGTAATGTCATGCTCATGATAATGATGTGAAGAAGTAGTAAGTTATGTGAAGATGATTGCATGATAACAATAGTCAACAGATAATTTCGACAACATAATGGCGCAATTTAAGCTTTAGTTATCTCTTTACGTTAATGGCTTAAGTTCAGTCTTTCGAATCACACTCACGAGAACAAGATGAGAAAGGAAGTGCACGCTATCTCCAGGGAAGTTCAATGGTAAAACCGACTCGCTCTCCATGAGGGAATCCACAGAGTACGGAGATTTACGGAGGTCTTAAGAGAAAGTCACTAGACTGCCGATACGGAATGACCGGCCGTGAGTTTCCAATCCCCCAAGAAAGGGCTGCCTATAAGTGCAAGTGTGTAGTGAAGTACATGTCTCAATCCATATTCCACCAGTTTAAGTCAACGTGGAAAGCAAGCTACATGATGATATGAGATAGAAATATGCATTTAACTAGACATGGTTTGCAGTATTTTAAGATAGAAATTATACACTTTATCAAGCTAGAACAACAAGATAATTTAGTAAATAGTTTGAAAGAGTGGATCATAGCATTAAAGAACAAATAGAATAATCTTCATGTTGTTATGTCTTTCTAATGGGTTACTAGCTTTTAAGTCATTGGACGGACTGTACAATGCATATGAAGAACATAACATGCAAGACTAACACTAACCACTGTAGAAATGGGTGTCGGGTAGGCCTTTAAATCCACGATGGACATAGTTGTCACATTTAAGAAGACAGTGTATAGTTGAAACACGAGTAATCTGTAAAGACTCAAATCGCGATGGTCTTGATCGTCACCTTCATATTCAAATCGCGGCAGACCTCTCCGTCGCGTTCATATCGCGACAAGAAGCGTGTCACCATCATCCTTGAATCGTGATGGATTGATGCGTCACGTTCAAGAGATGTTTTCAAAATAATAATATAAAAATAACGTGAAATCCATGAGCGGGAAACATGTCCGAATCGCGACGTGGGTCTATGTCGCGTTCATGCAGGACACTGAAAACCATGCATCGCATAGTTTGAGGTGTCAGAACGGTTAATCGGAGTCGAAATCATGACGTAGGGCATGGTCACATTTTAGATGAATGTGATGGACTAGTACGTCGCGTTCAGGCAAAGAAGAACGTGACGTCTGGTGTCGTCGTGATTCATGTTCTTGCCTGAAAATGCAGAAAACTACGCAACGATACATGCAACGCTTATATCTCCTGAACTAAGGATCTTGGGACAAAAGTGTAAACATGAAACTTGTTGGGAACAGGGAGTAGAAGAGAACTATGTCTTTGGTTGCATGACATTTGGCCTCGAGATGCGTGAGAAATCAACATGAACATAAAAAGCCCTAAACATGCACGACTTTGGCAAAACGCTTAATACTCGATGTATGCTCAATAGAAATTGGGGAAAATGCATGCACTTGAAAGTAGACTTGATGAACTACACGTTGGTATATGATTTGTTTAGGTTTGGCCCGAGATCACCTACCTTTTAAGTTGAATAAGACTCGTCCTCCAGAAAGCCCTCATTTCTGATTGCGTGGAGGAGAACGCCTAATACTCTCGATTCACTGGATAAAAATTTGGCAAATCAGTGCCATTAGAAACTAGACTCAACCCTCTTTCCAGGGGTATAATCCTTGCATGGTTTGGTCAAGGTTTGACTCACCTTTGGTCAGATCTAAGAAGGGTTCTCTGCACAGCCGATGCAGACCACAACAGAGAAGAAGAGCTCCATTTTTGGGCGTTTTCCTCCACCTCTGGTGCTACAAGAGCTGCTACCCACGACCCCAACAATTGGTAAACTCATCCCCAAGGGTTTTGGGAAGAGTATTTAGGCTTCTAGGGTTTTTAGGAGTCCCATTGGGTGTAGGAAAGAAGGGTTGCGGTTTTGGGTTTCCACCTTCCAAGTTTTGATGATTCACCTCCCTTGTAGAGTGTGTATGGCTTTAGGAAGCTTCATACCATGGCTGGGCACGAACTTGGGTTGCTAAGTGTTGGTAATTGCCTCAAGTTTTACCCTAATTGTCTCTTTCTAATTTCAGCTCAATTAGGGTTATGAATGTCCATGTATTTTCTTGCTTCATTTTATTCTCGGCCAAAAATTGTCCATTGGCCCAATTCTCCTAATGGGTTGTCAATTCATGGTGTTTACAGTCTTTCCAACATTTTTAGTTAATTTAAGATCATGTTATATTCTCATGATAATCGTTTTCAGATTTATTCCCAAGTTAGGATAATTAGTCACAATGTGTTGTAAACTCGGCCAATCAGATTTTTCGTTGCACGAAGTTCTTCGTGGAACATTTAGAAATATTATTTAGTGTTGAACAACTATTTTTACAAAATTTTCTGATGGATTCTTGTACATACAATAATGGTACGTATATTGCTATTATGGAAATTATTTATTCCCATTTATTTCAAATTTTTAAATACTGAATTTGTCGGGGGGCTACACCCTCCCCCACTTAAGAGAATTTGTTCTCCAAATTCATAGATAGAATTTGTTGTACAAGTGAGGTGTAGTTGTGAACAACTCCAGATATCTTTTGCACATTGCTTCCTTAGTTTCCTACGTATCATCTTCTTCAAGACGTTGATTCCATCTAATTCTTACATGTGGGATGACCTTGTTCCCTAGTTGGCACAGTTCCCAGTCCACGATCTCAATTGGCCTCTCTTGATATGTTCCATCTTTTTTGAACTCCAAAAGTTCATAGTCTATGACATGATAAGGATCACGTACATACTTCTTCAACATGGATATGTGGAACACATTGTGTATCCCATCAAGTTGTGGTGGTAATGCCAGACGGTATGCAACTTCGTCGATTCTTTCAAGGATTTCAAAAGGCCCGACGAATCTTGGTGACAACTTGCCTTTAATGCCAAACAACCTAATCCCACGGCCTAGAGACACCTTTATAAATACTTGATCACCAACCTGAAACTCCAAGTCTCTCCTTCTATTGTCTGCATATGCCTTTTGTCTTTGCTGTGCTACTGCCATTCTTTCTTTGATAAGCTTTACCTTCTCTATAGTTTCCCTTATCATCTCTGGTCCTAGCATTTACCTTTCGCCAACTTCATACCAGCATATTGGAGATCGGCAACTCCTGCCATAGAATGCTTCGAATGGTGCCATTTGTATACTAGCTTGGTAGCTGTTATTGTAGGCGAACTCCACGAGAGGTAAGTGTTCATGTCAACTACCTCCAAAGTCTAGAACACAGGCTCTAAGCATATCTTCAATCACCTGGTTTGTTCTCTCCGTCTGACCATCAGTTTGCGGATGGAAGGTCGTACTAAAGTTCAATTTAGATCCCAGGGAACAATGTAGTCCTCTCCAGAAATGGGATGTAGACCTAGGGTCTCTATCAGATACAATAGATACTAGTACCCCATGTAATCTAACAATTTCCTTCACAAACAAGGCAGCTAGAACATCAACTGACCACTTGTTCTTCACTGGCAAAAAGTGAGTGGAGTTAGTTAAGCGGTCGACGATCACCCATATGCCGTCGAATCCACCTCTAGATTTAGGTAGTCCGAAGATTGAATCCATCCCTATACCTTCCCATTTCCATGCCGGGATCTCTAGGGGCTTAAGTTTACCTGCAGGTCGCAAGTGTTCTGCTTTGATCTTCTGACAGGTTAAGCATCTGGCGACATATTCCGCCACCTCCCTCTTCATATTTGGCCACTAAAAACTCCTTTTCAAGTCCTGATACATTTTAGTTGTTCCAAGATGAATGGTATACCTGATCTTATGAGCTTCATCCATAATCATCTTCTTTGTCTCCTCATGGTTGGGTACACAGACTCGATCCAGGAACAACAATCTTCCATCTTTAGTTAAAGAGAAGTCCGGCCTCTGGTCTAGATTAGCCTTAATCTCCATGAGCACAGGGTCATTGTCTTGAAGTGCTATAATATCCTCCAATAGTGTAGGTTGTGCTCTAATACTAGTAATAAGACATCCCTTCTTCTTGGTGTCAATATCAATATCTAACCTGGCAAAGTCTTCTACCAATCTCCATTCACCCACCATGAGACTTGACAAGGTAGCCATTGGCTTCTTGCTAAGAGCATCTTCCACGACATTTGCTTTTTCTAGATGATATTGAATAGTGAAGTCGAAGTCTTTAAGATACTCCAACCACCTCTACTGTCTCATATTCAATTTCTGCTGAGAAAACAAGTACTTCAAGCTTTTATGATTAGAAAATACAATAAACTTCTCACCATACAAATAGTGACGCCAAATCTTCAAGGCGAAGACTATAGCAGCTAGCTCCAGATTGTGCACAGGGTAGTTGTCTTCATGCTTCTTTAATTGCTTGGAGGCATAACATATCACCTTCCCATTTTGCATTAACACACAACCTAGGCCGATTCCGGATGCATCTGTATATACTTCAAAACTTCCCCCAGTCACTGGTACTATCAGGACAGGTGCTGAGATGAGGTTCTCTTTCAATCCCCTGAAACTCTCTTCACATTCGACAGTCCATGTAAATGGATTCTCCTTCCTAGTAAGCCTGGTCAGTGGTACAACTATCTTGGAAAAATCATTAATGAAACAATGATAATAACCAGCTAAACCCAGAAAGCTTCTGATCTCTAACACCATTGTCAGTGTAGCACCCCGAAAATTTCAGTGATTTAAAATTTTAAATAATTGGAAATAAATAATTTATGTACTATCAAAATTGTAGAACATACGTACCACAATCGTATGTGCAAGAACACATCGGAAAATTCCATAAAAATTATAATTCAACCCCAAACAACATTCTTAAATGTTCCACAAAGAAATTTGTGCAACGAAAAATATGATTGGCCAAGTGTAGTCATATTATGCCTAATTATCCTAATTAGGAATCCAAGTCGGAAAATCGTTATCTTTAAAATAAAATGTGATCATAAATTAAATAAAAATATTGGAGAGACTCCAAACATCATGCATTGATGACCCATTATCGGAATTGGGCCAATGGACAACTTTGGGCCCAAGAATGAAGTGAAGCAAGAAAAATACCCAGAAATTCGTAACCCTAATTGAGCTAAAAATAGGAAGAGGTAATTAGGGCAAATCCTAATACAATTAGCCTTTCATGGCAACCCAAATTCATTCCTAGCCATGGTATGGGGTTTCATAAAACCTCACACACTCTAATAGGGTGAGAAATCATCAAAATTGGGAAAGTGGTAACCTAAAACCACAACCCTTCCTTCCTACACCCAATTGGACTTCTAAAAACCCTAGATGCATATATACTTATCATGAAACCCTAGGGGATGTGTTTACCTATTGTTGGGGTCGTGGGTAGCTGTTCTTGAGCACCAGAGGTGGAGGAAAACGCCCCAAGATGGAGCTTTTCTTCCCTATTGCGTCTGCATCTACCTGTGCAGAGAGCTCATCTTGGAGTCGACCTAAGGTGAGTCGAACCTCAACCAAACCGTGCAAGACTTATACCCCTAGAAAGAGGGTTGATTCTAGTTTCTAATGGCACTAGTTTGCCTAATTTTCATTCAGTAAATCGGGAGTATTAAGCGTTCTCCTCCAAGCGGTCTGAGTGAGGGCTTTCTGGAGGACGAGTCTTCTTCAACCTAGAAGGTAGGTGATCTCGGGCCAAATCTAAACAAATCACATACCAATGTGTAGTGTATCATGTCTACTTTCATGTACATGCATTTTCCCCAATCTTTATTGAGTTTTCAACGTGTATTAAACATTTTTCCAAAGTCGCACATGTTAGAGGCTTTTCACGTTCATGTTGATTTTTCACGCATCCCGAGGCCAAATCTCATGAAACGAAAGCCTTAATTCTCTTCTACTCCCTGTTTCCAACAAGTGTCATGGTTACACTATTGTCCCAAGAGCCCTAGATCCAGAGATATACGTGTTGCATGCATCATGTGTCGATTTTCTACATTTTTAGGCAAGACCCCAAAACGCGACGGGACCAGACGTCGTGTTCCTGCATGCATGAACACGACGTACAAGTCTAGCGCATTCATCTAAAACACGACCGTGCCCCACGTCACAATTTTGACCGTGACAGGACCATTTTGACACCTCAAACTGTGCGCCGCATGGTTTTCAGTGTCTGCATGAACGCAACGTAGACCTACGTCGCGATTCTGACCCGTTTCCCGCTCATGAATGTCGCGTTATTTTATATTACTATTTCAAAAATATCTCTTGAATGCGACGGAGTAAATCGTCACGATTCAAGGATGTTGGTGACACACTTCCTGTCGCGTTATGAACACGACAGGGAGGACTGTCGCGATTTGATCATGAAGGAGACGGTCAAGACTGTCGCGATTTGAGTCTTTACATATTACTCGTGTTCTGATTGTACACTGTCTTATGAAATGTGATGCCTATGTCCGTCGTGGATTTAACGGCCCACCTGACACCTATTTTTACAATGTTTAGTGTTAATTTTGCATGTTATGTTCTTAATATGCATTGTATCGTCTGTCCAATGACCAAAAATCCAGTAACCCATGAGAAAGACATAACAATGTGATGGTTATTCTATTTTTTCATTAATGCTATGATCTACTATTGCAAACCATTGATTGAGTAATCTAATTGTTCTAGCTTGTTCAAGTGTATAATTGCTATCTTAAAATACTGCAAAACCATGTCTAGTCAAATGCATATTTCAATCTCATGTCATTCATGATACTTGCTTTCCGCGTGTTTTAAACCGATGGAATATGGATTGAGACACGTACTCACTACACACTTGCACATATAGGCAGCCCTTTCTTGGGGAATTGGAAACTCTCTCTTGGTCATTCCGTATCGACAAACTAGTGACCTTTTCTCTAAGACCTTCGTAAATCTCTGTACTCCGTGGATTCCCTCATGGAGACCGAGTTGGTTGTACCATTGAAGTTCCATGGAGATAGCGTGCACTTCCTTTCTTGTCTTGTTCTCATGAGTGTGATTTATAATCTATACTTAAGCCATTAATGTAAAGAGAGAACTAAAGCTTAAATTATGTCGTTATGCTGTTGAAATTATCTCTTGACTATTGTTATCATGGAATCATGTTCACCATACTTGCTACTTCTTCTCATCATCATCATGAACATGACAATACACTTTCTTACATCTTGAAACTCTTATTGGCCATTAATGACTGCGGGTATCTACATTTAAAAATAATGAGATGCTGATCGGGCACGGAGAGTGTCCAAGGGCTCCAGTCTAGCCCCAATGATGAAGAGTCATAAATATATTGTTAACCATGGGGTATAATGATTACTGGCGTTGCATCTACGCTAGGAGTACTTGCGTGTTGAATGCTAGATATAATAACCACATACACGTGTCCTAGTGTGCATTTCAAGGTGGATCTTTCCTTGGTGTGCATTAGTGTCTTCGTGCTTGATTAGTGTTACATGATCGTGCTTGCTTGCTTGCGTGATATGGCCATCCTGCAATTATTGAAAATTAAGTGATATCTTGCGTGCTTGTTACATGACATTCTATTGAATACTCTTGCTCGTTATATCAATTCTGGATCTTGCTCTATCACGTTCAATCTATCTAGCTTCTTCATGTACCATGTTTACTGAGTTTTATTCATACATGCATATCTTGATAATCATGCTTACCTAGTTCTAAATTGCTAATCACTTATATCATTGCTCGCACATTGAGATATAAATCCTACTGGGCTAGTTTGCTCATTCCCTACTTTTAACCCTTTGGGTCACTATGAAGTGCAAGAAGAGGAGCAAGTCGAGGATGGGAATGTGTCCAAGTGATGAGCGTTCCAACGCTTGTGTCTATCTATAGTTAGTTTACTTGGAGAGGTAGATTGATGTAGCAGGAAGTGAGGAATAAATGTAATTTACTTTTATTTGAGTCTTAGTCCTATTACTCAATATTTTAAGAGTTGTATTAGTTCCTGTTGAAACAATGTGATGAGATTTGAATACAATTTCAATTGAGTTCATTATTTTGGGCCCTATTATGATGTTGCGTTGATGTGCATTTTCTAGCACCCCGGAAAATTTAATGATTTAAAATTTTAAATAAATGGGAATAAATAATTGTCATAATATCTAAAGTATTAAAACATACGTACCATTATCGTATGAGCACGAACACATCGGAAAATTTCGTAAAAACTATAATTCAACCCCAAACATTATTCCTCAATGTTCCACGAAGAAATTCGTGCAACGAAAAATACGATTGGCCAAGTTTAAATCACAATGTGACTAATTATCCAAATTAGGAAACTAAGGGTCCATTTGGTTGCATGTAAAATAGTTTGAGAGGGAAATAGTTTTCCACGGAATAACTTTTACGTGAAAATGAAAACGTAATTGTCTATTTGGTTGTTAGGAAAATATAAAGTTGTCTGGAGGGGTATGAGATCTTATGATCCACGCAAATGAGAGAGAGTCATATACTCATTGTGTACTAACACTATTCATCAAAATTTTATTTTATTTTATTTTTTATTATTAATATTTTTTAAAAAATAAAAAATTTAAATAACTAATGAAAAATAAGTAACTTTGACGAAGACAATATAAAGTAGGAGAAATAAAATAAAAACATAATTTGAATGAATAGTGTTCTATAGATATTTTAATAAAAAAATTAAACTAACTAATAAAAAATAATTAAATTTAAAAAAGACTACTTAAATCAGTGAAAATAAAATAAAAATGTAACTAAATGAATAGTGTCTCAACAAACATCACTGTAGATGTCCAGGAAAATGGCATCCGCGTGAAAACAACGGATGCCAAAATCTGGGATTTTGGCGATACAATTTTCCAGATTTTGGTTTTCAAAGGTACCAAATGGTCAAAAAATATATATTTTCCTGAAAACGATTTCCTCGTGCGAGTTTTCCGTTCAAACAAACGAACCCTAAGTCGGAAAAACCGTTAACACGGAAACGTAACATGACCATAAATTAAATAAACATGTTGGTGAAACTTCCAACATCATGTATTGATGACCCATTATCGAAATTGGGCCAATGGATCACTTTTGGCCCAAGAATAAAATGAAGCAAGAAAAATACATGGAAATTTGTAACCCTAATTGAGCTAAAATTAGAAAGAGGCAATTAGGGTAAAACTTGAGGCAATTACTCATACATAGCAACCAAAGTTCATGCGTAGCCATACTAGAGAGTTTCTTAACGCCTCACACACTCTATTAGGGTGAGAAATCATCAAAATATGTGTGGTGGGTGACCAAAACAGCAAACCTTCCTTCCTACACCCAATTAGACTTCAAAAAAACACTAGCTGCTTATATACTTATCATGAAACCCTAGGGGACGAATTTACACATTGTTGGGGTCGTGGGTAGCTGTTCTTGAGCACCGGAGGTGGAGGAAAACGCCCCAACTCGGAGCCTTCTTCCCTGTTGCATCTGCATCGACCTATGCAGAGTGCTCTTCTTGGAGTCGACCTAAGGTAAGCCCAACCTTAACAAAATTATGCAAGACTTATACCCCTAGAAAGAGGGTCGAGTCTAGTTCCTAATGGCACTAGTTTGCCTAATTTTCATTCAGTAGATCGGGTGTATTAAGCGTTCTCCTCCAAGCGGTCTGAACGAGGGCTTTCTGGAGGATGAGACTTCTTCAACTCAAAAGGTAGGTGATCTCGGACCAAATCTAAAAAAATCTTATATCCATATGTAGAGCATCGAATCTACTTTCATGTGCAAGTGATTTCATCGATTTTCATTGAGTATATCTCGAGTATTAAGCATTTTTCCAACGTCGCGCATGTTAACAACTTTTCACGTTCATGTCGATTTCTCATGCATCTCCAGGATAAATTTCATGAAACCAAAGCCATAGTTCTCTCCTACTCCATGTTTCCCACAAGTTTCATGTTTACACTTTTGTCCCAAGAGCCCTAGATTAGGAGATATAAGCATTGCATGAATCGTGTGTCGATTTTTTGCATTTTCGGGCAAGAACTTGAAACGCGATGGGACCAGACGTCGCGTTCTTGCATGCAAGAACACAGCATACTAATCCGACATGTTCATCTGAAATGCGACCGCATGATGCGTCACGATTTCTACCATGACGTGACTATTCTGACGTGTTAAGCTGTGCGCCGTGTGGTTTTCAATGCCATGCATGAACGCGACATAGGAGGACGTCGCGATTTACATTGTTTTCCCACTCATGGTTCCATCTTGTTTTTATATTGTAAATTTAAAGGCATGTCTTGATCACGACGGTTCGAACCATCACGATTCAAGGATGTTGGCGACACACTTCTTGTCGCGTTGTGAACGCAAATGGGTGGTCCGTCGCGATTTGATCATGAAGGTGATGGTATAGTCCGTCGCGATTTAGGTCTTCACAGAATACGCATGTTTCAACTGTACACGGTTTTATGAAAAGCGACGACTGTGTCCGTCGCAGATTTAAAGGCCTACCCGAGACCTATTTTTACAGTGTTTAGTGTTAGCCTTGCATGTTATGTTCTTGAGATGCATTGTATAGTGTGTCTAATGACCTAAAAGCTAGGAACCCATGATAAAGACATAACAATGGAAAGATTATTCTATTTGTTTATTAATGCTCTGATGTACTATTGCAAACTCTTGATTGAATCATCTTATTGTTCTAGCTTGATAAAATGATTAATTGCTATCTTAAAATATTACAAACCCATGTCTGGCTAAGTGAATAATTTCTTCTCATGTTATCATGTTAATTGCTTTCCGCAAGTTTGAAACCGATGGATTGTGGATTGAGACATGTAGATCACTACACACTTGCACTCATAGGCAGCTCTTTCTTGGGGAATTGGAAACTCTCTATTGGTCATTCCGTATCGACAGACAAGTGACCTTTTCTCTAAGAGGTCCATAAATTTCCATACTCCGTGGATTCCCTCATGGAGACCGAGTTGGTTGTACCATTGAAGTTCCCTGGAGATAGCATGCACTTCCTTTCTTCTCTTGTTCTCGTGAGAGTGATTCATAATCTTAACATAAGCCATTGATGTAAAGAGTGAACTAAAGTTTAAATTGCATCGTTATGCTTGTTATCATGGAATCATGTTCACATTACTTGCTACTTGTTCTCATCATCATCATGAACATGACATTACACTAGCTTACATCTTGAATGTTGCCCAGCTAGCAAGCCTAGAGGGGGGGGGGTGAATGGGATTCTTAAAAATATTGAGAACCTAAAATCTGTTCACAAAGAGATTAACAAAAACACTTTGATAGATGTTAGTGTTAGTGAACATAAACAACAAACACACAAAGGCAATCACACTACACAAGGATTTATCCTTGTTCGGATCCCCTCTCCTTAGGAGTCCTACGTCCAGTCCCTGAGCAACAACTCAGGCTTTCACTACCCAAGGTTATAGTCCCCCTTATGGACCTTTACACACCTAGTCACAACTGGTCTTCTCTTCACAACCCGAAGAGGAAATACACCACCCTGGATACCACAAGATCTTCCTTCTACCCGAAGGGAACACACACCCTGGAACCCTTAGGTCTTCCTTCAACACGAAGGGAACACAAGAACACAAGAATGTGAAATGAGATCAAGCCCCTAGATCAAGCTTATACAATGCTAGATTTGAAGCTAAGACTGAGAGGGAAAGATCTACAGTGAGGGACACTCTCAGTTTACAGAAGCTCTCAAGACTAACACAATGAATGCAGAGAGCTAAGAGCTAAACAGTCAAAGGAGTGAGGCTTGGCTCTTCGAGATGCTCGCAGAAAAACTTGTGCAAGATTGTCGTTGGTATTCTCAAACTCAAAGTTGTTTTCTTCTGGAGATTCAGTCTTCTTTATATATCTTCTATTTGAAATTTGAACATTGAGGTGCCCGTTGTCTCTAAGCTCTGGTATATGTTAGGCTGCATGCCACTGTATAGCAGTCTTTAGCTTCCATGCACGCAACAAGAGAGAGAGAATCTTCTCTGATATCCGTTATCTTCCATATTGTCCAACATTGTATTGAGGTGCATTGTCAGAGACCTGCAAGCATTAAATGCTAAAACAATAGATAGCTAGGTTGTCTCTTATTGTCAGTCAACGTTAGATTGATTTTATATAGAAATAGAAGTTCCATTCTGTTCTTCTAAAAAGATGTTTACAGAATAAGCATGAGAATAGAAGATATCGTTTGGATGCACTGCAGTGATACGTTCATTCATAATAAATGCATGGTTGTTCGAAAGATATAAGTGAAGACTTTGACTTTTCAACGTATTCAAAAATGAGCTCGAAAATCAAATCATTATTTTCACATGGAATCGTTATATGCATGACTTATGAAATCGTTGTGAGTGAATCGTTGGGCACTCATAAGTAAACTTATACACAAATCGTTATACATTCATAATGAAATCATTATATAGACAAATCGTTGTGACTCCATAAGCAAATCGTTCTGCACAAGTTGTTATAATCAAATCGTTAAAGACAATGTGAATGAATCGTTGTTTGCTGTATCGAATCGTTACAGTGACCAAGTCCTTATGTAACTTGATGAATCGTTACAGTAACAGAGTCGTTATGTAACTTATCGAATCGTTACAGGGATCAAATGGTTTTGAAACTTGATGAATTGTTGTGACACTGAAATCGTTGTTCTCACTTATGAAATCGGTGTGAGAGCAAATCGTTGTTCTTTCTTAAGAAATCAATGTGATCACTTATCGAATCGTTATGGAAGCAAATCGTTATGAATACTTAACGAATCGTTATGAATACTTAGCAAATCATTATGAAAGTAAATCGTTGTGAATACTTAGCAAATTGTTATGAAAGCAAATCGTTGTGAATACTTAGCGAATCATTATGAAAGCAAATCGTTGCGATCATTTAACGAATCGTTGTGAGGGCAAATCGTTGCGATCACTTACCGAATCGTTGTGAGGGAAAATCGTTGCGATCACTTGACGAATCGTTGTGAGGGCAAATCGTTGCGATCACTTAATGAATCGTTGTGAGGGAAAATCGTTGCGATCACTTGACGAATTGTTGTGAGGGCAAATCGTTGCGATCACTTGATGAATCGTTGTGAGGGCAAATCGTTGCGATCACTTACCGAATCATTATAAAAATAGAGAAATCGTTATAGCTTTATTGAAATCGTTATGACATAAGTGAAATCGTTATGAGCAAGAAGGGAGTCGATCTGTACTTAGAGAAATTTCATGCTTGAATTTTGAAATAGCTTGTAACGACCCCCTTTATACCGGTACGATTATACCAATCCCCATCGGTACAAAAAGCATCGTCACAGTGGGTTAGTAACCCAACACTAAGCGATAAGGTTGATATGTCCATGAATAATAAAAGAGTACAACGGAATTAAAAGAAATATACTACTTCATTCCATCATCACGACACATTCCACAGTCTATGTAGTAAAAGAAAATATTAGAGTCCACATTATTACAACATGAAAAGAACTACATTGATCATACATTGTCCATATGAATTACATCATTCAAACTATAAATTAAAGCAACTACCAAAAATAAAATCTCCTCAAGTGCTATTTCTTGTATGTGGTATCAATCTTCACTGTTCTCTCCTCAGCTACTGGATAACCTGTCACACCTGTACGCCGAAGCAAGTATGAGTCTTACAAGACTCAGCAAGTAATCTAAACATCAAACTTATACATATCACATACACATTATACTACCAACCATAATGAGACACATGCTATCATACTAATTACAATAATTCATATAGTACAAGCTTTAATGATTAACAACACATAGGTCTCCCGAACACATTCCAAATTAACACATGCTCATATTCAATTATAAAATAACATACATGTACACAAGTTCTCTACACATGATATATTCTATGATACATAGTTCAAATCCTTATCATATCATTGCACAATTTAATCAAATTTGAACACAAGGTTATGTACAAGATGACAAATACTTTTACCATAGTATTTAGTCAATTTCACATGCATTCATATCACTTTATCATATAACTAACTTGCTGTTTTAAGGTAAGATTTATCATACACTCATGACACTTGCACATGGTTTCTAGTGACCTTCATAATATGATGCTAATCTTTCTTTCGTAGTTAAGCATAATCCAATTAATACATACATGACATGAACATGTGCACTCTTAAACACCTATCATGTAACATGATATATTAGTCTAAACATTTTTCCTTATTGCGTAACAGCTCTACCAATTAGAACATGCAATTATACATAACGTAGATAACAACCTAACATGATCTCTATTTATTTTGCACATGCACTTTTCTCATTTATTTACACATTTCATTTTCTGTTTTTAATATGAATAATTCACCATGATATCACCTTTATTAAACATGGAATGAAGATTTAATACACATTCAAATCGGATGGCAATCATCTACAAATTAAGCATGAAACTACATACTAAATGAGTATCAATTCTATCATGGAACTTAGACATTATTTCGTGTGTTTATCAAAAACAAAATCTCATTTACCTTTCTGTTTTGACATGAATTAAACTTAATTACATGGATTTACACTTATTCTCACGCTTTCTTATTCATTGTCAAATTTACCTACTCGTTCTTTTACATTGCATTTCTTTACATGTTTACATGCACATATTCATACATACCGCCATATGGAGATTATTAAACTATATTACATAACATTTAACATGGTACAAAACATGATATTATAAATATGATAGTAACACATGAATGACATAAATAAATAAACATGTAATGATACACTGGTTTTCACCTACACTTGTACCTTTGCTATCTTTTACTCTTCCTTACATATTAATTTTCACTCCTTCCATTTCACTTACTCTTGCATTCACATTTATCACTTTACACTATGTTCACATTTAATCTCTTAAGTTGCCGTGACACATAGTCCTATCTACCAAATAGAAGAAAACAATCACTTTAGCACTTAGCGCTTATCACTTAGCACTTAGCACTCACTTTCACATATTCATCACCTAGGCAATGCGGTGACAAATCTAGGTTACTGCGCAGAACCGGGAGAAGCCCTCTACACCCTAACCAGCGGTACTTGTCCACCTCAAGGATTTTATCCTAATGCCCTTAGGATGTATCTCATAACGTTGAGCCTTCCATAGGGACTTTTCTATGGTATAGCTCTCAGACCCCTATCGTAGCAGTGTCACTCTTGGCACACATTTTACCTTAACCACATTCTCATTCTCATCACGTTATTACTCATGCTTTTACACAACTTTCATTCAAATTCTACGTTCACTTCGCTTAATACTCACATTCCCATTTATATAAATTCACATTGCTATTTAACAGTGATAAATCACTCAAGATAAGGCATTAACATGCTGCTAACCTTCCATTTATACTATATTACTTTAACATGCACAACGTGGTTATTTTCACATTTAAAACCATGAAAATACCTACTGTCATTAGAACTTCATGAAAATTTTATCATAAGTTAAAGACAGTAAACAAAACACATGCTCAATTTTTTGGATTTTTATGAACAGAAAATGTAATTATAACAATTAATCTAAACTACAGGTGCATTTCTCACAAATTTCTTAAAATAGAGATTTCCAATAAAATAGTCTAATTTGACATTGTCAATGTGTTTATACTATAATCATATCATTACAGAAAATTCACCATGCTCGAACTCACAACCGTTCTAATTATATAGATTAAACATGCTCATCTTATGTTCATAATTCGAACTCCAGAATTTTAATAAATAACATAAATCATGAAAATATACGAAAACCTCATGATATAACCTACTAATCACCCTTGACCCCTCATAAAAATTTCAGCAAGAAACATACCCACAAATCATTTATATATAATAAACAACATTTTTCAGAACACTGACGAACTTAACTGCATGGTCCTGGCCGCCAACTGGGTTAACTGCGACATCTCTTGCCGTCAACTGATGAACTTAACGGCAAGGGATGTTGCCGTCAACTTCGAGACAACAATATGCACAGACACATTCACATGTACAGGGAAGTTTGAGGGTCCAGGACACGAGGAAAAATCCGTAAAAATCTTAAGACCGAGGGGACATGAATAGGAAAGATGTACATAGGTTACTTGCCTCTAATAAAATCCCAAAAGATCAAATCTTTGTCGTTGAAGCCCTCCTCGGCCAGAGCAAGAGGGTGCTCAGAAACTCCTTCAATCTTGTTCTCCCGTCGATGTAGATCGTTCCTCGGGGTTGGGGATGCCTCTTTGATAGTTAGACTACGCTCCAGTCATCGTAGATCTCCCAAAAAATCCTCCAGTCGCCGGATCAGAGCTTGGGAAGTTTAGCTTTTCTCACAGGGAAAACTAGGGTTTCACAATGACCAAAAGGGCTTTGTGCGGCCAGAAAATGGGTTTTTATAAAGTTGGATAGGTTGGGTACGCACTGGGGTAGGTTACCCAAGGTTTAGGAAGTCTTTCCTAAACTAGAACCGGCCATAAAGCGAGCATTAACAAATTTGGAACCGTTACGCAGGAGGATATTGACGTCAACATCGGTTGTAGTCAACTGCACAGTTGACGTCAAGGGTCTGGCCGCCAACTTGAGGTTGGCATCTAGGGGGTGGTCGCCTACCTGGGGTTGGCGTCTAGGGATGTGGACGCCAACCACTTTGGCGTCCAAGCCTTGGCCGCCAACTCCCCAGTGCAATCAAGACCCTGATAAACTCCGAAATAAATGCGTAAAAACACTAGAATAATTAATATATATATAAATAATCACATATACCCTTACCACATGAAGTACACTCATTCCATAATTTTTATTTAAATATAAATTATACTAATCATAATTAAGGATAATATACATCAATAACATGCACACAAGCACATATACATTAACATTACATGACTACATACATCGCATGTATTTATAATGAAATGCGTTCATCATTATTCAAATTCTACATATACATTATCATTCAAGCACCTTACACATCATAAATAATTTAACATGCTTAAAGTAATTAAGTATCATTTAAACAAGATTAGCATATATATATGTACACCTGTATACACCATGGTTACTTACAACATGTTTAAAATAACTAAATGCCATAGATATATTAATAATTGAATAATGCCTACATTGATAGCTAGATAATGCATGCACACTCATGTTTATATTTATACTTGTACAGAAATAGCTCTTATGATCCTACATGGCCTATATCATTATTTACTTATCACATGCGCAATATTACTTAACTATTTTATGCCTCAGATTTTTGGTATACACCTTATACATAAATTTAACTAATTGCCTATTCTTACCTAACTATCCTGTATATACATGCATGAACTAATGAGAAAGCATAGAAATGATAATATGCACAATTGAATACACAAGCTACTCACGCGACAAGTTAAGACATATGCATCATATAAAAGAAAGAAAATTGCAGGGTATCACATTCTCCCCCCCTTGAAAAAGATATTCATCCTCGAAGATCGATTCGAGTACCTCTAGTGACGTCATCAGTGCCATCTCCGGAAAAAGAATGAAATCCTCCTTATCTTTGGCTGGTGCTTGAAGTTCTACTGCTGGCTCTTTTGATATCAATGTTGTAGTACCTCGGGGATCAAACTTTTTCAACCTCGGACATTCTTTAATCCGATGGTCCTTGCTGCCACATTTGAGGCACCTTCCTTCCTTTGCCCAACACTGATTCCCACCATGGGTTTATTGCAGTGCATACACATGGGTTTCCCGCTAGCTGTAGGGGCCGCAAACCTTGCCGTTCTAAGAAGCTCGTCCAAAGTGCGGGGATCGCATTCCAAAAGTCTCGCTCTCATTGCTGGTCTAAGTCTCATTATGAAGTTTCTCACCTTGCGTTTCGCTTCATGCTCCCTAGCCCTAGCCTCACGCTTTCCTTGACTCACCATTGTCTGCAAAACAATTCAATCTAGTTACAGTCTAACTTATTAAATCCTATCTACCTTTCTTACTATCTTTCATTCATTATTATTACTTTCTACACATATGGACAAATTCCTATAAAGACTTTGAAATATTGTGAGATGATGGTTTATTCATGTACAGTCTCAACCTTGATTCTCTGAAACCAATCTCTGTAACGACCCCCTTTATACCGGTACGATTATACCAATCCCCATCGGTACAAAGAGCATCGTTACAGTGGGATAGTAACCCAACACTAAGCGATAAGGTTGATATGTCCATGAATAATAAAAGAGTACAGCAGAATTAAAAGAAATATATTACTTCATTCCATCATCACCACACATTCCACAGTCTATGTAGTAAAAGAAAGTATTAGAGTCCATATTATTACAACTTGAAAGAAACTACATTGTCCATATGAATTACATCATTCAAACTATAAATTAAAGCAACTACCAAAAATAAAATCTCCTCAAGTGCTATTTCTTTAATGTGGTATCAATCATCACTGTTCTCTCCTCAGCTACTGGATAACCTGTCACACCTGTACGTCGAAGCAAGTATGAGTCTTACAAGACTCAGCAAGTAATCTAAACATCAAACTTATACATATCACATACACATTATACTACCATCCATAATGAGACACATGCTATCATACTAATTACATTAATTCATATAGTACAAGCTTTAATGATTAACAACACATAGGTCTCCCAAACACATTCCAAATTAACACATGCTCATATTCAATTATAAAATAACATACATCTACACAAGTTCTCTACACATGATATATTCTATGATACATAGTTCAAATCCTTATCATATCATTGCACAATTTAATCAAATTTTAACACAAGGTTTTGTACAAGATGACGAATACTTTTACCATAGTATTTAGTCAATTTCACATGCATTCATATCACTTTATCATATAACTAACATGTTGTTTTAAGGTAAGATTTATCATACACTCATGACACTTGCACATGGTTTCGAGTGAACTTCATAATATGATGCTAATCTTTCTATCGTAGTTACGCATAATCCAATTAATACATACATGACATGAACATGTGCACTCTTAAACACTTATCATGTAACATGATATATTAGTCTAAACATTTTTCCTTATTGTGTAACAGCTCTACCAATTAGAACATGCAATTATACATAACGTAGATAACAACCTAACATGATCTCTATTTATTTTGCACATGCACTTTACTCATTTATTTACACATTTCATTTGCTGTTTTTAATATGAATAATTCACCATGATATCACCTTTATTAAACATGGAATGAAGATTTAATACACATTCAAATCGGATGGCAATCATCTATAAATTAAGCATGAAACTACATACTAAATGAGTAGCAATTCTATTATGGAACTTAGACATTATTTCGTGTGTTTATCAAAAACAAAATCTCATTTACCTTACTGTTTTGACATGAATTAAACTTAATTACATAGATTTACACTTATTCTCACGCTATCTTATTCATTGTCAAATTTACCTACTCGTTCTTCTACATTGCATTTCTTTACATATTTACATGCACATATTCATACATACCACCATATGGAGATTATTAAACTATATTACATAACTTTTAACATGGTACAAAACATGATAGTAACACATGAATGACATAAATAAATAAACATGCAATGATACATTGGTTTTCATCTACACTTGTACCTTTGCTATCTTTTACTCTTCCTTACATATTAATTTTCACTCCTTCCATTGCACTTACTCTTGCATTCACATTTATCATTTTACACTATGTTCACATTTAATCTCTTATGTTTCCATGACACATAGTACCAACTACAAAGTAGAGGAAAACAATCACTTTAGCACTTAGCGCTTATCACTTAGCACTTAGCAATCACTTTCACATATTCATCACCTAGGCAATGCGGTGACAAATCTAGGTAACTGCGCAAAACCGGGAGAAGCCCTCTCCACCCTAACCAGCGGTACTTGTCCACCTCCAGGATTTTATCCTAATGCCCTTAGGATTTATCTCATAACGTTGAGCCTTCCATAGGGACTTTTCTATGGTACAACTCTTAGACCACTATGGTAGCAGTGTCACTCTTGGCACACATTTTACCTTAAACACATTCTCATTCTCATCACATTATTACTCATGCTTATACACAACTTTCATTCAAATTCTATGTTCACTTCGCTTAATACTCACATTCCCATTTACAGAAATTCACATTACTATTTAACAGTGATAAATCACTCAAGATAAGGCATTAACATGCTGCTAACTTTCCATTTATACTATATTACTTTAACATGCACAACATGGTTATTTACACATTTAAAACCATGGAAATACCTACTGTCAATAGAACTTCACGAAAATTTTATCATAAGTTAAAGACATTAAACAAAACACATGCTCAAATTTTCGGATTTTTATGAACAGAAAATGTAATTATAACAATTAATCTAAATTGTAGGTGCATTTGACAGTGTCAATGTGTTTATACTATAATCATATCATTACAAAAAATTCACCATGCTCGAACTCACAACCGTTCTAATTATATAGATTAATCATGCTCATCTTATGTTCATAATTCAAACTCCAGAATTTTAATAAATAACATAAATCATGAAAATTCACGAAAACCTCATGATATGACCTACTAATCACCCTTGACCCCTAATAAAAAATTCAGCAAGAAAACATACCCAGAAATCATTTATATATATTAAACAACATTTTTCAGAGCACTAACGAACTTAACTGCATGGTCCTGGCCGCCAACTGGGTTAACTGCGACATCTCATGCCATCAACTGATGAACTTAACGGCAAGGGATGTTGCCGTCAACTTCCAGACAGTAATATGCATAGACACATTCACATGTACGGGGAAGTTTGAGGGTCCAGGACGCGAGGAAAAATCCGTAAAAATCATAGGACCTAGGGGACATGAATAGGAAAGACGTACATAGGTTACTTGCCTCAAATAAAATCCTAGAAGATCAAATCTTTGTCGTTGAAGCCCTCCTCGGCCAGAGCAAGAGGGTGTTCAGAAACTCCTTAAATCTTGTTCTCTCATCGATGTAGATCATTCCTCGGGGTTGGGGATGCCTCCTTGATAGTTAGACTACGCTCCAGTCGTCGTAGATCTCCCAGAAAATCCTCCAGTCGCCGGATCAGAGCTTGGGAAGTTCAGCTTTTCTCACAGGGAAAACTAGGGTTTCACAATGACCAAAAGGGCTTTGTGAGGCCAGAAAATGGGTTTTTATAAAGTTGGATAGGTAGGGTACGCACTGGGTTAGGTTACCCAAGGTTTAGGAAGGGTTTCCTAAACTAGAACCGGCCATAAAGTGAGCATTAACAAATCTGGAACCGTTACGCAGGAGGATATTGACGTCAACATCGGTTGTAGTCAACTGCACAGTTGACGTCAAGGGTCTGGCCGCCAACTTGAGGTTGGCATCCAGAGGGTGGTCGCCTACCTGGGGTTGGCGTCCGGGGATGTGGACGCCTACCACTCTGGCGTCCTGGCCTTGGCCGCCAACTCCCCAGTGCAATCAAGACCCTGATAAACTCCGAAGTAAATGCGTAAAAACACTAGAATAATTAATATATATATAAAATAATCACATATACCCTTACCACATGAAGTACACTCATTCCATAGTTTTTATTTAAATATAAATTATACTAATCATAATTAAGGATAATATACATCAATAACATGCACACAAGCACATATACATTAACATTACATGACTACATACATCGCATGTATTTATAATGAAATGCGTTCATCATTATTCAAATTCTACATGTACATTATCATTCAAGCACCTTACACATCATAAATAATTTAACATGCTTAAAGTAATTATGTATCATTTAAACAAGATTAGCATATATATATGTACACCTGTATACACCATGGTAACTTACAACATGTTTAAAATAACTAAATGCCATAGATACATTAATAATTGAATAATGCCTACATTGATAGCTAGATAATGCATGCACACTCATGTTTATATTTATACTTGTACAGAAATAGCTCTCATGATCCTACATGGCCTATATCATTATTTACTTATCACATGCACAATATTACTTAACTATTTTATGCCTCAGATTTTTGGTATACACCTTATACATAAATTTAACTAATTGCCTATTCTTACCTAACTATCTTGTATATACATGCATGAACTAATGAGAAAGCATAGAAATGATAATATGCACAATTGAATACACACGCTTCTCACGCGACAAGTTAAGACATATGCATCATATAAAAGAAAGAAAATTTCGGGGTATCACATAGCTACAATGTGATGAATACTTACTGGAATAGCTTGTTTTTCCTTGGTTTATTTCCTGTGCTCAAATCATGTAGAAAGTATGTTAGATTTTACCAATATCTGAGTTTTGTTAATCACCAAAATGGATATGTAATATATTTAAATTGCATGGGGATAAACTGATCATCAATCTCCCCCTTTTTGGTGATGACAAAACTTAACAATAAGCATAGATGTTCTGAAATAAAACTAAGTAAAAAAAAATGAGGAATTTGCATAAGCATAGATGTGTTACAGAATGTTATATTTCTCCCTCTTTTTGTCATTAAGCAAAAAGTTAAACTGTGGGAAGAAGAAGAAGAGAGATGAGAGCACAAATAGAGAAACAAAGATATTTATTGAGCATTGGAGGGTTCAGAGAGATAGAAGGCAGAAGACAAGAGAGATGCAAAGCGCCGAATGACAGGTAGCACTTGGCGTTCCTGCTCTTTAAAATAGGCTTGAAATGCTCCAAGCTCAATGCGATAGGAGGGTCCCATGGTGGGAGCCATCCTCTTGATGTGAAGCTATCTGTAATCCGGTATGAAATCCCCATATTTTTCGTTGCCAAGATCTGTCTGGTAATAGGTGAAGGAACCAAAACTGGCAAACTGAAGAAACTGATCAATTTTAAAGGGATGGAAGATCTGATGCTGCCGAAGTTCCTTCTTCAAGTCTAGAAATACCCTGTATCGTTCTTCCCATTTCATGAAGGAGTCCCGAACAATGTGAAGAGAGTTGGCATCCAAAAAGTCACTGAGTCAGAAGAGGTTGATTAGATCGGGCCTGAGAAGCATTTAGCTCTTGAAGCTGTTGAGCTGATAATGGGTAGAGCTTTTCCCAATCAGCAGGCGACAACCTTTCACACTCAGATAGAATAGGGGCAAGGATATCTGCCTTGAGATACCCCTGAAGATACTGGTTGAATACAAATCGATGAAAGGAAAGGTTACGACCTTCTTGCACAGAGAGCTTGGCCATAACCCGAGCAGCTTGCTCAAAAATTAGTGTGCCCACAGAGGAATCCATGATCAGGGAGTGAAGTGGAGGAAGGAACACTACATTAGGAATCGCCAAAGTGGCAAAGTCAACTTGGAGAGGTTCGGTGTGAGAAGCCCTGGAACTGAGAGCACGGATAGCTTGCCTGAACTGGCCCAGCTGCACTTCTAGAATGTTGGTAAGATAGCAGTAATCGTAGTACATTTTGTAGTGCCTGATGAACTTGATTTCCTTCAGAATGAAAGGTCCAAAAGGATTTTTATGGTGAATCTGAAACCATTCGGAGAGAGGGAGAGGAGCTTCTCTGGGTGGATATCTGGCGGCTTGAACATGATGAAATTGATTATACAGATCTCTGTTGCTCCGAGCCCACTGCTCTTCAGTTTTTGCTTCAGTCATGGAGAAAATTTTTGACTGTTGAGCTTTGGAAAGAAAGGCATAAGGAAAAATGGTATTGAGATGAACCGAAAGATTTTGGAAGGGAAGGCCAAAGAGGTGAGCAAAAACTATCTTTTGAAGATATTCCTCATAGATAGATTGTTGCTTATTGGTGATAGAAAGAGAAAACCAAAGTGGAGGATAACAGGGTTCAGAAGAGACAGGATGGGTGGAAGAGCCTGTCCTGTGAGAATGGGTCCCAATAGCCAGGACTGAACGAAGTATTGCTACTTCAAATTCATCCTTGATGTCCTGGATTTCTGCGTGAGCTAATTGGGCACCCTCAGGAATAATACTAATAAAAGAAGGAGGTGTACGTGGATAGAAGAGGGATTCAGGGGTGATGGAAGGGAGATCAGATGGTCCTGAAGAAGGACCAGTAAAAGAGGCTCCAGCTGAAGAAGATGCGGAAGGAACCTCAACAGAAGATAAGGGTGGAGGAGTGATGGTGGAGGAGGTAGGAGATGAAGGAGTTTGGGAAGAGAAAGGTGCAGGTGAGGAAATGGTTCTAGAGCGGGCTCATTTGAAGGTGGTAGGAGCTGGAGGAGCAGTGGTTGAACTGGGTGGAGAAGGAGGGGCTGGAGTTGGATGAGAGGAAAAGACAGAGGGCTCTGGAGCTACAGCCGGTTCTTGTTCTCTTACAGCCACAGATTCCTCTTGAGGTGAAGCATCCTCCGCCGGCCGCGCTGGCCCAGTTCCCTTAGCAACAACCACTTCTTCAATGTGCACATCCTCAACAAGAATGGGCCCTGATGGCCCTGCTAGATTTTCAGTCAAAGGCCCTGATGGCCGCTCTTCGTCTTGCTGCTGTTCTGCAATGACAGGCCCCGATGGCCTAGCTTCATCATCTCCAGAAGCCCTTGAAGGTTCAGACTGATCAGCATTAATTTGCCCTGATGGCCTATCACTCTCTTCACTTGGCCCTAAAGGCCCTGCACTACTAGAAGGAGGGGCATGAGATGGTAAGTGCTCCGTCACAAAAGCTGACAAATCTGCAAGCATTTTCCTCATACTGTCAGAATCTTTTCGTAAGCTTTCGAGTTCAGATGACAGTGCCCCTAATTCATGGGCAGATGAGCTTTGACAGATAAAAATGGAGGCTATATTCGACCTCACAGAACACAAAATTTTCCCTTGCTCATCCAGGCGCTCAACAATAGGTTTCAAATTGATTTTCAACTTCTTTTTCCCAGACCACCTTGTTGACTTACTCGTGAGGAGAAGGACTTCATTAGCCACACCTTTTCCTTTGACTTCTCTTCCCTAACAACGAGCTCCACAACATCATCTTTGTCTTCTGAAGCACTCTCCACAAGTCCTTCTCTGAGATGATCATCAATGGGGGCACTAGCATTGTGCTCCCCCTGAGCTGCTGCCTGCATACCAATAGATTGCTCCCCCTCAATAGGAGAATCTTCCACAATTATGTTTTCATGAGCAATTTCTTGCTCCCCCTGACTGGGAGCCTCCTCCATGGTGATTTCCTCAGTGTGGCCTGGAGTCACATCTTCTGCCACTTCGTCACCACCAATTACTGGCTCCTTCTGAGTGCCTTGGATGGAGCCCAACACATTCCTGAGTATAGAGGCTACTCGGGAAGAGGGAGGAATATCCTCTGAACTCTGCCCAACGGGCTCAATGTCCTCTAGGGGAATATCCTCAATCTTGCTGCAAGATTCTGCTGATGCTGCTGCTGCTTCCACAGATGGTGTTGCTGCTCTTTCTGCTGGTGTTGTTTCTACTTCTTCTACAGTTGGTACTTCTACTGCTGCTGCTCCTAGTTTTGTTGCTACTGGAACAGCTTGTTCCTCTTGAATCACAAGAATTGCTCTTGCAGCTTCCTGGTCTTCTTGGGCTTCGCCAATGATGGCTTCACCCTCAGCCACAGAAGTTTTTGACCACACACCATTAACAACAGAAAATCAACTTTCCTTAAGTTCCTGCTGCGGATTGCCTGCCCAATCTTTTCTTAAATATCTCCCACCACACTAATGCCATAATGCTGAAAATTTTTGGTCAGGAGATGGGCATAGGGTAGAGATACATTCAACTTACTCTTTGTATCTCATACCTGTGCACTTACAAATTTCATCCTTTCCAGTATTACTTCTGCCATGTTGATACTTTGATTCTGGACAACCTAGAACATCAGGTCGGAGTCCGCCTTGGTGCAAGTGGAGAAGGTGGCACTCCTAGGGACTACTACTTGACACACAATGAAATGCAATAGGCGATTAAATGCACTCAACTAGTTGATATCTAGTTTACCATCCTTCAATCTGTATTCAGGACCAACAATCCCTAATCCTTTTGCCTAGATATCCACAGTGTGAACTCCACTGCGTCCGGAGATAGTTACACCAAAGAGTGATGCCAATAGATCTCGTGTGACCCTAATCTGAGTTCCCTTGACCATGGAAGTCAAGGTCCCATCTTCCTCTGTCTTCAGACATACATAGAAAGCTTTTACAAGGTCCGGATAACTTACTTCTGATAGGGTGGCAATCTTTGTCCACTTCAATCTGTCCATAGCTGCAACGATACTGCCCATTCCGTTCTTCTGCAAGTCAGCCACATCCACTGCTTTGTGTCCACAAAGCTTGGTCTTTACTGAAGCAAATCATTCCTACTACTCGGCCGTAAGAAATGCAATTCTGTAGCCCCCGACGATGCCGAAAACACCAGAAGAGGCCATGGTTTTGGATGGAAAGAGTTTCTGGAGGAAAGAGAAATGGAATAAGAACCCTCAAGAAATTTCAGGTGGGAAGCAGTTAGAAGCTTGAAATCTAAGGGAGTCGATGCCGGAGTCGATAAGGTATCGCCTCAGGCAGAAAGATGAAGATGATGAAGGGACGCGAATCGTTGCCGCACAGATTTGGGATATATAAAAAAATGACCTTTAGAATTTGGGGGTGCCATGATGGTAGAAAACGACAAAATGACTAGTTCGATAGGAATAAACTCTTATAAAATAACGAACCGTCAAGAAAATTTAAAAGGATAGGTAATAATTGGAATTTTGCTCAAATTTTGGGAGGAAAAATAATTTAAATTCTGAAACTTCATATTTCAATTTTATACAGATAATTCTTTTACAATTTACACATGCCTAATTCCCTTCTAAGAGATGTAAATCTCTCTTCGGGTAAGGCCTTTGTGAAGATATTTGCTAACTGATTGCTTGTATCAATAAATGAAATATCTATGTTGCCATTTGCTACATGATCATGAATGAAATGATATCTAACCTCAATGTGTTTAGTCCTTGAGTGTTGTACTGGATTCTTGGTGAGATTTATAGCACTGGTGTTGTCGCATAACAATGGAATTGTCTTGATATGTAACCCATAATCCTCAAGTTGTTACTTCATCTATAGGAGTTGTGTACAACAACTTCCAGCAGCTACGTACTCAGCTTCAGTTGTTGATAGAACTACTGAATTTTATTTCTTTGAGGACCATGATATCAGACAACCTGCAAGGAATTGACAACAACCACTGGTGCTTTTTCTGTCTATTTTGTATCCAGCGTAGTCAGCATCAGAGTATCCTACCAAATTAATTTGACATGATTTTGGATACCATAAACCTAAGTCATAGGTTCTAACTAACTATCTAAATATTCTTTTGACATTAATTAAATGGGACTCTTTAGGATCTGCCTGATACCTAGCGCACATACATACACTAAACAATATATCAGGTCTACTAGCAGTTAAGTACAGTAAACATCCTATCATACCTCTGTAGATTTTTTGATCTACTTTCTTACCATCCTTATCACTGTCCAATCTTGTTGAGGTGCTCATTGTTGTGGACAGTTGCTTGGCACTTTCAAATCCAAACTTTTTTAAGAGATCCCTAGTATATTTGGCTTGACAGATGTGGGTGCCATCTTTTCATTGCTTGATTTGCAATCCAAGGAAGTAGTTAAGCTCCCCCATCATACTCATCTTGAATTGTCCCTGCATAAGCTTCTCAAAATACTTGCAAAGAGATTCATCAGTAGAACCAAATATTATATCATCAACATATATTTGAACAAGCAAAATATGTTTGACCTTAGATTTCACAAATAATGTACTGTCTACTTAACCTCTAGTAAAACTATGATCTAATAAAAATGCACTTAGCCGTTCATACCATGCTCTTGGTGCTTGTTTTAATCCATATAGTGCTTTGTGCAATTTAAATACATGTTTTGGAAAATCAACGTCATCAAAACCTGGAGGTTGTTCTACATAAACCTCCTCTTTTATGAAACCGTTTAGAAAGGTAGACTTTACATCCATTTGAAATAATTTTATATCTAATGCAGATGCATATGCAAGTAATATTCTAATAGCCTCAAGTCTAGCTACTGGTGCATAGGTTTCATCGAAATCTATGGCTTCCTCTTGGGAATAGCCTTGAGCTACCAATCTGGCCTTGTTTCTTATGATCACACCAGCTTCATTCAATTTATTTCTGAACACCCATTTGGTGCCAATCATTGGATGATCTGATGGTCTAGGAACAAGTGACCATACCTGGTTTCTTTTGAACAGATTAAGTTCATCTTACATGGCTAAAATCCAAGATTCATGAGTGATAGCTTCATTGACTGTCCTAGGCTCTATTTGACAAACAAAAGCTAAATAATCACATGGAATTATGTTACCTCTTGTTCTTACCCCTACAGATGGATCACCAATAATGTTTTTAGGAGGGTGATCTTTCATGTATCTCCATTCCTTTGGAAGATTCTCATGTACTATGTCCTTTTGTTGCAGGTCTTCCAGAGGTGGATCTTCCTTGTCCTCAATTAATGAGCTCTTTAGCTTCTTAGACAATTCATCTGCATCATCATTATCACTATCTTCTTCCTTTCTCAAGGAAGGGTTAGTTTCATCAAAGATAATGTGTACTGATTGCTCAATTAATAAAGTACGCTTATTAAATACCCTATAGCCTTTAGGTTTAGATGCATACCCCATGAAAATGCCTTCATCTGATTTTGCATCTAACTTAACAATGTCTATTTTGCCGTTGTTGTGGATGAAACATGGACATACGAATGACCTGAAGTGACTGATCTTCAGCTTCTTTCCCTTGTACAATTCATATGCTGTTTTCTTTAGAATCGGCCTGATCATCACCCGATTGATTATGTAACAAGCTGTGTTAACTGCTTCAACCCAAAAGTACCTTAGCAGATCATATTCTGACAACATCGTTCTTGCCATATCTAGTAGGGTTCTGTTCTTTCTCTCAACAACTCCATTCTGCTGTGGTGTTCTTGGTGCTGAGAAATTGTGCTCTATCCCTTTGTCATAACAGAATTTGCCAAATTTTTCATTCTGAAACTCTCCTCCATGATTTGACCGGATTCCAACAATGCAGTACTTCTTATCTTTCTGAACCTTTTTACTGAAACTTACAAAACTTTCAAATGTATCATCTTTGTGTTCCAGAAAGGATACCCATGTGAATCTTGAATAGTCATCTACTATAACGAATCCAAAATTCTTTCCTCCAAGACTTGTGGTCCTCATTGGCCCAAATAAATCCATATGAAGGAGTTCTATGGGTTTAATGGTTGTTACCACAGTCTTTGACTTGAAGGATGACTTGGTGTGCCTTCCTTTTGTATATGGTCCACAGACACCGTCCATTCTTGTGCTGACCTTTGGTAGACCTTCCACTAGGCTTTTCTTGATCAGCTTTCTCATGCCATCCAAACTGTAGTGGCCCAATCTTCTGTGCCACAGCTTAGTTGACTGCTCCTTAATTACTGCTAAGCAGATGTCTTGATCTTTCAGTTCTTCAAGGTAAAGTACGTACAAATTTTTTTCTCTGTTAGCTTTGAAAATTACTGCTCCGTCTTTCATGATGTTGTACTTAGACTCTTGGAACTTGATTTGATGTCCTCTGTCACATAGCTGGCTTATGGTGATGAGATTATGCTTCAAACCTTTTACGCATAGTACATCTTCAATAAATATTTTCTCTTTATTGTCAACAGATCCGCATCCTATCACTATTCCTTTTCCATTGTCTCTATATGTCACTGTGCCTTCTTCAGCTTCGAGAAGAGAGAATAGCTTTCTATTACCTGACATATGCCTTGAGCATCCACTATCCAAATACCATTTGGATGCTCGAAGGTTTCCCTGAAATGAAAACATCAAGCTTTAGGTACCCAAGTTTTTTTGGGTCCTGGTTGGTTAGTGACATCAATTTTTTCTTTTAATTATTCATTTTTTGTGTTTGGTTGGAGAAGTTATTTTACTATGACCTAGTCTGTTGTAATGGCTACAACATGTTGTTTTAGTTACCCTTTCATACAGAACATACTTAAAGTTTGATTTATATGAAGTATCTTGTTCAGCTACAAATTTAGGAGTAGGATACGTTTTAGGGTATACTATTGTGTCTTCATTATCTGGGGGTGTATAGCCTAATCCTTGTTTTCTTTTTCCTGACCGTTTAACACCTTTTAATATTAAGAAATTTCTCCCATTGGTGAATTTTTCTAATGTACTAGACAGTTTTTCATTTTCTTCTGTTAGAGTTTTAATTTCCCTTTTTAATTCGTCTAAGGTTTTTTATTTTTCTAATTTTATTATTTATTTATTTTTATCTTTCAGATCTTCGCATAACAGATCATTTATTCTTTTAAGTTCATTGATTTGCTTCGCTAGTTGTTCATTTTCAGATTTTAAGTCTGAATTTGTGTTTTCTAGGCAAACTTGATTTTTCTTTGTCATTTTTAGTGATTTACACACATCCTTATATTTATCATAAAGTTCGTTAAATGCTTATTCCAAATTGTCGGAATCAGATTTAGTACAAGAAGTGAAGGAATCAGATGTTACATTTTCGTCGATGTTAGCCATGAAGGCCAGGTTGGCCTTTTCTTCCTCCTCTTCACTTGAGATAGACTCGTTGTCACAGTTGCTGCTATTGCTCCAAGGTACTGCCATCGGTTTCTTTTTGTATCTTCTGAATTTCCTAGAACTGTCTTTCCTTTTGAACTCAGATTTCTTGAGCTTCGGACATTCTGCTTTGATATGTCTTGGCTTCTTACATTTATAGCATATGGGCTCAGCTTTCTTTGGATCCTTTACTTCTGGCTTCTTAAAGTCCTTATTTTTCTTGAAATATCTTCTACCGGACTGATACTTCTTCTTTTTGGCTAAGATTCGTTGTAGCCTCCTAGACAACATTGCTTCTTCATCTTCGCTGTCTTCATTGTTTTCATTGTTATCTAAAAATTTTTCTGATGAGTCTTCTTCAGCTTTGAGAGCATTTGGGTATTTCTTCCTTCTCGAAGACTCTCCCAGTCTCTCCATGTTGATTTCATGGGCCATAAAAGACCCAACGAGTTTCTCCAATGACATCCTCTTCAGGTCATTGGCTTCTTCTATGGCTGTTACTTTGGGAGTCCAAGAAGACGATAGAGATCTCAGAATTTTTCTTACCATGTCTCCCATTTTGTAGGTTTTTCCAAGACTGGCTAACCCATGTGTGATGTCTGTAAATCTGCTGAACATTTTGGTTATTGACCCTCCTGGCTGCATCTGAAATCTCTCATATTGAGTTACCAGTATGTCTATCCTGGTTTCCTTGACTTTGTCGGTGCCTTCGTACGTGATCCTGAGCTTTTCCCACATTTCCATGGCGGATTTGCTGGCAGAAATTATGTTGAATTCCTTCTTGCTGAGCGCACAACATAGAATGCTCTTGGCTTTGCGATTTAGGGAGATTTTTTTCTTGTCATCTTCAGTCCACTTATCTCTTTCATTTGCAACCAACAAGTCTCCTTCTTCAACTGTTGACCAGATTTGATAGTCACGTCCTTGTAGAAAGTACTCCATTCTAGTCTTCCAGTATGTGTAGTCTTCTCCATCGAATAGAGGTGGCCGGTTGACAGACTGACCTTCAGAGTGACCTTGTGCTGCCATCTGATCTTTTCTCTTTAGATCGTTGGATCTTCTTCTTTTTCAAAGAGAATAGCTCTGATACCACTTGTTGCCCAGCTAGCAATCCCAGAGGAGGGGTGAATGGGATTCTTAAAAATATTGAGAACCTAAAATTTGTTCACAAATAGATTAACAAAAACACTTTGATAGATGTTAGTGTTAGTGAAGATAAACAACAAACACACAAAGGCAATCACACTACACAAGGATTTATCCTGGTTCGGATCCCCTCTCCTTAGGATTCCTACGTCCAATCCCTGAGCAACAACTCAGGCTTTCACTACCCAAGGGTACAGTCCCCCTTATGGACCTTTACACACCCAGTCACAGCTGGTCTTCTCTTCACAACTCAAAGAGGAAATACACCACCTTGGATACCACCAGGTCTTCCTTCTACTCGAAGGGAACACACACCCTGGAACCCCCAGGTCTTCCTTCAACACGAAGGGAACACAAGAACACAAGAATGTGAAATGAGATCAAGCCCCTAGATCAAGCTTATACAATGCTAGATCTGAAGCTATGACTGAGAGGGAAAGATCTACAGTAAGGGACACTTTCAGTTTACAGAAGCTCTCAAGACTAACACAATGAATGCAGAGAGCTAAGAGCTAAACAGTCAAAGGAGTGAGGCTTGGCTCTTCGAGATGCTTGCAGAAAAACTTGTGCAAGATTGTTGTTGGTATTCTCAAACTCAATGTTGTTTTCTTTTGGAGCTTCAATCTTCTTTATATATCTTCTATTTGAAATTTGAACGTTTAAGTGTCTATTGTCTCTAAGCTCTGGTATACGTTTGACTGCATGCCACTGTAGAGCAGTCTTTAGCTTTCCATGCACGCAACAAGAGAGAGAGAATATTCTCTGATATCCGATATCTTCCATATTGTCCAATGTTGTATTGAGGTGTACTGTCAGAGACCTGCAAGCATTATATGCTAAAACAATAGACAGCTAGGCTGTCTATGGTTGTCAGTCAACGTTAGATTGATTTTATATAGAAATAGAAGTTCCATTCTGTTCTTCTAAAAAGATGTTTACAGAATAAGCATGAGAATAGAAGATATCGTTTGCATGCACTGCAGTGATACATTCAGCCATAATAAATGCATGGTTGTTAGAAAGATATACGTGAAGACTTTGACTTTTCAACGTATTCAAAAATGAGCTCGAAAATCAAATCATTATTTTCACATGGAATCGTTATATGCATGACTTATGAAATCATTGTGAGTGAATCATTGTGCACTCATAAGTAAACTTATACACAAATCGTTATACATTGATAACTAAATTGTTATATAGACAAATTGTTGTGACTCCATAAGCAAATCGTTTTGCACAAGTCGTTATAGTTAAATCGTTAAAGACAATGTGAATGAATCGTTGTTTGCTGTATCGAATCGTTACAGCGACCAAGTCGTTATGTAACTTGATGAATCATTACAGTAACAGAGTCGTTATGTAACTTATCGAATCGTTATAGGGATCAAATCGTTTTGAAACTTGATGAGTCATTGTGACACTAAAATTGTTGTTCTCACTTATCAAATCGATGTGAGAGCAAATCTCTGTTCTTTCTTAAGAAATCGATGTGATCACTTATCGAATCATCATGGAAGCAAATCGTTATGAATACTTAACGAATCGTTATGAAAGCAAATCATTATGAATACTTAGCAAATCGTTATGAAAGCAAATCGTTGTGAATACTTAGCAAATCGTTTTGAAAGCAAATCATTGTGAATACTTAGCAAATCGTTATGAAAGGAAATCGTTGAGATCACTTACCGAATCGTTGTGAGGGCAAATCATTGCGATCACTTGACGAATCGTTGTGAGGGCAAATCATTGCGATCACTTAACGAATCGTTGTGAGGGCAAATCCTTGCGATCACTTGATGAACCGTTGTGAGGGAAAATCATTGCGATCTCTTGACAAATCATTGTGAGTGCAAATCATTGCGATCACTTACCGAATCGTTGTAAAAATAGATAAATCATTATAGCTTTATTGAAATCGTTATGACATAAGTGAAATCGTTATGAGCAAGAAGGTAGTCGATCTGTACTTAGAGAAATTTCATGCTTGAATTTTGAAATAGCTACAGTATGATGAATACTTACTTGAATGGCTTGTTTTTCCTTGGTTTATTTCCTGTGCTCAAATCTTGTAGAAAGTATGTTAGATTTTACCCATATTTAAGTTTTGTTAATCACGAAAATTGATATGTAATTTATTTAAATTACATGGGGATAAACTGATCATCATTGAAACTCTTATTGGCCATTAATGACTATGGGTATCTGTTGCCCAGCTAGCAAGCCCAGAGGGGGGGTGAATGGGAATCTTAAAATTAATGAGTTCCTTAAACCTGTTCACAAAACAGTCACACAGAACACACTTCGATGGGTGTTAGAGTTAGTAAAGAAAGATAGTAAACGCAAAGCAAGCACGCAGACTACACAAGAAATTATCTTGTTTCGGACCTCCTCCCCACAAGAGTCCTACGTCTAGTCCGTGAGCAACAACTCAGGCTTTCACTACCTAAGGGTATAGTCCCCCTTATGGACCTTTGCACACCCAGTCACAGCTGGTCATCTCTTCACAACCCGAAGAGGACATACACCACCCTGGATACCACCAGGTCTTCCTTCTACTCGAAGGGAACACACACCCTGATAACCCCAGGTCTTCCTTCAACACGAAGGGAACAAACACAAGAAAAGTGTTAATGAAAAAAGCCCCTAGATCAAGCTTAAACAATGCTGGATCTGAAGCTAAAACTGAGAGGAAAAGATCTACAGTGAGGGACACTCTCAGTTTTCAGAAGCTCTCAAGACTAACACAATGAACGCAGAGAGCTAAGAGCTTGTCAATCAAAAGAGTGAGGTTTTTTGCTCTATCAGATGCTCACAAAAAAGCTTGTTAAAGATTGTTGTAAGAGTTGTGTAGTTTCTGGAGCTTCAGTCTTCTTTATATATATTCTATTTGAATTTCGAATGTTGAAATGTCCGTTGTCTCTCGGCTTTCGTTTACGTTAGATTGCATGGTTCTGTACAGCTTCTTGTTCAGCAGTCCTTAGCTTTCCATGCACGTAATAAGAGAGAGGATCTTCGATGATGTCCGTTATCTTCTGTACTATCCAATGTTGTATTGAGGTACGCCGTCAGAGACCTGCACGTATTTAAATGCTAAACAATAGACAGCTAAGATGTCTCTTGTTATCAGTCAACGTTAGATTGATTTTATACAGAAGCAGAAGTTCCATTCTGTTCTTCTAAAAAGATGTTTACAGAATAAGCATGAGAATAAATGATATCGATTGCATGCACTGTAGTGATACATTCAGTCATAAGAAATGTATGGTTGTCAGAAAGATATATGTGAAGACTTTGACTTTTCAACGTACTCAGAGACGAGTTAAAATATCAAGTCGTTATATTCCATGAAATCGTTACATGTATGACTTATGAAATCGTTATGCAAATGAGTTGATGTTCATGTAAACCGTTTGCTCTCATAAGAAAATCGATGCATATATAAATCGTTATGCATTAATAACCAAATCGTTGTAGAGATAAATCGTTGTGACTCCATAAGCAAATCGATGCATATATAAATCATTATGCATTAATAACCAAATCGTTGTAGAGACAAATCGTTGTGACTCTATAAGCAAATCGTTATGCACAAGTCGTTATAATCAAATCGTTGAAGATAATGTGAATGAATCATTGTTTGCTGTATCGAATCGTTACAGCGACCAAGTCGTTATGTAACTTAATGAATCGTTACAGTAACAAAGTCGCTATGTAACTTATCGAATCGTTACAGGAATCAAATCATTTTGAAACATGATGAGTCGTTGTGACATTGAAATCGTTGTTCTCACTTATCAAATCGATGTGAGAGCAAATCGTTGTTCTTTCTTAAGAAATCGATGTGATCACTTATCGAATCGTTATGGAAGCGAATCGCTATGAATACTTAATGAATCGTTATGAAAGCAAATCATTATGATCACTTATGAAATCGTTGTGAGGGCAAATCGTTGCGATCACTTAACGAATCGTTGTGAGGGCAAATCGTTGCGATCACTTAACGAATCTTTGTGAGGGCAAATCATTGCGATAACTTAACGAATCGTTGTGAGGGCAAATCGTTGCGATCACTTATCGAATCATTGTGATGGCAAATCGTTGCGATCACTTGTCGAATCGTTGTGATGGCAAATCGTTGCGATCACTTATCGAATCGTTGTGATGGCAAATCGTTGCGATTACTTGTCGAATCGTTGTGATGGCAAATTATTGCGATCACTTGTCGAATCGTTATGAAGATGGACTGCAATAGAATAGCAATGACTTATGAAATCGTTATAGAATCAAAATCGATGTGATTGAGGAAATCCTTATGATTCAAAGGAAATCGTTATACCAACTAACGAGTCGATGTGAACTTAGAAAATTTCATCCTTTGAACTTACATTGATAAAGAATAAATACTACTTACCCATTTAGCTTGATATTCCTTGTTTCATTTCCTGTACTCAAATCTCATAGAACATATGTTAGATTAAACTTTATATAGTTTTGTTAATCACCAAAATAGATATGTAGATAATTTAAATTACATGGGGATAAACTGATCATCAATCTCCCCCTTTTTGGTGATGACAAAACTTAACAATGGGCATAGATGATTTGAAATGAATCCAAACGAAATTGCGGAAATATAAGAAATATATTTCAGAAGTACTATATTTCTCCCCCTTTTTGTCATTAAGCACTATATGGATGGTCCCATGTCAGGCAACATCCTTTGAATATGAAGCTGCCGCTGAGTACTCAGAAAATTGCCATATTCATCGGTGCCAAGGGAAAGTTTGTAGGTACTGAATGAACCAAAACTAGCGAATCGAAGAAATTGGTTGATCTTGATAGGATAGAATAACTTATGCTACAGAAGATCTTGCTTCAATGCCAAAAACAACTTGTACTGCTCGACCCACTGAAGATAAGAGTCCTGAACTAAATTGATAGAATTCAGGTCCAAGAATGCTTCAGCTGTGAGAGTAGGCTTGCCAGCTTTAAACAAGGAACTGTTCAAGGCTTCCAATTGAAGAGCTGACTGATTATAGTGCTTTTCCCAGTCAGTGGGAGAAAGCCTTTAACATACTGACAGCAAAGGAGCAAGGACTTCAGAGGAAATATGGCCTAGGTGAAATTCTCTGACGATGAACCTTTGGAAGGATGGAAGTCGACCCTATTGAGCTGATATCCTTCCCATGATGCGAGCGAATCTCTCAAAGATAACAGGACCTACTGAGGAGTCCATGAGCAAGGAATGGAGCTTAGGAAGGAATACAGAGTCTAGAATTTGTAGGGTGGCGAAATCCACTTTGAAAGAGCAGTTGACTGGGTTTGTAATTTTTAATGAAGCAACTGCTCCCTGGAACTGTCCCAACTGGACTTCAGGTAACTTGTGAAGATACCGGTAATCATTGAATAACTGAAAGTACCTGATGAGATTCACTTCCTTTTGAGTGAAAGGGGCCCAGAGGGATTTATGATGAATGACAAACCACTCAGAGAGAGTGAGTGGAGAGTCCCTGGGTGGAAACCTATCTGACTTTGAAAGAAGATATTTCTTGTAGAGAGCCGAGTGCCCTTTGGCCCACTGTTCTTCGGATTTGCATTCAGCCATTTTGAAGATTTTGGGTTGATCAACTTTTGAGAAGTGGTTGTAGGGAACGACAACATTTAGGTGATTGGTCAGATTTAGAAAAGGAACACCAAAAATGGTGGCAAGAATACATTTTTGAAGATATTCTCGATAGAGTGGTTTCCTCCGATTTTCAATAGTGAGGGAAAACCAAAGAGGAGGAAATTTAGGTTCGGTGGGAAGAGCAAGAGCGGTGGAGAGTTTCCTATTTTTAGAGACAGGACTAGAGGAGTCAGTCATCTGGACATGAGGGCAACTGACATAACTGAATAGATGGTGGAGATTTCCAACTCATCCTCGAATTTTTCTAGAAATGGACCTTCGAGTTGAGCACCTTCAGGAATGAAGGTGACAAAGGAAGGAGGAGTAGGAGGATGGAGAAATGTTTGATGAGTAGAAAAAGGTTAGATGGATGGTCGATCTAAAGAAGGAACAGAGGAAGAGGAGGCTCCAAAAGATGATGAGGCTGGAGGGTCTTCGGAAATGAGAGGAGGTGGAATGGATGTAGAGGAGGCAGGAGGAGAGGTGGATTGAGATGGAAAAGGAGTTGGGGAAGAGATGGTGCGAGGCATGGGTTGTTTGAAGGTGATGGGAGATGGAGGTGTTGTGGATGAAGAGGGTGGTGAAGGAGCGGTTGGTGTTGCAAAAGATGAAGTCTCATGGGCTTTGGGAGCAGCTGCAGGCTCTTCTACTCTTGGAGACACATCCTCGGAGATCATTGGCCCTGGTGGCCCTACCACAACCTCCGGTGGCCCGGATGACCCTGCTGGTTCTACTACAATTGGCCCTGATGGGCCTGCACTTTCTTCTACTGGCGTTGGCCCTGATGGCCCTGCATTTTCTTCTGCTGACCTTGGCCCTGATGGCCCTGCATTGCTAACCAGTTCAGCAGGTGAGTGAGCTGGAGGGGCAGAGGTGGATTGCTCCCTGGAAGAGATAAGCTTCTTGACACTGTCGAACTCACCTTTCATCCATCTGCATAATTGCTTGAACATTTTAAAATCATCCCTCAAGCTGTGTACCTCAGTGGACAAGGCTTCAATCTCGCTTGCTGCTGAGATTTGGCTGATAAGGATAGACTGAATATCAGATTGCAGAGATGTGAGAGTCTGTGATACCCCGAAATTTCTTCTTTTATATTGTGCATGTGTCTTTACTCGTTGTGTGTATAGCATGTTTATTTAATTATGCATATTATAATTATATATTTCTCATGAACATATGCATGTGTGTGTGTATATATATATATATATATATATATATATATATATATATATATATATGTATGATATTTTGTGTGAGAATAAGCAATTAGCTGATTTTGTGTATGTTGTGTATACTAAAATCCTAGGCTTATAATACTTAAGAAATAACACGCATGTTTAATCTAATTACTGATATGCATGTTGTATTTATCTATTTCTTGCATAATGTACATAACTATGTTGTATACGTGTGTGTATAATTATACATATGTGAATTCAAGTGTGTGCATGCAAGAATTTAAACTTGATTGTATGAATTATTCTTAGTTAACTTATTCCATATTGAATCTTAAAGATATTATGTATGAAAAATCTTGAAGTGCATATTATACTACCTATTTCCATGGATATTGTGTATAATATATGAAGTACATATGTATATATGTATGTTATCTTATGCATGTGATATCTATCTATCTAATTCTATGTACAAGAAATTATCTATAGTATATGAATAGTACCTAAATAATATGGTGCATGTAATGGGCAAGTATTGTTGTGGACCATGTAAGTATATGTGAGCTATTTTCGTACAAGTATAAAATATATAAATAAATGTGCATGTATAATCTAGCTATCAGTGTATGTAGATCTCATGCATACTGCACGTGTTGTGCACATAGTAAGAAAGTATTATCATACATTTTGTAAATAATTATGAGTTTATTTACGTGCATGCAATGTATATTTAATATGTTTATGAATTATTTAATTATTGAGATGCCCATTGTATTTAATGCTTGTTTTAAGTAACCATGGTGTGTATATGTATACATACATATGCTAATCTTGTTTAAATGAAATCTGTCTATTTTAAGCGTGTTAAGTTATTTATGATGCGTAAGGTACTTGAATGGTAATGTGCATACAATATTTAACTAATAATGAACACATGTCAATCATAGGTTCATGCATGATGTATGTAATTATGTAATGTGTATGTATATGTGTATATATGTGCGTTATTGATGTATATTATCCTTAATTATGATTAGTGTAAGTTGTATTTAATTAAATATTATATAATGCAAGTACTTTATGTGGTAAAGATATATGTAATTATTTTTACATATACTAAATTATTTTCGTGCATTTATGCCTTTATTTTAGGGTTTGGCGGAGTTTTGGACTGCACTGTGCAGTTGGCGGCCAGGATATGGACGCCAATTATAGGGCTGTGGTTGGCGTCCACATCCCTGGACACCAACCCACAGTGGGTGGCCACCCCCTGGACGACAACAGCATGTTGGCGGCCAACACATTGACGTCAAGTGTGCAGTTGACTACAACCGATGTTGACGTCTATATCCTCCTGCATAACGGTTCCAGAATTGTTAATGCTCTCGTTTTGGCCGGTTCCAAATTAGGAAACCCATCCTAACCCATAGGAAACCTAACCTATTGCGTACCCCAACCCCCAAGCCTATAAAATACCCATCCTAGGTCGAGAAGAAGGCTTTTAACAATTGGTGAAACCCTAGCTCCGAGATGTTGAAAAGTTGAACTTCGGAAGGCCAGATCCATCGACTGGAGGTGTTCCCCGAGGAGCTACACCAACTGGAGGATAGCCTATGCATAGGAGAAGAGATCCCAACTCCGAGGAACCATCTACATTGACAGAAGAACCAGATCGAAAGAGTTTCTGAGCACCTTCTGGACAGGGCCGAGAAGGGCTTCATCGGCATATTTCGATCTTCGTAGATTTTTGTTAGAGGCAAGTAAACCTAGATCTTGATCTTATACATGTCCCCTTAAGTCTAAGGATTTTTACAGATTTTTCCTCGAGTCCTGGAACCCCAAATTCCCCTTTGTATTGAGTGCTATCTTTGTGTGCTGCTGGGAAGAAGTTGACGGCAACATAGGTTGTAGTCAAGTTCTTGAGTTGACGGAAAGGGATGCCGCAGTTGAAAGTAAACGGCAACATCCCTTGACGTCTACTTCTTCAGTGACCTGAAATTATGCTTTTTGATCCTTTTTAAGCTGTTTAATTGATTTCTGGATATAGGTACATACTGAAATTTTTATGGGTGATTGTATACTGTCAGTAGGTCATATCATGAGGTTGCCTAAATTTTCTATGAACCATGTTAATTATAAAAATTCAGTGACTGAGTAATGAGCATGATACGAGCATGTTTAAATCTAGTATAAATAGATTTTGTTGTGAATTAAATATTATAAATTTTCCATGACAGATTGAATACTGGTATTAGGTTTCTGTTCTGTTAATGCCCAAACATGTTGATGTGTACCATGCTTAATGATATTTCGATAAATATGTCTGAAATCTAGATTTAATTGTAGAAATTATGTCTATTGTCCGAAAAATCTAGAAAATTTCGTATGTGACATACTTACTGATAATAACCTGTGATAAAAATATAGAACCAAATGGATGACAGTAAGTATAATTACTAGTTAAATCGTGAGAATTGTTCATATTAGATGTGTTGAATTTGATCTTGTGCAATCCAGTAAATGTACAGCATGTTTAGGACTGTAATGTAAGATTTTTATTTCTAAAAATAGTAGTATCATGATTAGGCTAATTGCGACATGTACAATTGACAAATAAGATATGTAAAGTGATCAATTAGTTTATGTGAAGAATGTAAATAAAGTGTAAGAACGTGTTAAAGTGAATGTATAACAATTGGGCCAAGAATGATACTGCTACCCTAGAGGCTTCGAGAGCTGTACAAAGAAAAGTCCCTATAGAAGGCTCTACATTGTAAAAGTATGACCTAAAGGCATTAGGAAAAACCTGGAGGTGGACAAGTACCACTGGATATGGTGGAGAGGGCTTCTCCCGGTCTATGCAGTTACCAAGATTCACCACTTCATTGCCTAGGTGGTGGGTATGTGATATGAGTTATGTGTTATGAGTAATGTGTTATGAGATGCGATGAGTTATGAGTTATGAGATATTGGTTTGTGTCCTCTAATTGGTAATTAGGACTATGTGTCATGGCATGTTAAGCAATGGAATATGAATAAAGTATATGATGATGTGAAAATGCGGCACGTGATGAGTGCAAATGATATGTTATGTGATAAGTGAAAACCAAAGAGTAAATGATATGAAGAATGTGTGAAAAGATATGTAAGAGAGAGAGAGAATATAAATGAGAATGTGATTTCATGTGAAACCAATATGTTAGCATATATGTTCATATTTTCATGTATTAGTTACCTTAATTTCAATACAATGTTTAGTACCATGTCATGTAATTTATTTCTCTTCATATGATAGTGCATGTGAATCAACATATGTCATCATGTCATTTATGCATCACAAAAAGATGAACATGTGGAATTGCTAAGTGAATAAGATAAAGTGTAAATAGATTAAAATTCACGTAATTGAGCTTAATTCATGCCAAAACAGCAAGTAAAGTATGGTTAGGAATGTGATAAACACAAGAAAGAATATTTATATTCCATGCTAAATGTGATATTCACTTAGTGCATAAATCCATGTTTAAAAATCATATATGTTAGATAATTGACTGAACATGTTCTAGATCTTTCAATTCATACTATAAAATATGAAACCATGTGTATGAAATTTATTTACATTAAAACAGCAAGCAAAAGGTACAAATAAACATGAAAAGTGCATGTGAGAAGTGAATAGTCGTCATACTAGGTTGTTCATTCCTTTATGCTCTTTTCTATGTTCTAGTTGTAGAAATATATAATGAAATGGATTAATGTTTGTAGGGATGAATCATGGTACATGTTAGGTGTAGAAAGTATGTACAAGTGTATAATATTAGTATCCATGATTTAGAATAAGCATGTGATAGAATAAAGCATGTCTAGGTGATTTAAAAATGTGTTGATAGTTAAGAGTATGTTCCATGTGTCTGGTAGTTTGAATGATAGTATGTATTCTTTAGTGTTTAATAGCTTAACATGAATGTGATATGTTTAAGATTAAGTCCTTGTTTTACTTGCTGAGTCTTTGGACTCACTCTTGCTTCGGCGTACAGGTTGACAGGTATCTCGTGCTAGAGAGAGGCATAGCGTAGAACGCTATCTTGGAGGAGTAGCTTTTGAGGAGCTTAGTAGTTGTACTTTCTCTTTCTCATAGTATGAATAAAAATATTGTATGGACAATATTTGGACAATTTAGTTCTTTTATCATGTAATAATGTGGACATTGTCATTTTATTTCGTTATATAGACTGTGGAATGTGTGATGTTGATGGAATAAAAGTTGAGTTGTTGATTTTATTTCTGTTGAATTCAATTACTATCCACATACTATTCAACCTATCGGCAAGTGTTGGGTTTTATCCCACTGTGACGGTGCTCTTTATACCGATGGGGATTGGTATAATCGTACCGGTATGAGGAGGGTCATTACAGAGTCTTTCCTTGCTCATTTAGCCTTGAAATAACTGGCTTCAACTGAATCTTCAGCTGCTTTTCCTTGGGCTTCCTATGAGCTACTCTTTCCTTTTGCTATGTACCCTTACAATGGGCTCCTCGAATTCAACATGCTCTTCATTATCCATGGGGACACTTTCAGTGTGCTCCCCCTGAGGAGCTGCCTCCTCATCAATAGATTGCTCCCCCTCAATATGAGCATCTTCCACTGATATTTTTTCATGAGCAACTGCTTGCTCCCCCTTACTGGGAGCTTCCTCCATGATGATCTCATTAGTGTGGCCTGATGCCACAGCTTCTGGAGCTACTGATTCACTGAACCTCTCAGGCTCCCCTTGAGTGCTAGAGATGGATTCTAGCACATCTCTAAGAATGGATGCCACTGTAACGACCCGACCCTCCAAACCCCCACCAGGGCCCGAAGTTCGCATCGCCACCCACGGATTCGAAGACCCGGAAGGGTTATAATTAATAGTCTAGTGAGATATGTACTGAATTCCGATAACTATAACAATCTGTACAATATACAAAAGTCTGTACAACGTGTCCCAAACAAAAGCACAGGTACAAGAAGAAAGGTGCAGTCCTTAAGGGGCATACTCCGAGGACTTGCAAAACACAACTCTCAGCTCACTCGGGTGCAAGAGCTCACAACACTCGCTCTCACTGCTGCTGACAACACACGATGCCACAACCGCCTCCGCAACCCGTCCGACACCGAGCTCCCGCGACGACGAGCCCCTAGCTGAAGGAAGTAGGGGAGTGAGCCATGCGAACAAGGCCCGGTAGGGATTACCAGTCCCTCACCGGCCAGAGCAGCAGGAACTCCGAAAATAGGAAACTACACTAGAAAGCTGTAAAGTGAGGAATACCTACAGCATGGTACTACTAAGCAGCGGAAGAGAACAGTACAACGCCACGACCACCAACCAAGGTCGTGGCACACACACGACTCCCGCAGAAACCAATAGAGTCGGGCACAAAGCGGAAGCAGTCCTCAGCACACCTGTCGAGACCACGAAACAACCAAGTGAGAACGACGTCTCACCGCAAGCACAGCCACCTCAGACCTCTACAAGGTCGAGGGCCCACAAGCAGAACCACCCCAGACCTCGGACACACTACCAGGTCGGGAAGCCACACACGCCGGTGCCATCACGGGCTGACACCGAAGAATGGGACCACGGAAGCGAGAGAACACCGAAGTGGGAACCACCAGAAGCACGGGTCGGCCCAAGGCCAGACCAATGACGCCGACGGAAACTAGGCACAACTAGACTATAACCACCATGCAAGCTCGGGCAACGAGGAACGCTTGGAAACGTCGTGAGGAAATGTCGTCACAACAACAGCAATCAAGCCACTGACGCTAGCAGCCAAGAGGGGGACCCGCAGTCCACACGCTCTGCTCGCTAGCCTAGCTCCTTCCTCTGCCCCCGTGCAAGGGTAAGACAGAGCCACCACAGAAACACACAACACACGGAACACCGCAGCCTGGCCAAGCTACGGCCTCACGCCTGACACCACTACGTGGCTCCGGAACAAACGCAGAGAGAGGCACTGAGACAAGGGACTGTCTGGTCTGCGCCAAGAAAGCACTCCGTACCCCGCGGCGTCCCAGACCTAGACAAGAGAGCTCTACAAACGACTCAGTACCACTATCCAAACCTCGTTTTCCCCTTAGCTCCAGAGTCCGCTCACGTGGGCTGCCAACTCGAGCATGCTTGTAGCCCGGAGTACTCCCTCAATAGGCTCCCAAGGACGGGGGTCCTAGGAAACGGAGACAACCTCTAAACGGGACAAGCCCTCAAGTGCCAAGCACCAGGCGAACAGGCGGGGTAGCACAACAAAACCACACCGAACTGCTGGCTTGTAATACACGACAAGCCCAGTGAGCGAGAGGCACGCATGGACCCTCGAAAGGGGCCGTCGGCCAACCAAGGCACGCACGAATGGCTAGAACCTCGAAACACCACCGAACAGTATGGAAACCCGTCGCTCTACTAATAATCGATTGACTGCCCATCAATCGATTATTAGACAGATGCCACCCTCCTAGCACCACTGCCAGGACACGACCACAAAGGTATCACCTTCGGTCATTGAACGCAGAGAGGCAACCAGCCACGTTCCTTACTGGAAGGTCCTAAGGGCAAAGCCTGCCCTGGGGCACACGCCGACACACAAACCGGCCATGGAAACCTCCGAGGCAACACAGGTCCTGTCGCGTCCCCTATGGCCGTCGCGATACCATCGCGATGGGTAATGGGACCGCGACAGCAACCTTGTCGCGTCGGGGAAACGCGTCGTGACAGCAAAACCTGTCGCGACCAGAAAGTGCGCCGCGATAGCCTTATCGCGACCGCCAACCGCGTCGTGATAAGGTCACGCCCGAGAGGGCCGACGCCTCCTCTGATGTCACGACGCGCCGAACCGTCGCAATACCAGCAGAGAGGCAGACCAGTGGGATCCTCAATCCCGGACCACCCACAAACCATACAAGCATGCACATACGGGGAGGGGAGCATAGGGAAAGTTGTAAAGCTAACTACAAAACCCCGAGGACTCCCCATCCACCCGAATTGTGAAAGGCACAAGAAATCCCTACCTTAAACGAAGAACCGAACCCCATAGGGCCCTTCTCGTAGGAAAGAACACCTCCTCCTCGCTCCACGAACGCTCCACGATGCTGGGACACCACGCACGACCCTCCTCCTCTCCTGAAACACACAAAGGGGAGAAGAGGGGAGGAAGAGGTCGCCGAAGGGAGAGGGAGAAGGGAAGAAGAAGAGAGAGGGGGAAGGGGTAGCCGGCCTGCGCCTTAAGCGCCTGGCACCCAGAACGCGATGGACCGCCCCGTTGCGTTACGAACCTTAACACGACGGGTCAACGGACCGCGACAACAACACGCCCTACAAGGGCGCCGCAACAACGCGACAAGCCATACTAACACAGCTGCCACCCTGACAGGCGTCAGATGACCGGACAGTGCAACACGAAAAAACATTGTCGCGGCCCGTTGACCGAGCGCGACAGCAAGACGCGACGGAGAACCAGGGTGCGACCAACACGTGACCCACACACTCGCCGAGACATGGATGACTCTCGCATCGGGCACCCCCGAAGCGACACCAACGCATCACCCAGCCTGGACGCGTCAGTGGCCAGTCATCCCACGACACCGGACAGAAGCCGGGAAATTGGGTCTTACAACCACAATAGTGGTGGGGTTTAGATCTTCAGAGGTTCCCACAACTGGAAAAATATTCTCTGGAGGAATTTCTTCAATTAGGCTGCCAATGGCCACAGATTCTTCTACTCTGGCCTCTGCTGCTGCTGGTTGATCTGCTACTGCTTGAGTCATTGCTTCTTCTGCTAGTGATGCTGCTAATGATTCCACTTGAACTGTTGGGACTGATGCTGCTATAGCTGCTTCTCCTACCTCGTCCTGGACTTCTTGGGCTTCGCCAATGATGGCCTCACCCTCAGCCACTGAGGTCTTAGTCCATAGGCCATTTACAAGTGAAAATCCGCTCTTCCTTAAGTTCCTGCTGCGGATTGCCTGCCCCATCTTCTCAGAAACATCTCCTACCACACTGATGCCATAATGCTGAAATACTTTGGTCAGGAGATGGGCATAGGGTAGAGAGACGTTCAACTTGCTCTTCTTATCCCATACCTACGAGCTTCCAAACTTCATCCTTTCAATCATAATCTCTGCTGTGTTGATTTCCTGGTTCTGGATGGCCCAGAACATCAAGTCCGAGTCTGCCTTGGTACAAGTCGAAAAGGTAGCACTTCGGGGGATCAAAATTTGACAGACAATGAAGTGCAGAAGGCGATTAAATGCATTTAACTGGTTGATATCTAACTTGCCATCCTTCAATATGTATTCGGGACCAACAATCCCTAATCCTTTCGCCTGGATATCCACATTATGAACTCCACTGTGACCGGAAGTAGTCACACCAAAGAATGATGCTAATAGATCTCGTGTGACCCTAATCTGGGTACCCTTGACCATGGAAGTCAAGGTCCCATCTTCCTCTGTCTTCAGACATACATAGAATGCCTATACTAGGTCAGGGTAACTTACTTCTGAGAAGGTGGTCATCTTCGTCCACTTCAATCTGTCCAAAGTTGTAGTCACGCTGCCCATGCCATTCTTATGCAAATATGCCACATCTACAGCCTTATGTCTCTACAGCTTGGTCTTTACAGACGCAAACCTTTCCTGCTACTCGGAGGTGAGAAATACAGCTCCATAGCCCCCTACGCTACTAGATACACCAGAAGAGGCCATGGTTTTGAATGGGAAGAGTTTATGGAGGACGGGAAAGAGGATTAGAACAGGAACCCTCAAGAAATTTTCGGTGGGAAGGAGTTGGAAGCTTTGAAATCTCAGAGAGTCGATGCCGGAGTCGATGGGGTATCGCCTCAGGCGGTGGACGAGAAAGGTAAAGGTAGGAGGTGAATCGTTCCCGCACAGATTTTAGGATAAATTAGAGGAATAATGATTTTTCGAAATTCGAGGCGCCAAAACAGCAGAAAACGACAAAAAAAAAACGAGTTCGATAGGAATAAACTCTTATAAAATAACGAACCGTCAAGACAAACTTAAAAGGATAGGCAATAATTGGAATTTTGCTCATGTTTTTGAGAGGAAAAATAATTTAAATTCTGAAAATTAATATTTTAGTTTTATACAGATGATTCTTTCACAATTTACACATGCCTAATTCCCTTCTAAGAGAAGTAAATCTCTGTTCAGGTAAGGCCTTTGTGAAGATATCTGCTAACTGATTATTAGTATCAATAAATTAAATATCAATGTTGTCATTTGCTACATGATCACGAATGAAATGAAATCTAACCTCAATGTGTTTAGTCCTTGAGTTCTGTACTGGATTCTTAGTTAGATTTATAGCACTGGTGTTGTCGCATAACAATGGAATTGTCTTGATATGTAAACCATAATCCTCAAGTTGTTGCTTGATCCATAGGAGTTGTGTACAACAACTTCCAGTAGCTACGTACTCAGCTTCAGCTGTTGACAGAGCTACTAAATTTTGTTTCTTTGAGGACCATGATATCAAGCAACCTGCAAGGAATTGACAAGAACCATTGGTGCTTTTTCTGTTTATTTTGCATTCAGCATAGTAAGCATCAGAGTATCCTATTAAATTAATTTCACATGATTTTGGATACCATAAACCTAAGTCATGAGTTTTAGCTAAATATCTAAAGATCCTTTTGACACTAATTAAATGAGATTCTTTAGGATCTTCCAGATACCTAGCACACATGCATACACTAAACAATATATCAGGTCTGCTTGTCGTCAAATAGAGTAGAGAACCTATCATACCTCTGTAGATCTTTTGATCTACCTTCTTACCATCTTTGTCACTGTCCATCCTTGTTGATGTGCTCATAGGTGTTGATAATGGCTTGACATTTTTGAATCCAAACTTCTTTAAGAGTTCCTTGGTATATTTGGCTTGACATATGTGTGTGCCTTCTTTTCCTTGCTTGATTTGTGATAATTACATAATTGTTATAAATAATTGTTTATTTGATTGACAAATAATTGATAATTTCATAAGTTTTGTTATCATTTCATTACAAAATGCGGAAATTGATTAAATATCTTTTGTGTTGTGATTGCAGGACTAATGGGCCAAGAAATGAGGTTTTAAATGGGCCAAGAAATCTTATTGGACCAAGAGAATAAAGAGTGATTCTTTTCCCTCTCTATCTTTTCAATTTTTAAAATTCCCTCTCTTTTTAAAATCACTCCTCTATTTTCTAAAAATCTCTCCCTCTAATCTCTCCTCTTTCCTCTCTTCTCTCTACCTATTTTAAAAGGAGATATTTTCTCTTTCTCTCTCTCATTCTCTCCTTTCCCCGCTGGTCTCTCTCTTTCCCCCGAAGCTCTCTCTCCTTTTTCCTCCGATCTCTTCCTCCCCCTCTGGATCTTCTCTTCTTCCTCTTCTCCTTTGGCCGTCTCCGCTCTTCTTCTTTCTCCCTCTCTTTCTGTCCTCTCTCTCTCTCGATTTCTCTCTTGTGCACACACAGAAGTAGCAGCAGCAGCCCGCGAGCCCAAGCGCCAGGCCAGCGCCTGCGCCCGCCTGTGCCTGCGTGCCCCGCGCATGCCTGAGCGCCCGCCTGTGCCTGCGTGCCCCGCACATGCCTGAGCGCCCGCCTGCAGCTGCCTCTGCCCCGCATCGCCCGTGAGCCCGCCTGCCACGCCTCTGCCTCCCCTCACGCGGACGCCTCTGCGCTCGAGCCACGCACCCTGCCGCATCTGCACTTGCCCACACGCCCAGCCTCGTGCCTGCCCGCGCGCCCCCTGCACAGCGGCCACATTGCCCCCCTCCTCTCTTCGTGGATGCATGCACGTAGAGGAGGAGAGCCGGCGTGCCTCCCTCTCTCTCGCTCCTCTCTCCTCTCAGCGCTCTCTCTCTCCTCTCTCAGTGCTCTCCCTTCTCTCTCTCTCTCGCTCTCTCTCCTCTCTCTCTCTCGTGTGCTCTCTCTCTTCTCTCCTCTCTCTCTCTCGCGTCTCTCTCTCACGCTCTCTCTCCTATCTCTCTCTTTTCTCTTCTCTCTTGTTCGCTCTCTTCTCTCTCTTCCTATTCTCTCTCTCTCTCTCTCTCTTTTAGTTTTAGATAGATCTATTTATTTTATGCATATGTTAACATTTTTTTTGCTTAAATAATATTGAGTGGTATTTGTTGTTCTCCCCCTCTCCCTACTATGTTCTCTTCTTTGTATCACTTCTATTAGTTTCTAGTCTCTTCAAATTCATTTTAATGTTAATGTTGTTTAAGCAAGATGTGTTTCTTTTTGTTTAGATAATGATTTGTTACTCTATTTAGGTGGTTATTTTCTTATCTCATCCCTTTCTTTCTATCTCTATTGCTCTCTTCTAATTTCTCTTCTTAGGTTAGATTTTTTTTTGTTGGATCAAATTAGTCTTAGGATTTAATTTTAAAATTCTCAACACACTTTTCTAATTAAAGAAACTCAAGGTTTTCAAAGTTAATAATCTTTTTCCCCGTGGATTTGACTCGGTCTTACCACTTAACTATTGTTAAAATCTTTAGTGTAAGCCGATAAATTTTTAGATTGTTAGTCACGTGTTTAACGACGTATTCGTGGGCTATCAATTTGCAATTCAAGGAAGTAGTTGAGCTCCCCCATCATGCTCATCTCGAATTCTCCCTGCATAATCTTCTCAAAATACTTGCAAAAAGATTCATCAGTAGAACCAAATATTATATCATCAACATATATTTGAACTATCAAAATATTTGACTTTAGATTTAACAAATAATGCACTATCTACTTGACCTCTAGTGAAACCATGATCTAATAGAAATGCACTTAGCCGATCATACCATGCTCTTGGTACTTGCTTTAATCCATATAGTGCTTTGTGCAATTTAAATACATGATTTGGAAAATCAATGTCATCAAAACCTGGAGGTTGTTCTACATAAACTTCCTCCTTAATGAGCCCATTTAGAAATGTAGATTTTACATCCATTTGAAATAATTTCAAATCTAATGCAGATACATATGCAAGTAATATTCTAATAGCCTCATGTCTAGCTACTAGTGCATAGGTTTCATCGAAATCTATGCCTTCCTCTTGAGAATAGCCTTGAGCTACCAATCTGGCCTTGTTTCTTATGATCACACCAGCTTCATCCAATTTATTTCTGAACACCCATTTGGTGCCAATCACTGGATGATCTGATGGTCTAGGAACAAGTGACCATACCTGGTTTCTCTTGAACTGATTCAGTTCATCTTGCATAGCTAAAATCCAAGATTCATCAGTGATAGCTTCATTGACTGTCCTAGGCTCTATTTGAGAAACAAAAGCTAAATAATAACATGGAATTATGTTACCTCTAGCTTTTACCCCTACAGATGGATCACCAATAATGTTTTCAAGAGGGTGATCTCTCTTGTATCTCCATTCCTTTGGAAGATTCTCATGTACTATGTCCTTTTGTTGCAGGTCTTCGAGAGGTGGATCTTCCTTGTCCTCAATTGATGAGTTCTTTAGCTTTTTGGACAATTCATCTGCATCATCCTTATCACTATCTTCTTCCTTTCTCAATGAGGGGTTAGTTTCATCAAAGATAATGTATACTTTTTGCTTAATTAATAAAGTACGCTTATTAAATACCCTATAGCCTTTAGGTTTAGATGCATACCCCATGAAGATGCCTTCATCTGATTTTGCATCTAGCTTACCAATGTCTCTTTTGCCATTGTTGTGGATGAAACATGGACACCCGAATGTCCTGAAGTGACTAATCTTCGGCTTCTTTCCTTTGTTTAATTCATATGTTGTTTTCTTTAGAATCGGCCTGATCATCACCCTGTTGATTATGTAACAAGCTGTGTTAACTGCTTCAGCCCAAAAGTACCTTGGTAGATCATATTCTGTCAACATCATTCTTGCCATATCTAATAGGGTTCTGTTCTTTCTCTCAGCAACTCCATTCTGCTGTGGTGTTCTTGGTGTTGAGAAATTGTGCTCTATTCCTTGGTCATCACAGAACATGGAAAATTTCTCATTTTGGAATTCTCCTCCATGATCTGATCGGATTCCAACAATGATGAACTTTTTGTCTTTCTGAGCCTTTTTGTTGAAGCTCACAAAACTTTCGAATGTATCATCTTTGTGTTCTAGAAAGGACACCCATGTGAATCTTGAATAATCATCTACTATAACGAATCAAAAATTCCTCCCTCCAAGACTTGTGGTCCTCATTAGCCTAAATAAATCCATATGAAGGAGTTCTAAGGGTTTAGAGGTTTTTACCACAGTCTTTGACTTGAAAGATGACTTGGTGTGTTTTCCTTTTGCACATGGTCCACAGACACCGTCCATCCTTGTGCTGACCTTTGGTAGACCTTCCACTAGGCTTCTCTTGAACAGCTTTCTCATGCCATCCAAACTACAGTGGCCCAATCTTCTGTGCCACAGCTCAGTTGACTGCTCCTTACTTGCTGCTAAACAGATATCCTGATCCTTTAATTCTTCTAGGTAAAGTACGTACAGATTCTTTTCTCTATTAGCTTCGAAAATCACTACTCCGTCCTTTATGATGCTGCACTTTGACTCTTGGAATCTGATTTGATGTCCTCTGTCACATAGCTGGCTTATGCTGATTAGGTTGGGCTTCAGACCTTTTACGCATAGAACATCTTCAATAAACATTTTCTCTTTATTGTCAACGGATCCGCATCCTATCACTGTTCCTTTTCCATTGTCTCCATATGTCACTGTGCCTTCTTCAACCTCGAGGTAAGAGAACAACTTTCTATTACTTGACATATGCCTTGAGCATCCACTATCCAAATACCCTTTTGATGCTCGAAGGTTTCCCTGAAATGAAAACATCAAGCTTTAGGTACCCAAGTTCTTTTGGGTCCTTGTTGGTTAGTGTTATCAATTTTTCTTTTAATTATCTATTTTTTGTGTTTGGTTGGACAAGTTATTTTACTGTGACCTAGCCTGTTGCAATGGCTACAGCATGTTGTTTTAGTTACCTTTTCATACGGAACATACTTAAGGTTTGATTTATATGAAGTATCTTGTTCAGTTACAAATTTAGGAGTTAGATTCGTTTTAGGATAAACTTTAGTTTCTTCGTCATCGGGGGGAGTATAACCTAATCCATGTTTCTTTTTACCTGATCGTCTAGCACCTTTCAATATTAATGTTGTTTTGCCATTAGTAAATTTTTCTAGTGTGCTTGATAGTTTTTCATTTTCTTCTGTTAGTGTTTTAATTTCCTTTTCAATTCGTCTAAGGTTTCTTGTTTTTCTAATTTTATTATTTGTTTGTTTTTATCTTTCAGATTTTTGCATAACAGATCATTTCTTCTTTTAAGTTCAGTGATTTGTTTCTCCATTTGCTCATTTTCTGATTTTAAATCTGAATTGGTATTTTCTAGGCAAGCCACATTTTTCTTACTAGCTTTTAGTAATTTTGATACTTCTCTATATTTACTATAAAGTTCATTAAAAGCTTCTTCCAAATTATCTGAATCTGAATCATTACAGGAAGAGAAAGATGAGTCTGATGTTACCTTTTCTTCAGTGTTGGCCATGAGTGCCAAGTTGGCTTCTTCTTCTTCACTGCTTGAGCTTGACTCACTGTCTGAGTGACTACTATTGTCCCAAGCCGCTGCCATAGCTTTCTTCTTGAATCTTCTTGGTTTTATTGAACTTTCCTTCTTTCTGAATTCACTTTTCTTCAGCTTCTGACATTCTGCTCTCATATGTCTGGGCTTCTTACACTCATAGCATGTAGGATCAGCTTTCTTTTGATCCTTTCCTTCTGTCTTCTTAAAGTCTTTGTTTTTCTTGAAATATCTTCTACTGGACTTATACTTTTTCTTCTTTGCTAGTATTCTTTGTAGCCTTCTTGATAACATCGCTTCTTCATCTTCGTCGTCTTCATTGCTTTCATTATTGTCTGAAAATTCTTCTGATAAGTCTTCTTCAGCTTTGAGTGCGTTGGAGTGCTTCTTTCTACTAGAAGATTCTCCTAACGTTTCCATGTTAATCTCATGGGCCATAAGGGATCCAATGAGTTTCTCTAAAGACATTCTTTTCAAATCATTTGCTTCCTCTATTGCTGACACCTTGGGAGTCCAAGAGGGTGGTAGGGATCTAAGGATTTTTCTTACCATGTCTCCCATCTCATAGCTTTTTCCTAATCCAGATAACCCGTTGGTGATGTCTGTAAATCTGCTGAACATCTGTGCAATAGTTTCTCCTGACTGCATCTAAAACCTCTCGTACTATGTCACCAGAATGTCTATTCTAGTTTCTTTTACTTTGTCAGTACCTTCGTATGTGATTCTTAGCTTCTCCCACATCTCCATTACTGATTTGCAGGCTGAAACTCTATTAAATTCTTTCTTGCTATATGCACAGCATAATATGCTCTTAGCTTTGCAGTTGAGAGATATCTTCTTTCTACCATCTTCTGTCCAGTTGTCTCTGTTGTTTAGAACAACTAGATCGCCTTCTTCCACTATGGACCATATTTGAAAATCGAATCCTTGTAGGAAGTATTCCATTCTTATTTTCCAGTAGGTGTAATCTTCTCCGTCGAACAGTGGTGGCTTGTTGACTGACTGACCTTGCGCTGCCATTTAATCTTTTCTCTTCAGATTGTTGGATCTTCTTCTTTACCGAGGAGACTAGCTCCGATACCACTTGTTGCCCAGCTAGCAAGCCCAGAGGGGGGGTGAATGGGATTCTTAAAATTAATGAGTACCTTAAACCTGTTCACAAAATAGTCACACAGAACACACTTCGATGGGTGTTAGAGTTAGTAAAGAAAGATAGTAAACGCAAAGCAAGCACACAGACTACACAAGGAATTATCCTTGTAAGGCCCTCGAATTTCCGTCGCATTATTTGTATTTGTGTGTGTGTATACTTGTGCTTGTGTATGTATATACATGCTTACGTACGTATTACTTAGTACAATTACGTGTGCATGTGTTTATACTTTATGTAAATAATGCATATATTGAATGGTGATAGTATGGATACACTACCATATACATATTGCAAGTATATATGCATGGTATGCATGGTTTTCTGCATATTTTAGACTTCTGGTCGAAGGCCATCTTGACGTCAACACCTAGCCGTTGAGGTGGTGTCAGCGTCCAGACATGGACGCCAACACTAATCCTGGCGTCTAATGATATGGACGCCTATTTCTCTGGCCTGCATGCGCAGCAGAGCCAGAAATTCCGGAAACAAGAAAGCTCAGCCATTGGGGAGCTGTCCCCAACGGCTCTGAGAGCTGTCTTGTCCCCCTGTGAGTGGGAGAGGGGCCTCCCCTTATGTCTAAACCCGGATCTGCCTTCTCCCACTCCTCTCTTCACCTTTGCAAGAGAGAAACAAGGAGAAAAACCCTAGTTCTGAGCTGTGAGAAAACCCACCCTTTTGCACCCAAAGATCAGGCTTCCTGGAGCTAGATCCGGCCATCTTCCACGACAAGAGGATAGCTGGAGCAAAGGAGGAGGCTTCCCCGACATCCCCTTGTTGTGGAGACCATCCAGGAGCCCGAAGGAAGAAGATCTAGGAGGACAGTTGCACCTTCTTGGGACTGCCCAAGGAGGGCTTCTCCGAGCACCTTTGATCCGTTGGAGCATTTTCTAAAAGGCAAGTGACCTAACCATAATGTCCCCGTATGTGTCTAGGTCGTTTCTACTATTTTTATGAATTTTCCCTCGAGTCCTAGACCCTCACATTCACCCAAACTTGAGAGCTCGGGTCTGTGTTTCTGCACAGACCTGCATTGACGGCAAGGTCAATGGACGCTGATATCATGCTTGGCGTCCATCGACCATGCCGCTGACCCTGAGTCAGCGGCCAGAGACCGCCGCCAAGTTCCTCTGGACAGAACAGTGACCTGTTCTGCCCTTCCTATACAACTATTTTCGGTATGGTTTCCGTGATGAGGATATATGGTAACCCTATACACTATGTATATTGTTAAATGTGGTGTGTGGATGAGTGTGATGTGTGGTGGTGGATGTTAGAAGATTGTATTCCATGAAATTGTAAGCATGACTTGTTGATGATCTTGCCAATTTATGCTTTATGATTAGGATTAGTCTGAATGCCTCAGTTTTATTAGATCATGAAGATTAGTGGATCAGTTACATGTACTCAGTTTTTGATAAATTGTCCATGCTTGTATAAATTGCTAATAAACTCGGTTCGGTAAATAAAAAGGCATGCAAGAATGATTTGTGGTGATCGATCTATAGATGTATGATTTAGGGTAATTCTGTATTCTCAAATCATGCATATAACAGTAGTCTCTGTTCAGACAGTAGCTTGCTAAAATTTGACTTGTGTATATAAGTCCATATCGACATAAATTATGAATGGCATGCGAAATAGGTATTTGATTTTATGTAAATCCTATTTAGCTCCGAAAAATCTGAAAAATCGAATGTATGACCTTGAACCCGAAAATAGCATGTGGTTAAAATTTCAGGTCATTTGGACCAGTATATAAGGAGTTATGTATTTTTCATGTGAAATGTAATAATCTATGTATGTTATCTCAATGTGGTTAGATATTGTTTAATCCAACCTGATTAGTGCATTTACTGTGTGTTAAACTCCTGAAATCTGTAGTGCCATGTCAGGAAAAACAGAGATATGCATGTGAGTGAGAAAGTGAATGAGATGAAAAGTGATATGTGTAAAACCATGTGTAAATCGGTAAAATGTGTAAATGTGTAACTGTGCCAATGTGACACTGCTTCCGTAGAGGGCAGTGGAACTGTATCAGGAAAAGTCCCCCTGAGAAAGTTCAGTGTGTAAGTGACCCTAAGGGCATTAGGGGGAAATCCTGGAGGTGGACAAGTACCACTGGTTAGGGTGGAGACTTGTTCTCCCGGTCTGCGCAGTCCAAGAGTCGCCATTGGAATGCCTAGATGGCGTCTATGTGTAATGTGATGTGTATATGTCCTTCTTTGGTGGTTTGGACTATGTGTCACGGCACCTAAAATGTGTAATGTGAAATGTGTAATGTGTATGTGTTCATGTGTAAATGTGTAAGTGAACAATGTGAATGTGTATGTGCAAAGTGTAACCATGTGAAAGAGGAAACTTGTGTAAAGAAAATGTGAAATTCTAAATGTGAGGATATGATATTGAAATCCATGTGAGACAAATCTGAAACCATGTGAAATCAGAAATCTTATGTTGTTATCATCATGTTTATATGTGCAAAAATGTCTAGAATCCATGTTAGGGATAATTGATGAGCACGGGTACAAAATAACATGATTGGTTGTTCACATGATATGTTTTAAGCAACATGGTAGCTCTCATGTGTAGGTTTACAGCCATTAAACCATGTGAAACCAGCAACTTAAAGCATGTGAAAATGTCTATGTATATGCTTAAGAACATGTAAAACTCATGCTAGTTGTGTTTCCTTTCATATATGCACAGTGTTCATGTTGGTAGTTCTCATGTCTTGGTTCTTTAAAGACAAAATTTCATGAGTAAATTGAATAGAGAGCATGTGATAGGTAAAGTTTTATTCTTAGAAATCTGAAAGCATGATCCATGTATTAAATTGTAAAACTTTCATGATAGGTTGAAACTTTGAAATGTCTAGCATGCCATGTGTTGAAAATTTGAATGTGTATGTAGAAACCGCTATGACTATACGTGTATGTTATGAGTAGTGTTGCTTGCTGAGTCTTTAGACTCACTCCTTGCTTCGGCGTACAGGTGTAGTTGGTGACGTGGCACCGTTGGAGGAGACAGTGGAGACGGACTCCGAGCGCGGAGATTAGACTTTGGAGTTCTTTGTGACTTGTGTATTTCATAGTATGTAATTTGAACGTTGTATTAGAGTATCATGAAAAGAATGTATAAGTGTGGACATTATGTATTTCTATTTCAGCAATTTAAATTATGTGAACTTTTAGTTCTTTATAGTTAATTGCAAACTTCATGTATGTTAAATGTGGATGATGAATGAATGGAGACAGTTGTCTTTTACTTCCGCTACTCTGTTGTATATTCGCGTGTATCTCAGCTGTATGTATCGTTTGGGTAAATGTCCCACTGTGAGGACTCTCGCTATACCGACGTGGGTTGGTATAACCGTACCGGTATAATGAGGGCCGTCACAGAGATTGGTATCAGAGCAACCGGTTGAGATTGCACATGAATATACCTAAGTCATCATCCCCATTGCATGCTAAGTATGTCCACATGTGTAGAAAACACTAATAAGAAGTGAAAGATAGATAAGAAAATGGTTAGAAAACTTAGTAACCTAGCTCTAATGTTGGCTGAAATTTATTACAGCCATGGCTTCGAGAGGTAGGCGTGGTGGAGCGTCGGCCCGTGAGGACGAGCCGCGACGTGATGAGCAGGCGGAGCAACAGGCCCCAGCACCACGAGGCCCTGTACTTCCCCCACCGCCGCCTGTGGATTACGGAGTATTCATGCAAGGTCTGGTACAAGCCATGCAGACGCAGGCTCATACCCAGGCAGCACTCCAGGCACAGTTGGAGGCCCAGGTAGAATAATGAAACAACTAAGTAGTTTGCTATTTAAATTGCATGATATTGTGTTTATCGTATATTGTTTATTGTTGAATGTAGCAGGCTCAGGCACCAGCTCAGGACCATGGTGGACCTCCCATCATGGAGCGATTCAAGAGGATGACCCCACCCTCTTTTAAGGGGGAGAGTGATCCATTAATGGCAGAAAGCTGGTTAAGGGAGACAGAGAAAATCTTCCGAGCCATCAGGTGCCCTGATGAGGATAAGGTGACATTAGCCACCTACATGCTACAGGTAGACTTTTAATTTTGTATGTTTGTATGTTCTGCTTAATTAGAATTGTTAGTTGGTACTTATGAAGGTGTGTTGCAGGAGAGAGCGGATGTATGGTGGTCCTCCCTACTACGTACACGCTTTGAGGACGGAGCAGTAGACGTGACGTGGGACGCGTTCGTGAGGCTCTTTCGAGCCAAGTTCGTCCCAGAGCATATCCAGGACAAATGGAGCAGGAATTTCTCTCCCTGACGCAAGGCTCCATGACCGTGCTGGAATACGAGGCATGGTTTTCTGAACTTTCTAAGTATGCACCGCATATCGTAGAGGATGAGCGCAGGAAGACCAAGAAGTTCGTGATTGGACTCAAGCCATCACTGCGGACGAGACTCGTGGCATTTGACCACCGCACGCTAGACGAGGCCCTCAGTGCAATATCTGGAGGAAAAGAAGGCTTCGCAGAAGAGGCCGGCAGTGACATTCCAGCGGCAGGATAAGAAGAAGACGGTGTACCAGACACCGCAGAAACCAGTGGCAGTCAGCAACTCTCAGGTACCTTCTGTACGTTCCCCTGGTGTGAAGAAAGAGTGTCCCCACTGCGGGAAGACACACGGTGGTTCCGAGTGTTGGTTGGTAGCGGGTAGATGCTTGAAGTGTGGGAGCAGCGACCACAAGATCAAAGATTGCCCAAGACTTCAGCAAGGAGCTCAGCGTGGAGCGCACACCCCAGCAGTAGCGGCAGCCGCGCCAGCTACAGGAAGACCTGGAAGGCCTCGAGCCCCAGCTCGAGTGTTTGCTTTGGCACGCGAGGACGCCGAGCAGGCGGAGCATGTCACCGAAGGTACGGTTTTGCTTTTAGGTGTGCACGCTAGGGTTTTGTTTGATACGGGTGCTACTGACTCGTTCATTTCCGAGCGGTTCGCTAGGCAGTTAGCCCTAGAGTCAGGCGTAGAGTTTGAGGAGTTAGAGGTCCCTTTGTCTGTGCACACCCCTGCGGGTACGGTATCGACTAGGAAGTGCATTCCGTCATTACCTGTGTGCATTGAGGATAGAATCCTAGATGGGTGTTTCTTCTTGCTAAAGATGAAGGACTATGATGCTATTCTTGGTCTGGATTGGCTAGAGGAGCACTATGCGTTAGTGGATTGTCGTCGGAAGAGGATTGTTTTCCGCATTCCTGGTGAGGACGAGTTCTCTCATCCCTTGCCAAAGAACTTAGCGGGAAAGTTAGTTATCTCTGCCATGAAGGCGATGCGCATGGTGAACAAGGGTTGTGACGCATTTCTTGCCAGCGTTATGCTAGTACCCGATGCTGGTTCGTCACTGACTCTTGCAGAGATCGATGTGGTGCAGGATTTTCCAGATGTCTTTCCCGATGACTTGTCTGGATTGCCACCGGATAGGGAGATAGAGTTCACTATAGAGTTGCTTCCAGGCACCTCTCCTATCTCGAAGGCCCCATATCGGATGGCCCCTGCAGAGTTAGCCGAGTTGAGGAAGCAATTGCAAGAATTGCTTGATAAGGGATTCATTCGCCCTAGTGTTTCCCCTTGGGGCGCACCTGTATTATTCGTCAAGAAGAAAGACGGGTCACTTAGGTTGTGTATTGATTATAGAAAGCTAAACCAAGTGACTGTGAAGAACAGGTACCCCTTACCTCGGATTGATGATCTGTTTGACCAGTTGCAGGATGCATCAGTCTTTTCTAAGATTGACTTGCGATCTGGTTATCATCAGCTGCGGATTAGGAGTGAGGATGTGTCCAAGACGGCATTTAGATCCCGTTATGGACATTATGAGTTCTTGGTCCTTCCTTTCGGATTGACCAACGCCCCTGCAGCGTTCATGGATCTCATGAACCGGGTGTTTAGTCCGTATTTAGATAGCTTTGTTGTTGTGTTCATTGATGACGTGTTGGTCTATTCTCCGGATGAGGCCACGCACCGTCAGCATTTGAGGTTAGTCTTAGAGGTTCTCCGTGAGCACAAGCTGTATGCGAAGTTCAGCAAGTGCGAGTTCTGGTTGCGCGAGGTTCACTTTCTCGGGCATGTGATCTCCGGCGCTGGTGTTGCAGTTGATCCAGCAAAGGTCCAAGCAGTTATGGATTGGGAGATTCCCCAGACTCCTTCGGAGATTCGTAGTTTCATTGGGTTAGCTGGTTATTATCGGCGATTCATTGAGGGTTTCTCATCCATCGCCGCCCCTTTGACAAAGCTGACCGGAAAGGTGAGAAGTTCGTATGGTCTGAGGCATGTGAGCGTAGCTTTCAGCTATTGAAGGCTAAGCTTACTTCTGCTCCGGTATTGGTATTGCCTAGTGGTCCAGAAGGTTTTGCCATTTATACGGATGCATCTCAGATTGGTTTAGGCTGTGTACTCATGCAGCGAGAGAGGGTAGTGGCTTATGCTTCTCGTCAGTTGAAGGAGCATGAGAGGAACTATCCGACTCATGATTTGGAGCTCGCAGCTGTGGTTCATGCACTAAAGATCTGGAGGCACTATCTTTATGGTGTCAGATTTGAGGTGTTTACCGACCACAAGAGCTTGAAGTATCTTTTCTCCCAAAAGGAATTAAACCTGAGGCAGAGGAGATGGATTGAGTTCTTGAAGGACTATGACTTCGACCTTCAGTATCATCCTGGAAAGGCGAACGTCGTAGAGGATGCTCTTAGTAGAAAGAGGTCTTCGCTCCAGCAGGATTGGAAGATGTTGGAGGATGCAGCGTGCTCTATGACCGAGTTAGAGCCATTGCTGTGTCAGGCTTTTGTAGCTCAGCTATCCCTTAGATCCACAGTCTTGGATGAGGTGATTGAGCAGCAGAAAGCCGACCCTAGATTGTTAGAGTTAGTGGGTAGGGCGGGCATTGCTCGTGATGAGGACGGTGTGATTAGATTTCAGCACCGTGTCTGTGTCTCTGATGTAGTAGATGTTCGTGAGCATGTGTTAGCGGAGGCTCATAGGTCGCGATTCTCTATTCATCCGGGTAACACTAAGATGTATCAAGACCTGAAGAGATCATTTTGGTGGTCCGGCATGAAGAAGGATGTTGCGGATTATGTGTCTAGATGTCTAGTATGTCAGCAAGTGAAAGCCGAGTGGCAACGACCATCCGGCCTTATGCAAAGGATGGATATCTCAGTGTGGAAGTGGGAAGCTGTCACTATGGACTTCGTTTCGGGTTTGCCTCGATCTAGAAGGGGCAATGACTCGATTTGGGTAGTGGTAGATAGATTCTCGAAGACTGCTCATTTCTTGCCCATGAAGAAGAAGCAGTCGGTAGAGAGTTTAGCTAGATTGTATGTTAGCGGTATCATTAGATTGCATGGTGTGCCGAAGTCGATCATTTCGGATCGAGATCCGAGATTTACTTCGAGATTGTGGAAGGGTCTTCAGGATGCGTTAGGTTCGGAGCTTAAGCTCAGTTCGGCGTTTCATCCCCAGACCGATGGACAGTCCGAGAGGACTATCCAGACGCTCGAGGATATGTTGAGAGCGTGTGTGTGCTGGATTGGAAGGATGATTGGGAGCGTCATTTACCTCTCGTGGAGTTCGCATACAACAACAGCTTTCATGCTAGTATTGGTATGGCTCCATTCGAGGCGTTGTATGGTAGGCCCTGCAGATCTCCTTTATGTTGGGAGGAGACTGGTGATAGGCAGTTGATCGGACCGGAGTTAGTTCAGGAAACTTCGGATAAGATCCAGCTTATCAGGAAAAGGCTTGTTGCGGCACAAGATAGGCAGAAGAGTTATGCCGACAACAGGAGAAAGGATTTGGAGTTCGAGGTTGGCGATCATGTCTTCTTGAAGATATCGCCTACTCGTGGTATCGTCAGATTTGGCAGGCATAGCAAGCTAAGCCCTAGATTCATTGGCCCATATGAGATTCTCAGACGTTTGGGCAGCGTGGCATATGAGCTAGCATTACCCCCAGCTTTGGCTAGCGTTCACCCTGTATTCCATGTATCTATGCTCAGGAAGTATGTCCGAGATCCGTCTCATGTGATTAGTCATGAGCCAGTGGAGATCCAGCCAGATCTTTCGTATGTCGAGCAACCAGTAGCTATTCTTGACCGAAGGTTCAGCATCTCCGGAACAAGAGAATTGCGTCGGTGAAGGTCCTATGGCGGAACTTCTCACGCGAGGAGGCTACTTGGGAGCTTGAGGATGCGATGAAGAAGAAGTATCCCCTTTGTTTGAGTAGTGTCGTTCTAACTTCGAGGACGAAGTTTCTTTAAGGGGGAGAGGGTGTAAGGCCCTCGAATTTCCGTCGCATTATTTGTATTTGTGTGTGTGTATACATGCTTACGTACGTATTACTTAGTACAATTACGTGTGCATGTGTTTATACTATATGTAAATAATGCATATATTGAATGGTGATAGTATGGATACACTACCATATACATATTGCATGTATATATGCATGGTATGCATGGTTTTCTGCATATTTTAGACTTCTGGCCGAAGGTCGTCTTGGCGTCAACCCCTAGCCGTTGAGGTGGTGTCAGCGTCCAGACATGGACGCCAACACTAATCCTGGCGTCTAACGATATGGTTGCCAATTTCTCTGGCCTGCATGCGCAGTAGAGCCAGAAATTCCGGAAACAAGAAAGCTCAGCCATTGGGGAGCTGTCCCCAATGGCTCTGAGAGCTGTCTTGTCCCCCTGTGAGTGGGAGAGGGGCCTCCCTTATGTCTGAACCCGGATCTGCCATCTCCCACTCCTCTCTTCACCTTTGCAAGAGAGAAACTAGGAGAAAAACGCTAGTTCTGAGCTATGAGAAAACCCACCCTTTTGCACCCAAAGATCAGGCTTTCTGGAGCTAGATCCAGCCATCTTCCACGACAAGAGGATAGCTGGAGCAAAGGAGGAGGCTTCCCCGACATCCCCTTGCTGTGGAGACCATCCAGGAGCCCGGAGGAAGAAGATCTAGGAGGACAGTTGCACCTTCTTGGGACTGCCCAAGGAGGGCTTCTCCGAGCACCATTGATCCATTGGAGCATTTTCTAAAAAGCAAGTGACCTAACCATAATGTCCCCGTATGTGTCTAGGTCATTTCTACTATTTTTATGAATTTTCCCTCGAGTCCTAGACCCTCACATTCACCCATACTTGAGAGCTCGGGTCTGTGTTTCTGCACAGACCTGCATTGACGGCAAGGTCAATGGACGCTGATATCATGCTTGGCATCCATCGACCATGCCGCTGACCCTGAGTCAGCGGCCAGAGACCGCCGCCAAGTTCCTCTGGACAGAACAGTGACCTGTTCTGCCCTTCCTATACAACTATTTTCGGTATGGTTTCCGTGATGAGGATATATGGTAACCCTATACACTATGTATATTGTTAAATGTGGTGTGTGGATGAGTGTGATGTGTGGTGGTGGATGTTAGAAGATTGTATTCCATGAAATTGTAAGCATGACTTGTTGATGATCTTGCCAATTTATGCTTTATGATTAGGATTAGTCTGAATGCCTCAGTTTTATTAGATCACGAAGATTAGTGGATCAGTATACATGTACTCAGTTTTTGATAAATTGTCCATGCTTGTATAAATTGCTAATAAACTCGGTTCGGTAAATAAAAAGGCATGCAAGAATGATTTGTGGTGATCGATCTATAGATGTATGATTTAGGGTAATTCTGTATTCTGAAATCATGCATATAACAGTAGTCTCTGTTCAGACAGTAGCTTGCTAAAATTTGACTTGTGTATATAAGTCCATGTCAACATAAATTATGAATGGCATGCAAAATAGGTATTTGATTTTCTGTAAATCCTATTTAGCTCAGAAAAATCTGAAAAATCGAATGTATGACCTTGAACCCGAAAATAGCATGTGGTTAAAATTTCAGGTCATTTGGACCAGTATATAAGGAGTTATGTATTTTCATGTGAAATGTAATAATCTATGTATGTTATCGCAATGTGGTTAGATATTGTTTAATCCAACCTGATTAGTGCATTTACTGTGTGTTAAACTCCTGAAATCTGTAGTGCCATGTCAGGAAAAATAGAGATATGCATGTGAGTGAGAAAGTGAATGAGATGAAGAGTGATATGTGTAAAACCATGTGTAAATCGGTAAAATGTGTAAATGTGTAACTGTGCCAATGTGACACTGCTTCCGTAGAGGGCAGTGGAACTGTATCAGGGAAAAGTCCCCCTGAGAAAGTTCAGTGTGTAAGTGACCCTAAGGGCATTAGGGGGAAATCCTGGAGGTGGACAAGTACCACTGGTTAGGGTGGAGACTTGTTCTCCCGGTCTGCGCAGTCCAAGAGTCGCCATTGGAATGCCTAGATGGCGTCTATGTGTAATGTGATGTGTATATGTCCTTCTTTGGTGGTTTGGACTATGTGTCACGGCACCTAAAATGTGTAATGTGAAATGTGTAATGTGTATGTGTTCATGTGTAAATGTGTAAGTGAACAATGTGAATGTGTATGTGCAAAGTGTAACCATGTGAAAGAGGAAACTTGTGTAAAGAAAATGTGAAATTCTAAATGTGAGGATATGATATTGAAATCCATGTGAGACAAATTTGAAACCATGTGAAATCAGAAATCTTATGTTGTTATCATCATGTTTATATGTGCAAAAATGTCTAGAATCCATGTTAGGGATAATTGATGAGCACAGGTACAAAATAACATGATTGGTTGTTCACATGATATGTTTTAAGCAACATGGTAGCTCTCATGTGTAGGTTTACAGCCATTAAACCATGTGAAACCAGCAACTTAAAGCATGTGAAAATGTCTATGTATATGCTTAAGAACATGTAAAACTCATGCTAGTTGTGTTTCCTTTCATATATGCACAGTGTTCATGTTGGTAGTTCTCATGTCTTGGTTCTTTAAACACAAAATTTCATGAGTAAATTGAATAGAGAGCATGTGATAGAGAAAGTTTTATTCTTAGAAATCTGAAAGCATGATCCATGTATTAAATTGTAAAACTTTCATGATAGGTTGAAACTTTGAAATGTCTAGCATGCCATGTGTTGAAAATTGTGAATGTGTATGTAGAAACCGCTATGACCTATACGTGTATGTTATGAGTAGTGTTGCTTGCTGAGTCTTTAGACTCACTCCTTGCTTCGGCGTATAGGTGTAGTTGGTGACGTGGCACCGTTGGAGGAGACAGTGGAGACGGACTCCGACCGCGGAGATTAGACTTTGGAGTTCTTTGTGACTTGTGTATTTCATAGTATGTAATTTTGAACGTTGTATTAGAGTATCATGAAAAGAATGTATAAGTGTGGACATTATGTATTTCTATTTCAGCAATTTAAATTATGTGAACTTTTAGTTCTTTATAGTTAATTGCAAACTTCATGTATGTTAAATGTGGATGATGAATGAATGGAGACAGTTGTCTTTTACTTCCGCTACTCTGTTGTATATTCGCGTGTATCTCAGCTGTATGTATCGTTTGGGTAAATGTCCCACTGTGAGGACTCTCGCTATACCGACATGGGTTGGTATAACCGTACTGGTATAATGAGGGCCGTCACAGAGATTGGTATCTGAGCAACCGGTTGAGATTGCACATGAATATACCTAAGTCATCATCCCCATTGCATGCTAAGTATGTCCACATGTGTAGAAAACACTAATAAGAAGTGAAAGATAGATAAGAAAATGGTTAGAAAACTTAGTAACCTAGCTCTAATGTTGGCTGAAATTTATTACAGCCATGGCTTCGAGAGGTAGGCGTGGTGGAGCGTCGGCCCGTGAGGACGAGCCGCGACGTGATGAGCAGGCGGAGCAACAGGCCCCAGCACCACGAGGCCCTGTACTTCCCCCACCGCCGCCTGTGGATTACGGAGTATTCATGCAAGGTCTGGTACAAGCCATGCAGACGCAGGCTCATACCAGGCAGCACTCCAGCACAGTTGGAGGCCCAGGTAGAATAATCAAACAACTAAGTAGTTTGCTATTTAAATTGCATGATATTGTGTTTATCGTATATTGTTTATTGTTGAATGTAGCAGGCTCAGGCACCAGCTCAGGACCATGGTGGACCTCCCATCATGGAGTGATTCAAGAGGATGACCCCACCCTCTTTTAAGGGGGGGAGTGATCCATTAATGGCAGAAAGCTCGTTAAGGGAGACAGAGAAAATCTTCCGAGCCATCAGGTGCCCTGATGAGGATAAGGTGACATTAGCCACCTACATGCTACAGGTAGACTTTTAATTTTGTATGTTTGTATGTTCTGCTTAATTTAGAATTGTTAGTTGGTACTTATGAAGGTTCGTACCGGTATAATGAGGGCCGTCACAATCCTGGTTTGGACCTCCTCTCCACAGGAGCCCTACGTCTAGTCCCTGAGCAACAACTCAGGCTTTCACTACGTAAGGGTACAGTCCCCCTTATGGACCATTGCACACCTAGTCACAGCTGGTCTTCTCTTCACAACCCGAAGAGGACATACACCACCCTAGATACCACCAGGTCTTCCTTCTACTCGAAGGGAACACACACCCTGGTAACCCCAGGTCTTCCTTCAACACGAAGGGAACAAACACAAGAAAAGTGTTAATGAAAACAAGCCCCTAGATCAAGCTTAAACAACGCTGGATCTAAAGCTAAAACTGAGAGGAAAAGATCTACAGTGAGGGACACTCTCAGTTTTCAGAAGCTCTCAAGACTAACACAATGAACGCAGAGAGCTAAGAGCTAGACAATCAAAGGAGTGAGGCTTTTTGCTCTATCAGATGCTCACAGAAAAGCTTGTTAAAGATTGTTGTAAGAGTTGTGTAGTTTCTGGAGCTTCAGTCTTCTTTATATATCTTCTATTTGAAATTCGAACGTTGAAATGTCCGTTGTCTCTAGGCTTTTGTTTACATTAGACTGCATGGTTCTGTAGAGCTTCTTGTTCAGCAGTCCTTAGCTTTCCATGCACGCAACAAGAGAGAGGATCTTCGATGATGTCTGTTATCTTTCGTACTATCCAACTTTGTATTGAGGTGCGCTGTCAGAGACCTGCACATATTTAAATGCTAAACAATAGATAGCTAAGCTGTCTCTTGTTGTCAGTCAACGTTAAGTTGATTTTATACAGAAGTAGAAGTTCCATTCTGTTCTTGTAAAAAGATGTTTACAAAATAAGCATGAGAATAGAAGATATCGATTGCATGCACTGCAGTGATATGTTCAGTCATAATAAATGCATGGTTGTCAGAAAGATATACGTGAAGACTTTGACTTTTCAACATGCTCAGAGACAAGTTCAAATATCAAGTCGTTATATTCCATGAAATTGTTACATGTATGACTTATGAAATCATTATGCAAATGAGTTGATGTTCATGTAAACCATTGTGCTCTCATAAGCAAATCAATGCATATATAAATCGCTATGTATTAATAACCAAATCGTTGTAGAGACAAATCGTTGTGACTCCATAAGCAAATCGTTATGCACAAGTCGTTATAATCAAATCGTTGAAGATAATGTGAATGAATCGTTGTTTACTGTATCGAATCGTTACAGCGACCAAGTCGTTATGTTACTTAATGAATCGTTACAGTAACAGAGTCGTTATGTAACTTATCGAATCATTACAGGAATCAAATCATTTTGAAACTTGATGAGTCGTTGTGACACTAAAATCATTGTTCTCACTTATCAAATCGATGTGAGAGCAAATCGTTGTTCTTTCTTAAGAAATCGATGTGATCACTTATCGAATTGTTATGGAAGTGAATCGTTATGAATACTTAACGAATCGTTATGAAAGCAAATCGTTATGATCACTTACAAAATCATTGTGAGGGCAAATCGTTGCGATCACTTAACGAATCGTTGTGAGGGTAAATCGTTGCGATCACTTAACGAATCGTTGTGAGGGCAAATCGTTGCGGTCACTTATCGAATCGTTGTGATGGCAAATCATTGCGATCACTTGTCAAATCGTTGTGATGGCAAATCGTTGCGATCACTTGTCGAATCGTTATGAAGATGGACTGCAATAGAATAGCAATGACTTTTGAAAACGTTATAGAATCAAAATCGATGTGATTAAGGAAATCCTTATGATTCAAAGGAAATCGTTATACCAACTAACGAGTCGATGTGAACTTAGAAAATTTCATGCTTTGAACTTACATTGCTGTAGAATAAATACTACTTACCCATTTAGCTTGATATTCCTTGTTTCATTTCATGTACTCAAATCTCATAGAAAATATGTTAGATTAAACTTATATAGTTTTGTTAATCACCAAAATGGATATGTAATTAATTTAATTTACATGGGGATAAACTGATCATCAGTATCTACATTTAAAAATAGTGAGATTCTGATTGGGCATGGAGAGTGTCTAGGGGCTCCAGTCTAGCCCCAATGATGGAGAGTCATAAATATACTGTTAACATGGGGTATAATGATTACTGGCGTTGCATCTGCGCTGGGAGTACTTGCGTGTTGAATGCTATATACAATAACCACATACACGTGTCCTAGTGTGCATTTCAAGGTGGATCTTTCCTTGGTGTACATTAGTGTCTTCGTGCGTGATTAGTGTTACATGATCGTGCTCCTTCTTACTTGCTTGTGTGATATGGCCATCATGCAATTATTGCAATTTAAAGTGATATCTTGCGTGCTTGTTACATGCCTCACTATTGATAATCTCTTGCCATTATATCATTCTAGATCTTGGCTCTATCATGATCACTCTATCTAGCTTGTTAATGTATCATTTTAATGAGTTTTATTCATACATGCATATCTTGACAATCATGCTTACCTCACTTTCAAATTGCTATCACTTATATCATTTCCCGCACATGGAGATATAAATCCTACTACTCTAGTTTGCTCATTCCCTACTTTTAACCATTTTAGGTGACTATGAAGTGCAAGAAGAGGAGCAAGTCGAGGATGGGAATGCGTCCGAGTGATGAGCGTCCCAACACTTGTGTCTATTTTTAGTTAGTTTGCTTTGAGTGTTAGCTTCATGTAGTGGGTAGCGAGGAATCAATGTACTTTTCCTTTTATTGAGTCTTAGTCTTGTATTAGTTCCTTTGAAAATAAATGAGAAGAGTTTGAATACAATTTCAATTGAGTGCATTATTTGGGTCCTATTATGATGTGTGTTGATATACATTTAGTGCTTGCTAGCTAGAGACTTATTTGCCGACTCTTCACATCTCGGAATATCTACTCGAATTATCCAAATATTATCCGTTGTGTAATTCTCGGGACGTGATAGTTTAGTGGTATCAGAGCCTAGGAAAACCAAATAGGATATATGTCTCAGTAATAAGAGATACCTATGGAATCTAGGTCATGGAAATTAAACATAGTACCTGGCGAGAGTGGGTAGAGACTGGGAATATGTTATAATAAACAAACACACTCCTACCCATTGACTCTTATAATGTATCTACAGACATTAATTGGTTTCTATCGTTCTCTCAGGAACCCCCATAACTCTCACACTCAACTGCAATGGCTCGCAATCAGTGGCAAGTTGTGCAAGAAACCGTGGCTGGATTGACTCAAGCCTTACAAAATGTGGTTCAGGCTGCTGCGACTAGTAATGGAGCAGGTGATTTACACCGCAACTTAGGATTTTGAACCCTCCTCGTTTCTCTGGATCCCCTGATCTGGACGAAGCGGAGAACTGGCAGGAGGAGATTGGAAGGATTTTCCAAGTTATGCAATGCACCAACAGGGAGAAGGTGGTACTGGCCACTTTCCAATTTAGTAAGGATACCCGAGCATGGTGGAAGGCCACATCGGCTCATTTGCTAATGTAGCAGAACTGGAGTAGGTTGGATTCCTGTAAATATTATGAGGAAAGTATTTCTCTGAGAGGGTCAAAGAAAAGAAGGTGGCGGAGTTTTCCGCACTGAAGCAGAAGAGCATGTCCATGGCTGAGTAGGAAGCTCAGTTTGCTCGCCTGGCAGTGTATGCCCCACATTTGGTGGGCACGAAAAGATTGAAGGCGAACAGATTCATGGATGGGCTCAGGCCCATGTTTATCGAGAAGCTCAGACCTCACAAAATTCAAACCTACATTGAGATGGTCCAAAGAGCTTAGCTGGTGGAATACACTATGGCCAAAGTACAAGGCATGAGGGGAAGGGATAACTCAAAGCCGGTCTTCGTCAAGAAGGGAGCACCTAATACTGCTCCAACTTTCCATAACAACAACAACAACCACAACAACGCCACCTTTAACAACAACAACAAGAGGCCGAATGTTGGAAGAGATTATGCTGTGGCCAAGAAAGTCAAAGTGGAAGGTAGGCAGTTAGCTGAGAACTGCAAATTTTGTGATGAACCAGAGCACTGAGCTGAAGAATGTTGGAGGAAGCTCGGGGCGTGTTTGAGATGTGGTGGTCATGACTACCGTATTCCTGACTATCCTATGCTGAAGGACCAGCCAGGTAAAGCTCAGAACATACCACGGCGTCAGGGACGCCTTAATGTTGTTGTTGAAGATGACCTACCAGAGGAAGGGGGTATGGGGGAAGGTACCATTTCCATACACTCTCAACCAGCTTTTGTGCTTATTGATACTGGAGCTACATATTCATTTATTTCCACCACATTTGCTGCAACTCTACCTGCCAAACCTGTACCTCTAAAATCCAAGATCACTATAGCATCTCCACTTGGCTCCGAGTCAAAACTCACACACTACTTACCAAAATGTGAAACCATAATCGAAGGACACAATCTCCCTGCCGATCTTATTTTTTAGACATGAAGGGCTATGATGCCATACTGGGTGTCGATTGGCTAATTGAATATGATGCCGATGTGAATTGTTGCCATATAAGGGTCACCATTAAGACACCAAATCTTCCTAACTCTATCACTACTTGACACCCGTTATCATAAACACCCTATCTTGATATCCTCTTTAAAGGCTTCCAAGTTGATCAACCAGGGTTGTGATGCTTTCCTAGTTTCGGTCATGGCGACTGAAAAGAAGAAACCAACCCTAGAAGACATTCCCATAGCCAGAGACTATCCTGATGTGTTCCCATAGGAATTACCTGGTATACCACCTGAGTGGGAGGTAAACTTCGCCATCGAGTTATTCCCTGGGGCAGCCCCTGTTTCAAAAGCTCCGTATCGCATGTCCCTGTTGAGTTGTAGGCGCTAAAAAGGTAGATCCAAGAATTATTAGATCAAGGTTTTATCAGGCCCAGCACATCCCCGTGGGGAGCACCTGTGCTATTCGTCTGGAAGAAGGACGGATCAATGAGGCTTTACATTGACTACCGTCAGTTAAACCAATTGACAATAAAGAACAAGTATCCATTTCCCCGCATCAATGAGCTATTCGATCAGATCTCTGGTGCACAATATTTCTCCAAGATAGACCTCAAATCAGGCTACCATCAATTGGGAATCAGGGAAGAGGATATACACAAGTCTGCATTCCGGAGTAGATATGGTCACTATGAGTTTGTGGCCATGCCGTTTGGCTTAACAAATGCTCCAGTGGCTTTCATGCAACTTATGAACAATATTTATAGGACATACTTAGACCAGTTTGTAGTGGTGTTCATTGATGACATCCTCATTTATTCCAAGTCAAAGGAAGAACATGAAGAACACTTTAAGGTTGCTCTGCAAGTGCTTAGAGATAATCAACTCTATGCAAAACTTAGTAAGTGTGAATTCTGGATGGAGGAAGTGTCTTTCCTTGGCCACATCATATCCAAGGAGGGAATCTCTATAGATCCATCTAAGGTGGAGGAGGTAAAGAATTGGGCAAGGCCGACAACTGTGTCAGAGATTAGGAGCTTTCTGGGTTTAGCTAGTTATTATCGTCACTTTATTAAAGAATTTTCAAAGATAGTTGTACATTGACCAGGCTTACTAGGAAGGAGAATCCATTTGCTTGGACTGCCGAATGTGAAGAATGTTTTAGGGCATTAAATGAGCACCTCACCTCAGCGCCTGTACTAACACTGCCAGTCGCTGGGGGCAGTTTGATGTATACATAGATGCATCCAGGATCAGCCTAGGCTGTGTGCTGATGCAAAATGGGAAAGTCATATGATATGCATCCAGACAATTGAAGAAGCACGAGGACAATTATGCTGTACATGATGTAGAGCTAGCTGACGTAGTCTTGCCTTGAAGATATGGCGTCATTATCTCTATAGTGAGAAGTTCATTGTGTTTTCTGACCATAAAACCTTGAAGTATTTGTTTTCTCATCAAGAATTGAACATGAGACAGCGGAGGTGGTCGGAGTATCTCAAAGACTTCGACTTCACTATCCAATATCATCCAGGTAAAGCAAATGCTGTGGCAGATGCTCTAAGTAGGAAGCCAATGATCACATTGCCGAGTCTGATGGTGGGAGAATGGAGGTTATTAGAAGACTTTGCCAAGTTAAATATTGATGCTGACATCAAAAAGAAGGGATGCCTTATTGCTAGTGTTAGAGCACAACCTACGCTATTAGAGGATATTATAGCACTCCAAGACAATGACCCTGTGCTCGTGGAGATTAAGGCTAATATAGCCCAGAGGCCGGATTTCTCTTTAACTGAAGAAGGAAGACTCTTGTTCTGAGATCGAGTCTGTGTACCCGACCATGCAGAGACAAAGAATATGATTATGGACGAGGCTCACAAGACTAGGTATACCATTCATCCTGGAACTACTAAAATGTATTAGGATCTGAAAAGAAGCTTTTAGTGGCCAAATATGAAGAGGGAGGTGGCGGAATATGTCGCCAGATGCTTGACCTACCAAAAGATCAAGGCGGAACACTTGCGATCTGCAGGTAAACATAAACCCCTAGAAATCCCGGCATGGAAATGGGAAGGTATAGGGATGGATTTCATTTTTGGACTACCTAAATCTAGAGGTGGATTCGACGGCATATGGGTGATCGTCGACCTCTTGACTAAGTCCACTCACTTTCTGCCGGTAAAGAACAAGTGGTTAGTGGATGTTGTGGTCGCATTATGTGTCAAGGAAATAGTCAGACTACATGGAGTACCAGTGTCTATCGTGTCTGATAGAGACCCTAGGCTTACATCCCACTTTTGGAAAGGACTGCACTATCCCTTGGGATCTAAACTACACTTTAGCACAGCTTTCCATCTGCAGACTGATGGTCAGACGGAGAGAACCAATCAGGTGATTGAAGATATGCTTAGAGCCTGTGTTCTAGACTTTGGAGGTAGTTGGCATGAACACTTACCTCTTGTGGAGTTTGCCTACAACAATAGCTACGAAGCTAGTATTCAAATGGCACCATTGGAAGCACTCTATGGCAGGAGTTGCCGATCTCCAATATGCTAGTATGAAGTTGGCGAAAGGCAAGTACTAGGACCAGAGATGATAAAGGAAACTACAGAGAAGGTGAAGCTTATCAGAGAAAGAATGGCAGTAGCACAACAAAGGCAAAAGGCATATGCAGACAATAGAAGGAGAGACCTGGAGTTTCAAGTTGGTGATCATGTATTCTTAAAAGTGTCTCCAGGCCGTGGGATTAGGCGGTTTGGCATTAAAGGCATGTTGTCACCAAGGTTCGTCAGGCCTTTCAAAATGCTTAAAAGAATCGGCGAAGTTGCATACTGTCTGGCTTTACCACCACAATTGGATGGAATACACAATGTGTTCCACATATCCATGTTGAAGAAGTATGTACGAGATCCTTACCATGTCATAGACTATGAGTTTCTGGAGTTCAATAAAGACGAAACATACCAAGAGAGGCCGATTGAGATCGTGGACCAGAAACTGCGCCAACTAAGAAACATGGTCATCCCACTGGTGAGAGTTAGATGGAATCAACGCCTAGAGGAAGATGACACGTGGGAAACTGAGGAAGCAATGCGCAAAAGATATCTGAAGCTATTCATAAGTAAGTACACCTCACTTGAACAATAAATGCTATCTATGAATTTGGGGACCAAATTCTCTTAAGTGGGGGAGGGTGTAGCACCCCGGAAGATTTAATGATTTCAAATTTTACATAATTGGGAATAAATAATTTCCATAATATCTAAAGGATTAAAACATACGTACCATTATTGTATGAACAATAACACATCAGAAACTTCCGTAAAATTTATAATTCAACCCCAAACATTATTTTTCAATGTTCCATGAAGAAATTCATACAACAAAAAAATCCAATTGGCCAAGTTTACATGACAATGTGACTAATTATCCAAATTAGGAAACTAAGTTGGAAAAACCATTAACACGGAAACGTAACATGACCATAAATTAAATAAACATGTTGGTGAGACTTCCAACATCATGTATTGATGACCCATTATTGTAATTGGGCCAATTGATCATTTTTGGCCCAAGAATAAAATGAAGCAAGAAAAATACATGGAAATTCGTAACCCTAATTGAGCTGAAATTAGAAAGACGTAATTAGGGTAAAACTTGAGGCAATTACTCACACATAGCAACCAAATTTCGTGTCTAGCCATACTAGAGAGTTTCCTAAAGCCTCACACACTCTATTGGGGTGAGAAATCATCAAAATATGGAAGGTGGGTGACGAAAACCGCAACCCTTCCTTCCTACACTCAATTGGACTTCTAAAAAACAGTAGATGCTCATATACTTGTCATGAAACCCTAGGGGACGAATTTACACATTGTTTGGGTCATGGGTAGCTTTCCTTGAGCACTAGAGGTGGAGGAAAATGCCCCAACTCGGAGCCTTCTTCCCTGCTACGTCCGCATCGACCTATGCAGAGTGCTCTTCTTGGAGTCGACCTAAGGTAAGCCAAAACTTAACCAAATCATGCAAGACTTATACCCTTGGAAAGAGGGTCGAGTCTAGTTCCTAATGGCACTGGTTTGTCTAATTTTCATTTAGTAGATCGGGTGTATTAAGCGTTCTCCTCCAAGCGGTCTAAACGAGGGCTTTCTGAAGGATGAGACTTCTTCAACCCAAAAGGTAGGTGATCTCGGGCCAAATCTAAGTAAATATTATATCAATGTGTAGAGCATCGAGTCTGCTTTCATGTTCAAGTGATTTCATCGATTTTCATTAAGTATATTTCGAGTATTAAGCGTTATTCCAACGTCGCGCATGTTAACAGGTATTCACGTTCATGTCAATTTCTCACGCATCCTGAGGCCAAATTTCATGAAATCAAAACCATAGTTCTTTCCTACTCTCTGTTTCCAACAAGTTTCATGTTTACACTTTTGGCCCAAGAGCCCTAGATTAGGATATATAAGCATTACATGAATCGTGTGTCTATTTTTTGGGTTTTTGGGCAAGAACCTGAAACGCGACGGGACCAGACGTCGTATTCTTGCTTGCATGAACACTACGTACTAGTCCGACGCATTCATCTGAAATGTGACTACATGATGTGTCGCGATTTCTACCATACGTGACTATTCTGATGCGTTAAACTATGCGCCGTGTGGTTTTCAATGCCATGCATTAACGCGACATAGGCGGACGTCGCGATTTACATCGTTTTCCCGCTCATAGTTCCCTCCTGTTTTTATATTGTAAATTTGAAATCATGTCTTGATCATGATGGTTCGAACCGTCGCGGCTCAAGGATGTTGGCGACACACTTCCCATCGCGTTGTGAATGCGACAGGGTGGTCCGTCACGATTTGATCATGAAGGCGACGATATAGTCCGTCGTGATTTAGGTCTTTACGGAATACACATGTTTCAACTATACACGGTTTTATGAAAAGTGACGACTGTGTCTGTCACGGATTTAAAGGCCTACCCGAGACCTGTTTTTACAGTGTTTAGTGTTAGCCTTGCATGTTATGTTCTTATGATGCATTGTATAGTGTGTCTAATCACCTAAAAGCCAACAACCCATGATAAAGACATAACAATGTAAAGATTATTCTATTTGTTCATTAATGCTATGATCTACTCTTTCAAACTCTTGATTGAATCATCTTATTGTTCTAGCTTGTTAAAGTGATTAATTGCTATATTAAAAAAATTGCAAACCCATGTCTAGCTAAATGCATAGTTTCTTCTCATGTTATCATGTTAATTGCTTTCCGCAAGTTTGAAACAGATGAATTGTGGATTGAGACACGTACATCACTACACACTTGCACTCATAGGCAGCTCTTTCTCGGGGAATTGGAAACTCTCTGTTGGTCATTCCATATCGATAGACAAGTGACCTTTTCTCTAAGACCTCCGTAAATCTCTATACTCCATGGATTCTCTCATGGAGACCGAGTTGGTTGTACCATTGAAGTTCCCTGGAGATAGCGTGCACTTCCTTTCTTCTCTTGTTCTTGTGAGAGTGATTCATAATCTTAACATAAGCCATTAATGTAAAGAGTGAACTAAAGCTTAAATTGCGCCGTTATGCTTGTTATCATGGAATCATGTTCACATTACTTGTTACTTGTTCTCATCATGATCATGAACATGACATTACACTTGCTTACTTCTTGAAACACTTATTGGCCATTAATGACTGTGGGTATGTACATTTAAAAATAGTGAGATGTTGATCGGGCACGAAGAGTGTCAAAGGGCTCCAGTCTAGCCCAATGACGGAGAGTCATAAATATGATGTTAACGATGGGGTATAATGATTACTGGCGTTGCATCTGCGCTGGGAGTACTTGCGTGTTGAATGCTATATACAATAACCACATACACGTGTCCTAGTGTGCATTTCAAGGTGGATCTTTCCTTGGTGTACATTAGTGTCTTCGTGCTTCATTAGTGTTACATGATCATGCTCGTGCTTACTTGCTTGCCTGATATGGCCATCATGCAATTATTGCAATTTAAAGTGATATCTTGCGTGCTTATTACATGCCTCACTATTGATAATCTCTTGCCCGTTATATCATTCTAGATCTTGGTCTATCATGATCACTCTACCTAGCTTGTTCATGTATCATGTTTTAATGAGTTTTATTCGTACATGCATATCTTGACAATCATGCTTACCCAGTTTTAAATTTCTATTCACTTATATCATTTCCCACACATGGAGATATAAATCCTACTACTCTAGTTTTCTCATTCCCTACTTTTAACCATTTTAGGTGACTATGAAGTGCAAGAAGAGGAGCAAGTCGAGGATAGGAATGCGTCTGAGTGATGAGCGTCCCAACACTTGTGTCTATTTTTAGTTAGTTTGCTTTGAGTGTTAGCTTCATGTAGTAGGTAGTGAGGAATCAATGTACTTTCCTTTTATTGATTCTTAGTCCTATATTAGTTTCTTTGAAAACAAATGAGATGAGTTTGAATAAAATTTCAATTGAGTGCATTATTTGGGCCCTATTATGATGTGTGTTGATATACATTTAGTGCTTGCTAGCTAGAGGCTTATTTGCCGACTGTTCATGTCTCGAAATATCTACTCGAATTATCCAAATATTATCCAGTGCATAATTCTCAAGACATGACACATTTAGTGCTTGCTAGCTAGAGGCTTCTTGAGACGTGACAGTTGACCTTCCCAGTTCTTCACAGCTTCCACCTTAGATGGATTTACAGAGATTCCCTCCTTGGATATGATGTGGCCAAGGAAAAACACTTCCTCCATACAGAATTCACACTTACTAAGTTTTGAATAGAGTTGATTATCTATAAGCACTTGCAGAGTAACCTTTTAGTGTTCTTCATGCTCTTCTTTAGACTTGGATCAAATGAGGATTTCATCAATGAACACTACTACGCACTGGTCTAAGTATTGCCTATAAATATTGTTCATAAGTTGAATGAAAGCCGCTGAAGGATTTGTTAAGCCAAACGACATGACCACAAATTCATAGTGACCATATCTACTCCGGAACGCTGACTTGTGAATATTCTCTTCCTTGATCCTTAGTTGATGGTAGCTTGATCTTAGATCCATCTTGGAGAAGTATTGTGCACTGGAGATCTGATCAAATAGCTCATCGATGCGGGGTTGTGGATAATTGCTCTTTATTGTCAACTGATTTATCTAATGCTAATCAATGTAGAGTCTCATTGTCTCATCCATATTCCTGACAAATAGTACAGGTGCTCCTCAAGGAGACATGCTAGGCCTGATAAAACCTTGGTCTAATAATTCTTGGATCTTCCTTTTTAGCTCCTGCAATTCAACAGGGGACATGCGATATGGAGCTTTGGAAATAGGGGCTGCCCCAAGGAGTAACTCGATGGTGAAGTTTACCTCCCGTTCGGGTGGTATGCCAGGTAAGTCTTCTGGAAATACATCAGGATAGTCTCTGGCTATGGGAATGTCTTCTAGAGTTGGTTTCTTATTTTCAGTCGCCTTGACCGAAACTAGGGAAGCATCACAACCCTTGTTGATCAGCTTGCAAGCCTTTAGAGAGGATATCAAGACAAGGTGTTTATGATAGCGGGTGCCAAGTAGTGATAGAGTTAGAAGGTTTGGTCGTTTAAAGGTGACCCTTCTATGGCAATAGTTTACATCGGCATCATACTCGATTAACCAATTGACACCCAGTATGGCATCATAGCCCTTCATGTAAGGCCCTCGAATTTTACCCTTATTATTTTATTGTGTGCAATTTTATGCTTGTGTATGTATATGCATTATCGTGTAAGTATTATGTATACATTATCTTGGTGTACTTATGAATGTATGTATAAACTTAGTTGTATGTATATATCGGTTGATTTCGTGACATAGTGAGTGTGTGCATTACACCCTATGTATTGCATGCATGAACTTAGGAGAAATTAGGGTTTTACATGGTTTTGGGTTCTGGACGAAGGATTAGTCGACGTCAACATGAATGGACGTTCACTTATTGTTAACGTCCATATAGGTGGACGTCGATTATTCAGTCGACGGCCATATCGGTGGACGTCTATATCCTGACAGACCAGTCTGCAGCAGCATGGTGTGCCATGCCTTGATGGGAGATACCAACCACTCCCCAACGGCTCCTTGGCCTTCCAACCGACCTCTTGCGTGGGCTGAGAGGGTCCTCCCTTAAGAGAGCCCTTGTTGCAACCTCTGGAGCTCTCTTGGCTCTTTGCAAAGAGATAAGAGAAAACCCTAGTGAGCTGTGAGAAAACTTGGAGTTTGGAGGCTTTGATCCAGCGATCCAAGGCCTCTTCTGGAGATCTACTTCGACAAGGAGGGAGACAACACATCCGGCTACACATCCCCGACCCTGGATTGCAGAGGGGAGCATCACAGAGGCCGGAGTGGAGACATCTTGGAGGCTTCTTGGGACTGCCCAAGGAGAGCTTCTCCAACCATTTTGATCCCTTTAGGAGTTTTTCCAAAGGCAAGTAACCCTTTCACCTTGTCCATGTATGTGTCTAGGAGGTTTCTATCATTTTTATGGATTTTCCTCGTGTCCTGGATCCCCTACATTCACCATTCTTTAGAGCTCGGACTGTGTTTTTACACAGGTCCGAACTCGACGTCCAGATCTATTGCCGTTGAGATCTTGAGTCAGTGGCCAACGATGTTGCCGCCAACTCTTGTAAACGTCCATAGTATGCCGTTGAGTTCTTCTTGACAGAATAGTGAACTGTTCTGCCCTATATATTTAAATTCCGGATTTCTGCGCATGAGGATATAATGTAAATTTTATATGTTATGTAAAATAGATAATGTGATGTGTGTGAAATTTCCTGTATTTTTGTGTGGATGGAATTAATTATTAGAATTATTAAAAGGCATGTGTAGGAAAGAGGTTACGCATGTTTAATTTTGTTCCCATGAATTCTGAGGAATTAAAGGCTGTGAAATTTTATGAACCATGTTTATATGTATCAGTCCATGCCCTGCAAACTTGGAAATTTTCCCATACTCATGCAAATTTTTATAATTTCTACAATGAGAAATAGAAAACATGTATAGACCTTGCAAAAATTCTAGTAAATCGTGTGTTGGGAATTAAATTGGGAAAAATTTCTTGTGCCAATATGTATGTGTGGTTCATGACTGTGCATGATTAAATCTGAAATCCATGCTATGTTCTATGTTAACTTAATTTATGAATGGCATGAAACCAAATGTTTTAATTTCTATAAATACATGTGAATTCAGAAAAATCTGAAAATTTGTATGTGTGTTTTTATAACCGAAGACAGCATGTGGTTAAATTTTCAAGAAAATTTGATAACATTAGCCTACTCTATGAGATTTCCATGTGAAAATGAGCTACAAATACATGTACCATAATTTAGGTTAAATGATGTGCATTCCAATTAATCCATGAGAGCTAATAAATGTTTGATTTCTGTTATTAGTAGCACCATGCTAGGGAAGAACAGAACCATGTGCATAAACAAGAAAGTGTGAATATCATATGTAAAACGTGTGTTAATCGGAATGTGTAATGTGTAAAATGTGCCGTGTGTGACACTGCTTCCATAGAGGGCTGTGGAACTGTATCATGGAAAGGTTCAATGTGTTAAGATATCCTAAGGGCATTAGGATGAAATCCTGGAGGTGGACAAGTACCACTAGTTAGGGTGGAGACGTGTTCTCCCGGTCTACGCAGTGCCAAGAGTCATCACTGTATTGCCTAGGTGATGTGCTATGTGTTATGTGTATGTGATGTGTCCTTCTAGCGGTGGTTTGGACCATGTGTCACGGCAAATAAATTGTGAAATGTGAATGTGAGCATGTGTAAAATGTGTATATGTGAACATGTGAATGTGAAATGTAAAATTATGTGAACTATTTATGTTAGAATGTGAACATTGTGTACATGTGAAATGTTTGAAAAATGAACCATGTGAAATATGGGAATGTGTAACCATGTGAAGTGAATGTGTTAGAGTATGAGACGATAATTCATGCTATGATATTTCTAATTCCATGTAAATTGCCATCATGTTATAGTCAAATTGGAAGTGTAGTTTTTATGTGATTAAATGAGTAGAAAGCATGTGATAGGGAGTGTTATGTGAAACATCTTAAACCATGTGCCATGTGTTTTGACCTTGTAGAAATACCATGATAGGTTGTCTCTTATTGATGTTCAAGCATGCTGTATGATTACCGTGCAAATTGAAATAGTAGAACCTACTATGATGTATGCATGAATGATGTGTATGGAGTTACTTGCTGAGTCTTTTAGACTCACTCCTTGCTTCGGCGTACAGGTTTAGTTGGTGACACACTTTTGGAGGAGACCGTGGAGAGCGACTCCGAGCGTGGAGAGTAGCTTGTGGAGTTGACATTGTGTCCCTTTTTGTTTCATAGTATGTAAATTGTAGCTTGTATTAGAGTTATCATTTATGTAATTGTGGACAAATTATGTATTAAATGTAGAACTTTAATCTTGTGGACAATGTAGTTTGGTTTAATTTCAATTATGAAAGTTTAGTCCTTTAATTTGCTATATGGATCATGTATGAGAAATGTGGATGATGAAATGTGATGACAGTTAGTCCTTTACTTCCGCGACTCTATGTCTATATTTGTGTATATCTCAATCATGTGATAGTGTTTGGGTAAATGTCTCACTGTGATAACCTTTACTATACCGACGTGGATTGGTATAACCGTACCGGTATAATGAGGGTCGTCACACTTCATGTCTAAAAAGATGAGATCGGCAGGGAGATTGTGTCCTTCGATTATAGTTTCACATTTGGCAAGTAGTGTGTGAGCTTTGACTCAGAGCCAAGTGGAGAAGCTATAGTGATCTTGAACATCATGATGACATGTTTAACAGGTAGAGTTGCAGCAAATGTGGTGGAAATGAATGAATATGCAGCTCCAATATCAATAAGTACAAAAGCAAGTTGAGAGTGTATGAGAATGGTACCTTCCACCATACCCCATTCCTCAGGTAGGTCAGCTTCTACAACAGCATTAAGGCATCCATGACGCCTAGGGATAGTGTGAGTTTTGCCTTGCTGGTCCTTCAGCATAGGACAATCAGGTATACGGTGGTCTCGCCCACCACATCTCAAGCATGCCCCGAGCTTCTTCCAGCATTCTTCCGCTCAGTGCCCTGGCTTATCACAAAACTTGCAGTTCTCAGCTAACTGCCTTCCTTCCTCTTTGACTTTCTTGTCCATAGCATAATCTCTTCCCACATTCGGCCTCTTGTTGTTGCTGTTAAAGGTGTTGTTGTTGTTGTTATTGTTGTTGCAGAAAGTTGGTGCAGTGTTAGCCGCTCCTTTCTTGACAAAGACCAGCTTTGAGACGTCCTTCCCTCTCATGCCTTCTACTTTGGCCATGGTATCTTCCACTAGTTGAGCTCTTCGGACCATCTCAGTGTATGTTTATATGTCGTGAGATCCGAGCTTTGCAATGAACATGGGCCTAAGCCCATCCAAGAATCTATTGGCCTTCAATCTTTTCGTGCCCACTAGATGTGGGGCATACACAGCTAGACGAGCAAACTGAGCTTCATACTTAGCCACATACATGCTCTTTTGCTTCAGTGCGGCAAACTCCACCGCCTTCTTTTCCTTGACTCATAGAGAAGTACTTTCCCCAGAATATTTCCAGGAATCCAGCCCACTCCAGTTCAGCTATGTTGGGCAGATGAGCCAATGTGGCCTTCCACCATGCCCGGGCATCCTTGGTAAATTGGAAAGTGGCAAGTACCACCTTCTCCCTGTTGGTGCTTTGCATGACTTAGAAAATTCTTTCCATCTCTTCTTGCCAGTTCTCTGCTTCGTTTGGATCAGGGGATCCAGAGAAACGAGGAGGGTTCAAACTCCTGAAATTAAGGTGCAGATCACCGGCTCCATTCCTTGTAGCTGAAACCTAAATTCCAGCCTGAACTACGTTCTGTAATGCCTGAGTTAATCCAGCTACAGTTTCTTGCATAGCTTGCCAATGATTGCGAGCCAATGTAGATGCGTAAAGAGTTATGAGGTTCCTGAGAAAAGGATAGAAACCAATTAATGTCTCTAGATACATTGTAACAGTTAATGGGTAGGAGTGCTTAGTTTGTTCAACTAAGATATTCCCAGTCTCTACCCATTCTCACCAGGTACTATATGTAATTTCCATGACGTAAGTTCTAATGTCACTTAAACCTAGGACTTAAATATTCCTATTGTTTCCTAGGCTCTGATACCACTAAACTGTCATGTCCCGAGAATTATGCAGTGAATAATAATTTAGATAGTTCGAGTCGATATTTCGAGATGTGAGCAGTCGGAAAATAAGCCTCTAGCTAGCAAGCACTAAATGCGTATCACCACAACATCATAATAGGGCCCAAATAATGAACTCAATTAAACTTGTATTCCAATCTCATCTCATTGTTTCAAATGGAACTAATACAACTCTTTAAAATATTGAGTAACAGGACTAAGACTCAATGAAAGCAAATTACATTTATCCCTCACTTCCTACTACATTGTTCTAACACTCAAAGTAAACTAACTATAGATAGACAAATGTTGGAATGCTCATCACTCAAACACATTCCCATCCTCGACTGGTTCCTCCTTGGCCACTTCATAGTCACCTAGAGAGTTAAAAGTAGAGAATGAGCAAACTAGCCCAGTAGGATTTATATCTCAATGTGTAGGTAATGATATAAGTGATTAGAAATTTAGAACTAGGTAAGCACGATTGTCAAGATATGCATGTGCAAATAAAACTCAATAAACATGATGCGTAAACAAGCTAGATGGAATGAACATAATAGAGCAAGATCTAGAACGATATAACGAGCAAGAATTTTCAATAGAATGTCATGTATCAAGCACGCAAGATATCATTTAAATTGCAATAATTACAGGATGGCCATATCACGCAAGCAAGCAAGCACGAGCACGATCATGTAACACTAATCAATCACGAAGACACTAACGTACACTAAGGAAAGATCCACCTTGAAATGCACACTAGGACACGTGTATGTGGTTATTGTATCTATCATTCAACACATAAGTACTCTCAGCGCAGAAGCAATGCTAGTAATCATTATACCCCATGGTTAACAATATATTTATGACTCTCTGTCATTGGGACTAGACTAAAGCCCTTGGACACTCTCCGTGTCCGATCAGCATCTCACTTAATTTTAAATGTAGATACCTACGGTCATTAATGGCCAATATGAGTTTCAAGATATAAGCAATTGTAATGTCATGTTCATGATGATGATGTGAGGAAGTAGTAAGTTGTGTGAACATGATTGCATGATAACAATAGTCAAGAGATAATTTCGACAGCATAACGACGTAGTTTAAGCTTTAGTTATCTCTTTACATTAATGGCTTAAGTTCAATCATTCAAATCACACTCACGAGAAATAGATGAGAAAGGAAGTGCACACTATCTCCAGGGATCTTCAATGGTACAACCAACTCAGTCTCTATGAGGGAATCCACGGAGTACAGAGATTTACGGAGGTCTTAAGGGAAAGGTCACTAGACTGCCGATACGGAATGGCCGACCGTGAGTTTCCAATCCCCCAAGAAAGGGCTGCATATAAGTGCAAGTGTGTAGTGAAGTACGTGTCTCAATCCACATTCCACCGGTTTAAAACAATGCGGAAAGCAAGTAACATGATGATATGAGATAGAAATATGCATTTAACTAGACATGGTTTGCAGTATTTTAAGATAGCAATTATACACTTTATCAAGCATGAACAACAAGATGATTTAGTCAATAGTTTGCAAGAGTGGATCATAGCATTAAAGAACAAGTAGAATAATCTTCAAGTTGTAATGTCTTTCTAATCGGTTACTAGCTTTTAAGTCATTGGACAGACTGTACAATGCATATGAAGAACATAACATGCAAGACTAACACTAACCACTGTAGAAACAGGTCTCGGGTAGGCCTTTAAATCCGCGACGGACACAGTTGTCGCATTTAAGAAGACAGTGTACAGATGAAACATGAGTAATCTGTAAAGACTCTAATTGCGACGGTGTAATGACCCGACCTCTCGGACCCTCGCCAGGGACCCCGAAGTTCACGTCGCCACCCACTGATTCGCAGACCCAGAAGGGTTAGAAAAAGTAGTCTAGTAAGATATGTACTGAATTTAAATAACTATAACAAGAAATACAATATACAAAAGTCTGTAAAACATGTCCCAACTAAAAGCATAGGTACAAGAAGAAAGGTGTAGTCCTTAAGGGGCATACCCCGAGAACTTGCAAAGCACAACTCTCTACTCACTCAGGTATAAGAGCTCACAACACTTGCTCTCACTGCTGCTGGCAGCACACGGCGCCACAGCCGCCTCTACAAACCCGTCCGACACCGAGCTCCCGCGACGACGAGCCACTAGCTGAAGAGAGTAGGGGGAGTGAGCCTCGCAATCAAGGCCCGGTAGGGATTACCAGTTTCTCACCGGAAAGAGTAGCAGGAACTCCTAAAATAGGAAACTACACTATAAAGTTGTAAAGAGAGGAACACCTACAGCATGGCACTACAAAGCAGCAGAGAAGAACAATGCAATGCCACGACCACCAACCAAAGTCGTGACCCACACACGACTCCTGTAGAAACCAACGGAGTCGGGCACCAAGCGGAAGCAACCCTCGGCTCACCCGTCGAGACCATGGAACAACCAAGCGAGAACGTTGTCTCACCATAAGCACGACCACCTCAGACCTCCACAAGGTCGAGGGCCCACAAGCAGAACCACCCCGATCCCCGGACACACCGCAAGGTTGGGAAACCACAAACACCAGTGCCACCACGGACTGGCACCAAGGAATGGACTATGGAACCGAGAGACAACTAGAAGCATGAGTCCGTACAAGGCCAGACCAACGACACCCACGAAAACTAAACACAGCCAGGCTATAACCGCCGTGCAGGCAAGGGCAAAGGATAACTGTCATGCCCCTCCAATTTAGCAGCGGAATAAATCGGAGGGAGACGCGAACAACGAGTATGGTAACGACAATTGCGCATACTTTTGCAAACATCAGAGCATCTAATAAACAATAATTGGAATAAATTTTTTATTTCATTATAAAATTACTAAGACTATTACAACCACTAATTCGGAGCCAATACATAGGGCTCAATGACATCATTACATTGAAAAGAAATCTAAAACAATCACTACTAGACTCCATGGTGCTAGGGTAACTTCGTCATTTGACTTCAGGTCACTCATCACTCGGGTCCTGTCCCATTGGTATGTATAACGCCATTGTCCGACTTACCTGAGACACAATAACAAATAACGAAAGGTGAGCGATAACGCCCAGTAGGACTTAAATCTCAGGCTCAAGCAGGCTTTAAATAATTAATGCATTAAATGGCAGAGTAACTAATGATAGAGAGAGTCACGTAGAGTCGAGAAAGTAATAGCATAAGTAACATGGTTCAAATAGCAGATGAATCAAGTATAGCACGATGACTAAAGTCAAGTCGCGATAGTAACGATAACAATAATAGCAAGTACGATATTGTCAAGAAATGGCAAGCGACATGTATAGCAAGAAGAGATGATAGTAGATGGTCATGTAAAGAGTAAATTGCACTTTGAATGTGATCAAGTCGCGATAGCACACAGTAACTCAAGTTAGCGAGTATCAAGTAGAGTGTATGACAAGATAGCGTGTAACGAGATAGCGGGTAACGAAATAGCGTGTATGGTTGCACAACGGTGCACTAGTACAGTACGACAATAGTCACTTTGAGACAGTAGCCGTTTCACGATAGTACATTATGTCTGAACTCCTCAGACTAATGTTATAACAGTCAGTACTAGCATAGTAATAGCACAGAAATGGTACAGTACGTCTGAACTCCTCAGACTAAAAGGATAGTAGTCAGATGTCTAGCCAATACAGTATAGTCAGAACCGGTGCAATGCAGAACACCGTCAATAGCCCCTGCAGGTATTTTCGGGTGGCTCTCTGCCCCCAGGACTAGATTGAAGCCCCTCGGACACTCTCCGTGCCCTGCACAATATGCATTGATACAGTAGAGTCACGAGACCCATATTATAGTGCTAGACAGTCATGAAATAGTACAAACGATAGGAGCTACACAGCTCAAAGGGTAACAAGAGAGTACTAGATATATTAGACGAGAGAGACGAGATAGTAGAGTGAACATGAATATGAATAGACGAGCGAGTAGAGTATTGATGAGATCTTATGGTCATTGCACATGAAACGTCGAGTAACGAGCGATAGTAACAGTTGCACAACACACGCGTACAGTGTTGGCATGCAGGTGGAACACAAACCTTTCTGTTGTCTTCATTATACATAGGTCCAGAGGTCCGGCGTGATTCAAGATAAGAGCGAGAGAAGAATCTAAGGCCGTTTGGATTTTACTGATCCCTAGAGTGTATCATAGGTGTTAGGGAACAACCAGCTCGTCGACCATGTGGGAATCCATGGACAGAGGAGAGTTACAGAGGCCTTGTGCAAGGGTTCCCTAGTCCGGAGAAAGGAATATCCGACGGAGAGTTCACCACAAGCCAAGAAAAGTGTGTATATAAAATAGGTACTTTACATTCTAGAGGAATTCTAGAACAGTGGAGCGTCGATATCGGTATATAACTAACGCAAGAAACAAATACAAGTCCTTTAAAATAGGGCCATTAATATACATTATTGCAATAAATTCCCCGATACAATATGAGATATTTTATGCCAGATTTTAGTCATTATATGGGTGATTCATGTGTGTGCATGTGTAAGAGAAATCATAGATAGAAATAAGTCGTGAATATATATTTTAAATCATTCAATGTAGCTCCATGTTTAAAACAAGTTTTTACTGGGGGTATAACTGTAAAAAGGTGTAAGAATTATTTAGAAAGTGACAAAAATAATTTTCATGGGTTTTCATCAAAAATTTGTGAAGGCGACATAGGCCATTAAGGATTGCGACAGGGGTAAGGCAGGTAGCGACAGGGCCTGCAAAGGGTTGCGACAGGGCTGCCAGGACAGAAAGCCAGAACGCGACGTAGGGTACTGTTGAGTTCAGAAAGCGACAAGGGAGGCGTCGCGACGGGCTTGAGAAGGCGACATGTTGGGCCGTCGCGTTCTCAAGTCTGTGGCCTGAGTCTGACAGAGTTCTGCTCTGTCTTGGATTACGGTCCAGAAATATTAGATTTTGATATAGGGTCGTTCAGAAAATCATAACTAATTGTATACACGATTAAAAATTATGAAACAAGTTTAAACTGATCTACACATGCAAGGGTACTTCCAATAATTAGGAATTCGAAAACAATCATGGTATAGACATAGTTCTAACAAGTTGAACAAGAAGACACCTGATTCCAAGTGCAGCAGAGATGAATGATTTAATTCGAGCAACATGCATGATAAAAATTAGGGCTTTTAGGGGAGAAAGTTCCCTAATGATCATCAGTTTCTCCCATAAAAATTTCAAGGCATGGGATTTAGTATTCATGGAGAACAAGAATTATGAAGAGGGTTCGGGGTCAAGAGTGTTGCAGAACTTCAAAATTCAAGAAGAAAATATTGGCTCGATGGAAAATTATGAAATTTGAGGGTTTTGTTCCTGATGCATGGAACAATCTACAGACGATATATTAGGATTTTTTCTTGTGAGAATGCCTACCTTGACTCGATTTCCTCTTCTAGGGCTAGAACTTGAAGAACGGGGTTGAGAGCTTGAAAAGTTCTTCTCCCCATGAAATCTCCTCCTCCTTGGCCTCTCCTCTTGGTCCAGGAATCCCTTGGCATGAGCTAGGGCCAGCCATGAGGGTTTTAGGAGAGTATTTAAGCTTCTCCTCTTTCTATTTCCTAATAGGACTCTAACTCCTATTAAATTCCAAATTTCCTCTTTCCAAACCTCCTTCCAAGCTTCCCAATTCCTATTTGGGTTAGGATGGGAGCTAAATTCGTGGCCAACCCGTTAGGGTAGGTTTAGGAATCCAATTACAACTCAAACTTCCTATTTAATGCTTTAAATACCCCTTTTCTATTTAAGTAATAATTTAGTTACAAATTTATGGTATTTTCCTATTATTCTTCTTTTAAAAATCTCTATTTTGGCCCAATAAACTTTATATGGTCCATTTATTAAAACCCATTATTTATTGAAATTTATCTTATGGGATTTCCCTTTTTAATTAGGGAATAATAGAGTTACGGATTTTATTATATTCTTATTACTTGATTTTATTCATGGACTATGAGAGGTCCATTAGTCCAATCCCAATAATGGATAATCATTTCATGACGTTGGAAGTCTCTCCGACATGTTCGTTTATTTTATGGACGCATTATCTTTCCGTGTTAACGGTTTTCCGACTTAGTTTCCTAATTTGGATAATTGGTCACATTGTGACATACGCCTAGCCAATCAGAGTTATTGTTGCACGAATTTCTTCGTGGAACACTTAGGAATAATGTCTGGGATTGATTTATAATTTTTAAGGAATTTTCCGATGTATTCTTGTACATATGATAATGGTACGCATGTTCCTATTATTTTGATTTAAAGAAATTATTATTTCGAATTTTTAAGTATTAAATTTTCCGGGTTGCTACAATAACACTTAGAAACGTTAGGAGGAAATGTCGTCACAACAGTAGCAACCAAGCCACCACTGCTAGCAGCCAAGAGGGGGACAAGCTATCCACGCCCTCTGCTCGCCAGCCTGGCTCCTACCTCCGCCTCCTCGAAAGAGCGAGACAGAGTCGCCATAGAAGACCATAAGAATGCATGCACCACCGCAGCCTAGCCAAGTTGCGGCCTCACACCTGACCTCCCTACGTGGCTCCGGAACCAACGTAGGGCTAGGAAATGAGAAGAAGGACTGACTGGTCTGCGCCGAGAAGAACTCCAACCAGCCTCAGCGTCCCAGAGCAACTAAGAGAGCTTTACAAACGACTCGGCGCCGCTATCAAAACCTCATTTTCCCCTCAACTGCAGAGTCCGCCAACTCGGCTGCCAACTCGAGCACACTCGTAGCCCCGAACACTCCCTCAAAGGCTCCGAGGATGGGGGTCCCAGGCAACGGAGACAACCGCTGAACGGGACAAGCCCTCAAGTGCCAAGCACTGGGTGAACAGGCGGGGCAAGCACAACAAAAACCACACCAAACCACTGGCTTGTAACCCACGACAAGCCAAGCAGGCACAAGGCACGCACGGACCTTCGAGAGGGTTGTCGGCCAACCAAGGCACGCATGAGCAAGCTAGAACCTCATAACACCACCAGTGAGTACGGAAAATATCACTCTGCTAATAATTGATTGGCCGTCGGGCAGTCAATTATTAGACAGATGTGAGACTCCTAGCACCGCCGCTAGGACACAGCCACAAAGGTGTCATCTTTAGTCACTGAACGCAGTGAGGTAACCTGCCGCGTTCCCCACCAGAAGGTCCTACGGGCAAACCTGCCCTAGGGCACACGCTGACATGCTAACTGGGGCCACGAAAACACCCGAGGAGACATAAGTACTGTCACATCCCCCTTAGCCATCGCGATACCATCACGACGAGGAAGGGCACTGTGACAGCAACCCTATCACGATGGGGGAACGAGTTGTGACAGCGATCGTTATCGCAACGGGGCAACGCATCACGACAAGGTCATGCCCGACTGGGCAAACTCCTCTTCTGGTGTCACGACGCGCACCGCGGTCGCAACACCAGTAGAGAGGCAAACCCACGAGATGCTCCATCCCGGGGCTGCCGACAAGCCACAAACACCACCACACGGGCGAGGGGAGCATGGAAAAGTAATAAATGCTATCTACAAACTACGAGGGGTTCCCAATCCACCCGGATTAAGAAGGGTTCAAGCAATCCCTACCTTTCAAGAAGAAATGAACGCATAAGGGCCCTTCACATCGGATTGGCCACCTCCTCCTCGCTCCATGCAAGCTCTACGATGCCGGGAACATGAGCAAGGCCCTCCTCCTCGCCTGGAACACACAAAGGCGAGAGAGGGAGGTGGAGCACCATCGGAGGGAGAGAAGAGAGGGGAAAGAGGGAGAAAGGGAGAAGGGGTCACCGTCCAAGGCCTTAAGTCTTTGGCACCCAAGTCGCGACGGGGCGACACATTGTGTTAAGGACCCTAACGCGATGAGTCAACGCACTGCGACAAGAACGCGTCCCCTAGGGACACCGCGACAGGTCATACTTACACGCCTACCACCTTGACAGCTACCAGATGACAAAAGGCACAGAGCACTGTCGCGACCCATTGACCGGGCGTGACACGAAGATGCGACGGGAAAGCCGGGCGCGACAAGAACATGTCGCACGAGCTAGTCGCGACAAGGATGACTATCGCGTCAGACACCCACGACGTAGCACTAATGCGTCGCCCAGGCAGAACGCGTTAGTGGCCAGTCATCCAAGGCACTGGACGGAAAGCCGGGAAGTCAGGTCTTACATTCTACCCCCCGTAAAACAATTTCTTCCTCGAAATTTAGGGCACGCCCAAAAGATCCCGAGGAATGAAATGAAGCCCAGGGAGCAAATGTAACACCAGCATGAAGAAGCCACTAAGTTTCAACATGACCTCCTCATGGCAACAACTGCATCGCCAAAGACGCACGGAGCACACGAAGTCGAAAAACCAATGGCTCACACAACGAGCCCCAAACACATGGGTAGCATGCAATCGAAAACCCAACAGCTTACTCCAGCCACATGTGAGGCGTTCAAATGGAACGACAACCCCACAAGTGCCGAGCAACGCCAAAACCGACGTGAACAGCAGAAAATGCCAGCTGAAAACCACACAACTGCAGCCACCAACAGACCCCACTGTTGGGACCAACCAAGTAGCAACCCACTCTATCACCACCAAGGCCCGACAGAGGATGCAGTTGCTAGCAGCAACATGAGAAACACCGGTCAGCAACTCACTCTGTCGCCAGCAAAGCCTGAAAGAGCACACAGTTTTCGACAAGAACCCGGAAAAATGCCTGAGGGTCAAGCACAACACTCAAGGGAACAGCCTCACGCTACTAGCAGCAGCTAGCATCGGTCACCAGCTAAACCGAGAAGCCACACGAGCGACGAGGACTAAACCAACATCACGCTCTTGGAGAATCCACAACACACGGAATGACGTCCACTATCACCACTAGGTCTCATGCAAACCTTCCTTGTGGTCCCACAAGGACACCAAACGCATGTAGAGAAACCTCAACACGTGAAAATGGTATCCACTGTCACCACTAGGTTCACCCAGACCTTCCTCGTGGTCCGACAAGGACACCAAACACAGGCAGAGCCACAAAACTGGGGGCTACATGCTCCACAATGCAACACATCACAACCGAAGCACAAAAGATGTCTGAGGTTAAGCTGAAACCGAGCACCTCACAACGTCGACAAACCACATGGTCGAGTACTAGAGAGCCAATAGGCCTCACTGTCACCGGACGAACTGACAGGAGACTGCGCCATTGGCTTCCACACTCACCAACACCACACACAGCAGAGAACTAATGAGGAGTTGGCAGCACACCCACCACGCGCACATAGGGCTCAGCACGGGTACAACATACCAACCACCCAAAAGATGCACAACCACATAGGAACCAAAACAACTATAGAGGTTGAGGACAACACGTCGACCTCAGAGGGACACAAACTGAATCAGGGTACCACAATCGAACATACTCGCTCCGAAACTGAGAGGGAAAACCCGGACACAAGCCACGACCAAAGCCTAGTGTACCACCAATAGGGCTACCTAGAAAAAGCAAAGCAGCCATCCCACAGCGGTAACGGTACAACTACAAGGCTGCTAGCACAAAGTGTCCTAGAGGCGGAAAGCTCAACGCCTTCAACACTGAGCGAAATCGTGAAAGGACACACAAAGCTCATGATCAGGGCACACGACACAATACATGGTGCAATCACAAGCACGAGGAGCCACCCAATGTACAACACAATGCACCAAGGCTCCAGACGGCACCGAAACACTCATGCACGAGTTCACGGTGCTACCAGAAGTACCAAAACTAAGCAAAGTACAACACAGGTGCACCAACGTCCGAAACAACACGGGCTAACAAGAAGGACTCTCCACAAGAGACATGCTAAAAACCACACACAAAGAACCGCAAGTCTAAAAGAGCACAACAGGCCAAACTGGCCCCGACCCTTGAGACACAAAAACACGAAGCATGGAAAAATGCACAAGGTGCAATACACACAATTGCACCAACACCCCGAGACGACACAGGGCCCACCGAACGGGACTCTCCACCTGAGACCCACAAGAGAAGCACACGAAAGCCGACAACTTCAAGAGCGCAACAACCACGTTGGCTCAAGAAGCACACAAAACTTAGAGCACTGACTCTACCGTGCAAGGAGTGAAGACCACAGCAACTCCCTGGCGCGCAAGACCAAGAAGCACCACCTCCATCGAGACTGATATAGAGGCTAAACACCAAAACGACGGCACAAAAAAGCCTCCAAGTCACAAACTGAGGCACAATGGAGCACACACTGAAATAACGCTCGCACGAGCAAGCAAACCAAGAAAAACCAATGCACAGCGGAACAATGCTCATGCAAGAAACCCTAACAGAAAATGATACTACCTCGCATGAAACCAACAGGAACCCAATGCCCCAATTTGTTCATCTAGGTAGCAAGAAATAATCCCAAAGACAAATGACACAAACAGGTCCACCGACCCACAGTGCCACAAGGAAACGACAACACGAGGGGAGCAACCAGCTCAACCCCAAAACAACTCAAGGGAAGATAACTCCACCAGAAGGTCGCAACGATGCGCACCCTGGTGACCCAACACCAAAGTGGAGCATCACCACCTCGAGCAACCAACAGAAAACAAAGGAAGGAGACACACAATGAGTCTCTTCCACCAATGAGAAAGAGATAAAACCACAACACAAGACTAGTGTGACGGCCCTCATTATACCGGTACGGTTATACCAACCCACGTCGGTATAGCGAGTGCTGCCAGCCACAGTGGGACATTTACCCAACGATACAAACAGCTGAGATACACGCGAATATATTTAACAGAGTAGCAGAAGTAAAAGAGAACTATCTCCATTCATTCATCATCCACATTAAACATACATGCAGTTTACAATTTGTAAAAAGGAACTAAAATTCACATGAATTAAATTGCTGAAATAGAGATACAAAATGTCCACATATTACATTCTTTTAATGATAATTCTAATACAATGTTCAAGTACATACTACGAAGTACACAATCACAAAGATCTCAAAAAACTGGCTAGTCTCCACGCTCGGAGTCCGTCTCTGCTGCCTCCTCCGAGGGTACTGTGTCACCAACTATACCTGTACGCCGAAGCAAGGAGTGAGTCCAGGGACTCAGCAAGTAACACTATGCATGATATACACGTACAAGTCCTAGTGGTTTCTACACGCACATTACAATTTGCAACACATAGCATGCTAGTCCATTTAAGTTTCAACCTATCATGAAGGTTCTACAATTTTATACATAACGCATGCTTTCAGATTTCAAAAAAATAACATTCACCTATCACATGGTTTCTATTCAATTCACTCATGAGACTTTAATCAAACGTGAGAGCTATTGACATGAACAATTTTACATACATGAACGGGGAACATAATTAGCATGGATTCCACATGTTCTTAAGTACATACATAACTTTTTATCATACTTTAGGTTGCTGATCTCACATGGTCCAATGACTATAAACCTACACATGAAAGCTACAACGTTGCTTAAACATAACACATGAACAATCCATCATGCCATTTTGCTCACATACTCATTTGTTGTTCCTAACATGGATTCTAAACACTTTTGCACACATAAACATGAGAATAATAACATGCATTTTCTGAATTCACTTGGTTTCAGATTTAGTTTCACATGGTTTCTATAACACATTTACATATCTAAGATTTCACATCTTTCTTTACACTAGTTTCCTCTTTCACATGGTTCACTTTACACATACACATTCACATATCACTTACACATTACACATGGTCACATACACTTTACACATTTCACTTTACACATATTTTAGGTGCCGTGACACATAGTCCAAACCACCAAAGAAGGACACAAACACATCACATCACATAGACGCCATCTAGGCAATACAATGGCGACTCTTGGACTGCGCAGACCGGGAGAACAAGTCTCCACCCTAACCAGTGGTACTTGTCCACCTCCAGGATTTCCCCCTAATGCCCTTAGGGTCACTTAACACAATGAACTTTCTCAGGGGGACTTTTCCCTGATACGGCTCCACTGCCTTCTCGGAAGCAGTATCACATTGGCACAGTTTACACTTTTACACATTTACCGTTTTACACATGGTTTTACACTTGACACTCTTCATCTCATTCACTTTCTTACTCACATGAACACCTCTGTTTTCCTAACATGGTACTACAGAGTTTTCAAGTTCAACACATAGTAAACACACCAATCATGCTGGTTTTAAACAAAAATCTAATCACATTTCGATCATATGCACGAATTATTCACATTTCACATGAAAACACATAACTTTTTATTTACTGTTCCAATTGACCTGAAATTTTAACCACATGCTGTTTTCGGGTTCCAAATCATACCCTCAATTTTTCAGATTTTTCTGAGCTAAATGGGATTTACAGAAAATCAAACACCTAATTAGCATATTATTCACAACTTAAGCTAACATGGGTCTAACACATTTGAAATTCATCCACTTACTGTTTTGCACAGAGAACACTAACGCATGATTTCAGAATACAACATCATCCTAATTCATACATCTATAAATCCGTTACCACAAACCATTTTTACATGCTTTCATTTTACCGAACCGAACTTACTAGCAATTCCACAAGTATGCATGAATTACCAAAAATTCAGAACATACATACATGTCCCACAATTCTTCATGAATAGACTGAAAACAAGACATTTAACTAATCCTAATCATGGAACATTAATTTGCAAAAGTTATCTACAAGTTATGCTCACAATTTTACAAGATGTCATTACCCCACATTCACCATTACATCACATTCATCCACAACCACAATGCACAATATACATAGAGTATAAGGGGTACAATATATCCTCATCGCATAAAACATACCGAAATTAATATACAAGAGGGACAGAACAGCTCACTGTTCTGTTCAGAAGAACTAGACGGCGGTCTCTGGCCGCTGACTCAGAGTCAGCGGCATGGTCGATGGACGCCAAGGATGAACTGGGCGTCCAGGGACCTTGCCGTCTACTCAGGTCTGTGCAGAAACACAGACCCGAGCTCTAAATCTTGGGTGAATTGGAGGGTCTAGGACTCGAGGAAAATTCCATAAAAATGTCAAAAACCACCTAGACTCATACGGGGACACCATAGATAGGTCACTTGCCTCTCTAAAATTCCTCCAAGAGTTTATGGCTCGAAGAAGACCTCCTTGGGCAGTTCCAAGAAGTTGCAGAAGTGCCTCCAAGATCGCCTTCCTCCGGGCTCCTGGGTGATCTCCACGCCGAGGGGATGATGTGGAATCCTTCCCCTTTGCTTCAGCTCCTCCTTGATGCAGAAGATCTCCAATCCAGCTCTCAAGGGATCGGATTTGAGGGTTCTAAAATGGGGTTTTCTCACAGAATGCTCTAGGGTTTTCCTCTCTTCTTCTCTCCTCTTGCAAGGGTGAAGGGAAAGAATGGGGAGAGCCATTTCGGGTTCAGACCTAAAGAGGGTCTCTCCCACTCACTAGGGTGATGGGACACCCTCAGAGCCGTTGGGGGACATCCCCCCAATGGTTGCCATGCCTTGCTTCAGAAGACAGCAGCTCTGCTGCGCATGCAGGCCAGAGAAGTCGACGTCCAGATCGCTGGACGCCGGAATTAGGGTTGGCGTCCAGGGCTGGACGCTAACACCACCTCAACGGCCTGGGGATTGACGCCAATAGGGCCTTCGGCCAGAACCCTAATTTATGCAGAAACCATGCATACCAAGCTTCTATACATGCAATAGTACATGGTATATATCCATACTATCATCATGCAATACATACATTATTTACGTTTAATATAAACACATGCACACGTAATTATACTAATTAATACCTACGTAAAATACGTACATACATACTCAACACAATATACACACATAAATACGAAAAATACGACGGAAATTCGAGGGTCTTACACCCTCTCCCCCTTAAAGAAACTTCGTCCTCGAAGTTAGAACGACACTACTCAAACAAAAGGGGATACTTCTTCTTCATCGCATCCTCAAGCTCCCACGTAGCCTCCTCACGTGAGAAGTTCCGCCATAGAACTTTCACCGACGCGATACTCTTGTTCCGGAGATGCTGAACCTTCCGGTCAAGAATGGCTACTGGTTGCTCGACATACGAAAGATCTGGCTGGATCTCCACTGGCTCATGACTAATCACATGAGACGGATCTCAGACATACTTCCTGAGCATAGATACGTGGAATACAGGGTGAACGCTAGCCAAAGCGTGGAATTCGTACGCCACGCTGCACAAACGTCTGAGAATCTCATATGGGCCAATGAACCTAGGGCTTAGCTTGCTATGCCTGCCAAATCTGACAACTCCACGAGTAGGCGATATCTTCAAGAAGACATGATCGCCAACCTCGAATTCCAAATCCTTTCTCCTGTTGTCGGCATAACTCTTCTGCCTATCCTGTGCCGCAACAAGCCTTTTCCTAATAAGCTGAATCTTATCCGAAGTTTCCTGAACCAACTCCGGTCCGATCAACTGCCTATCACCAGTCTCCTCCCAACATAAAGGAGATCTGCAGGGCCTACCATACAACGCCTCGAATGGAGCCATTCCAATACTAGCATGAAAGCTGTTGTTGTATGCGAACTCCACAAGAGGTAAATGACGCTCCCAATCATCCTTCCAATCCAGAACACACGCTCTCAACATGTCCTCGAGCGTCTGGATAGTCCTCTCGGACTGTCCATCGGTCTGGGGATGAAACGCCGAACTGAGCTTAAGCTCCGAACCTAACGCATCCTGAAGACCCTTCCACAATCTCGAAGTAAATCTCGGATCTCGATCCGAAATGATCGACTTCGGCACACCATGCAACCTAATGATACCGCTAACATACAATCTAGCTAAACTCTCTACTGACTGCTTCTTCTTCATAGGCAAGAAATGAGCAGTCTTCGAGAATCTATCTACAACTACCCAAATCGAGTCATTGCCCCTTCTAGATCGAGGCAAACCCGATACGAAATCCATAGTGACAGCTTCCCACTTCCATACGGGGATATCCATCCTCTGCATAAGGCCGGATGGTCGCTGCCGCTCGGCTTTCACCTGCTGACATACTAGACATCTAGACACATAATCCGCAACATCCTTCTTCATGCCGGACCACCAAAATGATCTCTTCAGGTCTTGATACATCTTAGTGTTACCCGGATGAATAGAAAATCGCGATCTATGAGCCTCCGCTAACACATGCTCACGGACATCTACTACATCGGGGACACAAACACGGTGCTGAAATCTAATCACACCGTCCTCATCACGAGCAATGCCCGCCTTACCCACTAACTCTAACAATCTAGGATCGGCTTTCTGCTGCTCAATCACCTCATCCAAGACTGAGGATCTAAGAGATAGCTGAGCTACAAAAGCCTGACACAACGATGGCTCTAACTCGGTCATAGAGCACGCTGCATCCTCCAACATCTTCCAATCCTGCTGGAGCGAAGACCTCTTCCTACTAAGAGCATCCGCTACGACGTTCGCCTTTCCAGGATGATACTGAAGGTCGAAGTCATAGTCCTTCAAGAACTCAATCCATCTTCTCTGCCTCAGGTTTAATTCCTTTTGGGAGAAAAGATACCTCAAGCTCTTGTGGTCGGTAAACACCTCAAATCTGACACCATAAAGATAGTGCCTCCAGATCTTTAGTGCATGAACCACAGCTGCTAGCTCAAATCATGAGTCGGATAGTTCCTCTCATGCTCCTTCAACTGACGAGAAGCATAAGCTACTACCCTCTCTTGCTGCATGAGCACACAGCCTAAACCAATCTGAGATGCATCCGTATAAATGGCAAAGCCTTCTAGACCACTGGGCAATACCAATACCGGAGCAGAAGTAAGCTTAGCCTTCAATAGCTGAAAGCTGCGCTCACATGCCTCAGACCATACAAACTTCTCACCCTTTCTGGTCAGCTTTGTCATAGGGGCGGCGATGGATGAGAAACCCTCAATGAATCGCCGATAGTAACCAGCTAACCCAAGGAAACTACGAATCTCCGAAGGGGTCTTGGGAACATCCCAATCCATAACTGCCTGGATCTTTGCTGGATCAACAGCTACACCAGCGCCGGAGATAACATGCCCGAGAAAGTGAACCTCGCGCAACCAGAACTCGCACTTGCTGTACTTTGCATACAGTTTGTGCTCACGGAGAACCTCTAAGACTAACCTCAAATGCTGACGATGTGTGGCCTCATCCGGAGAATAGACCAACACGTCATCAATAAACACAACAACAAAACTATCTAAATACGGACTAAACACCCGGTTCATGAGATCCATGAACGCTGCAGGGGCGTTGGTCAATCCGAAAGGAAGAACCAAAAACTCATAATGTCCATAACGGGTTCTAAATGCCGTCTTGGACACATCCTCACTCCTAATCTTCAACTGATGATAACCAGATCGCAAGTCAATCTTGGAAAAGACTGATGCCTCTCGCAACTGGTCAAACAGATCATCAATCCGAGGTAAGGGATACCTGTTCTTCACAGTCACCTGGTTTAGCTTTCTATAATCAATGCACAACCGAAGTGACCCGTCTTTCTTCTTGACGAATAATACAGGTGCGCCCCAAGGGGAAACGCTAGGGCGAATAAATCCCTTATCGAGCAATTCCTGCAATTGCTTCCTCAACTCGGCTAATTCTGCAGGGGCCATCCGATATGGGGCCTTCGAGATAGGAGAGGTGCCTGGAAGCAACTCTATAGTGAACTCTATCTCCCTATCCGGTGGCAATCCAGACAAGTCATCGGGAAAGACATCTGGAAAGTCCTGCACCACATCGATCTCTGCAAGAGTCAGTGACGAACCAGCATCGGGTACTAGCATAACGCTGGCAAGAAATGCGTCACAACCCTTGTTCACCATGCGCATCGCCTTCATGGCAGAGATGACTAACTTTCCCGCTAAGTTCTTTGGCAAGGGATGAGAGAACTCATCCTCACCAGGAATGCGGAAAACAATCTTCTTCTACGACAATCCACTAACGCATAGTGCTCCTCTAGCCAATCCAGACCAAGGATACAATCATAATCCTTCATCTTTAGCAAGAAGAAACACCCATCTAGGAATCTATCCTCAATGCACACAGGTAACGACGGAATGCACTTCCTAGTCGATACCGTACCCGCAGGGGTGTGCACAGACAAAGGGACCTCTAACTCCTCAGACTCTATGCCTGACTCTAGGGCTAACTGCCTAGCGAACCGCTCGGAAATGAACGAGTGAGTAGCACCCGTATCAAACAAAACCCGAGCGTGCACACCGAAAAGTAAAACTGTACCTTCGGTGACATGCTCCGCCTGCTCGGCGTCCTCACGAGCTAACGCAAACACTCGAGCTGGGGCTCGAGGCCTTCCTGGTCGTCCTGTAGCTGGCGCGGCTGCCGCTACTGCTGGTACTGGCGCTCCTCGCTGAGCTTCCTGCTGAAGCCTCGGGCAATCCTTGATCTTGTGGTCGCTGCTCCCACACTTTAGGCATCTACCCGCTACTAACCAACACTCCGAACCTCCATGGGTCTTCCCACAATGGGGACACTCCTTCTTCGCACCGGGGGAACGTACAGAGGGTACCTGATAGTTGCTGACTGCCACTTGTTTCTGCGGTGTCTGGTACACCGTTTTCCTCTTATCTTGCCGCTGGAATGTCGCTGCCGGCCTCTTCTGCGAAGCCTTCTTCTCCTCTAGATACTGCTCCATTTCTCCCTCCTGTCTGCAGGCTGCGCTGAGGGCCTCGTCTAGCGTGCGGTGGTCGAACGCCACGAGCCTCGTCCTCAGTGATGGTTTGAGACCCATCACGAACTTCTTGGTCTTCCTGCGCTCATCCTCTACTATGTGCGGTGCATATTTAGAGAGTTCAGAAAACCTTGCCTCGTATTCTAGGACGGTCATCGATCCTTGCGTCAGGGAAAGGAATTCTTGCTCCATCTTGTCCTGGATGTGCTCTGGGACGAACTTGGCTCGGAAGAGCCTCACGAACGCGTCCCACGCCACATCTACTGCTCCGTCCTCGAAGCGCGTACGCAGTAGGGAGGACCACCATACATCAGCTCTCTCCTGCAACACACCTTCATAAGCACTAACTAACAATTCTAACTTAACAAACAACATTCAAGCATAAACAAAGCATACCTGTAGCATGTAGGTGGCTAAGGTCACCTTGTCCTCGTCAGGACACCTGATAGCTCGGAAGATTTTCTCGTCTCCCTCATCCAGCTTTCTGCCAAAAGCGGATCACTCTCCCCCTTAAAAGAGGGTGGGGTCATCCTCTTGAATCGCTCCATGATGGAAGGTCCACCATGGTCCTGAGCTGGGGCCTGAGCCTGCTACATTAAACAACAAGCAATATACAATAAACACAATATCATACAATTCAAATAGCAGACTACTTAGTTGTTTTATTATTTTACCTGGGCCTCCAACTGGGCCTGGAGTGCTGCCTGAGTGTGTGCCTGGGTCTGCATGGCTTGCACCAGACCTTGCATGAATACTCCATAGTCCAGGCGGCGGTGGGGGAAGCACAGGACCCTGTGGGGCCGGGGCCTGCTGCTCCGCCCGCTCCTCACGCCTCTGCTCGTCGTCGCGAGCTGGCGCACCTCCACGTCGTCCACGGGAAGCCATGGCTGTCATAAAATTTCAGCCACCATTAGAGCTAGGTTACTAAGTTTTCTAACCATTTTCTTATCTATTTTTCACTTCTTATTAATGTTTTCTACACATGTGGACATACTTAGCATGCAATGGGGATGATGACTTAGTTATATTCATGTGTAATCTCAACCGGTCGCTCTGATACCAATCTCTGTGACGGCCCTCATTATACCGGTACGGTTATACCAACCCACGTCGGTATAGCGAGTGCTGCCAGCCACAGTGGGACATTTACCCAACGATACAAACAGCTGAGATACACGCGAATATATATAACAGAGTAGCGGAAGTAAAAGAGAACTATCTCCATTCATTCATCATCCACATTAAACATACATGCAGTTTACAATTTGCAAAAAGGAACTAAAATTCACATGAATTAAATTGCTGAAATAGAGATACAAAATGTCCACATATTACATTCTTTTAATGATAATTCTAATACAATGTTCAAGTACATACTAAGAAGTACACAATCACAAAGATCTCAAAAACTGGCTAGTCTCCACGCTCGGAGTCCGTCTCTGCTGCCTCCTCCGAGGGTACTGTGTCACCAACTATACCTGTACGCCGAAGCAAGGAGTGAGTCCAGGGACTCAGCAAGTAACACTATGCATGATATACACGTACAAGTCCTAGTGGTTTCTACACGCACATTACAATTTGCAACACATAGCATGCTAGTCCATTTAAGTTTTCAACCTATCATGAAGGTTCTACAATTTTATACATAACGCATGCTTTCAGATTTCAAAAATAACATTCACCTATCACATGGTCTCTATTCAATTCACTCATGAGACTTTAATCAAACGTGAGAGCTATTGACATGAACAATTTACATACATGAACGGGGAACATAATTAGCATGGATTCCACATGTTCTTAAGTACATACATAACTTTTTATCATGCTTTAGGTTGCTGATTTCACATGGTCCAATGACTATAAACCTACACATGAAAGCTACAACGTTGCTTAAACATAACACATGAACAATCCATCATGCCATTTTGCTCACATACTCATTTGTTGTTCCTAACATGGATTCTAAACACTTTTGCACACATAAACATGAGAATAATAACATGCATTTTCTGAATTCACTTGGTTTCAGATTTAGTTTCACATGGTTTCTATAACACATTTACATATCTAAGATTTCACATTTTTCTTTACACTAGTTTCCTCTTTCACATGGTTCACTTTACACATACACATTCACATATCACTTACACATTACACATGGTCACATACACTTTACACATTTCACTTTACACATATTTTAGGTGCCGTGACACATAGTCCAAACCACCAAAGAAGGACACAAACACATCACATCACATAGACGCCATCTAGGCAATACAATGGCGACTCTTGGACTGCGCAGACCGGGAGAACAAGTCTCCACCCTAACCAGTGGTACTTGTCCACCTCCAGGATTTCCCCCTAATGCCCTTAGGGTCACTTAACACAATGAACTTTCTCAGGGGGACTTTTCCCTGATACGGCTCCACTGCCTTCTCGGAAGCAGTATCACATTGGCACAGTTTACACTTTTACACATTTACCGTTTTACACATGGTTTTACACTTGACACTCTTCATCTCATTCACTTTCTTACTCACATGAACACCTCTGTTTTTCCTGATTTACAGAAAATCAACACCTAATTAGCTATTATTCACACTTAAGCTAACATGGGTCTAACACATTTGAATTCATCCACTTACTGTTTTGCACAGAGAACACTACGCATGATTTCAGAATACAACATCATCCTAATTCATACTCGATAAATCCGTACCACTAAACCTTTTTACATGCTTTCATTTTACCGAACCGAACTTACTAGCATTCCAAGTATGCAGAATTACCAAAAATTCAGAACATACATACATGTCCCCAATTCTTCATGAATAGACTGAAAACAAAACATTTAACTAATCCTAATCATGGAACATTAATTTGCAAAAGTTTCTACAAGTTATGCTCACAATTTACAAGATGTCATTACCCCACATTCACCTTACATCACATTCATCCACAACCACAATGCACAATATACATAGAGTATAGGGGTACAATATATCCTCATCGCATAAAACATACCGAAATTAATATAAAAGAGGGACAGAACAGCTCACTGTTCTGTTCAGAAGAACTAGACGGCGGTCCTCTGGCCGCTGACTCAGAGTCAGCGGCATGGTCGATGGACGCCAAGGATGAACTGGGCGTCCAGGGACCTTGCCGTCTACTCAGGTCTGTGCAGAAACACAGACCCGAGCTCTAAATCTTGGGTGAATGGAGGGTCTAGGACTCGAGGAAATTTCCATAAAATGTCAAAAACCACCTAGACTCATACGGGACACCATAGATAGGTCACTGCCTCTCTAAAATTCCTCCAAGAGGTTTATGGCTCGAGAAGACCTCCTTGGGCAGTTCCAAGAAGTTTGCAGAAGTGCTCCAAGATCGCCTTCCTCCGGGCTCCTGGGTGATCTCCACGCCGAGGGGATGATGTGAATCCTTCCCCTTTGCTTCAGCTCCCTCCTTGATGCAGAAGATCTCCAATCCAGCTCTCAGGGATCGGATTTGAGGGTTCTAAAATGGGGTTTTCTCATAGAATGCTCTAGGGTTTTCCCTCTTCTTCTCTCCTCTTGCAAGGGTGAAGGGAAAGAATGGGGAGAGCCATTTTGGGTTCAGACCTAAAGAGGGTCTTCTCCCACTCACTAGGGTGATGGACACCCTCAGAGACGTTGGGGACATCCCCCCAATGGTGCCATGCCTTCTTCAAAACAGCAGCTTTGCTGCGCATGCAGGCCAGAGAAGTCGACGTCCTATCGCTATAGACGCCGGAATTGGGTTGGCGTCCAGGCTGGACGCTAACACCACCTCAACGGCCTGGGATTGACGCAATAGGGCCTTCAGCTAGAACCCTAATTTATGCAGAAACCAAGCATACCAAGCTTCTATACTTGCAATAAGTACATGGTATAGTATCCATACTATCATCACGCAATACATACATATTTATGTTTTATAAACACATGCACACGTAATTATACTAATTAATACCTACGTAAATACGTACATACATACTCACACAATATACACATAAATACGAAAAATACGACGGAAATTCGAGGGTCTTACACTAGCACTTCCACAAGAAGTACACCAACCAGACACCGACTGCACTCACCAGACCACCATCTGAAAGAGCACGACGGGCACAGGAATATGAAATAAACCACCCAAACCACGGGGACACACGAAGTCCCACCAGCGTAGTCGAGAAACTTGGAAACGAACAACAAGGCAACCTAGCCAGCGCAATGGCTAGACACACGACCAAGCGCACAACACCTTGACTGGAAATACCCAAGCAAACTATAACACAGATAGTCCAACCGGAAACAACGAAAGCTCATCTCTACAGAGAGAGAGAACAACGATGACCAAAACAACATGAAGCACCCCTGGGAAGGACCTCCACCAGAAACGATAGAAAGTTGTCCTAGGAGAACTTCACTAGAACAAACAACCAAACCAAAACACACACTCGAAACCATAGAGGCAACACAACGGTGGCCCGAAACGAACACAGAGCACTCCTGGGAAGAACCTCTGCCAGAAACGACAAAGGGTGATCCTGAGAAGGCCCTCCACCAGAACGCACAACCCAACGACCAAACGACACAGACCTTTAGAGAGAACACTGGAGCAAGCAGAAGCAACACAAGGCGGTCCTGGGAGAACCTCCACCAGAACCACTAAGGCACAGTTCTAGGAAAACCCGCCAGAACATACTAGCCAAATCAATAGCATACCTCAGACCGTGAGGCAGCACAGCAATAGCAGAAACGAGCACGGACAGTCTTGGGAGAAACCTCACCAAGACAACAACAAACGGTTCTAGGAAACCTCACCAGAACACAGGGAAACCAAGCGATGCACCTCACCTAGAGGGCAACGCAACAGCAAACAGAAATGAGCACAACATAGTTCTAAGGAAACCTCACTTCCGCGAGAACTAATAGAGAAGAACTCCAGGAGCACCTCACCAGAGCTCACAACCAGCCGGTACTAGGCCGACAACAACCACAAACAAGTGTCTAGCGCTCAACTAGCAATGCAACATGGCACACAGAACATCTGCCTAGCCCGAGCAACAACGCCGACCGAGCAGAGCACTACGCACAATAGTGCACAAATAGAAGACCACACACACAACCAACACAGCACACACCCCAACAATAGTGGAACAACCAACAAGGCAGGGACACCCTCAACAGGTTCCATAGACAACAACCCTGCACTGGTGAAGGCCACGCCACACGTAGGCTCTCTCAGCCACAACGGAACACACGCACCCAAATGTGATGAAGATGACTAGAAGCACCGCACCTGAACTTGCCTGCAACCGTCCTCCACACAGGGAAGACCACTGCCAGCAAGTCCACCGCCAACCGCGCCACCATAGCATGAATACACTGAGAGACCACACTTTTCACACACGCGACATAGCAATAGCTGCAACCCTCCTGTAGCACGCACACGAACCTTGTAAGGAAGCTGCACACCTACAAAACAATTGAAAGCACAAGCCTAACACTAGTCGGATGGTGTCAACAGTGTACTAGTACCATTATTTGGGACAACTATAGTTATTAACTCATTACAAATCTTAGTAGACCCATGCTCTAATACCAACTGTAATGACCCGACCACCCGAACCCCCGCTAGGGACCAAAGTTTGCGTCGCCACCCACGGATCTGAAGACCCAGAAGGGTTAGAAGAAGTAGTCTAGTGAGATATGTACTGAATTTAAATAACTATAACAAGATATACAATATACAAAATTTTGTACAACATGTCCCAAGTAAAAGCAAAGGTACAAGAAGAAAGGTGCAGTCCTTAAGGGGCATACCCTGAGAACTTGCAAAGCACAACTCTCTACTCACTAAGGTACAAGAGCTCACAACACTCGCTCTCACTGCTGCTGACAGCACACGGCACCACAACTGCCTCTGCAAACCCGTCCGACACTGAGCTCCCGCGACGACGAGCCCCTAGATGAAGAGAGTAGGGGGAGTGTGCCTTGCAAACAAGGCCCAGTAGGGATTACCAGCCGCTCACCGGCTAGAGCAGTAGGAACTCCAAAAATAGGAAACTACACTAGAAAGCTGTAAAGCGAGGAACACCTACAGCATGGTACTAAAAAGCAGTGGAGCAAAACAATGCAATGCCACGACCACCAACCAAAGTCGTGACCCACACATGACTCCCGCAGAAACCAACGGAGTTAGGCACCAAGCCAAAGCAACCCTCGGCGCGCCCACCCAGACCACAGAACAACCAAGTGAGAATGACGACTAACCACAAGCATGGCCACCTCAGACCTCCACAAGGTCGAGGGCCGACAAGCAGAACCACCCCGGACCCCAGACACACCGTGAGGTCGGGAAACCACACACGCCGGTGCCACCACAGACTGGTACCAATGAATGGACTACGGAACCGAGAGAACACTGAAACGCATACTAGTAGAAGCACGAGTCCGCACAAGGCCAAACCAATGACACCCATGGAAACTAGGCACAATCAAGGAGAACACTTGGAAACGTCAGGAGGAAACATCGTCACAACAACAACAACCAAGCCACTGCTGCTAGCAGCCAAGAGGGGGACACGTTGTCCACGCCCTTTGCTTTCCAGCCTGGCTTCTGCCTCCACCTCCTCAGAAGAGTGAGACAAAGCCGCCATAGAACACCACAAGAACACATGCACCACTACTGCCTGGCCAAACTACGGCCTCATGCTTGACCTCGCTACGTAGCTCCGGAACCAACCCCGGGTGAGGCAGTGAAAAGAAGGACTGATTGGTCTTCATCGGGAAGAACTCCAGCCAGCCTCAGCATCCCAGACCAACCAAGATATCTCTACAAATGACTCAGCGCCGCTGTCCAAACCTTGTTTTCCCCTCATCTCTAGAGTCCGCCAACTCGGCTGCCAACTCGAGCATGCATCATAGCCCTGAACGCTCCCTCAAAGGCTTCGAGGATGGGGGTCCCAAGAAACGGAGACAACCTCTGAATGGGACAAGCCCTCAAGTGCCAAGCACCGAGCGAACTGGTGGGACAAGCAGAACAAAAACCATGCCGAACCACTGGCTTGTAACCCACAACAAGCCCAACAAGCACAATGTACACACGGGCCCTCGAGAGGGCGGTCGACCAACCAAGGCACGCACTAGCAAGCTAGAACCTCGAAACACCACCAATCAGTACGGAAAACATCACTCTGCTAATAATTGATTGGCCGTCAGACAATCGATTATTAGACAGATGCGAAACTCCTAGCACCGTCGCTAGGACACGACCATGAAGGTGTCACCTTTGGTCACTGAACACAACTAGGTAACCTGTCGCGTTCCCCACCAGAAGGTCGTAAGGGAAAATCTGCCCTAGGGCACATGCCGACACGATAACCGGGGCCATGGAAACACCCAAGGCAACACAGGTACTGTCACGTCCCCCCTAGACATCGTGATACCATCGCGACGGGGTAGGGCACCACGACAACAACCCTGTTGCGACGGAGAAACGTGTCACAATAGTAATCCTTATCGTGATAGGGCAACGCGTCACGACAAGGATGCACTCGACTGGGAAGACGCCTCTTCTGGTGTCGCGATGTGCACTGCAGTCGCGACACCAACCGAGAGGCAAACCCATGGGATGCTTCATCTCGGGGCCGCCCACAAGCCACAAACACCACCACACAGGGGAGGGGAGAATGGAAAAAGCAATAACTGCTATGTACAAACCATGAGGGGCTCCCAATCCACCCAGATTGAGAAGGGTTCAAGCAATCCATACCTTTCAAGAAGAAATGAACCCATAAGGGCCCTTCACATCGGATTGGCCACCTCCTCCTCGCTCCACGCCAGCTCCACAACACCGGGAACATGAGCACGTCCCTCCTCCTCGCCTGAAACACACAAAGAGAAGAGAGGGAGGCAGAGCACCGCCAGAGGGGGAGAAGAGAGGGGAAAGAGGGAGAAAGGGAGAAGGGGTCGTCAGCCAAGGCCTTAAGCCTTCGGCACCCAAGTCGCGATGGGGTGACACATTGCGTTAAGGACCCTAATGTAATGGGTCAACACACTGCTACAAGAACACGTCCCCCAGGGACGCCGCGACAGTTCATACTGACACGCCTGCCACCCTGACAACTGCCAGATGACAAAAGGCATAGAACACTGTTGCGACCCGTTGACTGGGCGTGACACAAAGACGCGACGGGAAAGCCGGGCTCAACAAGAACGTGACACACGGGCTGGTCGCGACAAGGATGACTGTCATGTCGGACACCCATGACGCGACACTAACGCGTCGCCCAGCCTGGACACGTTAGTGGCCAGTCATCTAAGACACCGGATGGAAAGCCAGAAAGCCATGTCTTATAGATGGTCTTGACCGTCGCCATCATCCTCGAATCACGACAGTTTGATGTGTCATATTCAAGAGATGTTTTTGAAATACTAATATAAAATTAACATGAAATCCATGAGTGGGAAACAGAATTCGAATCGCGACGTGGGTCTACATCGCGTTCATGTAGGACACTGAAAAACCATGCAGTGCATAGTTTGAGGTGTCAGAACGGTCAACCAGAGTCGAAATCATGACGTAGGGCATGGTCGCATTTTAGATGAATGTGACGGACTAATACGTCACATTCAGGTAAAGAAGAACGCGACGTCTGGTGTCATCGTGATTCATGTTCTTGCCCGAAAACACATAAAACTATGCAACGATACATGCAATGGTTATATCTCCTGAACTAGGGCTCTTGGGACAAAAGTGTAAACATGAAACTTGTTGGGAACAGGGAGTAGAAGAGAACTATGGCTTTGGTTGCATGAGATTTGGCCTCAGGATGTGTGAGAAATCAACATGAAAGTAAAAGGCCCAAAACATGCACGACTTTGGCAAAACGCTTCATACTGATGTAGCTTATAGAATTGTGGAAAATGCATGCACATGAAAGTAGACTTGATGAACTACACATTGGTATATGATTTTTTTAGGTTTGGCCCGAGCTCCGATCACCTACTTTAAGTTGAATAAGACTCGTCCTATAGAAAGTCCTCGTTTCTGACTGCTTGGAGGAGAACACCTAATACTCCCGATTCACTAAATAAACATTCTGGGAAACCAGTGCCATTAGAATAGACTCAAACCTCTCTTCCAGCGGTATAAGCCTTGCACAGTTTGGTTAAGGTTTGACTCACCTTTGGTCGAATCTAAGAAGGGTTCTCTGCACAGCCGATGCAGACCGCAACAGAGAAGAAGAGCTCCGTTTTGGGGCATTTTCCTCCACCTCTGGTGCTACAAGAGCTGCTATCCATGACCCCAACAATTGGCAAACTCATCCCCAAGGGTTTTTGGAAGAGTATTTAAGCTTCTAGGATTTTTAGGAGTCCCATTGAGTGTAGGAAAGAAGGGTTGCGGTTTTCGATTTCCACCTTCCAAGTTTTGATGATTCACCTCCCTTGTAGAGTGCGTATGGATTTAGGAAGCTTCATACCATGGCTAGGCACAAAATTGGGTTGCTAAGTGTTGGTAATTGCCTCAAGTTTTAGCCTAATTACCTCCTTCTAATTTCAGCTCAATTAAAGTTACGAATTTCTATGTATTTTCTAGCTTCATTTTATTCTTGGACCAAAAATGTCCATTAGCCCAATTCTCGCAAGGGTTGTCAATCATGGTGTTTAGAGTCTTTCAACATTTTTATTTAATTTAAGATCATGTTTATATTCTCATGATACGGTTTTTGGATTTATTCCCAAATTAGGATAATTAGTCACATGTGTTGTAAACTCGGCCAATGCATTTCCGTGCACGAAGTTCTTTATGGAACATTTAGGAATATTATTTAGTGTGAACAACTATTTTACGAAATTTTCCAATGGGTTCTTGTACTACGATAATGGTACATTTGTATATATTTTGATATATGGAAATATTATATTCCTATTTATTTCAAATTTTTAAATATTGATTTCTCGAGGTTACTACAAATTATCCATGTTATAGCATGAGCATGCTGCATAGTTTAAATATTAATTATAGTAAGTTAATGATAATTGATTAGTTAGTAAAGTGTAAACTGTTAGAAGCATTGGAGGTAAGTGTGTGGTTGCATTCTAAGTTGCTGCTGAGTCTATTGCGTAGACTCACCCTTGCTACATTTCAGGACTTAGAAGCTGAAGAGTTAGCGAGATCTGATGTGGAGCGTGAAGAGTAGATTGAAGATTTTAGTTTATTTCATAGTATGTGAAGCAATTGTAATATGATTAAAGTAATCTTAGTACTGTCTTCAGCTGTGCGCACTCCGACAGGGCGCCACCACAATTCGGTAACGGAATTGAAATCCGAAAACAATATAAATCTCAAAAAAATGTGTTGATTCTAGAAACGTAAATATCCTGAATTATTGACGCCCGGATATCAAGATTAAGTCGACACAATAATTTTCTGGGTAATTTTTGCTGGATGAAAAATTAATTCCAAAAATTAAACTAAAATCACCGTATTTTGTAAAACCTTTCAATTAGCATATATTTGAAATTTCAACTTGATTGGACATCGTTTGAATACAAAAACATTAGGACAAAGGGACCAGATGAATTTTCTCCCATTTACGTAACTCATATTTTTTTTTGAATTTCTTTGCTTACGTAGACTTGGCTACGTAACACATCCTACTTGTGTATAAAGGCTACACGTTCCTATACTACGTGTTCGGAAGTAAAAACTCTCATGTTAACGTGGCTATGTGGTAGGAAATAAGTATTGTGGCAACATGTGTATGGCTACATGCCTTACATGCATGAAGCCTGGGAAATTGTAAAGACTCCCCCTTAACCATCCTGGTGAGTTTTTACTCACTTTCTCATCATCGTGTTCCTCCTTCCCCACTACTACTGCTATTGCCTCTACTGAAGCTGTTGCTGCTTCTGCCGTAGCTACAACTCTTCCAGATGCTACTGCTGCGACTCCTACTGCTATCATTATTGCTACTATTGCAACTGCTGCTACGGCTACTGCTATTATTGTTGTTGTTGCTACTGCTACCACTTTCGCTGCTGTGATACCACTACTATCCTTGCATCTTTTAGCTGGAGTATAGGGGGATTTGCATTCCTCTTTGGCTAAGTAGGTTCCTCCCTACGATTCCTCTCCAGTTTTCTATTTACATGCTTGTAATCTCTTCATCCGTATAAAGTCATGTTTTCTATTGACCCATATTTACCTTTTTTCCATGTTTTGTAGGATTTCTTCCTTCTTGTTTCTTTCTTTCAGCAAGAACCTTGCGTTCATATCTTACCATGTTCCTACTGACTTTGTGAACAGTAGAAACCCTTAGGAATAGTTTCTTTTCTGATTATCATGTTTCTTTTAGTTAGGTCCATGTTATAGTTGATGTTCATGCACCCTTACATGAACTTTGACTAGACGCAAGGAAGAAGCTCTTAGAAGAGTTGTTCATACCATGATCTTCCCTTCATAAGTTTTCATGTCATCCATGTTGTAAAGTTTGTACTCCTATTGTTCTACTTCTTTCCCTCATGTAAGGGTGTTAGAAATGTAAAATAGACCCATGAGGTATTGTTAATCATGCATAGAATCATAGGAACACTTAGAAGAGTCTCCTGAGGTAATGTTAAATCATTCTGGAAGATCAATTGCGACTGTCGACAGCTAGAACCCATCTGTCGACAGGTATCATGCTTCCGAACCCAGAAATGCAGAAACACCAGTAGATGTCGACAGATAGACTTCATCTGTCGATAGATACCCTTCATCTGTCGACAACCACCTTTTGGCCTGTTGACAGACATGAACCAGATTCCAGAATCTGGTTCCTGATGGGACAGTAGCTATCGACAGCCACCTATGGCTGTCGACATACACCAGTCTGGGAGTTGAACCATAACCATTCCTTTTCCAGATAGAGGTGTCAGCAGGAACCGTGTAAAACTGAAACTCATACCTTATTTACATTCCATATCATTTCATTTACTTACATGTAAATACTGAAGTACCCCCCATTTGAATCCAATAAAAATATCAGAAAAATTATATCTCTTTCCAATAAAAAGTAAACTCTCACACCGAAGAAGAAAAACGTGATTTTGGCGATTCCATCAAAATAGCGTCTTTCTAATCTCTCACAAATTGGCCTACCTAAAAGTCTCATAATTCAAATAAACCTAGTATAATGCTAAAAAAATCCAAGGTCTAGTGAAACCACCAGTTTATGTTGACAAATTGAACCATTTCATCCACAATTAAAGTTGACACACTCTTGTATTGTCCAAACAGGTTGCCTTTCCCAGTTTCTTGGATTCTAAACTATTAAACCACTGAGATGAATCATTTAATCATCATCTACATCCATCTTTGGATTATTCTTGGACTTCCTAAACTATCTTGATTCTTATACCTTCTGGATATCGTTAAGCATTAACTCCTAGAACCCTGCTTCCTGTGATATTGTTTTACTCCTGATGTACCATGTATGTATATCAGAATTGGAAATGGGATGACATACTTTTGGGTCTTTGGACTCTCTCTTGACTTAATGCCTGTGCAAATGGGGCAGATCCAGTCCCGGGAGGAGCACCCGAATTCGTTTAGTCTACGTAGAGCGGTATGGATCTCTAGCGTGTTTGGCATGACACCACTACAAGCTAGATTGGTCGACATTTCCATGAATTATGTTGAAACATGTTTGTTTATTGCTTGCTTGAGGAGTGGATAGGTCATTTCTAAACATACACTTTCTTTATTTCCTTCTGAATTATTGATTATATATACACTCGTGCTTTGCTATTTCATTGATGGACACCTTATGCCAGTTCATTGGCATATTACTTCCTACTTGATACTATTTGATAATCATGTTTCACTTCATCTATGATCTGATTTTTATCATTTTTCCATTACCTGTACTCAGTCCTTATTACCTTCTTGTACACCAATTATCCCTGATTCATGTAAACCTTTATATTCCTTGATTTTGGAGGACAAATCCTACTAGGCAAGAGTGCTCATACCTACTTTCTCTCAGGTAATCTACAGTTCTAGAAGGTGGGACATCGGGATTTGTGTGCTGAGAGATCAACCTTTGCGATGTCTACCTTTGAGTAGTAAATTGAGAATCATGTAATACCTGTAGAATGACAGTTAATTATTTTTATTTATTGAAGCCCCGAGCAAATTTCTACTCAATTAGTTCAAAATTTACTCTTGATTTCTTATTCGTTCACGTTCAGGCATTTATAGATATATTAAATGTCGGGACGTGACAGAATGGTATCAGAGCATCGGTTGAGGATCCAAATACTTTTGAGTTATTGGTCTTCAACATCCTGTAGTGACCTGTGAGGATGGGTAGAAAGCCTGAGGTTAAGATAGATAAGTAAAGTTGGTTATAGATTGTGTTGTGTATGAAATTAATTTATAGAGATGGGTGAATAGATATTGATCAATTAAAATTAAGTGGTCTAGACTATGATCAAATCCAATGAAACAATGTAGTCGGTATACTTCAAACCACATAATGCAAGCAAAATTTATGATGGTTCGGCTTCTGTGTGGAGACCTACATCCACCCCTCAGTAAACCAAGGGAGGTTCCTCTAACAACTTGACTTGGATCAGTAAAGAAGGATTCAGTAGAGTCAACTTCCTACTTTCTAGAGTCGATCTCATCTAAGTAATTGTAGTTCTGACTAACTGTCCACCATGTAGAGTTGACCTTGTAGTATCTTATGTGTCAACCTATGAAGTAACCAGGGTCAACACAGTAAAAAGAGCTTTTGACTTTATGAATTTTCTTATGATATAAAAGACATGTGTTAGATATCTATTACATTTTGCTTGACTTATAACATCATCAAGACCAGGGACACAACATAAATCATTTGTCATATTTTAAAATCCTATAAGGAAAAGACATCATTTAATCATGAAGGTTAATGTATCAAGTAACTAGATACACACAGTAACAGCTGTACTAATAGTATTAGTTAGAAAAGTTGAGTTTTAAACTGCATGATTGATTAACCCAAACATAAATTTGTTTGCTCAGCCAACGGGATGGGAGAAGAAACACATTGGAAAGAGGTTCAATATGAAATAAACAACCTTGCTCAGTCCTTGGAGCGAGTAGTTCCAATCGGTGATCAAGGGAAAATGGAACTGCATAAGAATATTAGAAGTACAAACACCCAAAAAACAATGAGTATTACAGTATTTATACGGAAAATAATATTTCTCTCCAATAATAGAGAAACAACTGGCAATAAGATGGTGAAGAGGAACAAGAAGAGCAAAAAGATCAAGAAGGCCAATGGGCAAGAGAATGTCAAGGCACAACCTAAGGAAGCTTGTGCATGTTCTTACAAACTAGGTCATGTCAAAGAAAATTGTTGGTGGAGACAAGGAGCATGTTTGAGGTGTGGAACTCTAAAGCATCGAATCTCAGAATGCCCTGTACCATTTCAGAACAATGGCAAGAGTTCAGGAAAACTTTAAGCCACAAGGAAAAGTGACTGAGGCTATTAGAAGTAATTTTTATAAGTCAGTAGGACTAGAGTAGAGTGGGAGATGTTTGAGTTCAGTTGTTATAGTATGTCAAAATTTAGTATGTTTTGCCAACCAATGTAATTTTGTAAGTATGATTATACTATTATGTACTAGAAACCTTACGTGATAAATAAAATCTTTGTTGTTTATCATCATATTTTCAATACTCATCATTCTAGTCATGCTTACCCTGTCCAAGGGAATATGTATTCATATCTCTCTGAGGATTAAGGTTACTCCTTAGTGGGGGAGACTTTAAGTCTAATATGCTATTAACAAGGATCTGCTCAATACTTAATATACTACTACCAGAAATAAAGAACATAGTAGAGGATGCATCTAATGGAACCCATGATCACAACATGGCTCTTTAAAGATCTAAAAATGGTAATTAATATTAAGATCCCCATCAACTGACGATGTCATGACAACAAGATATAATGGATGCATACATCGTATGACATAATAATTATGACAAGATTGGTAAGATTAATCTGGGTTAAATAAAATTTAAAAGGCTGAAAACTTAATCCTTGTAATCCATCCAAACTAGTTATGGAGTTTGGAGGACAAAACTCTTTTCTTAGTGGGGGAGGAATTGTAACACCCCAAAATTTAATACCAAATTAATAATATGATATCAAAAATTAGTGAAGATTCTAATTTTCATAAAAGTCATAAATATCTACTAGAAACCTGATTATCTTTACTCTAGAAATATTTCTACATTATTAAAATAATCCCGATATTATCTTCAGATGTGCGCACTCCGACAGGGTGCCACCAGAATTCAGTAACAGAATTGAAATATGAAAACACTATAATTCTCATAAAATGTGTTGATTCTAGAAACGTAAATATCCTAAATTATTGACGCCCGGATATCATGATTAAGTCTACACAATGATTTTTTGGGTAATTTTTGTTGGATGAAAAATTAATTACAAAAAGTAAACTAAAATCACCATAATTTGTAAAACCTTTCAATTAGCCTAAATTTGAAATTTGAACTTGATTGGACATCGTTTGAATATAAAAAATATTAGGACAAAGGGACCAGATGAATTATCTCCTATTTACGTAACTCATTTTTTTTTTTGAATTTCTTTGCTTACATACCCTTGGCTACGTAAGACATTCAACTTGCGTATAAAGGCTACACATTCCTATGCTACGTGTTGGGAAGTAAAAACTCTCATGTTAACGTGGCTATGTGGTAGGTAAATGAGTATTGCGGCAACATGTGTATGGCTACGTGCTATACATGCATGAAGCTTGGGCAATTATAGAAACTCCCCCACAACAATCCTGGGGAGTTTTCAGTCACTTGCTCATCATCATGTTCCTCCTTCCCCGCTGCTGCTGCTATTGCCTCTGCTGAAGCTGCTGCTGCTCCTACCGTAGCTGCCACTACTACAACTCTTCCAGCTGCTACTGCTGCTGCTATCGTTATTGCTGCTATTGCAACTGCTGCTACGACTACTGCAATTATTGTTGTTGTTGCTGCTGCTACCACTTTGGCTACTGTGCTACCACTACTACCCTTGCATCTTTTACCTGGAGTATAGAGGGATTTGCATTCCTCTTTGGCTAAGTAGGTTCCTCCCTACAATTCCTCTCTAGTTCTCTATTTACATGCTTGTAGTCTCTTCATCCGTATAAACTCATGTTTTCTATTGACCCATATTTCCTTTTTTTCCATGTTCTGTAGGTGTGAGACCCCGAATTTCCTGTCATTTTATATTGTGCATGTGACAATTATCTATTATAAGTATAGTGCACGTATTAAAATTTTGCATACTATAATTATTGAATTGTTCATGTGCATATGCGGGTATGTATATTATTTTCGTAAATTTTATGGAATTAGCTAATTTTGTATATGATGTACTTATTTAAATACTATGCATGTTCTATTTAAGTAATGCTGCGCTTATAATATGAAGTACTACCATACATCTTGTAAGTATATGTGAGTTTACTTCTGTACATGTATTATATTTTAATGTGTATGTATTATCTAATGGTTGATATGCATATTGTATTTGTATATAATCCATGCATATTTTACGTAACTATGATGCATAAAAGTAAATATGTATATACTTATCTTGTGTAAATGACATTTGTCTATTCTTGGTATGTTAAATTGTTTATGGTGTATATAGTATTTAAATAATACAGTGCATATATAATATATCAAAATATTATAAGCATGCTATATCTATGTAAGTCCATGCATGTTATGAGTAATTATGCTTTGTACGTGGATAGATGTATATGTTTAACCTTGTGCATGTATAAATATAATTCCGCACGTGTCTATATATATATATAATCTTCTGTGGATATACTTGCTTAGTTAATAATGTACATCATAGAGTTTATTTAAATCCTACGTATATTGAAATTAGGAAATGGGGTGCATATAGTATGTAGTTGTGCTATACATCCTATGGATATCTATACGAGTTTATTTGTGTGTGTTTAGGTGTGCATGTAGTGTCTAATTATGGATGTTCATGTTATATTTATATATTCAAGCATGATGCATGTAATTATGTAGTGTGTATACATATATGTATATGTGTATGTTATTTGTGCATAATATCATTAATTGAGATTAGTATAATTTCTATTTAAATAATAATATATATGTATGTAATTTAATAGTGAATGTAAATATATTATTTATGCACACACTTCGTTGTTGGATCATAATTGTACGTAGATTGGATGCAAATCTGTGTTGTGGGGACTGTCTGGCACAGTTGGCGTCCACCACTGTGCCGCTGACCCCTTGCCTGAGATTGGCGTCCAGATCGATGGACGCCAATCAGCAGGTACGCAGCCACATGTCTGGACGACAACCCATGGTCAACTACAGCAGATGTTGACGTTAATATCCCTCCTGCGTAACAGTTTCAGATTTGGTAACGCCTGCATTATGCCCGGTTCCAGTTTAGGAAACCCATCCTATACCATAGGCAACCTACACTAATGTGTGCCCAACCTACCCAGCCTTATAAAAACACCATATTCTGGCTGCGCCAAGCTTTTTGGTGATTGTGAAATCCTAGTATTTCCTGTGAGAAAAGCTGAAGTTCAAAGGCTTTGATCCGGCGACTGGAAGAGTTTCTTGGGGATCTACAACGACTGGAGTGTAGTCCAACCATCAAGGAAGCATCCCCAACTACGAGGATCAACCCACATCGGCTAGAGAACCAGATTTAAGGAGTTTCTGAGCACCCTCTTGGGTTGGCCGAGAAGGGCTCCAACAGCAAGATTTGATCTTCAAGGATTTTATTAGAGGCAAGTAACCTATGGACATCAACCCTATACATGCCCCCTAAGTCCTAAAATTTTTCTGGATTTTTCCTCGAGTCCTGGGCCCTCCAATTTCCCCGTACATGTGAGTGCTGGCTGTGCAGTTTGCTGTGTGGAGGTTGGCGGCAACATCCTCTACCGCCAAGCTCTTGTGTTGGCGGCAAGGGATGTTGTAGTTAACCCAGTAGGCGGCCAGCACTGTGTAGTTAAGTTCTTCAGTGTTCTGAAAAATGCTGATTGATCTTCTTTGATATATTTAAATGAATTCCGGGTATGTGTGCATGCTGTAACTTTTATGTGGAGTCAAGGGTGATCAGTAGATCATGTCATGAGGTTTTCATGATTTTTGTAAATTATTAAAACTAGAATAATTGGACTGTGAGCATATTATGACCATGTTTAATCTGTATAAATAGGTTAGATGTGAGTTAGGGTTTCATGAATTTTCTGAAATCATGTGATGACTATATCTACGCATTTATACTGTTAGATTTGACTGTTGTACTAAATTTTCTACTTAAGAGAAATTAGTGAGAAATGCCCCTGTGATTTGATTTGATTGTTTTAAATATAATTTCTGTTCAGAAAAATCTGTAAAATTGAGTATATGTTATGGTTACTGTTCTTAACCTATGATAAAAATTTCATGATATTTTGATAACATTAGGTATTATTATGGTTTTAAATGTGAAAATAGCCATGTTGTGCATATTAGAGTTAATTGTGTATAAATCAAAAGTTAGCAGCAAGTTAATGTCTTATTTTAAGTTGTTTATCACTATTAAATAGTAAAGTGACTTTCTATAAATGGAAATATGCAAACTATGCAAAGTGAATGTAAAAATGGGATGAACGTATGTGTATGAGCATGAGTAAAAATGTGATAAGAATGATAATGTGATTAATGAAAAATTGTGCCATGTGTGACACTGCTACCATAGGGGTCTGAGAGCTATACCATAGAAAAGTCCCTATGGAAGGCTCAACGTCGTGTATAAATCCTAAGGGATTGGGATGAAATCTTGGAGGTGGACAAGTACCACTGGTTAGGGTGGAGAGAGTTTCTCCCGGTCTGCGCAGTATACAAGGTTTGTCACAAGCTTGCCCAGGTGACAAATATGTGAAAGTGAGTGCTAAGTGCTAAGTGATAAGCACTATGTGCTAAAATGAAGGTTTTTCCTCTACTTGGTAGTTAGGACTATGTGTCACGGCAACTTAAGAGATTAAATGTGATTAGAAGTTCAAAACGATAAGTGAATATGGCACGTGATAAGTGCAATTGTTGTGATAAGTGGTAAACGTGAATGCAAGAGTAAATGAAATGGAATGAGTGTAAATTGACATGTAAGAGAGAGTAAATGATAAAGAGAGTACAATTGCATATGAAGACCAAGGTAAAATGCATGTATATATATTCATGTTATTCTTGTGCTAACATCATGATTGTAATACTATGTTTAATACGATGCTTAATATTACGTGATATAGTTTAATAATATCCATATGGTAGTGTATATGAATATGTGCAAGTAAATATGTAAAGGAATGCAGTGTGGAAAAATGAGCATATAAGAATTGATAAATGAACAAAATGGCATGAGAATAAGTATAAATCCACATAATTAAGTTTAATTCATGTCAAAACAACAAGCTAAATGAGATTATGATTATGATAAATACATGAAATAAAGTCTAAGTTCTATGATAGAATTTCTATTCATTTAGTACATAGTTTCATGCTTAAATTGTAGATAATTGCCATCCGATGTGAGTATGTTCTAGACCTTCAATCTATGTTTGATAAAGTTGATACCATTGTGATTTATTCATATTAAAACAGCAAATGAGATGTGTAAACAAATGAGAAAAATGCATGTGAAATATGCATAGAGATCATGTTAAGTTGCTATCTACTTTATGCTTAATTCCATGTTCTAATTGTTAGAATGATTCCATGATATGGATAATGTTTAGAGAAATAATCATGTTACATGATAGGTGTTTAAGAGTATATATGTTTATGTCATGTATGTATTAATATGATTAAGTTTAATTATGATGGAATGTATAATAACATGATACGTAGTTTATTAAAAAGCATGTGCAAGTATCAAAAGAGTACGATGAATTATACATTAAAACAGCAAGTTAATTGTATGATAAAATGATATAATTGCATGAGAAATTGGCTTGATACCATACTAGGAGTGTTCATTATCATGTACGTAATCTTGTGTTTTAAGTTGATTAAATTGTGCAATGATATGATAAAGATTTGAACCATGTATCATAGTATATCATGTGTAGAGAACTTGTGTAGGTGTACATTATCTTTCATGATTAATATGAACATATGTTAATTAGATATATGTTTGGGTGAGTTACGTGTTGTCAACAACAAGAAACATGTGCTATGTGAATTATTGTGGTTAGAATGATAACGTGTGCTTTCTTATTGTTGGTAGCTTTGTGTGTATGTGATATGTATAAGTTTGATGCTTTAGAATACTTGCTGAGTCTTGTAAGACTCATTCTTGCTTCGGTGTATATGTGTGACATGTTATCTTGTAGCTGAGGAGAGAAGAGTGAAGATTGACGTCGCATACAAGAAGTAGTACTTGAGGAGATTTTCTTTTTGATAGTTGCTTTATTTCATAGCTTGAATAATGTTATTCATATGGACAATGTAATGGACAATGTAGTTCTTTTCAAGCTGTAATAATGTGGACTCTAGTACTTTCTTTTACTATATAGACTATGGGATGTGTGATGATGATGGAATGAAGTAAATCATTTTTTTATTATTCCACTGTACCCTTTGAATATTCATGGACATATCAACCTTATCGTTTAGTGTTGGGTTACTATCCCACTGTGACGACACTCTTTATACCTATGGGGATTGGTATAATAGTACCGGTATGAGGTGGGTCGTTACAGTAGGATTTCTTTCTTCTTGTTTCTTTCTTTCATTAAGAACCTTGTGTTCATATCTTACCATGTTTCTAACTTGACTTGTGATCAGTAGAAACCCCTAGGAATAGTTTTCTTTTATGATTATCATGTTTCTTTTAGTTAGGTCCATGTTTATAGTTGAAGTTCATGTACCCTTAACATGAACTTTTCACTAGACGCAAGGAAGAAGCTCTTAGAAGAGTTGTTCATACCATGATCTTCCTTTCATAAGTTTTCATGTCATCCATATTGTAAAGTTTTTACTCCTATTGTTCTACTTCTTTCCCTCATGTAAGTGGTGTTTAGAAATGTAAATTAGACCCATGAGTTGTTGTTAATCATGCATAGAATCACAGGAACACTTAGAAGAGTCTCCTGAGGTAATGTTAAACCATTTATGGAAGATCAACCTATGACTGTCGATAGCTAGAACCCATCTATTGATAGCTATCATGCTTCCAGAACCCAAAAATGCAAAAACACAAGTAGATGTCGACAGATAGACTTCATCTGTTGACAGATGACCTTCATCTATCGACAACCACATTTGGCCTGTCGACAGACATGAACCAGATTCTAGAATCTAGTTTTGAAGGGACAATAGCTGTCGACAGCCACCTTATGGCTGTCGACATACACCAATCTGCGAGTTGAACCAGAACCATTATTTTTCTAGTCAGAGGTGTCAGCAGGAACCCTATAAAATAGAAACTCATACCTTATTTACATGAAATATCTTAAGTAAATTAGTTAAGATATTTCATGTAAATAAGGAAGTACCCCCCATTTGAATCCAATAAAAATATCAGAAAAATTATATCTTTTACTAATAAAAAGTCAACTCTCCCACCGATGAAGAAAAACGTGATTTTGACGATTCCATCAAAATGGCGTCTTTCTAATCTCTCATAAATTGGCCTACCTGAAAGTCTCATAATTCAAATAAACCTATTAGAGACACCACTATAAGCTAGATTGGTTGGCATTTCCATGAATTATGTTGAAACATGTTTATTTATTACTTGCTTGAGGAGTGGACAGGGCATCTCTACACATACATTTTCTTTATTAATTTCCTTCTGAATTATTGATTATATATACACTCGTGCTTTGCTATTTCATTGATGGACACCTTGTGTCAGTTCATTGGCATATTACTTACTGATTAATACTATTTGATAATCATGGTTCACTTCATCTATGATCTGATTTGTATCATTTTTCCATTACTTGTACTCAGTCCTTATTACCTTATTGTACCCCAATTATCCTTGATTCATGTAAACCTTTATATTCCTTGATTTGGAGGATAAATCCTACTGGGCGTGAGTGCTTATACCTAGTTTCTCTCAGGTAATCTACAGTTCTAGAAGGCGGGACATCAGGATTTGTGTGCTGAGAGATCAACCTTTGCGACATCTACCTTTGAGTTGTAAATTGAGAATCATGTAATACTTGTAGATTGACAGTTAATTATTTTTATTTAGTGAAGCCCCGAGCAATTTTCTGCTCAATTAGTTCAAAATTTACTCTTGATTTCATATTCGTTCACGTTTCCACATTTATAGATATATTAAATGTCGGGACCTGACAGCTACTGTCACGACCCCGATTTTTTTAGTAGCGGAATTAATCGGGAGCGCGACGAACAAGCATGCAGTAGCCATAAACGAGTGACTAATATCAATAGGGCCCATAAAATCAATAATCAAACTCTTTTATTCATCATAAACGATTATTAGAATCTCCAATGTCAAAAAGAACAACTCTCTAGTCTCATCTATCTCTCAAAGAATGACAAGATTACAAATGATGACCAATCTCTCACTAACTAACTAAATAATTACTCTCTATGGGGTATGTCACACTCGGCGCACAAGTCGCATCATCAAATGTACTCCTTATCTTCACTACCTGAAATGTTAGAAGACAGGTATGAGCAAACTAGCCCAGTAGGATTTATATCTCAATGTGCGGGCAATAGTATAAGTGATTAACGCTTTAAAAACCAGGCAAGCATGAGTAATCAAGCTAAATGATAAACATGAAAAAATCGATGACAAAGTGCTATCAGGATATCATGCAGACAGGAACGTATCAAGGCATTAGAATTCAGACTATCAAGGTATATGGTGCTTTTCATGAGATGAGCAAGTACTTTACTTCATTCAAGCAATAACAAGTAACAGTAATTGAACAGTAGCAGTGCAATAGGAGAGTACGACAGTAGCCGTTCAATAATAGGACTGTAGCAGTTCAGTAACAGTTAGTGGTAGTGCAGTAACAATGCAGTACGTCTGAACTAATAGACTAACAGTAATAGTACAACAGTCAGATGTCTAGCTCAATCAAAACAGTTAGAATCGGTGCAAATGCAGACACCGTCATTATCCGCTGTAGGTATTTTCGGGTGGCTCTCTGCCCCTAGGACTAGATTGGAGCCCCTCGGACACTCTCAGTGCCCTCAACAGTATGCATTTAAGTCCAGTAGAGTTGCAAGACCTGTTATAGTGCTAGACAGTATAGAATAGTTCAAGATAATAGGAGCCACAATAGCTCAAAGGATCCCAAGAGGGTACTTTCAAGAGTTCAAGAATGTCATGTCAGGATGTTCGAGAACATTAGTACGATCATGTCAAGGGACAATGTTCACTAGTAGTTTGAGACTATCATGTCAAGAGTGAGTTCAATAGCATGTAACATGAACATGTTTGTCGAGAAGGGTAATGACTATCAATTGAATAACAATGGTTCGATGTCTTATAAAGAGTGTCATGTTAATAATGATTTCCAGCATAACAAGTTATGTGAACATGATAGCAATGGTCAAGATTGAATTTTGGCAGCATAACAATGCAATTTACACTTTTAGTTAAATCTTTTCATTAATGGCTTGAGTTCATGATTATAAATCCACACTCATGAGAATGAGACGAGAGAGGAAGTGCACACTATCTTCAGGGAACTTCATTGGTACAAACAACTCGGTCTCCATGAGGAAATCCACAGAGTACGGAGATTTACAGAGGTCTTAGAGAAAAGGTCACTAGTCTGTCGATACGGAATGACCGACAGAGAGTTTCCAATTCCCCAAGAAAGGGCTACCTATATGTGCAATCATGTAGTGTAGAACGTGTCTTAATATTACAATCCACTGATTTAACACAACGGAAAGTAAGTAACACGATGACCCAGTACAAAACATGTAATTAACGCAACATGTCTTTCAGTATTTTAACATGACATACTTCCAGGTTACTATCAAGCTAGATCATGAAGGTAGAATATAGAAATCACATGATAGATCGAATCAAGCAATTCATTAGGAACAATTAGAATCGAATTTCATGTTATTATAGCTTTTACATGGGTTGATAACTTTTAGGCCACTTGACAGACTGAACAATACTTTCTAGTAATCATAACATGCAAGACATATGGCCTAGACTGACTGAAAAAGTTTCGGGTGGGCTTTAGAAATTGCGACGAGTTTGGTTGTCATGGATCTCCATGCTTTATATAGAAAAATATAGCTTTCTTAGACGTAAAGTGGTTTCGACTGAGAATCACGACGGGTTAAGTCGTAGTGGTTCACAAATGACTGACAACCGAAATACCATGCAAAACGAAGCATATGGGGGTTAGAGTAAACCTATAAGTAATGATTGGTCAACTGAAAATTATCAAAAACATCTAAAATTCATGATGGACATAGTCGTCATGATTTATGTCACTGAATCATAATCACTAAACTAGTCGCGATTCAAACAGGCAGACAGATCCCGGACTAGGTTGCGCGATCTCGTGTTTTGGCTCGAAACTCATGGTTCGAGAAGTTTTTAGACGAAATTCTTAACATGAAACTTGTTGTAAACTTGGAATGAAAGAAACATGTCACTTTGGTTTTACCTAATTTGACCTAGGGATGTGTGAATCATTAGATTAACAAGAAAAGCCCTAAAACAGCCACTACAAGAAAACATGCAGATAGAGACCGATTTTGAGACCAAAATTTTCGGTCTCAATCGGTCACGAATCTGAGACGGAATAGAGACCGAATTTTCAGTCGCAATTCAGTCTAAGATTTGTGACCGAATTGTCACTGAATATTTTAGTCTCAAAGTTGAGACCGAAATGTCATTCGATCACAATTCGGTCACAATTTGGTCTCAGATTTGTGATTGAATACTGCGGTCTGAAATTTGAGACCGAATTGTCACCGAATACTTTGCAGTCTCAGATACATTATTTATTGTTTAAATTATTGAGACTGAATATTATTCGGTCACAATTCGGTCTCAGATTTGTGACGGATTTGTGACCGAATATTTCAATCACAAATATGAGACCGAATTGTGACCGAATAATATTCACTCTTAGATGCATTGTTTATTGGTTTAGATTATTAAGACCGATTATTATTCGGTCACAATTAGGTCTCAGATTTGTGACTGATTTGTGACTGAATATTTCCGTCTCCTATCTGAGATCGAATTGTGACCGAATAATATTTGTTCTCAAATGCATTGTTTATTGGTTTAGATTATTGAGACCGAATATTATTCGGTTACAATTCGGTCTCAGATTTGTGACTGATTTGTGACCGAATATTTTGGTCACCAATCTGAGACCGAGTTGTGACCAAATTATATTCGGTCGCAGATGCATTGTTTATTGGTTTAGATTATTAAGACCGAATATTATTCGGCCACAATTCGGTCTCAGATTTGTGACTGATTTGTGACCAAATATTTCGGTCACAAATTTGAGACCGAATTGTGACTGAATTATATTCGGTCTCAGATATATTGTTTATTGGTTTTAAGTTATTGAGACCGGATAGAATTCAGTCACAATTCAGTCTCAGATTTGTGATCGATTTGTGACTAAATATTTTGGTCACAAATCTGAGATCGAATTATGACCGAATAATCTTCGGTCTCAGATACATTGTTTATTAGTAGTTTAATTATATTATAGCTATAATTTACTCTACTTCTAATGGTTTACTTATTTATAGTTTTATATAATTATTTTTAATATAAAAACATATATATAGAAATTTATAAGTTAAATTTTTTGTTTAGTTGATATACATATATATATATATATATATATATATATTATACACATTGTATTTGCATATTTGTAAATGTATTTTATTTGTTTAGTGAATATAATTATATGATAAAATATTATGCTTACAAATATTATATTTTATTTAATATATAATCAAAATAGTAATATTTAACTTTTATATTTCATATGATGATATATTATATTATGCTCACACTACAAGAAATGTAGGATATGTAGACGACTGTAAATCGTAGCCATCTACATAAAAAATATTTACATGTATAATTAAGTATATATATTCATATATATGAATACATTTACATAGAAAATAAATAGATATAGTTAACTCTTACTAAATATATATAATTTAAATCAATATATCATAATTATATATATTTATTTAGACATAGTCATCGATAAATATATTAACACAAATGTAAATGGATATAATAAAATATGATTGTATATATTGTGGTGGTGTTTTCCTGTTTGGGTCGAAGGCAAACATGCCTCCACTAAGAACACAAGGGGAAGACGGTCGTCGGTGGCGGACGGTAGCCTGCAAAAACCAGAACAGGATCAGGGGGGCCCGGTTGAAGAACTGGGGAGAACCCTCCGATGCCTAAGTCAGATGGGACTATAGGGAGGCTTGGGAAAGGGAGTTCATTGGTGTGTGCTTCGCGCGTAGGCGAGTGTATGCATACTAGGTTGCGTACCATTGCATGAGAGTTACCTGGGCCTTTTATAGGCGAAACTTCTGAAGAAGTTGGGCAGGCCGTCCCTTAATGATGCTGGAAAGGGCGCGCCGGTTGGCACCCTTAGCGGGGAGTTATACGTTGAGGCGCCCGTTGAGGAGTCCTTCGGTTAATACTCCCCTTGATCGTGGGGCGCATGCCGCACTACTGTCATAACCGTCGCTGGGAGGCGAAGGGCTTTACTGGTCCCTTCGGTCAAAAGGTTTCGAGCAGGGACCTGCTCGGTCATTGGTCTTGTTGTTTGGTAACCGTTGCTTGGAAGCATAGTCTTCGTTGGTGGGGTCACAACGTGCTTCGAGCAGGATGTGTTTGGTAGGCCATGCCTAGACCGAACAGGCCGTAGGTTGTCTGGAGATCACCCTTGAGGACCTTTGAATGCTTTGGTTTCCCGAAGATGTTTGGAAGCTTCGAGCTGAATTCGAGGACACGTGGCTCGATGTCCAGAGCCATGATGCCTTGATGGGTCTTGATGGGCCGTAGTGGGCCTTGACGGGCCCGAAGGCCGAGGAGGCTAAAAATAGCCTCCACATATATATAATATAATTAAATCTATAATAATTATATATAAATATAATTATATTAAAAGTGGAGAATTTTCGTATGTAAATGGCTAGAAGAATCCGTCTAGGTATGTTCCCCACCTTTCACCCACCAACCTCTCCAGCCTCTTTCCCCACCCACCCCCAGCCCGCGAAACCCCCCTGCCCATCGCGAAACCCCCCCGCCCCACCTTTCTCTTCCCTCCTCCGCGAAACCTCCCGCCCCGCCTTTCTCTTCCCTCCTTCGCGAAACCCCCCTGCCCCACCTCTCTCTCCCCTCCGTGAAACCCCCCCCCCACCCAGCCTGCAAAACCCCCCAGCCCAGCCTGTGAAACCCTCCTCTTTGAAACCCCCCCCCCCCGCCCAGCCTCTCTCTCCCCTCTCGATCTGCTGGTTCAACGCCCTCGCCGCCGCCGGCGATCTGCTGCTTCGACGCCACCGCTGCCGCAACTGCCACCGGCGATCTGCTCCGACGCCGCCATTGTCGGACGCCGCAAGCTCTGCCTGCAGGTTCTCCTCTCTCTCTCTCTCTCTCTCTCTCTCTCTGTGTGTGTGTGTGTGTGTGTGTGTGTGTGTGTGTGTGTGTGTGTGTGTGTGTGTTGATTGGGAGGCTGGTGAGGGGAGGGTGGTGGTCGCTTAGGGAAGGGGGAGGTTGGTGAGGAGAGGGTGCGAGATTCAGTGGGGGTGGGAGAGCAGGGGAGCTTGGGACATCGCATTCTGGGGATGTTGGTGTTTGAGCATGTTTCTGTGTCTATTTTACTTCGTCCGCAAATCTTCAACTTTTTTAACCTGATCTCCTCTCGAGGGACGTGGCATTCAGGGGCATTATGTGAATCCTAGTTATTCTTCAGTCATTTTATTTCTCCACTTTTTGTTGGTCTCGTCTTTTGCTTTTTCAACTTGGATTCCTGTTTCTGGGAGAGTTCCCACTTTCATGGTTCCCGATGGGGTTTCCTCCTCCCCAGTCTGCACTTTTGGAAGATAAAGCCATGTAATGCTTCATCATAGCACTGCTTCCCGTAGCATTTCACCATTCATCTTTTTGCATTTAAAATTTTTTTAGCAGCTTCCCCTATTGTGTTCCCACCTTTACTTTCACTGGTGGTCTTCATAATTATTTTGGATAGTTCGTTTCCGTAAATGCAAATTTCCTTCTTTTTCTATCTATTTTTTTGGATCAAATTCTGGTGTCACCCTTTCCATATATTAAGTGGCATGTATGTTTGAGATGGAACATTAACTTTGTTACAATTTATGGACTTCAAAACCTTCTTTTAGGAACTGTCAATAAGTTAACTCCTTTCACTTGGTGCTTTGCACTGTTCTTACCTCCATATAGCTCTACTTACGGCACTAGCTGCCCCTCGTACCTCACATGGTAGGTATTTCCTTGCAGCTTGAGGGAATGCATGGTTTCTAGTTTTTTTTGGTGCTAGACCTACTGGGACACCTCTACACATGATTGAATTATATGGTGTGTCTTGGAAAAGCCCACCATATGTGCTAGAAGAATTAGTACTCATACAAGGTTGCAACTTTCAAATGGCTCTCTGCAGAATTTGCACACAGCAAGATAAGAGCACATAGAAATTGTTTATGGTTCTCTTCCAGCAGTGACAGGGAATCATAAGAACAATTATAGATCAGTTGTAAGAAAGATAATTTAGTACTTGGAATGTTGTGTTATGTATTTAGTAAATTGTGTTGGCTTACCAACCTTCTTATTAATATATATATTTTTGTAACATATGATGACATGTTTTGTTTGGAACACGCGCGGAGATCGAGCTAGTTGCTTTCATCTTTTGAGGTTTTTTGTTCAGGTAAGATGCAGCGAGCCTGGGAGGTGGCTCATCTTTATTTAATCTTGCGAGCCTGGGTGGTTGCTCATTTTTATTTAATCCAACGAGCATGAGTGTGTTGCCCGGTTGACAAGCCCAGAGGGGGGGTGAATGGGTCTTTAAAAATTTTACTTGATTAGTACCTGTACTTAAACATTCACACAAAAGACGTTCTTCGATGAAGGTTAGGTTCAAAGCGCAATCACACGAGAAAAACAACCACACAACACAAGAAATTATCCTGGTTCGGACCTCCTCTCCTTAGGAGTCCTACGTCCAGTCCCCGAGCAACAACTCAAGATTTCACTAACTAGGGTACAGTCCCCCTATGGACACTACAACACCCAGCTCAGCTAGTCTTCCTTCACACGAAGGGAATTACACCACCCTGGATACCCCATCAGGTCTTCCTTCCACACAGAAGGGAACAACAACACCCTGGAAGCTCTACCAAGTCTTCCTTCAACACAGAAGGGAACTACAACAGCAAAGGTAAGCAATAAGGACAAGCCCCTAGATCAAGCTTCAACAAGCTAAGATCTGAAGCAAGCAGGACTGAGAATAAAAAGATCTAGAAACACAAAAGACTCCCAGAACTACACGAGCACTCTCAAGATTTTCACTACAGAGTGGAGAGCAAAGAGCAACACTGAAAGGAATGAGGTTCTTGGCTCTAGAATTCTATCAGAAGATTTGAATAGCTTGTGCGTTCAAAATTCCTTCATATCTTCTGATCTTCTATCTTGAATTTATATCTCCTTTTGAAATACGGCCGTTGAAGTAACCATTGTCTCTTAGATTGGTAGACGTTAGACTGCTTGACATTTGGAAGCTTCAACAATCTTTTATCCAGTTGAGCACGCAAAGAGATAAGGTCTTCTGGCGTCTATATGGTCCAACGTTGTATGACAGAATGTCTTTAGGACCCTACATATTAAATGCTAGAACAGTAGACAGCTAGGCTATCTCTTATTGTCAGTAAACGATGATGTGAGTATTCACCAAAATAGCAATGCCAAATAGCTTGTTCTAAAAGATGTTGACAGAATATGCATAATAATAAAAGGATATCATCTGCATGCATGCAAAGATACGTTCTGTCTTCAATAAATGCACAACAGTCAGACAGATAAGGAAGTCTTTGACTATTCAACGCCTTAAGAGATAAGATAAATATCAAGTCGATATAAACTATAATGTCGTTGTCTATATGACTTATGAAATCGTTATGAATACCAACAAGTCATTATAGAGAGCAAATCATTGTGTTCAACGAAGAAATTGTTATAGACACTTAACAAATCGTTATGAAAAAGCAAGTCGATGTATTCAACGAAGAAATTGTTTGAACACTCAACAAATCGTTATGAGCTTCAAAGAAATCAATGCGCGAAGCAAATCGTTATGAGCTTTAAAGAAATCATTGCGTGAAGCAAATCGTTATGAGCTCTAAAGAAATCGTTGCGTAAAGCAAATCGTTATGAGCTCTAAAGAAATCGTTGCGTAAAGCAAATCGTTATGAGCTCTAAAGAAATCGTTGCGCGAAGCAAATCGTTATGAGCTCTAAAGAAATCGTTGCGCGAAGCAAATCGTTATGAGCTCTAAAGAAATCGTGGCGTGAAGCAAATCGTTATGAGCTCTAAAGAAATCGTTGCGTGAAGCAAATCGTTATGATGAGCAAATCGTTATGATGACTTAAGAAATCATTGCGATGAGCAAATCGTTACGATGGGCAAATCGTTATGATGACTTAAGAAATCGTTGCGATGAGCAAATCGTTACGATGGGCAAATGATATACATGAAGGAAATCGTTGTGATTTTCAACCGAAATCGATGTGGAATTAGATAGATACTATCTTGAAATAATTAATGCTTCAGAAATATAATGCTTACCAATATTGGCTTGATTGACCTTGACCTTGGAGTATTTCCTGTACTTAAGACTTAGAGAACTTTGATAAGGTTTTGTTAATTACCAAAATACATGTATATTTAAAATTTTCGTGGGGACAGACTGATCATCAATCTCCCCCTTTTTGGTGATGACAAAAAATTATCAATAAGCATTAATATTTCCGGAAAGTATTTCAAACATGCTAAGTATTTTTCTAAATCTGAAGATTTTCGGAATGTATTTCAGACATGCTAATTTTCTCCCCCTTTTTGTCAGTAAGCAAAAAGATACTCTGAGACAAAGAAAGAAGAGAAATGATGGAAGGGCAGACAACCAACATATATTGATCAGTTTTGAGGATTTACAGATAAGTAATAAGCAGGGGATAACAAGGAGCCAAAGCGCCTGATGACAGGGAGTGCCTGGCGTTCCTGCTCTTCAAAGAAGGCTTGAAAGACCCCAATTTCAATCTGATAGGAGGGTCCCATCGTGGGAGCCATCCTTTTGATATGAAGCTACCTTTGATCTGAAATGAAGTCCCCATACATAACACTACCAAGGGCTAACTTGTAAGTTAAGAAGGACCCAAAGCTGGCAAACCAAAGAAAGGCTTCAATCTTGAGGGGATAGTCATTCTTAAGCGACCGTAGCTCTTGCTTTAAGGCAAAGAAAACTTTGTATCTTTCGACCCAGGTCAGATAGGAATCCCGGATGAGGTGAAGATAGTTGGCATCCAAAAATTCACCAGGTGACAGGGGAGGTTGATTGGAGCTGGCCTGAGAGGCATTTAGATCGCATAACTGCTGAGCAGACAAGGGATAGAGTTTCGTCCACTCTTCAGGAGACAGCCGCTCACATTCAGAGAGAATGGGGGCCAGAACATCTGCATTGATATGCCCCAGAAGATATTGCCTGAAGACGAATCTTGGGAAGGATAAGTCACGACCGTCTTGCACAAATAATCTGGCCATTACCCTTGCAGCTCGCTCAAAGATAAGTGTTCCCACGGAAGAGTCCATAATCAAAGCATGGAGAGGGGGAAGGAACACTACATCAGGAATAACCAGGGTGGCAAAATCAACCTGAAGGGACTCAGTATGAGCTGTGCTTGAACTGAGGGCCCTGATGGCTGCACGAAATTTGACCCAACTGAGATTCTGGGAGGCGATTTACATAGCAGTAGTTACTGTACATCTGATACTACCAGATAAATTTGATTTCTTTCTGAATGAAGGGGCCAAACAAATTTTTGTGATGGATTTGGAACCACTCAGAAAGGGGAAGAGGAGCTTCCCTAGGCGGATATCAGGCAGCTTGAACTCGTCGGAATTGACTGTACAGGTCTTTGTTGCTTCGAGCCCACTGCTCTTCAGTTTTGGCTTCAGTCATGGAGAAGATTTTTGGCTGTTGAACCTTAGAGAGATGGGTATAAGTAAAGATGGCGGTGAGATGTTCAGAAAGATTTTGGAAAGGAAGGCCAAAAATATGGGCAAAAACTATCTTTTGAAGATATTCTTCATAGATAAGTTTCTGCTTGTTGGAGATAGAGAGGGAAAACCAAAGGGGAGGATAGCAAGGTTCAGAAGAGACAGGATGAGAGGATGTGAGTCTCCTCTTCTTAGAGACAGGACTAGAAGAGCCTGTCCTATGAGAGTGGGTCCCAACAGCCAGGACTGAACGAAGTATTACTACTTCAAATTCATCCTTAATATCCTGGATTTCTATTTGTGTGAGTTGGGCACCCTCAGGGATAATGGTAATGAAAGAGGGAGGTGTAGGTGGATTGAAGATAGAATCAAGAGTGACTGTAGGAAGAACAAAAGTTTCTGAAGTAGAAGAACCAGAAGAGGAAGGTCCAGCTGAAGAGGATGCTGGTGGAAGCTGAGGAGGAGAGGATGGTGGAGGAGGAACAATGGTGGAAGAAGCAGGAGATGAGGAAAGTTGAGAGGAAAAAGATTGGGGAGAGGAAATAGATCTTGAACGGGGTCATTTAAAGGTGGTTAGAGCTGGAGGTGCAGTGGAAGAAGATGGAGGAGAGGGAGCAGTTGGAGTGGTAAGTGAAGAAGAGGCAGGGGGCTCAGGAGCTACAGCCTGGTCTTCTTGTTCAGCTACCGGATCCACTGGATTGAGTGACTCCTTCTCTGGTCTAGACTCTTGACACAAAACAGAATCTTCACTAGGCACCTTTTCAGAGGGCTGAACTTCAACACTTGGCCCTGATGGCCTTGTTGGAGCAACAACTGAAGGCCCTGATGGCCGCTCCACAAGATCAATACTGACTTGCCCTGATGGGCCTGCATTAACCTCACTTGGCCCTGAAGGCTCACGCTCTTGAGGAGTAGGATCTTTGGGCCCTACTGCCTTCAAAACCTCAGACAACATCAACTTCATAGAGCTTAGCTCCTTATTGAACCACTTCATAGCAACATTTGATTTAAAATTGTCATTTGACAAAGATGCCTGGCGCTCAATGACAGTACTTACAGCTGAATTTACTGAGTCTAGGACTGCACCTTGATCATCCAATCGCTTCAAGATGGGCTTTAAGTGCATCTTCTTTAAAAATTTCTTCTGCCTTTTGTGAGCAGTTTTCTTGCTGGGGCTTCCCTTTTCTACTTGCTCCTCGATCTCTATTGGAGCTTCAAACTGCTCTTCATTCACAGGAGCATCTTCAGAAAGTGCCCCTTGAGATGCTGCTTCCTTCTCAATATCTTGCTCCCCCTGAATAGGATCATCCTCCACAAATCTTCCTTGCTCCCCTTGAATAGAAGCATCAATCAATACAGAATCTTCAATGTGGTCAGGTGCCACAGACTGATCAACCAAACTCCCACCGGTGTTTTGATCCACTTGGGAGGAGTGAATGGAGTCTAATACTTGATGGAGTACAGAAGCCACAAAGGAGGTGGGAAGAGGATCCTCTGATCTTCTGACAAAATCTGTTACTTCTGAATTTTCTTCAGCAACCGGAGTCTCCATTGCAACTTCTGTGATGGCAGCAACTTCCAATGAAGCACTAGGTGCTGCGGCCTCTCTTGCTGCTGGTTCTGCAACTGCTGATGGACCATCTGATTCTACTGCCACTGCTTCGAGTTGGACTTCTTGGGCTTCCCCTAGGATGGGTTCACCCTCAGCTACTGAAGTCTTTGTCCAAACTCCGCTGACCACTAAAAAACCGATTTTCCTAAGATTTCTGGACCTAATTACTTGGCCCATTTTCTCTACAACGACGCCAGAAACATCTACTCCAAAGTGCTGAAAGACTTTGGTGAGCAAGTGAGCATATGGTAGGGATATATTCAACTTACTTTTGGTATCCCATATTTGATCAAGGGCAAATTTCATCCTTTCCATCATTACTTCGGCCATGTTGATTTCTTGGTTCTGAATGGCCCAAAACATCATATCCGAGTCTGCCTTGGTGCAAGTTGAGAAAGTTGCACTTCTTGGAACCAAAATCTAACATACTATGAAATGAAGGAGGCGATTAAGAGCACTCAACTGATTAATATCTAACTTCCCATCTCTCAGTCTGAACCCTGGTCATACAATACCAAGTCCTTTAGCTTGGGCGTCCACGGTGTGAACCCCACTGTGCTCGGAAGTCTTTACTCCAAACAAAAAATGCAACAGCTCATGATCTATCTTTATTTGGGTTCCCTTGACTGATGAAACCAGGGACCCGTCTGCCTCTGTCCTCAAGCACACATAAAAAGCCTTCACGAGGTCTGGATAGCTTACCTCAGAGAATGTGGTGATTCCCATCCACTACATCCTGCTCATTGCGGCCACTACACTGTGCATGCCGTTCTTCTCAAGATCAGCTACATACACTGCCTTATTTCCACAAACCTTGGTCTTCATGAAAGTAAACCTTTCCTGCTGCTCTGCCTATAGAAACTCAGCGTTGTAGCCACCCAAACTGCCGGAGATAACGGACGATGCCATGGACTTTGGGTGAGGAGGGTTTTCTGGAAGGTTGAGATGAAAGAGGAGAGAAAGGTCCTCAAGAAATTCTTCGTGAGAAGAAGAGAGGAACTTCAAATGAGTAGAGAGGCGATGTCGGAGTCGTTAGGGCATCGGCTCAGGCAACCAGACGAAAGAGGGAAAAAGGTGTAAGGGGGGAGATGAATCGTTTTCACATCGATTTTGGGGTTAAATAAAAATTTTGCGGAAAAGCGAAGCGCCAAGAGGTGGCAGAAAACGACAAATAAGTTTGACCAGCCAAAGCAAACTTTATTAAGAAGAGCGACCAGTAGGGAACAATTTTAAATTTCTTTTGCTTAAAGCCAAGGAGAGAAAATTTACTTAACTCTGAACATTTATGTCCCAGTTTTAAACAGAAGTCTTTTCACAAATTACACATGCCCAATTCCCTTCTAAGAGATGTGAATCTCTCTTCGGGTAAGGCTTTTGTGAAAATATCTGCTAACTGACCATTTGTGTCAATAAAGGATATTTCTATGTTACCATTTGCTACATGATCACGAATAAAATGATATCTAACCTCAATATGCTTGGTCCTTGAATGCTGGACTGGATTTTTGGTGAGATTGATAGCACTGGTGTTGTCACATAGTAGTGGAATTGATTTGATATTTAGTCTGAAATCCTCAAGTTGTTGCTTTATCCATAGGAGTTGTGTACAACAACTTCCAGCAGCCACGTACTCAGCTTCAGCTGTAGACAGTGCCACTGAATTTTGTTTCTTTGAGGACCAGGATATTAAACACCCTGCAAGAAATTGACAACAACCACTGGTGCTTTTTCTATCTACTTTGCATCCAGCATAGTCAGCATCAGAATATCCTACTAGATTAATTTCACAAGATTTTGGATACCACAAACCTAAATCATGAGTTCTAGCTAAGTATCTAAATATTCTTTTTACGGAGATCAAATGAGATTCTCTAGGATCTGCTTGATATCTTGCACACATGCATACACTGAATAGAATATCGGGTCTACTGGCCGTTAAGTAAAGCAATGAACCAATCATACCTCTGTAGATCTTTTGATCTACTTTCTTACCATTCTTGTCACTATCCATCCTTGTAGATGTACTCATGGGTGTTGAGAGTGGCTTTGTGTTCTCAAAACCAAATTTCTTCAAAAGCTCTTTGGTGTATTTTGCTTGACAGATGTGGGTGCCATCTTTTCCTTGCTTGATTTGTAGTCCAAGGAAATAATTTAGCTCCCCCATCATGCTCATCTCAAACTCTCCCTGCATCAACTTTTCAAAGTACTTGCAAAGAAGTTCATTAGTAGATCCAAAGATAATGTCATCTACATAAATTGTACAAGTAATATGCTTTTAACTTTTGTTTTTACAAATAGAGTGCTATCTACCTGTCCTCTAGTAAAACTATGGTTTAATAAAAATGAGCTAAGCCTTTCATACCAGGCTCTTAGTGCTTGCTTTAAACCATATAATGCCTTATGAAGTTTAAAAACATGATTTGAAAATTCTGTATCATCAAAACCTGGAGGCTGTTCAACATACACTTCTTCCTTAATTAAACTATTTAAAAAGACAGATTTAACATCTATTTGAAATAATTTTAAATCCAAAGTAGATGCATATGCTAATAAAATTCTAATAGCCTCAAGTCTAGCTACATGTGCATAAGTTTCATCGAAATCTATGCCTTCCTCTTGGGAGTAGCCTTGAGCCACCAATCTGGCCTTGTTTCTTAAGATTACACCAGTCTCATCCAATTTGTTTCTAAACACCCATTTGGTGCCAATAACTAGATGGTCTGATGGTCTGGGAACAAGTGACCATACTTGGTTTCTCTTGAACTGATTTAGTTCATCTTGCATGGCTATAATCCAAGATTCATCAGTGAGAGCTTCATTGACTGTCTTAGGCTCTATTTGAGAGACAAATGCTAGATAATCACAAGGTATTACATTACCTCTTGTTCTTACCCCTACAGATGGATCACCAATAATGTTCTCAGGTGGGTGATCTTTCTTGTATCTCCACTCCTTTGGAAGATTTTCATGTGTAATATCTTGTTGTTGCAAGTCTTCCAGAGGTGGATCATCCCTGTCTTCAATTGAGGTATCCTTTAGTTTCTTGGACAGTTCGTCTGCATCATCATTGTCACTATCTTCTTCCTTTCTCAAGGAAGGGTTAGTCTCATCAAAAATAATATGCACAGACTGTTCAATTAATAAGGTACATTTGTTAAATACTCTATAACCTTTGGGTTTAGAAGCATACCCCATGAAGATACCTTCATCTGATTTGGCATCCAATTTACCAATGTCTCTTTTTCCATTATTGTGAATGAAGCAAGGACATCCAAATGTCCTAAAGTGGCTGATCTTTGGCTTCTTTCCTTTAAACAGTTCGTATGCAGTCTTCTTTAGGATTGGCCTGATCATTACTCTGTTGATAATATAGCTTGCTGTGTTCACTGCTTCAGCCCAAAATATCTTGGCAAATTATATTCTGACAACATTGTTCTTGCCATGTCCAATAGAGTTCTATTCTTCCTCTCAGCAACTCCATTTTGCTGTGGTGTCCTTGTGCTGAGAAATTGTGCTCGATCCCTTGGTCATCACAGAATTTAGCAAATCTTTCATTTTGAAATTCTCCTCCATGATCTGACCGGATTCCAACAATGCAAAACTTCTTGTCTTTCTGAACTTTCTTGCTGAAGCTTACAAAGCTTTCAAATGTATCATCTTTGTGTTCTAGGAATGACACCCATGTAAATCTGGAATAATCATCAACTATAACAAATCCAAAATTCTTTCCTCCAAGACTGGTGGTTCTCATTGGCCCAAATAAATCCATATGAAGGAGTTCTAAGGGTTTTGAGGTTGTCACTACAGTCTTTGACTTGAAGGACTTCTTAACATGTTTCCCCTTGGCACAAGGTCTGCAGACATCATCCAATTTTGTGCTGACCTTTGGCAGACCTTCCACAAGATTCTTCTTTAGCAGTTTTCTCATACCTTCTATGCTGCAATGTCCCAGTCTTCTGTGCCACAGTTCAGTTGATTTATCCTTGTTTGCTGCCAGACAGACATCTTGATCCTTTAGTTCTTCAAGATGAAGTGCATACAGGTTCTTTTCTCTATTGGCTTCGAAAATTACTGCTCCATCCTTTAATATGCTGCACTTTGACTCTTGAAACTGAATCTGATGACCTCTGTCACAAAGCTGGCTGATGCTGATGAGATTGTGCTTCAGCCCTTTGACAAGCAATACATCTTCAATGACTATTTTTCCTTTGTTGCTCACGGAACCACTGCCAATATGCCTTTCCCATTGTCTCCATAGGTAACTGTTCCTTCTTCAGCTTGAAGATGGGTGAATAGCTTCCGATTCCCTGACATGTGCCTTGAGCACCCACTGTCCAAATACCATTTGGATGCTCGAGTCTTACCCTGAAATAAAATCATCAAGTTTTAGGTACCCAAATTCTTTTGGGTCCTGAGGAGTTAGTACCATCAACTTTTCTTTTATTATCCATTTCTTATGTCTTGTTGGACATATTGCTTTTATGTGACCTAACTTATTGCAATGACTGCAACAAGATGTTTTTGTTACTTTTTCAATATATTTGAAATTTGCTTTATATGATATGTCTTGTTCAGGTACAAATTTTGGAGTCGGGTATATTTTAGGATAGACTATGGTTTCTTCATTATCTGGAGGTGTATATCCTAATCCATGTTTTTTCTTTCCTGATCTTCTAGCACCTTTTAATATTAAAGGATTTTTACCATTTGTAAATTTTTCCAATGTGCTAGATAACTTAATATTTTTTCTGTTAGTGTCTTAATTTAGTTTTCAGTTGATCTGAGCTTGCTTGTTTTTCTAGTTTCATTATTTGTTCATTTTTAGCTTTTAGATCCTCACATAGCAGTTCATTTCTCCTTTTAAGTTCAGTTATTTGGCTTTCTAATTGATCATTTTTGATTTTAGATCAGAGTTTGTGTTTTCTAGACAAGTATTATTTTTCTTGCTTACTCTTAACAATTTGGTTGCTTCTCTATATTTACTGTATAATTCGTTGAAAGCTTCTTCTAAACTATCGGAATCTGAACCATTACAAGAATCAAAGGATGAGTCAGAGGTTACCTTTTCTTCGGTATTTGCCATGAAAGCCAAGTTGGCTTCTTCCTCATCACTGGTTGAGCTTGACTCACTGTCTGAGTCGCTGTTGTTGCTCCATGCAGCTGCCATAGCCTTCTTCTTATATTTCCTGAATTTCTTGGAGCTCTCTCTCTTCCTGAATTCAGGCTTCTTGAGCTTTGGACATTCAGCTTTGATATGTCCTGGCTTTTTGCACTCGTAGCATATGGGCTCACTCTTCTTTTGATCCTTTCCATCTGGTTTCTTGAAGTCTTTATTTCTCTTGAAGTGTCTTCTACCAGATTGGAACTTCTTCTTCTTTGCTAGAATGCATTGCAATCTTTTTGACAGCATGCTTCTTCATCTTCACAGCCACTTGAGTTCTCATCTTCAGCTGATGACTCATCTGACTTGTCTTCTTCTGCTTTAAGAGCATTTGAATGCTTCTTTCTGCTAGAGGACTCTCCTAGCCTTTCCATATTGATCTCATGGGCCATAAGGGACCCAATGAGTTTTTCCAAAGACATCCTTTTCAGATCATTAGCTTCTTCAATAGCTGTGACCTTTGGGGTCCATGAGGATGGTAAGGATCTAAGAATTTTCCTCACCATGTCTCCAATCTCATAGGTTTTTCCTAGTCCGGCTAACCCATTTGTGATATCTGTAAATCTACTGAACATCTGGGTTATGGATTCACCTGATTGCATCTGAAATCTTTCATATTGTGTAACAAGAATATCAATTCTTGTCTCCTTCACCTTGTCTGTGCCTTCATAGGTAATTCTAAGCTTTTCCCACATCTCCATTGCGGATTTGCAGGCTGAAACTCTGTTGAATTCTTTTTTGCTTAGTGCACACACATAATACTCTTAGCCTTACAGTTCAAGGAGATCTTTTTCTGTCATCATCTGTCCACTGAGCTTTCTCATTTGTGACCAGGAGATCGCCTTCTTCTACTATTGACCATATCTGATAGTCGTGACCTTGGAGAAAGTACTCCATTCTGGTCTTCCAGTAAGCATAATCTTCACCATCGAAGAGAGGGGGTCGGTTGACAGACTGACCTTCAATGTTACCTTGGGCTGCCATGGATCTTTACTCTTCAGATCGTTGGATCTTCTTCTTTGTCGAAGAGACTCGCTCTGATACCACTTGTTGCCCGGTTGACAAGCCCAGAGGGGGGGTGAATGGGTCTTTAAAAATTTTACTTGATTAGTACTTGTACTTAAAACATTCACACAAAAGACATTCTTCGATGAAGGTTAGTAACAGTTAGTTCAAAGCGCAATCACACAAGAAAAACAACCACACAACACAAGAAATTATCCTGGTTCAGATCTCCTCTCCTTAGGAGTCCTACGTCAAGTCCATGAGCAACAACTCAGGATTCCACTAACTAGGGTACAGTCCCCCTATGGACACTACAACACCCAGCTCAGCTGGTCTTCCTTCACACGAAGGGAATTACACCACCCTGGATACCCCACCAGGTCTTCCTTCCACACAGAAGGGAACAACAACACCCTGGAAGCTCTACCAGATCTTCCTTCAACACAGAAGGGAACTACAACAGCAAAAGTAAGCAATAAGGACAAGCCCCTAGATCAAGCTTCAACAAGCTAAGATCTGAAGCAAGTAGGACTGAGAGTAAAAAGATCTAGAAACAAAGAAGACTCCCAGAACTACACGAGCTCTCTCAAGATTTTCACTACAGAGTGGAGAGCAAAGAGCAACACTGAAAGGAATGAGGTTCTTGGCTCTAGAATTCTATCAGAAGATTTGAATAGCTTGTGCGTTCAAAAATCCTTCATATCTTCTGATCTTCTGTCTTGAATTTATATCTCCTTTTGAAATACGGCCGTTGAAGTAACCGTGGTCTCTTAGATTGGTAGACGTTAGACTGCTTGACATTTGGAAGCTTCAACAATCTTTTATCCAGTTGAGCACGAAAAGAGATAAGGTCTTCTGGTGTCTATATGGTCCAACGTTGTATGACAGAATGTCTTTAGGACCGTGCACATATTAAATGCTAGAACAGTAGACAGCTAGGCTGTCTCTTGTTGTCAGTAAACGATGATGTGAGTATTCACCAAAATAGCAATGCCAAATAGCTTGTTCTAAAAGATGTTGACAGAATATGCACAATAATAAAAGGATATCATTTGCATGCATGCAGAGATACATTCTGTCTTCATTAAATGTACAGCAGTCAGACAGATAAGGAAGTCTTTGACTATTCAACGCCTTAAGAGATAAGATAAATATCAAGTCGATATAAACTATAAAGTCGTTGTCTATATGACTTATGAAATCATTATGAATACCAACAAGTCATTATAGAGAGCAAATCGTTGTATTCAATGAAGAAATCATTATAGACACTTAAGAAATCGTTATGAAAAAGTAAGTCGATGTATTCAATGAACAAATTGTTATGAACACTTAACAAATCGTTATGAGCTTTAAAGAAATCGATGAGTGAAGCAAATCATTATGAGCTTTAATGAAATCGTTGAGTGAAGCAAATCGTTATGAGCTCTAAAGAAATCGCTGCGTAAAGCAAATCGTTATGAGCTCTAAAGAAATCGTTGAGTAAAGCAAATCGTTTTGAGCTCTAAAGAAATCGTTGCGTGAAGCAAATCGTTATGAGCTCTAAAGAAATCGTTGCGCGAAGCAAATCGTTATGAGCTCTAAAGAAATCGTTGCGCGAAGCAAATCGTTATGAGCTCTAAAGAAATCATTGCGCGAAGCAAATCGCTATGAGCTCTAAAGAAATCGTTGCGTGAAGCAAATCGTTATGATGACTTAAAAAATCGTTGCGATGAGCAAATCGTTACGATGGGCAAATCGTTATGATGACTTAAGAAATCATTGCGATGAGCAAATCGTTACGATGGGCAAATCGTTATGATGACTTAAGAAATCGTTGTGATGAGCAAATCGTTACGATGGGAAAATTGTTATGATGACTTAAGAAATCGTTGCGATGAGCAAATCGTTGATGGGCAAATCGTTATGATGACTTAAGAAATCGTTGCGATGAGCAAATCGTTACGATGGGTAAATGATATACATGAAGGAAATCGTTGTGATTTTCAACCGAAATCGATGTGGACTTAGATAGATACAATCTTGAAATAATTAATGCTTCAGAAATATAATGCTTATCAATATTGGCTTGATTGACCTTTACCTTGGAGTATTTCCTGTACTTAAGACTTAGAGAACTTTGATAAGGTTTTGCTAATTACCAAAATACATGTATATTTAAAAATTTCGTGGGGACAGACTGATCATCAGGGTGGTGGCTCATTTTTATTTAATCCAGCGAGCCTGGGTGGTGGCTCATTTTTATTTAATCCAGCGAGCATGGGTGGTGGCTCAACTTTTATATTATGTGTGGATGCATGAATATATTTGTTTTTGGATGTGTGAATGTATTTTAATGCAGGATGCAAGCATTGGATGAATATTTTTCTATTATAAGTATGGAATAACTAGATGGTCTATTTATATTTATTTTGCTTCATGTGGTTTCTTGAAACTAAACTAGATGGTCGTGCTTTTGCAGTTCCAGCCCTTATATCATCCAACTGTGCTGATGAAAATGTATTGAAAAATAAATAAATAACCAAGAATGCCCCTAGGGATGTGATCTCATCATGCCCTTATGGACCTAACTAGAGGTTAGGCTCATGATTTTAGCATAGTTATAGCTACAACCATTTGTTTCTATCAAGGATGTTGTTGATAATTCATGAAAAATAGGATTATAGTTGTAAATAACTAAATATCATACTTTATGAGGGCATCTATGCACATTCTTTACACTCCCCCGTAACTTTTACCAACTTGATTATATATGCCAATAAGAAGTTTTACAGACACCCAACTCTCTAAAGATGAGCAAACTTTGGCCAACTGCCAACTTGATACCCAATCTCCACTTGCCACGCAATGAAATTGGCTTTGCCAAATCCTAGATCATGTGTACTCAAGGACTAGTGGTTAGGCCTCCATGTACACTAGGAAGAGGTCAAGGGTTCAACTCCCAATGGGAGTAGGTTTACAAGGAATTTTTCAAGGAATTATCCGAGGATGATGTAATGTGCTAGTCTCTGGTCGTCGTACCAAAAAAAAAAAAATTCGTAGATCACGGGAGTACCTCTGCATTAAGTGATTCATAGAATGTATTATATGGATCCTCCTAAAACTTTATTTTTCTGTCTAGGCTTCAAATAGAATTATGAAGCTTTTGTCTCAATATGTATTTTTCCTCTTACTTAAGAGTACTGTTCAAACTTTCTAAGAATTACTTAGTATAAGGCAGCTTGTGAGATGTTTCTGCCTTTCTGGTGCCTTTCTTTTATCTTCCTTTATATTTTTCCCAACTTCTAACTTTGCTAATGTCATTAATTCGTAATGTCATCCATTGTTGATATGATCACTCTAATGAAGTCACGAAATTTTGATGATTCCATTGAATTTCATCTGTGTTCTTTTCGCCCAGACATACTGAAAGATTCTATCTCTGCCCTGTACCTCCAACCTTAATCTCAGGATTTCATTGTTTTGAATAGGTATCAATAGTATAATGTTGCGCACTGTTGATGGCTATGCTATATGACAAAATGGAATGAGTAGCATGGAGTATAATGTCCAAATCCAAACAAAGGATCCAATGGGCAGGCCCAGCACTCGTACCCTGTCAAAGGTCTGAACTCTAACCCAGACCCAAGTCTTCAATTAAGGGAATGCTCCACATAGAAAAGGGAAGGCGGCCAAAGATATCTGAAATTGGACTAAACACTAAACCTCAACAATACATAAACCAGAACACCATCCTAACCCCATTGCTTCAGTTGAAACAACAATCTCAGGATTTCTTTGTTTCGAATGGGTCTATGACCCTGCGTCAGCAGCCCCATGATAATTGTCTTCTATATCTGCCCAGCATTTGGATATGACCAACTGCTATGACTTGAACATTATCTGAGTGGTCAAGGATTTCGAGCATATCCAGATACAATGCATTTAAAATCCTCATAGAAGCTATTTCCTATATAGTTGGAGTACCATTGACACAGAAAGCATATATTATGTCATATAAAAACCAGTTTCTTTTTGTTTCTTCTGGTAGAGTAGTTATCTCTCTTTAAACAATAACTTTAAAGGTAGTTCATTCTTTCGCATCACCCCATACTAAGCAAGCTATGCATAGTAGCTTCACTGATAAACAATTAAGAAATTTGTATTTACTTCATTATCTAATACATTTTTGTTGGCAGACACTTTAATATTCTTTTTCAATCCTGCTCCCATTTCGAGTCAAGATATAGAGAAATAACTAGCTAGCTGGACGAGGAGGTCCTCGTAGTGACAAGGAGGTCAAAAGACCAAGAAGTAAATGAATCCACATGAACAAAATAGAAGTAAATGAATTGTTTCTTTTTTCTTGGGATGAGGATTAACCTTGCTGATCTTTACAACTGCAAATGTTTTCCTCATTTTTATCGCATAATATCGCAGAAATTCCTGAAGGTTAAACATGCATACATATTTCCAAGGTTTAAAGTTACTTAATGATTAAGCAAAATTGAAATGAATCTGTTCTTTATTTCACACACTTTTTGTGTCTCCTTTGATTGATCAAACTAATGTTGATGTTTTTCTTTGGGCTAGGCAGGGTTCGACGAGAGCATGGAGGGGACTTCGGACTATCTTCGATTTGATTATTTTCATCTTCTAAGTCTCTTTCTTCAGGAAAGATCAAGCGAGCCTGGGTGGTGGCTCATTTTTAGTTAATCCAGTGAGCCTGTAATAGACCAAAAAAGATGTTGCCTTAGGGTCTGTTTGTTTCAACGTAACACTCTATCGGCCCTTAAAGCCTAGAAATTGGTAGAAGACATAATACATAAGTAGACAATTGGAGGAGGCAATAGGTGAAGTGGCAGTATGGTGAACATGGCCCGGCCTCTTCTAGATGGTAGTTTTAACCTCTCTTTTCTAGGTTCATGCTAGATAGGACAAATACCAGTCCAAAACAGGGCATAGAAGGTAAAAGAAATGGTACAAGTAAAAAAAATAAAGAGGAAAGAAGCAAATTGAATAATTTCTCATGTTTATTTTAGACTGCTTTAGACCTATAATTTCTGAAGGAGAGCAGTAAGAAAGACCTAGAATTTTACTGAAAATGAGCAAAGCCAATTCTTCATGTTCATTTATAGGCTGTTTTAGCTGAAATTGGCTCTATAAACTTCAGCCGTCTATAAGATAAGCAAAGGCAATCTGTTAGATTGTATTCTTTAAGATCAAAAGATAGCCACATCTCCCTAATCAAGCATGGTCTTCTGAATAAAGTAATATCATCCTTCAATTATAAGAAAAATGCCATATCAGATTGTCACAATCACTGAAGATATTTATGAATGTGTAACATGTTATTTCTGGAGCACCTGAACAATAGGAAAATGGTGTGTTGTCATTTGTATTAGGATACACAGATGTTGATGCCACTCTTTGTTAACTCTCATTTCCAATTACATGTAATGTAGTTGGGGGACATATATATTTAGGAATGGATTCTGTTAATACTAGTTTTGCTCTTAACTCTCATTCGCAATTATATGTACTGCTGCTCAAAGTAATGTTTGGAAATTGGATAGAATTCTAGGAAAATTAATCACAAATATATATATAGTTTGTATAGTTTGTTTTTCTATATTTTGTATAGAACCCCTACACATCTATGGCACTGTCAGGTTATTCATAACAATCTTCATTATTTTTCTGAATATTGTACCTAAATGATTTTTTTTTTTTGTATTAGAATGCTATGAGTGTATGCCCCTACCTCCCATCAAAACCACAGATTTTGAAGTAGAGGAATTTAGGGAATCTCATGGTAGATTACCTATTGTGATTGGCTCGCTTATTTGTTAATTGACATCAGGATGGCATGACCTTTTATTTATTTTATTTTATTCTTTGGGGGGTGGTGCTAGACCACATCTTCTTGGGCATTCCTTTGCTAAGAGGTATAGCTGCAGACTTTATGCGATGGGAGAAAGTGTTCATCTTCCAGAGTAGGTGGTAAGTAAGGTTGTTTTTATGGTGGAATCAAAAGCAGTAACACAAGTGAGAAAAGTTGGTAGTTGGTCCTTCATGCAACCCTTTGGACTACTTGGAGGTAGCTAACTGATGGATCTTTAACATGCAGAGAAGGACTCCAGAAAGGATCCCTATCTTCTTTTGACTGACCAACCCTTTCGTGTGGGCTAGAGTTTGGGTAGGTCTAGGGTTAGCAACTTAGCATTTTTTTCCATTACATCATATATTTCTTTCTTGAGTTAGCTATAATATGGTATAGAAAAATAGTAATGGCCTGAAACTTTTTTAGGCATATACATGAATTCAAAATTTTGAATCATGGGCAAGAAGCTTCTGGCGCTTCTATGCAACAGAAACCTATGATGTGAAACTTCCATGGTTAAATTGGCTCTGATACCATGTTAAAGGTCCGAACTCTAACTCAAAACCTAGGTATTTAGTTGAGGGAATCCTCCACATGTATAGAGGTCAAACTCCCATTGATTTCGAATATGGGACTGAATCACAACATATTGAGTTGAGGGAATCCTCTACATATATATAGAGATGAAACACCCACAGATTTCGACCTGGGGCTAAACCACAACAAAAAGTTTTTTAGCATTGTCCTTGCTTTAATAAAAAATCTGCTACCATGTTTCTCAATCTAAAAATGTGTCTTCATCTATAATAATTGGATGGTGATGTATAGGCGGGCCTGACAGTTTTTTGGGGCCTTTTTGTATGCCTACACTTGTACATTCTTTCCCATTTTCATTAATATACTTGTGGGACAATTCAATTAAAAAAAAGGTTCAATACCACTTATCAATGATTTTTCTTCTCAATCACTTTTTTAATTGTGGATCATTTCACTGGTTATTAAGGAAAAACGGATGAGGGAAATTGTGTTAAAGGCAATGGGACAAGCTATCAGCAAGACATCTGCCATTGTAAAAGTTATAAAGGTTAGCTCTGGATTTAGTATACAGTTATCCTTTTGTAATTTGTAATATCTTTTTATCTTCTATCAAGAACAATTTGTTGGTTCCTATCTCTTTCCTCATCTCTGTTTCATTTATTGTATGAAATTTTTTTCCTAGTGTTTCTCATAAAAAAATGTTGCCTTATTGAAATTGTTTAGCTATTTAGGGAAGATTAAAAGAAGGAACCCACATAGCATGCCAAGAATTCTTGAACTTTGCCCCTTTGTTTGTATTATAGGCACTCAGTGTTATTATTCCCCACGCTCAACTTGGACTCCTAGTTTGAGCTCGACACTCAATTTCATCTTAAGCAAGTTAGTTTAGTTTAAGAAGGAAGAACTTAGCTAGGTTTGGGGGTTCAAAATTCAAAATACTAATCCGATTGGCCTCCGATTTTTTCCAGCACGGCCAGGGTGATGGTTGTGACTTGTGGAAACTGACGGAACTCAATTTGGACTCCTAGTTTGAGTTCGACAGTCAAATTCATCTTAAGCAAGTTTAATTTAGAAATGAAGAACTTAGGTTTGGGGGTCCAAAATTAGAAATACTCATCCGATTGGCCTCTAGTTTTTTCTAGCACGGCCAGGGCAATGATTGTGACTTATGAAAACTGACGGAGTTCAATTTGGACTCCCAGTTTGAGCTTGACGCTTAATTTCATCTTAAGCAAGTTAGTTTAGTTTAAAAAGGAAGAACTTAGCTTGGTTTGGGGGGTCCAAAATTCGAAATACTAATCCGATCGGCCTCCGATTTGTTCCAGCATGACCAGGGCGATGAGTGTCACTTGTGAAAACTAACGGAGTTCAATTTCGACTCCCAGTTTGAGCTCGACACTCAAATTCACATTAAGCAAGTTAGTTTAGTTTAGTTTTGTTTTAAAAGGAAGAACTTAGCTAAATCTGGGGGTCAAAAATTAGATATACTCATCTGATTGGCCTTCGGTTTGTTCCAGCACGGTTGGGGCGATGAGTGTGACTTGTGGAAACTAACGGAGTTCAATTCCGACTCCCGGTTTGAGCTCGATGCTCAAATTTACATTAAGCAAGTTAGTTTAGTTTAAAAATGAAAAACTTAGGTTTGGGGGTCCAAAATTAGAAATACTAATCCGATTGGCCTTTGGTTTGTTCCAGGAGGGCCGGGGCGATGGTTGTGACTTATGGAAACTGACGGAGTTCAATTCGAACTCCCGGTTTGAGCTCGACGCTCAAATTCATCTTAAGTGTGACCAAAATAGTGTGACCAAAATAGTGTGACCAAAATATTGACAGAAAGTGAGTGAATAAAAATCTATAAATTTAAATAATTTATTGCTTATAATTGTATTTAATTTTAACTTATTATTGTTATACATGTATTGTAGGTTCCTTCATCGGGTGGCGTGGGTGGAGATGAGCACGAGGATGAGCACGAGGATGAGGATTCATGATTTTCATTTCATTATTATTATTGTTGTAGTCATTTTATTATTGTGATGTTGTGAACATTTTTATTATTGTTGTGGATATTTTATTATTGTTGTGGACATTTTATTATTGTTGTGTTGTGGATATTTTTATTATTGTTGTGGATATTTTATTATTGTTGTCTTGTGGACATGTTATTATTGTTATGTTGTGGACATTTTTATTATTTTTGTCTTATGGACATTTATTATTGTTGTAAACATTATTGTATTTACACAGGTTATTTTGCTAAAAATGTATATATATATTTTTAAAAAAATAATTAAAAATATAGAGACTGATTAGTGACCGAAATAATTCGGTCATTGTTCGGTCCCTAAAATAGTGACCGATTTGAGACTGAATTCCATCGGTAACTATCAGTGACCAAAATAATTTGGTCACTGTTCGGTCCCTAAAATAGTGACCGATTTGTGACTGAATTCAATCGGTCAATATCAGTGACCGAAATAATTCGGTCACTGTTCGGTCCCTAAAATAGTGATCGATTTGTGACCGAATTATTTCGGTCACTAATAGTGACCGATGGAATTCAGGCACTAATTCGGTTGCTAAATTATTGACAGAAAATTTCCGTCACTATTCAGTGACTATTTAGTGACCGAATTAGTGACTGAATATGTTGGCCGCTGATAACGACATTCAGCGATTGAAAGATTTCGGTCACAGATTTGTGACCAGAAATTCTTCACCGACAAATTCGGTCTCTATTCGGTCACTATTCGGTCTCTGAGCCTTTTAGTGACCAAATAGAGACCAAAAATGTCGGTCTCTAAATGCATTTTTTCTTGTAGTGAGCGCGATGATGGCAAAATGATTAATAATCTTAACATGGGCCATGAAAATTTGGAAAAATAAGGGCAAATGAAAGTAGACTTGAAGAGCCTTCCGATGGTATATGACATGTTAAGTTTGAGCTCGAGATCACCTACCTTTGATCACTCCTAAGGGAAGTCATCTGCACAGGTTGTACAGAGCACGAGTTAAGGAGGAAGCTTTGGGTTGGGGACGAATTCCTCCTCCTTTGGTGCCCTTGCTAGCCTCCTCACGACCCCAACATATGGTGAACTCGTCCCCAAGGAGCTTAGGGAGAGTATTTATAGATTTAGGGTTGTTTGGAGTACCAATGTAACTAGGAAAGAGGGAGCTCCAAATTTGAGTTGATTATTTTCTAATATGGAGGATTCCCATCCCCATTGGAGTGTGAGGGCTATTAGGAAACCTCCTAATATGGTTAGGCACGAATTTGGTTTAGTATGGAAGTCTATTTGTCTTTGATTTTGCCCTAATTACCCTTTCTAATTTATGCCCAATTGGAGCTACGAATTTTGAGGTATTTTCTTACTTGAATTTATTCCTCGGCCAAAAGTTTTCCATTGGTCCAAATCTCATGACGGTCTTCAAAGCACATTGTTTGGAGTCTACCCACAATTTTATTTTAATATTTGAATGATTTATGTATATGTGTTAATGGGTTCTTCGACTTATTCCTTAATTACGATAATAAGTCACAAAACACCTTAATCTTGGCCAACTAGATTTTTCTTTGTATGGATTTTTTCGTGGGTCATTTAGGAATATTATTTAGAGTTGAACTATGATTTTTACAAAATTTTTTGATGTCTTTTGTATGTATGATAATAGCACGTACATTTTTACTATTTCAAAAATATTGAATTTATCATTTTCAATTTATTTCTAATTTTTAAATTACTTAATTTTTAAGGTGCTACAACTACGTTTAATTTAAGTCTGAAAACACCTACCTTTGGTTGGATCTAAGAGATGTCTACTTACAGGTCGAAGCAGTGAAAGGTTGGAGAAGAAGCTTGGTTCTTGGCCGTCCGCCTTCACTCCTAGTGCCCTAGCTCGTCCTCCCATGACCCCAACACGATGGTAACCCTACCCCAAGAGTCTTATGACGATTATTTATAGAATTAGGGTTGATCCAAGTCCTAATGTGACTAGGAAAGGTTGGGTTGCCATTTTAGCTTGGGACCTTCGAATTCCAAAATTTGGGGATTCTCCTCCCAATTGGAGTAGCAGTGCTATTAAGAAACATCTTGTCACGCCCCGATATTTAGCAGCGGAATAAATATCGGGATGCAAGAACGATACAAATAGACGTACCACAGTTGAATAGCACAGAGTCACAATTGAATATAATAACACAGTGGAAACTATAATATTGTCATAGAAGTACTCCTTATTCCATTCATTCAACTAATTAAAAACCTTACATCAATCGAGCCAATCAAAGGGCCCATTATTCAAATAAAAATGTTTCACTATTACATCGACTACTCAAATAACTATTCCTAGACTATCAACTCCTCATATGGCGGGTGCTCATCACTCTTGCCTCGTCCCAACTGACTCCTCTGGTTCCTCATCACTACCTAAAAAGGACAGGATGATAGGGGTGAGCGAACTAGCCCAGTAGGATTTACATCTCAATATTGTCCGGGCACTAATATACATGATTAACATTTTAAATAGGTAGATATGCACATGAACATGATGACAATGCATGCTTTTCTAACAAGTTGATTAGAGGAATAGAACAGATGACATATCAAATCAAATATCGAATTGCATATACAATGGACAGGTAGTTCATGAGTAGAATCATACCAAAATGAATTGGCCATATTCATACAGATCTCATGTATTCACATGAACAGACTTATCATATCAAACATATCATGTCAAATGAAGGCACATTCCCACAAATCTTGCTTATTTGTATGTGCTATGCCAAGCACCAAAAGTCCATACTCCCGCAGTTAATAAGTACGTTGGGGCGCTCCTCCCCAGGACCAGACAGGGCCCCTATTGCACAGGCATTAGTCAAATGGACCGAAGTCCCAGATTGTGCCAAACAAACATATTCATATTATGACCACAGAGTTTCAATAATAAGAACATGATCATCATAGAGTCAAGGTATGACAATAGCTCAAGAGAACAAAAGGGCAGTATAACGACGTATCTTATGTTTCATAATTCGTTAGTGTCTTGACATGAGGATGACTAATGACAGATCGTATGCGGAACATGTGCTCTCTATCTCCAGGGTACTTCATGGTACAACCAGCTCGGCCTCTATGTAGGAATCCATAGAGAGCGGAGACTTACGGAGGTCTTAAGGAAAAGATCGCTAGTCTTACCGATTCGGAATGACCGACAAAGAGCTCTCAATTCATCAAGAAGGGTGTGCCTATTCTTGCAAAGGTGTAAGTGATGTGTCACGGATCTTTCCTAACATGTATGCAAGTTATGAACAAATAATTTAACCATCGGAAAGCATATAGCTAAAGAAAACTTATATGCAAATCATGATAGCAACTTAACTAATGATTCCATACTAATATGTATTCATCCACATATTCACATCAAATTCTTATCATTTCAATTTCATAACAAGCTAGATCACAAGATAATAGTCAATGTTCATAAGAGAAAATCACATATCATACATTAGAATCATATTCATTACCGTTTTCATATAGGTTGATTACTTTTAGGTCCATGCATACTACGTAACATGATGCAACATGCTAACAGACCCAACAACTAAACATGCTGACATTTAGACAAACACAGTAATCAGGGTGTGATATTCATGCAATGCCTATATCTCTCTATCTACTGACATTTAGATAAAACTCTAAACATGAAAAATGTCTAGGACATCTATTAGAAGAATGTTTGTGTTGAGGGTTAGGTCTGATCCAGTATATAATTGCATGTAACATAGGAAACACGTAAGAAAGTCCTAAACATACATGACTTCATTGCGACTTATATGTCAGGCCCATAGCGTGAGATCTATTGATATTTAGACAACATGTGTAACATGAAAGATGACTAGAACGACTAGTATAAGAACTTTGATGTTGGTGTCTTGACCTAATTCGATCTCTAATCTTGTGAAAACATGAAGAACATACAGTTAAGTGCAATCCGAAAATGCAGTATCATACAGTGACTCTCTTACTAAACTTGTAACTCTCTAATTGATGACATTTAGACAAAATTTCAACATAAATGATTACCATAACGACTAGTGGAAGAACGTTTATGTTGGGAACTTGACCTAATTCGGTATTGAATCTCGTGAAAAATAGGATGAACATAAAGCTAAGTGCAGCCTGAAATCACAGTATCATGCAGTGACTCTCTTACCATGCTTATAACTCTCTAAATAAAGACCTTTAGACAAAATGTTCAACATAAACGATGATCATGAATAATAGTAGAAGAACTTTGATGTTGGGGATTTAGTCTAATTAGGTCTTGAATCACATGCATGATAAGAAGAATGGAAAACACCCTAACTGTGCGCGACTTAGGAAAAAATACTAATACACAATGTATACTCCATGAAAATTAGTCAAATCAAGTACAAATAAACCTAGACTCGAAGATCTACATGATGGTGTTGGTTTTCTTTAATCTTGGCTCGAGAACACCTACCTTTGAACGCTAAGAACTCCCTGTAGGTCCCTGGGTTGATGTAGAGCGAGGTTGAGGAAGACCACATTTTCCCCAGCCGTTCTCCACTCCTCCAGTGCCCCAAACTTGCTGCTCACGACCCCAACTTGTTGCTAACCCTTCCCTAAACATTTTGTGAGGAGTTCGTATAGTTTTAGGGTTCTATTTCATATCTTAATGGGACTAGGAAATGGGGCTGCGAATTCTGCTTCCTACATTCCAAAATCTATAATTCTCTCACCCAAAGGAGGTAGCAAAGGTTTAGGAAACCACCTCTTAGGGTTGGGTCCGGTTTTGGCTTACCTTACATGACTAATTACCCTAATTTTAACCCTAAATTGCCCTCCCTAATTATTACATAATTACATACATGAATTTCTGGGTATTTTCTTGTCCCAATTTTTATCCTTGGGCCAAATGTGCTCTATTGGCCCAATCTTGTCAATGGGTTATTAATACATGATGTTAGAAGTCTCTCCAACATGTTTATTTAATATATGGTCGGGTTATTTTTTCGCGTTAACAATTTTCCGACTTAGTTTCCTAATTCGGATAACTTGGTCACGTGTGACATATACTCGGCCAATCAGATTTTTCGTTGCATGAAGTCCTTCGTGGAATGCTTAGGGGTAATATTTAGGGTTGGTTTATAATTTTTACGGAATTTTCCGATGTGTTTTCTCACGTACGATAGTGGTACGTAAGTTCTATCATTCTGATAATACGGAAGTTATTTATTTACTAATTTTGTAAGGCCCTCGAATTTTGTTGCATTATTGTATTGCATGTAAATAATTCATGTTGTGTATGTACGTATGTAAATATCTACGTGAGTACTAGTTAGTATACTTATGTATGCATGTGTATAATTAGTATAAATAATGTATGAATGGTATGATGGTAGTGTGTACATGATAGCGTATACATATGGCACATATATAGGTATAAGATGTGCATGGTTTCTGCATGTTTTGGAGTTCTGGACGAAGGCCAGATTGGCGTCAATATCAATGGACGCTTGTGTTGTGTAGGCGTCAACCCCATGGACGCCAACACTAATCCTAGCGTCCAGCGATGTGGACGCTAACTTCTCTGACCTGCATGCCTTACAGAGCCCAGAATTTTCGGAAGCAAGCCACCCCAACCATTGGGGAGCTGTCCCCAACGGTCTGAAAGGCCATCTTGTCACTCCTGCGGGATAGGAGAACCCCCTCTCCTATATACAAAGCCATTTTCGCAACTCACACCCTTCTCTTTGCCCCTTTGCAAGAGAGGAAGAAGAGGAAAAAGAGAAAACCCTAAAGTCTGTGTGAAGAGCTCACCTTTGCAACCCTAAATCCGGCTACCTGAAGCTTGCACCGGCCATCTACTGCAGCAAGGAGCAAGCTGGAGTGGAGGAGGAGGCTTCCCCGAGCTTATCTTGGAGCCATCTTCATCCTAGAACCCGGAGTGAAGCTTTTCTAGGAGCTTCTTGGGACAGCCCAAGGAGAGCTTCACCGAGCCCTAGATCCGTTTGGTGTATTTTCTAAAGGCAAGTACCCTACCCATAGTGTTCATGTATGTGTCTAGGATGGTTTTACCATTTTTATGTATTTTCCCTCGTGTCCTAGACCCCCAAATCACCCCATCTTTGGAGCTCGGGTCTGTGTTCTGCACAGGCCTGACCTTAACGACAATATCCCTTGCCGCTAAGATCATGCTTAGCGTCCATCGATTATGCCGCTAACATTACATTAGTGGCCATAGCTTGCCGCTAAGTTCATCTGAGCAGAACAGCAAGCTGTTCTGCCCTTCTATATGATTAATTTCGATATGTTTCATGATGAGGATATAATGTAATCTCTTATATGCTATGTATACTAGTGAATGTGGTGTGTGGATGGATTTTGTGCAAGGTGGTAAATGATAGAGTTTATTTCTCCCATGGAATACATGTATGATGAGTTGCTAATCTTGTCAACCCTTTGTTTGTATGATTTAGGATGAGTCTGAATGTCCTACATTTTATGGGTCATGCATGTATTAGTCAGTTTCTGTTCTAAAATTCTGAGATTTTTCCTATGCTTGTGTGAATTAATGAAAATGTGGTTTGGGAAATAGAAATCATGCGTAGGTCATGATAAATCTTCGGTAAATCATGTATTGCCCAATAAATTCGGGAATAAATCATGTGGCTCTGTGCATGCTAGGGTTCAGACAGTGAGTTGTTAAATTTGTGATTGTTATTCAACTCCATGCTAACTTGAATTGTGAATAGCATGTGAATTTGATGTCAGATTTTCTGTAATTACGTTTTAGGTTAGAAAAATCTGAAAATTTGCATGTGGGATCCTAAACCCGAAATCAGCTAGTGGTTAAAATTTCAGGTCATTTGGATCAGTATATGATGCAATATGGATTTTCCATGTAAAAATGTGAAACTAATGCATGTCATTGTAAAATGATTTGATTTTGTATATAGCAACCTGATTAGTGAAATTTCCTGAGCACTAAATTTCTGTAATTGTAGTGTCATGTCAGGAAAATAGAGCACCATGTGTGTGAATGAGTGAATGAGTAAGATGTGAGTGTCATGTGCTAAACTAAGTACTTAAATCAGAAAATGTGTAATGTGTAAATTGTGCCAAGTGTGACATTGCTTCCACAGAGGGCAGTGGAACCGTATTAGGGAAAAGTCCCCCTGAGAAGGTTCAATGTGTTGTGACCCTAAGGGCATTAGGGGAAAATCCTGGAGGTGGACAAGTACCACTGGTTAGGGTGGAGACTTGTTCTCCCGGTCTGCGCAGTCCAAGAGTCGCCATTGTATTGCCTAGATGGCGTCTATGTGATGTGATGTGTTGTGTCCTTCTTTGGTGGTTTGGACTATGTGTCACGGCACTAAATGTGAATGTGTAAATGTGAATGTGTAAATGTGTATGTGTTCATGTGAAAAATGTGAATGTGAATAATGTGTAAAAGTGCATGTGTAAAGTGTGAAATATGCGAATTTGAAATTGTGTAAAAATGTGAAACCAAAATGTGAGGATGTGAGTTTGTAATCCATGTTATGACAATCTGAAATCATGCTTGAACAGTAGCTTTACTATGTTATGATCATGTTTATGTATGCAAAATGCCTAGAATCCATGCTAGGGATAATTGTTAAGCATATATAAACAACTTCCATACTTGATTGTTCACATGTTGTGATTTAAATCATTGTTGTAGCTCTCATGGGTTAGATTATGGTTGCTAAAGCATGTAAAACCAGAAAGCTTAAAGCATGTAAAATGGTTACGTATATGTGTAGGAATGTGTATATTCCATGTTAGGTATGTTTCCTTCCACGCATGCTCGGAAATTCATGTTAATGGCTTTCATGTCTTAGTTGGTTGAAGGTAGATTTCTATGTGAGAAATGAATGGAAAGCATGTGATAGGTGATTCTATTTCTGGAAATCTGAAAGCATAGTCCATGTGTTTAAATTATAGATTCACCATGATAGGTTGTAAAATTTAATGTCAAGCATGCTACATGTTGTGTCTTGTGAATGTTTATGTAGAACCTACTATGATATGTGCATGTACGGTATGTGTAGAAGTACTTGCGGAGTCTTTTAGACTCACTACTTGCTTCGGCGTACAGGTGTAGTTGGTGACGAGACACTTGTGGAGGAGATGTTGGAGACCGACTCCGAGCGCGGAGATTAGAGTGTTGGAGTACTTGTGACATTTTGTGATTTTCATAGTATGTAAATTGAACATTGTACTAGCATTATCATGGATGAATGTATAAGTATGGACATCTATATATTTGATTTTCACCAATTTAAATTATGCGAACTTTTAGCTCTTTAAATGTTATCGAAACATGTATGTTAAATGTGGATGATGAATGAAATGAAGACAGTGGTTCTTTTACTTCCGCTACTCTGTTCTTATATTCACGTGTATCTCAGCTGAATGTCATTGTTGGGTAAATGTCCCACTGTGATGACGCTCGCTATACCGACGTGGGTTGGTATAACTGTACCGGTATAATGAGGGTCGTCGTAAATTTCATACTTGAATTTGTTCATGGGTCATACGTTGTCCATTGATCCAATTTCTTTTATGGACTATCCCCACATATTGTTTGGAGTCTACCATAAATTTCTCATTTAGTTTATGATCTCATTTTATACACCTGATAATGGGTTGTCCAACTTATTTCCTAATTACGATAATAAATCACACTAACTCTTAAATATACCTCAAGTGACTTTCATTGACCAAAATTTCTTGATGGATCATTAGAGGATATTATTTTAAGTCCATCTATGATTTTTATTTAACTTTTTGACTCATCTAAGTATGTGTGATAATGATTTTCTGACTTATTCTCTGATTCGATACTCAGTCGCAAAACACCTTAAACTTGGACCATCCGATTTTTCTTTGCACAAATTTCTTTATGGGTCATTAGGGAGCATTATTTAGAGTTGAACTATGGTTTTTATGCAATTTTCTAATGGATTGTTTTTTGTATGTACGATAGTGGCACCTGCATTTTTGCTATTTCACAAATATTGAATTTATCATTTTTGATTTATTTCTAATTTTCTAATTACCAATTTTCGGGGTGTTACACATCCTAACATGGCTGGGTATGAATTTGGGTTGCTAGGTATGGCTAATTACCTTTGCTTTTGCCCTAATTGCCCGTTTCTATTTTCTGCTCAATTAGGGTTACGAATTTTGGGATTTAATGCCATTGGGTTTTGTTGTTTGGTCCAATAAGAGTTGTTTTGGCCCAATATAATTTAAATGGTTGATTCCACTTCTTGGGAGTTTAACTATGACTTTTATTTTATTTATTTTTTACAATTTTATTTATTTGCTGCTTTCCTTAAATTTTTAGAGCAATAAATTTTCGGGGCGTTACAATCGGGGTTTGCCCAAGAGGGTCTCATAGTGTCTATACAGAGCCCTTGCCCCAATTAAAGTCCTTGTTCTTTATTTTACAAGAGAGTTCATGGGGTCAGGAGGTCCAACTTGGCCACATATAGGCTTTGGGGCCATACCTAACCCATGCCTTGCCATTCCTAACTTTTGACTTTGTTTGGGCAAAAGGACAGATAGTCACATATCTATCATGCCTTCGGCCATACTCCTTGTCATACCTAACCTTGACTTGGTTTGGAAAAAGGACAGACCCCCCATACTTGTGCCATACCTTTTTACCAACTCTTAAAGTGATGTGTGTAGGGGGTCATTCCCAAGTACAAGCTATTCAGATCTTTTCCATAATTAAGTCTCTAGGGGGTCTTGCTATGATGGGAGGACAAGGCCGTCCATCAGTTGGAGTTCAAGAGGCCCATCAATTCCTAAATAATCAAGGAGAAAAATCTATTGCATAAGAGGCAATCGATTGAAGGAAACATCGATTGTATAGAAGTAATCGATTGAAGAAAACATCGATTGCATAGAAGCAATCGATGCTGAAGAAAACATTGATTACATAGAAGTAATCAATGCTGAAGAAAACATCGATTATATAAAACATCGATTACATAGAAGTAATCGATGTTGAAGGGAACATCAATTACATAGAAGTAATCGATGCTAAAGGAAACATCGATTATATAAAACATATTTTACACAGAAGTAATCAATGCTGAAGGAAACATTGATTACATAGAAGTAATCGATGTTGAAGGAAACATCGATTATATAAAACATCGATTACAGAGAAGTAATCGATGCTGAAGAAAACATCAATATATACGAAGTTTTTCTTTGACTGACTGTGTTTTATTCTATTTTATACAAAGTTCCACTTCGTCATATACGAAGTGTTGCTTCGACTGACTATGTTTTGTTCAACTTTATACAAAGTTCCACTTTGTCATCCACTTTGTCACATACAAGGTGTTGCTTCAACTGACTATTTTAAATTTCTTGACCAGTCAAAGGGCTAGTGGGTTGTAACCAGCTAGTGTGAACTAGTGTTCCCCTTTCATGAACTTCCCACTCATCACAAGACTTCCTTTATTGGCTCCTTTACTTTAATTATCTTGATGGAGACCTTACTCAATCATCTCCATTAATTTATCCTCATTTATTTGTGATTTAAAAATTCAGGGTGTTACATCTTGAGTCTACTAGCTACTTGGAATGGAGGAAGATCTTCCAACTGGTGCATGCTTCCAAGAGAGCCAGCAATAGGTTCAAGATGTTGACTATTAGTAGAATAGACCTGCAGACATTTAATGCAAAGAAGATGTTAGAATAGAGAAGTCTTCTGACAGATAGCCCATACCTCTTTTTCTTTCTGTCCATATTTCCCACTAATAGCAAGAATTAGTAGGTAGGTCTTTTTCTTTCTTGCAAGAAGGAAGAGATCCTTTGATGACACGCCCCGACGCGGAATATCGGAATGTGAGGCAGTTGCAAAGTAAGCGAGTATAGAGCGTATAATAGACATCAAACCATTGGACAAAGAATAATGCTAAATCAAATGTATTTAATTGATAATTCCACTAATGTCTATTACAACCACTAATTCAGAGCCATTACATAGGGCCCAATCGACATCATTACATTAAATGAAAGTAAATGACTAAACTAAGACACTAACATAACACTAATGCGCCAGGGTACTCTTGATTCACTCCTGGCCATCCCCATCCTCATGAGTGTTGTGGTCTTCCTCAGTCTCACCTGAGAACACATAGCAAATAACGTAGGGTGAGCGATAACTCCTAGTAGGACTTAAATCTCATGATCAAGCATATCTTAAATGATTAATGTATTAAAGAGCGGAGTACTTAATGATAGAGATCAAGAGTCAAGTAATGTCGAGCAAGTGATAGCACAATAGCATGATTCAAAATAGCACAAGTGTTATGTATAGAACAAAAAGCAGGATGGCCATAGCATAAATAGCACAATATAATTCACGATAGCACAACATGTTGAGTATAGTATAGAAATTTGATTGTCATTAGATAGTCGAGATAGATAGCACTTGAGTGTAATGCCAAACACTCTGGTCAATTAACTCCCGCGAGCAAATAGCACTTTTGGACGCACCCCCCAGGACCAAACCAGACCCTTTATATTGCAAGCGTTAGTCATATTGATTATCTTTAGACAATTAGTCCAATGGCCATAGAGAGTACCAAGAATAGATGAGAGTATTTGATGAATAGATGAGAGTATTTGACGAATAGATGAGAGTGTAGAGAGCGTGAATAGATGAGCGAATAGAGTATAGATGAGAACTATAGGTCAATGCGCATGAAACAACATCAAATAGGCAATAGTAACGGTTACACAACACACGTGATTGGTGCTGGAAGTCAGGTAGAATTCACTAACCAACCACTGGACATGCTACAAACATAGTCCAGAGGTTAGGCGTGATCTCATGGTAAGTGAGAGAGAGCATTCTAAGGCTGTTTAGATCATACTGATCCCTAAAGGGTGTTATAGGTATTGAGGGCACAACCGGCTCATTGACCATGTGGGAATCCATAGACAGAGGAAACTTACAGAGGCATTGAACAAGGATTCACTAGTTCGATAGAAGGAATATCCGGTGGAGAGTTTGTCCAAGTCAAGAGAAAGTGTATATAGAAACAAGTTGCTCGATGTTCTAGAGAAATTCTAGAACAGTGGAGCATCAGTAATGGTGTTTCAAAACCACGAGAGAAACGAAGACAAGTCCATTAGAGTAAAAATGTACATTATTGAAATAAATTATGAGATGTGTTATGGGAAATTTTAATGCCATGTCAAGTAAAAATGGGTGGTTGCAAGTATGTGTGATAGAGAAAATCATGGAAATGAAAGGTCAAGTGTATGACTTTTAATGAACTATTTCATGTTCATGTTCAAACATCTTCTTTTACTGCATTTAAGACAGTTGATAGGATGTATAGTCACTGTAGAAAGACTAGAACCATAAAAATTTAGGGTTTATGTACAAAATCCCAGAAGGCGACGTACCTCTGTGAGGATCGTGACAGGGTACCTCAAGAATGCGACGGGTGCTGTCAAAGAACAGGACAGGTCCGTCTGGGATAGGCAGACAGAATGCGATGTAAGCGCCTATCGCGTTCATAATGCGACGGGTTCCTTATCGCGACCCACCCTTGAGAATGCGACCTATCGGGTTGTCGCATTCTGAAGGTCTCTACTTGAGCCTGAGAAGGGAAAAAAGTTGCCTTGGATTACGGTCCATGCTTTCCAAAGATTGACATAGAGGTGTTTAAAAATCGAAATCTCGATGTACACTTGATGAAAAATCATGAAACGAATTTTAAATGGAACTAGGCTTGCAAGAGTATAAACTATAAAGAGTAATTAGATACGTATCATGGTATTGATAGGCTATGATCTGGTTCTTTCATGATGAACATAGAACATGACACAGTGATGGAAAAAAATTAATTTGAGCTAGGTACTGAATAGAAATTGCGGAAAAGTATGGCAAAAGATTCCAGAAAACATGTAGCATGTACAATAAAAATTGCATAGCACGAGATCAAGTGTGAATAGAGATTTAAGGTAAACATGATGGGTCGGGTACATGTTCTTAACAGAACTTCCAACAAGAAATTTACATGATAGGGTCGATAGAAATTAGGGAAAAGAGAGGGCTTTTGTTCCTGGTATCAAGAACAGTCTACAAACGAGAGTGATTTAATTTAGCTTGTGAGATTGCTGACCTTTGGGATGATTTGACTTCTACGGCTAGAACTCGAAGAACAAGCTTGTAGATCTTCTAGCAAGCCTTCTCCCCATGATTCCCTCCTCTAATGGCCTCTTCTCCATGCCCAAGAAGTCCCAGCAGAGCAATAGGGTCGGCCATGAAGGGGTTGGGGGTGTATTTAAGCATCTAGTATGTTTAATTCCTAATACAACTCTAACTTCCATAAAACTCCAAATTTTCCTTTTTTCCTCCAACCTTCCTAGCATTACTCCTCCTAATTGGGTTAGGTTGGGGTTCCAATTTCGTACCTAGCTAGTTAGGGTAGGGTTTGAAGTGCAATCTAAATGTATATTAGCTATATTAATGATTTACTTGCCCTTTTTAATTTAGAAAACAATAGAATTATGAATTTTAGGGTATTTTCTTTTATCCTATCTTTTAAAACTCCTATTTTGGCCCAATAACTTTTATATGAACCATTTATTAAAGCCCATCACTTATTTTTAAATAAAGAGTTTTAATTATTTCTTTTTAATTTTTAAATTTATTTATTTATTAAAAGTATTGGGTTGCTACATCCTCCTCCTCTTAAAAAGAATTTGGTCACCAAATTCATATGTTCATAATGGGGAGAATGTCTTATTGAATATGTCGGGGTAGTTTCGCCTCATTGTTCCTTTAGGTTCCCATGTGGCTTCTTCTACTCCACGGTTATTCCATAAAACTTTAACCACATGAATAGGCCGGTTCATGAGTTGTTGTACTTTTTGATCTAGTATTTTGATCGACTTTTCTTCATAAGTCATATCTTTATGCAGTACTAAGTCCTCATGGCGAATGATATGAGTAGGATCGTACACATACTTTCTGAGCATAGAGACATGGAACACATTGTGTATGAATGCTAGATGTGGCGGCAATTGCAGTCGATATGCGACCTCACCCACCATTGGGAGTACTTCGAAAGGGCCGATGAATCTTGGACTTAGTTTCCCTTTAACCCCAAACCTTTGAATTCCACAAGTAGGAGATACCTTAAAGGGTACATGATCTCCCACTTGAAATTCCAAGTCTCTTCTTCTCTTGTCGGCATAGCTCTTCTATCTAGATTGAGCGATCTTGAGCCGATCTCGAATGACCTGTATGTCTTTGGCTGTAGTATGTACCATGTCAAGACCAAACCATTGTTGTTCTCCAACTACATTCCAACACACTGGAGATCTACAGCTCCTACCATAAAGTCCTTCAAATGGAGCCATTTTTGTACTAGCCTGCTAACTATTATAATAGGTGAACTCAATTAAAGATAGCTGCTCATTCTAGTAGCCTTCAAAGTCTATGTTGCAGGCTGTTAACATGCCTTCTACAATTTGATTTGTCCTCTCAGTCTGTCCATCTATTTGTAGATGAAAAGTAGTACTAAAGTTGAGTTTAGTACCAAGTGCAGTTTGAAGTCCTTTCTAGAAGTGAGAGGTAAACCGTGGGTCTCGATCTGAGACGATTGATGATGGCACTCCATGTAGTCTTACTATCTATTTTACATATAGAGCAGTTAGCACGTCCACAGTCCACTTACTTTTAATTGGCAGAAAGTGTGCAGACATAGTTAGTCTATCCACGATAACCTATATGGAGTCGAGTCCACCATGAGTCCTAGGTAAACCCATGATGAAGTCCATGCCAATGCTATCCCATTTCCACTCCGAGATTTCTAGTGGTCTTAGTACACCTGTAGGACGCCGGTGTTCCACCTTTACTTGTTGACAAGTAAGACAATGAGTAGCATGCTCAACAACTTCCCTTTTCATGTTTGGCTACCAAAAGGTTCTTTTCATGTATTGATACATCTTGGTAGCGCCCAGATGAATAATGTACTTAGTTTTATGAGCTTCTCCTTGAGATCTTCGTTGTTAGGTATACAAGTCCTCCCTTGCAATACTAACCTTCCATCCTCGGTCATAGCAAAATCTGGTTTGTCTACTAGGGTCTCTTTGATACGAACCAAGAATGGGTCGTTGTCCTACAGAGCTTTGATTTCCACATGTAGGTCGGATTGGATCTTGATATTGGCAACCAAAACTTGATCATCTCTGTGTTCAATATTCAAGTATAACTTTGTGAATTGTTCTAATAGTTGCATCTTGCCAAGAATTAGACATGATAGAGATGCCATGGGCTTCCTACTAAGAGCGTCAGCCATAGCATTACCCTTGCCGGGATGGTATTGGATGTTGAAAACAAAGTCCTTTAAATATTCCAGCCATCTTCTATGCCTCATATTGAGCTCTTTTTGAGAGAATAAGTACTTCAAGGTTTTATGATCTGAATAGACAGTGAATTGCTCACCGTATAAATAATGTCTCCAGATCTTTAATGCGAAGACTACAACAACCAACTATAGATCATGTATGGGGTAGTTAACTTCATGAGTCTTTAGTTGTCTTGAAGAATAAGCAATAACCTTCTCTTTTTGCATCAGTACACAGCCTAAACAAACTCTCGAAGCATCGGTGTTGACTGAGAAAACTTCCCCCTCTATAGGAACAGTGAGAACAGGGGCTGAGGTCAAACATTCTTTTAATGTTTGGAAACTTTTCTCACACTCATTACTCCGAGCACATGGATTCTCTTTTCATGTAAGGCGAGTGAGAGGTACAACAATTTTGGAGAAGTTCTTTATGAACCGCCTGTAATAGCCAGCCAGTCCTAAAAAGCTCCTAATTTCTGTGACATTAGTTGGTCTCTCCCAATTAAGCACAGCTTCAACCTTGGAGGGATCAACAGAGATGCCGTCTTTGAAGATGACATGGCCGAAGAAGGACATTTCTTCGAGCCAGAACTCGCACTTGATCAGCTTACCATATAGTTGGTTGTCTCGTAGGACTTGCAGAGCTATCCTCAAAGGTTCTTCATATTCTTCTTTGGTTTTGGAGTATATGAGAATATCATCAATATAGACGACCACAAACTTATCAAGGTATGGCCGGTATATGCTGTTTATGAGTTGCATGAAAGCTACTGGAGCATTGGTTAGACCAAAAGGCCTAACAATGAATTCATAGTGTCCATACCTGCTCCTGAAAGCCATTGTGTATATGTCGTTGTCCTTGATTCTCATTTGATGATAGGCAGATCTGAGGTCAATCTTGGAGAAGTATTGAGCTCCATATATCTGGTCAAAGAGTTCATCAACTTGAGGCAATGGATACTTGTTCTTGATGGTCAGCTGATTAAGTGTTGAGTTATGATGGAATGACATTCATGATGATTGCATGTTTTTGATAACGACACAATTGATGTTGAAACAATGTGATAAAATGACATGACACTATGACAAAATGTATTAGACATATGCCTACATGATAACTAATTTATAGCTTCTATCTTGTAGGACATTACATGGAGAAGGATGTGCACAACATAAAGAAACCTTAAGCAAAAAAGGTTCTGGATAGAAGAAATCAAACAACAACTGTCGAAAGCATCACTGCACCTGTCGACAGCCAGTGAAGTCCTTCCAACAAACAGGTTCTGGAAAACCCAAGAAAGTAGTAGTTGTCGACTGGAATGGACACATCTGTCGACAACCACTGAAGATTTTAATCTGAAAGCTTTTGGAAAACCAAGATAACTAGCAGCTGTCGACAGTCAGGTTGCATCTATCGATAGCCCAGTCCATTGTTCAGAAATTCGATTATGGAAGACATGTGCTGCAATATCTGTCAACACTCGATGGGTATCTGTCGACAGGCACTTGTTAAGTCACAACATGTGAGAGACATGTGACCTCTATTAGGGCATCCTCTTCTCTCACAAATCCCAAGAGTTGTGTGAGACTAGGACACTCCTATGTATAGACAGTGAATTGCTCACCGTATAAATAATGTCTCCTGATCTTTAATGCGAAGACTATAACAACCAACTCTAGATCATGTACGGGGTAGTTGACTTCATGAGTCATTAGTTGTCTTGAAGAATAAGTGATAACCTTCTCTTTCTGCATCAGTACACAGCCTAAACCAACTCTCGAAGCATTTGTGTAGACTGAGAAAACTTCCCCCTCTATTGGAAGAGTGAGAACAGAGGCTGAGGTCAAACATTCTTTTAATGTTTGGAAACTTTTCTCACAGTCTTTACTCCAAGTGCAGGGATTCTCCTTTCATGTAAGGCGAGTGAGAGGTACAACAATTTTGGAGAAGTTCTTTATGAACCGCCTGTAATAGTCAGCCAGTCCTAAAAAGCTCCTAAATTCTGTAACATGAGTTGGTCTCTCCCAATTAAGCACAACTTCAACCTTGGAGGGATCAACAGAGATGCCGTCTTTGGAGATGACATGGCCGAAGAAGGACATTTCTTCGAGCCAGAACTCGCACTTGATCAGCTTAGCATATAGTTGGTTGTCTCGTATTACTTGCATAGCTATCCTCAAATGTTCTTCATGTTGTTCTTTGGTTTTGGAGTATATGAGAATATCATCCATATAGACGACCACAAACTTATCAAGGTATGGCCGATATATGCTGTTCATGAGTTGCATGAAAGTTGCAGGAGCATTGGTTAGACCAAAAGGCATAACAATGAATTCATAGTGTCCATACTTGCTCCTGAAAGTCGTTTCGTATATGTCGTTGTCCTTGATTCTCATTTGATGATAGACAGATCTGAGGTCAATCTTGGAGAAGTATTGAGCTCCAGATATCTGGTCAAAGAGTTCATCAACTCGAGGCAATAGATACTTGTTCTAGATGGTCAGCTGATTAAGTGTTGAATTATGATGGAATGACATTCATGATGATTGCATGTTTTTGATAATGACACAATTGATGTTGAAACAATGTGATAAAATGACATGACACTATGACAAAATGTATTAGACATATGCCTACATGATAACTAATTTATAGCTTGTTTCTTGTAGGACATTACATGGAGAAGGATGTGCACAACATGAAGAAACCTTAAGCAAAAAAGGTTCTGGATAGAAGAAATCAAACAACAACTGTCGAAAGCATCACTGCACCTGTCGACAGCCACTGAAGTCCTACCAACAAATAGGTTCTGGAAAACCCAAGATAGCAGTAGCTGTCGACTGGCAAGGGCACATCTGTCGACAACCATTGAAGATTTTAATCTGAAAGCTTTTGGAAAACCAAGATAACTAGCAGCTGTCGACAGTCAGGTTGCAACTATCGACAACCCAATCCATTGTTCAGAAATTTGATTCTTAAAGACATATGTGGTGCAATATCTGTCGACACCCGATAGACATCTGTCGACAGTCGCTCGTTAAGTCAGAACATGTGAGAGACATGTGATCTCTATTAGGGCGTCCTCTTCTCTCACAAATCCCAAGAGTTGTGTGAGACTAGGACACTCCTATGTATAGATCTTTTGGACTCTTTTTGCAGTAAGCAGCCTCCACATCAAATCCCAAACATAGGAGAACCTGAAGAAAGATTTCAGAGCTCTACTTCAAGCTTCAAGCCTCAACTACAAGAAGATCCTTCTAAGAAGTTAAGTTTGAAGCAAATTCATCCTCAAGGCTTCAAAAAGCAACATCGGATCATCTACGACTTGAAGTCTGAAGATCATCAGGATGGAGGATTCGAAGAGTTCACTTATTCAATTTGTTTTCTCCACTTTGAACTCTTCTTGCACTTTATCCTTTCATTTTACGTGTGTGTTTTGAGTAGTCCTTGTGCTTATTCTACAAGTGTGTGTGGGTTGATCTGAGATCCTATTCATCTCAGACCTTGTGTATGCATGGATATTTGTGTTGAACTTGCTTAATAAGTAGTTTGGCGTGTGTGTGTGTGGACGGTGGACGTAGGATACACAAGTTGTGTAGTCCGAACCACCTTAAATCTTTGTGTCCTGTGATTTGCATTGATCTACCGTTAGATGTATGCTAGGCATGATAACTTGTTCTCACATCCTCCATACTGCTAATCCTCTAAACACATTCTACGCACACATTTAAGTCCAAACTTGATCTATATCCTTATATGCTTTTCTACAGTTTGTCTTAATCTCAAAAATAAGGTCTGTTTGCTTTTAATTTGTAGTAATCTACTCAACCCCCTTCTAGATTACTGTTATAATTAATTCCACACACCTAATAATTAGTATCAGAGTAAGGTTTCTTTGATTTCATAGCTTTAATTGCTTAATCTAACGATCAAGAGAGATTCTGCACAATGAATACTAGCAAAGGTTTTTTGGCTGAAGGACACTCAGTGTCTAGGCCTCCCTTTTTTGACGGAACTGATTATAGTTATTGGAAAAATCAAATGCAGGTATTTCTAAGAGCTCAAGATTATGAGCTATGGAAGATTGTGAGCAAAAGATCCTATGAGCTACCTGCTGATGAGGACGCATGGACGATGGAGTGAATCTGAAGGGCAACTCTGAATTGGAGTGATATTAATATGATACAATGTGCTGTGCATCCAAAGGAGTACTTGAAAGTCTCCACTTTCTCATCTGCAAAGGAGCTGTGGCACAAACTCGAACTTGTTTATGAAAGTACGTCTGAGGTAAGAGAAACCAAAGCTAGCATGCTTGTTTCTAAATATGAAATGTTCAAAATGAACAATGATGAACTATCTCAGACATGTTTGCTCGTTTCATGATAATCATAAATGGTCTTAAAAGTCTTAAGAAAGAATATAGTGAAAGTGACTTAGTGAGGAAGATACTTCGGTCTCTTCCATTTACCTGGCACACTAAGGCCATAGTCATTGGAGGTTCTAAAGACCTGTCCACAATATAATTAGATGAACTGATAGGATCATTGATGACCTATGAAATCAATTTAAGGAGAAAAGAATCTGAGGTCATTCCAAGAAAGTCTATTGCATTGAAAGTTTCTAATAAAGCATCATCAAGTTTCAAGTAAGAAATTGATCAAGAGAGTGATGAAAATGAAATGTCTAGTGAACGAGAAAATGATGAGATGGCCATGTTGACTAGACAATTCAAAAAATTCCTCAAGTTCAGAAAGAAGGGGCCAGGTAACTTCAAAACACTTCCTAAAAGATATTTTGTAAACAAGTTTGATACAAATTAGAAAATTGACATAGTTGTTTGTTATGAATGCAGAAAATAGGGGCACATGAGAGGTGAATGCCCAGAGCTCAAGAGGAAGCTGATAAAGAAGAAATCTACATACAAGAACCCCAGAGCCATGATGGCAACATGCAGTGATGAACACAAAGATGAATGTGATCAAGATAACTCTGATGATGAGGAAATCCAGTACTTTATGGCAATGAGTGTTGACTGTAATGTGGTAAACTCTTCCTTGGAAAGTTACACAATTGAAGAATGGGAAGAGGCATATACCATGTAATTTGAAAATTTTTGTGAATATAAATCTGATAACAGAGCATTGAAAAAGAAAATCAACAATCTTGTGCATAACACAAGTAATGATGAACAACTTACAATCCTGAACAAAGAAATAGAGCTACTGAAAAATGAGAAGGAAAATCACTATGCTGAAATGGATTGCATGAAAGAAAAGCTTCAAAAGAATGAAAAAGAAAAACAAACTCTAAATGAATCTGTTGAAACACTTCAAAATGAGAATCAAAATATTCATAAGAGAATGGAAGAAGTTCAAAAGGAACTAAAAGGAAAAAATGATGATTTGTCAAGGGAAAGGAAAACCTTGATGCTCTTTTAGGAGTTAAGTCAAAAATAACTAGACATGGACTTGGATTTCAAATAGAAAATCAAAAGAAACTTGAACAAAAGTTGGTCACATCCTTTTGTTCAGTGCAATCCAAGTGTAAATAAACATGTTCATGTTAAAAACAAAGATTAGAAGAACAAACAAATGAACCTGACTGGTCAACAAGCAATAGCACTTGTCGACAGGTACTCAAGTCAGAAACTGAACTGTTGACATGTATGGAAATCTATTGACAGATCCCAACTATCAAAACTGCATGAAGGACAAAATAATTCACAGGTTAAATACAACAACAAAAGAATTTCAAAAATTCAAACTCCATCACGTAAATGTTGTAAAAAGCTTGGTCATATTAAGTCACAATGTTGGAATAAACTAAGCATGATGAAATGCAAACTATTGTAGATTTTTAAGCATTTACTTTCTGACATGAATGAATGAATGGGACCCAAAGTAATTTGGGTACCAAAACTTTCTTTCTGATTTGTCATTGCAGGAGTGCATAGCAGCCCAAAATCAAAACAAGTGGTACTTGGATAGTGGCTGCTCGAGGTACATGACGGAAGATAAAGAGAAATTCCATCTACTGGTTGAAAAAGATGGTGATCAAGTCATTTTTGGAGGTAACAATAAAGGCCAAATAATTGGCACAGGTAAGGTAGGTAAGGATGCTTCAAACTCCATTGAAAATGTGGTGCCTGTTGATGACCTCAATCACAATCTACTGAGCATCAGTCAAATCATTGATAAAAATTTTGGTAATGTTAAATTTTCTAGAAAAAGAGTCAATAACATTTATCTAGTTGATCTAGATGAATCAAAAATTAAAAACTTGTGTCTTGTTGCAAACAAAAAGGATCAACTTTCTTTATGGCATCGCAGGCAAGGCCATGCAAGCTTTAATGTTTTGAATAAAATCATGAGAATGAAATTGGTAAATGGTCATCCTGAAATTAACTTTAACAAGGATTTAAGCTTCTGTGATGCATGTGCACAAGGAAAACAGACTCAAAAATCTTTCAAATCTAATGCACCAATAATCACTTCAAAACCATTTGAATTGCTACACATGGACCTTTTAGACCTACAAGAAAACTAGTCTCAATGGCGAACGCTTTGGCTTTGTCATTGTGGATGATTTCTCTAGGTTCACTTGGGTTAAATTTCTAGCTCATAAAAATGAAGTTCTGAAAAACTTTGAAGAATTCTTTACCATGATTGAGCATGGAAACACAAACAAAATATGCTCAATTTGTACTGATCATGGGGGAGAGTTTGACAATAATTTATTTTTTGACTTCTTCAGGAACCAAGGTATTGAACGTAAATTCTCCTTTCCAAGAACTCCAGAACAGAATGGAGTATGGAGAGAAAGAACAAAACCTTGGTGGAAATGGCTCGCACACTTCTGGTGGAAAGTCAACTCTCAAGGAGTTTTTGGGCAGAAGCTATGAACACATCATGCTACATATTGAATAGAGCCATGGTAAGACCTGTCATGAAGAAAACCCCATATGAACTTCTAAAAGGTAAGAGACCCAACATTGGATATTTCAGAGTTTTTGGCTCTAAAGTTTCATTCACAAAAATGATAAAGTTGATCTAGACAAATTTGAAGCCAAAAGTGGTCCAAGAATCTTCTTAGGCTACTCTGAACACTCTAGAGCCTATAGAGTGTTTAACACCAAAATAAGATTGTGGAAGAGACTCCACATGTTGTCTTTAATGAGATTCATGCAAAAACTAACAATTCAAATGCTTGCAGGTATGGTGATGAAGAAGGAGAAATACTTGATGTAGCACCCCAGAAAATTTAATGATTTAAAATTTTAAATAAATAGGAATAAATAATTTCCATAATATCTGAAGGATTAAAACATACGTTCCATTATCGTATGAACAAGAACACATCAGAAAATTCCATAAAAATTATAAATCAACGCCAAACATTATTCCTAAGTGTTCCAAGAATAAATTCATGCAACAAAAAATCTGATTGGCCAAGTGTGCGTCACAATGTGACTGATTATCTAAATTAGGAAACTAAGTCGAAAAACTGTTAACACGGAAATATAACACGATCATAAATTAAATAAACACATTGGAGAGACTTCCAACATCATGTATTGATGACCCAAGAATTAAAATGATCACTTTTGGCCCAAGAATAAAATGAAGCAAGAAAAATACATGGAAATTCGTAACCCTAATTGAGCTGAAATAAGAAAGAGGCAATTAGGGTAAAACGTGAGGCAATTACTCAAACATAGCGGCCAAATTTCGTGCCTAGCCATACTGGAGAGTTTCCTAAAGCCTCACACACACTATTGGGGTGTGAAATCATCAAAAAATGGAAGATGTTAACCCAAAATCTCAACCGTTCCTTTCCTACACCCAATGGGACTTCTAAAAACCCTATATGCATATATACTTGTCATCAAAACCTAGGGGACGAATTTACACATTTTTGGGGTCGTGGGTAGCTGTTCTTCAGCACTAGAGGAGGAGGAAAACGCCACAACTTGGAGCCTTCTTCCCTGCTGCATCTGCATCGACCTGTGCAGAGTGCTCTTGTTAGAGTCGACCTAAGGTAAGCCAAACCTAAACCAAACCGTGCTAGAGTTATACCCGTAGAAAACGGGTCGCGTCTAGTTCTTAATCGCACTAGTTTGCCCAATTTTCATCCATAGGATCGGGTGCATTAAGCATTCTCCTTCAAGCGGTCTGAACGAGGGCTTTCTGGAGGACAAGACTTCTTCAACCCAAAAGGTAGGTGATCTCGAGCCAAATCTAAATAAATCTTATATCAATGTGTAGAGCATCGAGTCTACTTTCATGTGCAACTAATTTCATCGATTTTCATTGAGTATATCTCGAGTATTAAGTGTTTTGCCTAAGTCGCGCATGTTAAGAGTTTTTCAAGTTCATATCGATTTCTCACGTATCTCGAGGCCAATTTTAATGAAACCAAAACCATAGTTCTCTTCTATTCCATGTTCCCAACAAGTTTCATGGTTACACGTTTGCCCCATTTACCTTAGATTATGAGTTATAAGCGTTGCATACATCGTGTGTCTGTTTTCTGCATTTTTGGGCAGGAACCCAAAACGCGACGGGACCACACATCGCGTTCTTGCATACATGAACGTGACATACTAGTCCGACGCGTTCATGTGAAATGTGACTATGCCCTATGTCGCGATTTTGATCGTGACAGTACCATTTTGATGCCTCAAACTGTGTGTTGCATGGTTTTCAGAGCCTGCATAAACGCGACATAGCACTACGTCACGATTCAGCCAGGTTTCCCGCTCATGGTTTCATGCGATTTTTATATTATTTTTTTTAATACATCTCATGAACATGACGGGGTAAACCGTCACGATTCAAGGATGTTGGAGACACTCATCCCATCGCATTATTAACGCGATAGGAAGGTACATCGTGATTTGATCATGAAGGTGACAGTATGGTCCGTCGTGATTTTGAGTCTTTACAGGTTAGTCTTATTCTGACCGTACACTGCGTTATGAAATGTGTCGATTGTGTCTGTCACGGATTTCAAGACCTACCCGAGACCTGTTTTACATGGTATACAGTTCATAGTTTGCTAGTCTTGGTTCTGGTCAATGCATGAGGTCTGTTCAATGGCTTAAAAGCAGTCAACCCATGAAAAAGGTATAACTACATGAATGTTATTCTAATTGCTCTTTAATGATGTGACGTACTCATGCAACTAGTGATTTGTTCATCATATTGTTCTATCTTTCTAAAGTGATAATTGTTATCTTAAAATGTTGAAACCATGTATAGTTAAATGCATAGTTCATCTCATACTATCATGTTAATTGTTTTCCGTAAGTTTGAAACCGATGGATTATGGATTGAGACACGTGTTCACTACACACTTACACATTTAGGCAGCCCTTTCTTGGGGGATTGGAAGCTCTCTGTTGGTCATTCCGTACTGGAAGACTAGCGACCTTTCCCCTAAGACATCCATAAATCTCCGTACTCTGTGGATTCCCTCATGGAGACCAAGTTGGTTGTACCATTGAAGTTCCCTGGAGATAGCATGCACTTCCTCTCTCATCTTATTCTCGTGAGTGTGATTCATAATCTAGACTTAAACCTTTAATGTAAAGAGTGAACTAATGCTTAAATTGCGCCATTATGCTGCCGAAATTGCCTCAAGACTATGGTTATCATGTTCACATTACTTGCTACTTGTCCTCATCATCATCATGAACATGACATTACACTTGCTTACATTTTGAAACTCTTATTGGCCATTAATGACTGTGGGTATCCACATTTAAAAATAGTGAGATGCTGATCAGCCACAGAGAGTGTCGAAGGGCTCCAGTCTAGCCCCAATGATAGAGAGTCATAAATATACTGTTAACCATGGGGTATAATGATTACTGGTGTTGCATCTGTGCTGGGAGTACTTGCGTGTTGAATGCTAGATACAATAACCACATACATGTGTCCTAGTGTGCATTTCAAGGTGGATCTTTCGTTGGTGTACATTAGTGTCTTCGTGCTTGATTAGTGTTATATGATCGTGCTCGTGCTTGCTTGCTTGCGTGATATGGCCATCCTACATTTATTGCAGTTTAAAGTGGTATCTTGCGTACTTGTTACATGCCTCACTATTGATAATATCTTGCTCGTTATGTCGTTCTAGATCTTGCTCTATCATGATCATTCCTTCTAGCTTGTTCAAGTACCTTGTATAATGAGTTTTATTCGTACATGCATATCATGACAATCGTGCTTACCTAGTTCTAAATTGCTAATCACTTATATCATTGCTCGCACATTGAGATATAAATCCTACTGGGCTAGTTTGCTCATTCCCTACTTTTAATCATTCTAGATGACTATGAAATTCAAGAAGAGGAGCAAGTCGAGTATGGGAATGCGTCCGAGTGATGAGCATCCCAACACTTGAGTTTATCTATAGTTAGTTTGTCTGGATTGTTAGATTCATGTAGTAGGTAGTGAGGAATAAGTGTACATTTCATTTTATTGAGTCTTAGTCATGTTATACAATGTTTAAGAGTGGTATTAGTTCCCTTGATACAATGAGATGAGATTTGAATACAATTTCCATTGAGTTCAATATTTGGGCCCTATTGCGATGTTGTGTTGATATATATTTAAGTGCGTGCTAGCTAGAGGCTTATTTTCTGACTGTTCACGTCTCAGAACATCGACTCGAATTATCCAAATATTATCTGCTACGTAATTCTCGGGACGTGACAGTTTAGTGGTATCAGAGCCTAGGAAACAATAGGAATATTAAGCCCTAGGTTTAAGTGACAATAGAAACTTACATCATGGAAATTACATACAGTATCTGGTGAGCATGGGTAGAGACTGGGAATATGATTAGAATGAACAAAACACTCCTACCCATTGACTCTCATAATGTATCCAGAGACATTAATTGGTTTTTATCCTTTTCTCAGGAACCTCATAACTTTCTCACACAACTGCAATGGCTCGCAATCAGTGGCAAGATATGCAAGAAACCGTAGTTGGATTGACCCAGGCTTTACAAAATGTGGTTTAGGTTGGAAACCAGACTGCCGTGGCTAGGAATGGAGCCAGTGATTTGCACCGCAACTTTAGGAGTTTGAACCCTCCTCGTTTCTTTGGATCCCCTGACCCAGACGAGGAAGAGAATTGGGAGGAATAAATAGAAAGGAATTTTCAAGTTATGCAATGCGCCAATAGGGAGAAGGTGGTATTGGCCACTTTCCAATTTACTAAGGATGCCTGAGCATGGTGGAAGGCCACATCGGTCCATCTGCCTAATGTAGCTGAACTAGAGTGGGCTGGATTCCTAGAAATATTCCAGGGAAAGTATTTCTCTAAGATGGTTAAGGAAAAGAAGGCAGCGGAGTTTTCCGCATTGAAGTAAAAGAGCATGTCTGTGGCTGAGTATGAAGCTCAGTTCACTTGCCTGGCGGTGTATGCCCTACATCTAGTGGGCACAGAAAGATTAAAGGCCAACCAGTTCATGGATGGGCTCAGGCCCATGTTCATGGAGAAGCTCGGACCTCACAACATTCAAACAGACACTGAGATGGTCCAAAGAGCCCAGCTGGTAGAAGACACTAGAAGGCATGAGGGGCAAGGACAACTCCAAGCTGATCTTCGTCAAGAAGGGAGCACCTAATACTGCTCCAACTTTCCGTAAAAGCACCAACTTTAATAACAACAACAAGAGGCCGAATGTCGGAAGAGACTATGCTGTGGACAAGAAAGTCAAAGTGGAAGGTAGGCAGTTAGCTGAGAACTGGAAATTATGTGAGAAACTAGGGCACCGAGTTGAAGAATGCTGGAAGAAGGTCGAGGTGTGCTTGAGATGTGGTGGTCGTGACCACCGTATTCCTGACTGTCCTAGGCTGAAGGACCAGCCAGGTAGAGCCCAGAACGTACCACGGCGTCAGAGATGCCTTAATGCTGTTGTTGAAGCTGACCTACCCGAGGAAGGGGGTATGGTGGAAGGTACCATTTCCATACACTCTCAACCTACTTTTGTGCTTATTGATACTGGAGCTGCATATTCATTTATTTCCACCACATTTGCTGCAACTCTACCTGTCAAACTTGTACCTCTGAAATCCAAGATCACTTTAGCATCTCCACTTGGCTCCGAGTCAAAACTCACACACTACATGCCAAAATGTGAAACCATAATCGGAGGACACAATCTCCCTGCCGATCTCATTTGTTTAGACATGAAGGATTATGATGCCATACTGGGTGTCGATTGGCTAATTGAATATGATGTCGATGTGAATTGTCGACATAGAAGGGTCACCTTTAAAAGACCAAACCTTCCAACTCTATCACTACTTGGCACCCATTATCATAAACACCCTGTCTTGATATCATCTTTAAAGGCTTCCAAGTTGATCAACCAGGGTTGTGATGCTTTCCTAGTTTCAGTCATGGCAACTGAAAAGAAGAAATCACCCCTAGAAGATATTCCCATAGTCATAGACTATCCTGATGTACTCCCAGAGGAATTACCTGGTATACCACCTGAGAGGGAGGTAAACTTCACCATCGAGTTACTCCCTGGGGCAGCCCCTGTTTCAAAAGCTTCGTACCGCATGTCCCCTGTTGAATTGCAGGAGTTGAAAAGACAGATCCAAGAATTACTAGATCAAGGCTTTATCAGGCCCAGCACATCCCCGTGGGGAGCACCTGTATTGTTCGTCAGGAAGAAGGACGGATCAATGAGGCTTTGCATTGATTACCGTCGGTTGAACTAGTTGACAATAAAGAACAAGTATCCACTGCCCCGCATCGATGAGATGTTCGATCAGATCTCCGGTGCACAATACTTCTCCAAGATAGACCTCAGGTCATGCTACCATCATTTAAGGATCAAGGAAGAGGATATACACAAGTCTGCATTCTGTAGTAGATATGGTCACTATGAGTTTGTGGTCATGCCGTTTGGCTTAACAAATGCTTCAGCAACTTTCATGAAACTTATGAACAATATTTATAGACCATACATCGACTAGTTTGAGGTGGTGTTCATCGATGACATCCTCATTTACTCCAAGACAAAGGAAGAACATGAAGAACACTTGAGGGTTGCTCTGTAATTGCTTAGAGATAATCAACTCTATGCAAAACTTACTAAGTGTGAATTCTGGATGGAGGAAGTATCTTTCCTTCACCACATCATATCCAAGGAGGGAATATCTGTAGACCCATCTATTGTGGAGGCGGTAAAGAACTGGGCAAGGCCGATAACTGTGTCGGAGATCAGGAGCTTTCTGGGTTTAGCTGGTTACTATCATTGTTTTATTAAAGATTTTTCAAAGATAGTTGTACCATTGACCAGGCTTACCAGGAAGGAGAATCCATTTGCATGGACTACCGATTGTGAAGAGAGCTTCAGGGCATTGAAAGAACACCTCAACTCAGCACCTGTACTGACACTCCCAGTCATTGGGGGTAGTTTTGAAGTATACACAGATGCATCCGGGATCGGCCAAGGTTGTGTGATGATGCAAAATGGGAAAGTCATATGCTATGCGTCCAGACGATTGAAGAAGCATGAGGACAATTATAATGTACATGATCTGGAGCTAGCTACTGTAGTCTTCGCCTTGAAGATATGGTGTCATTATCTTTATGGTGAGAAGTTCATTGTGTTTTCTGACCATAAAAGTTTGAAGTATCTATTTTCTCAACAGGAATTGAACATGAGATAGCGGAGGTGGTTGGAGTATCATCCAGGTAAAGCAAATGCTGTGGCAGATGCTCTAAGTAGAAAGCCAATGATCACATTGTCAAGTATAGTGGTGGGAGAATGGAAGTTATTAGAAGACTTTGCCAAGTTAAATATTGATGCTGACATCAAGAAGAAGGGATGCCTTATTGCTAGTGTTAGAGCACAACCTATACAATTGGAGGATATTATAGCACTCCAAGACAATGACCCTGTGCTCATGGAGATTAAGGCTAATCTATACCAGAGGCTAGATTTCTCTTTAACTGAAGATGGAAGACTGTTGTTCCGGGATCGAGTCTATGTACCCGACCATGCGGAGACAAAGAAGATGATTATGGACGAGGCTCACAAGACCAAGTATACCATTCATCCTGGAACTACCAAAATGTATCAAGACTTTAAAAGGAGTTTTTGGTGGCCTAATATGAAAAGGCAGGTGGCGGAATATGTTGCCTAATGTCTAACCTGTCAAAGATGAAGGCGGAACACTTGCGACTTGCAGGTAAACTTAAACCCCTTAAAATCCCGGCATGGAAATGGGAAGGTATAGGGATGGATTTCATTTTCGAAGTACCTAAATCTAGAGGTGGATTCCACAGCAAATGAGTGATCGTCGACCGCTTGACCAAGTCCGCTCACATTTTGCTGGTAAAGAACAACTGGTCAGTGGATGTTCTGGCTGCTTTATATGTGAGAGAAATAGTTAGATTACATGGAGTACTGGTGTCTATTGTGTCTGATAGAGACCCTAGGTTTACATCTCACTTTTGGAAAAGACTACACTATTCCTTGAGATCTAAACTGAACTTTAGCACGGCTTTCCATCCGCATACTGATGGATAGATGGAGAGAACCAATTAGGTGATTGAAGATATGCTTATAGCCTGTATTCTAGACTTTGGAGGTAGTTGGCATGAACACTTACCTCTTGTGGTTCGCCTACAGCAATAGCTACCAAGCTAGTATACAAATGGCACCATTCGAAGCACTCTATGGCAGGAGTTGCCGATCTCCAATATGCTGGTATGAAGTTTGCGAAAAGCAAGTACTAGGACTAGAGATGATAAGGGAAAGTACAGAGAAGGTGAAGCTTATCAGAGAAAGAATGGCAGTAGCACAACAAAGGCAAATGGCATATGCAGACAATAGAAGGAGAGACCTGGAATTTCAAGTTGGTGATTGTGTATTTTTAAATGTGTCTCCTGGCCGTGGGATTAGGCGGTTTGGCATTAATGGCAAGTTGTCACCAAGGTTCGTCGGGCCTTTCGAAATCGTCAAAAGAATCGGCGAAGTTGCATACCGTCTGGCTTTACCACCACAATTGGATGGAATGCATAATGTGTTCCACATATCCATGTTGAAGAAGTATGTACGAGATCCTTACCATGTCATAGACTATGAACTTCTGGAGTTCAATAAAGACGGAACATATTAAGAGAGGCCAATTGAGATCGTGGACCAAGAACTGTGCCATGTAAGGAACAAGGTCATCCCACTAGTAAGAGTTAGATGGAATCAACGCATGGAGGAAGATGACATGTGGGAAATTGAGGAAGCAATGCGCAAAAGATATCTAGAGTTATTCACAAGTACACCTCACTTGAACAATAAATTCTAGCTATGAATTTGGGGACCAAATTCTCTGAAGTAGGGGAGGATGTACCCCCCCGGAAAATTTAATGATTTAAAATTTTAAATAAATGGGAATAAATAATTTCCATAATATTTGAAGGATTAAAACATATGTACTATTATTATATGAACAAGAACACATCAGACAATTCCGTAAAAATAAAAATGAACCCCAAACATTATTCCTAAGTGTTCCACAATGAAATTCATGTAAATAAAAATCTGATTGGCCAAGTGTACGTCACAATGTGACTGATTATCCAAATTAGGAAACTAAGTTGGAAAACCGTTAACACGATCATAAATTAAATAAACACGTTGGAGGGACTTCTAACACATGTATTGATGACCCATTATCGGAATTGGGCCAATGAATCACTTTTGTCCCAAGAATAAAATGAAGCAAGAAAAATACATAGAAATTCGTAACCCTAACTGAGCTGAAATTAGAAAGAGGAAATTAGGGTAAAACTTAAGGCAATTACTCACACATAGCAACCAAATTTCGTGCCTAGCCATACTAGAGAGTTTCCTAAATCCTCAAACACTCTATTGGGGTGTAAAATCATCAAAAAATGGAAGGTGTTAATCCAAAACCGCAACCCTTCCTTTCCTACACCCAATGGGACTTCTAAAAACCCTAGATGCATATATACTTGTCATGAAACCCTAGGAGACGAATTTACACATTTTTGGGGTCATGGGTAGCTATTCTTGAGCACCATAGGAGGAGGACAACACCCTAACTTGGAGCCTTCTTCTCTGTTGTGTCTGCATCGACTTGTGTAGAGTGCTCTTGTTGGTGTCGACCTAAGGTAAGCCAAACCTTAAACAAACCAAACTAGACTTATGCCACTGAAAGGAGGGTCGAGTCTAGATCATAATCGCACTGGTTTGCCCAATTTTCATCCATAGGATCGAGTGTATTAAGCGTTCTCCTTCAAGAAGTCTGAACGAGGGCTTTCTGGAGAACAAGACTTCTTTAACCCAAAAGGTAGGTGATCTCGAGAAAAATATAAATAAATCTTATATAAATGTGTAGAGCATCGAGTCTACTTTCATGTGCAAGTAATTTCATCGATTTTCATTGAGTATATCTCGAGTATTCAGCATTTTGCCAAAGTCGCGCATGTTAAGAGTTTTTCACGTTCATATCAATTTCTTACGCATCTCGAGGCCAATTTTATTGAAACCAAAACCATAGTTGTCTTTTATTCCATGTTCCCAACAAGTTTCATGGTTACACTTTTGCCCCATGAGCCCTAGATTATGAGTTATAAGCGTTGCATGCATCATGTGTCTATTTTCTGCATTTTTGGGCAAGAACCCAAAATGCGACGGGACCAGACGTCGCGTTCTTGCATGCATGAATGCAACATACTAGTCCAACGCATTCATGTGAAATGTGACCATGCCCTACGTCACAATTTCAACCGTGACAGTACCGTTCTGATGCCTCAAACTGTGTGCTGCATGGTTTTCAGAGCCTACATGAACGCGACGTACTAGTAGACGGGAATTTCCCACTCATGGTTTCAGGCAATTTTTATATTATTGTTTTGAATACATCTCATGAATGCGATGGGGTAAACCGTCACGATTCAAGGATGTTGGCAACACTCATTCTGTCGCGTTATTAACACGACAGGAAGGTACGTCGCGATTTAATCATGAAGGCAACAGTATAGTCCGTCGCGATTTTGAGTCTTTACAAGTTAGTCTTGTTCTGACTATACACTGTGTTATGAAATGCATCGATTGTGTCCGTCGCATATTTCAAGACCTACCCGAGACCTGTTTTACATGGTATAGAGTTTATGGTTTGCTAGCCTTGGTTTTGGTCAATGCATGAGGTCTGTTCAATGGCTTAAAAGCAGTCAACCCATGAAAGAGCTATAACTACAAGAATGTTATTCTAATTGCTCTTTGATGATGTAACCTACTCATGCAACTAGTGATTTGTTCATCTTACTGTTCTGTCTTGCTAAAATGATAATTGTTATCTTAAAATGTTGTAAACCATGTAAAGTTAAATGCATAGTTCATCTCATACTATCATGTTAATTGTTTTCCGTAAGTTTGAAACCGATGGATTGTGGATTGAGACACGTGTTCACTACACACTTACACATTTAGGTAGCCCTTTCTTGGGGGATTGGAAGCTCTCTGTTGGTCATTCCGAACTAGTAGACTAGCGACCTTTCCGCTAAGACCTCCGTATATCTCTATACTCCGTGGATTCCCTCATGGAGACCGAGTTGGTTGTACCATTGAAGTTCCCTAGAGATAGTGTGCACTTCCTCTCTCATGTTATTCTCGTGAGTGCGATTCATAATCTAGACTTAAGCCATTAATGTAAAGAGTGAACTAAAGCTTAAATTGCGCCGTTATGCTGCCGAAATTATCTCATGAATATGGTTATCATGTTCACATTACTTGCTACCTGTCCTCATCATCATCATGAACATGACATTACACTTGCTTACATTTTGAAACTCTTATTGGCCATTAATGACTGTGGGTATCTACATTTTAAAATAGTGAGATGTTGATTGGGCACGGAGAGTGTCCAAGGGCTCCAGTCCAGCCCCAATGACGGAAAGTCATAAATATACTGTTAACCATGGGGTATAATGATTACTGGAGTTACATCTACACTGGGAGTACTTATGTGTTGAATGCTAGATACAATAACCACATGCACGTGTCCTAGTGTGCATTTCAAGGTGGATCTTTTCTTGGTGTACATTAGTGTCTTCCTTCTTGATTAGTGTTACATGATCGTGCTCGTGCTTGCTTGCTTGCGTGATATGGCCATCCTGCATTTATTGCAATTTAAAGTGGTATCTTGCGTGCTTGTTACATGCCACACTATTGATAATATCTTGCTCGTTATATCGTTCTTGATCTTGCTTTATCATGATCATTCCTTCTGGCTTGTTCAAGTACCTTGTTTAATTAGTTTTATTCATACATGCATATCATGACAATCGTGCTTACCTAGTTCTAAATTACTAATCACTTATATCATTGTCCGCACATTGAGATATAAATCCTACTAGGCTAGTTTGCTGATTCCCTACTTTTAATCATTCTAGATGACTATGAAATTCAAGAAGAGGATGGGAATGCGTCTGAGTGATGAGCGTCCCTATCATGTTCTGAGAATTACGCAGCGGATATTAATTCAGATAATTTGAGTCGATATTCGAAGACGTGAACAGTCTGCAAATAAGCCTCTAGCTAGCACGCACTAAATGTATATCAACGCAACATCAAAATAGGGCCCAAATAATGAACTAAATGGAAATTGTATTCAAAACTCATCTCATTGTATCATAGTGAACTAATACAACACTTAAACATTGTATAACAGGACTAAGACTCAATAAAAGGAAAAGTACATTTATTCCTCACTACCTACTACATGAATCTAACACTCCAGACAAGCTAACTATAGATAGACTCAAGTGTTGGGACGCTCATCAATCGAACGCATTCCCATCCTCGACTTGCTCCTCTTCTTGTATCTCATAATCACCTAGAATGGTTAAAAGTAGGGAATGAGCAAACTTGCCCAGTAGGATTTATATCTCAATGTGCGGGCAATGATATAAGTGATTAACAATTTAGATCTAGCTAAGCACGATTTTCATGATATGCATGTACGAATAAAACTCATTAAAACATGATACATGAACAAGCTAGATAGAGCGATCATGATAGAACAGGAGCTAGAATGATAGAACGAGCACGAGTATTCAATAGAATGTCATGTAACAAGCATGCAAGATGTCACTTTGAATTGCAATAATTGCAGGATGGCCATATCACGCAAGCAAGCAAGCACGTGCACGAACTTTTAACACGATTCACTTAATCAGGCACGTACACACTAATGTACACCAAGGAAAGATCCACCTTGAAATGCATACTAGGACACGTGTATGTGGATATTGTATCTAGCATTCAACACGTACGACTCCCATCATAGATGCAATGCCAGTAATCATTATACCCTATGGTTAACAGTATATTTATGACTCTCCGTCATTGGGGCTAAACTAGAGCCCTTGGACACTCGCCGTGCCCGGTCAGCAGCTCACTTAATTTTAAATGTAGATACCCACAGTCATTAATGGCCAATAACAAGAGTTTTAATATGAAAGCAATAGTAATGTCATGTTCAAGATGATGATGAGAACGAGTAGCAAGTAATGTGAATATGATTGTATGATAACAATAGTCAAGAGATAATTTTGGCAGCATGACGACGTAATTTAAACTTTAGTTCACTGTTTACATTAATGGCTTCAGTCTAGATTGTAAAACACACTCACGAGAACAAGATGAGAGAGGAAGTGCACGCTATCTCCAGGGAACTTCAATGGTACAACCAACTCGGTCTCCATGAGGGATTCCACGAAGTACGGAGAATTATAGAGGTCTTAAGAGAAAGGTCACTAGACTGCCGATACGGAATGACCGGCTGTGAGTTTCCAATCCCCCAAGAAAGGGCTGCCTAGATGTGCAAGTGTGTAGTGAACACGTGTCTCAATCCACAATCCATCGTTTTCAAACTTGCGGAAAACAATTAACATGATAGCATGAGATGGAACTATGAAATTAACTAAACATGGTTTGCAATATTTTGAGATAGCAATTAATCACTTTAACAAGCTAGAACAATGAATGATTCAATCAATAGTTTGCAAGAGTAGATCGTAGCATTAATGAACAATTAGAATAGTCTTTACATTGTTATGTCTTTATCATGGGTTGCTGACTTTTAGGTCATTAGACAGACTACATGCAATGACCAGAACCAAGACATGCAAACTATAAACTCTATACCATGTAAAATAAGCCTCGGGTAGGTCTTGAAATCTGTGTCAAACATAGTCGACGCATTTAATGACGCTGTGTACAGTAAGAATAAGACTAACATGTAAACATTCAAATCGCGACGGCCTATGTCATCGCCTTCATGCTTGAATCGCGACGGGATGCCCCGTCGCATTCATTAAATGCGTTCAAATTAATAATATAAAAATCAGAGAAAATCTTGAGTGGGAAAACTAGCTGAATCGTGACGGGGGTCCACGTCGCGTTTTAGGCAAGCGCTGAAAACCATGCAGCGCACAGTTTGAGGCGTTAGAACCGCACGGGTGCACTCTAAATCACGACGTAAGGCATGGTCGTGATTCACATTAATGCATCGGACTAGTACGTCGCGTTCATGCAGGCCAAAACGCGATGCCTAGTCCCGTCGTGTTTTGCGTTCTTACCCGAAAACACAGAAAACTATAACTCAATTCATGCAACACTTATAACTTCTAATCTAGGGCTTTTGGGACAAAAGTGTCAACATGAAACTTGTTGGGAACATGGAATAGAAGAGAACTGTGGTTTTGGAATCATTAAAAACGGCCTCCGGATGCATGAGAAATCAATAGGAACTTGAAACGTTGTTAACATGCGCGACTTTGGCAAAACGGTTAAAACTCGAGATGTTCTCAATGAACTTCGATGAACTCACTTGGACATGAAATTAGACTCGATGCTCTACATATTGGTATATGATTTATTAATATTTTGGCCGAGATCACCTACCTTTTGGGTTGAAGAAGTCACATTTTTCTAGAAAACCCGCCTTCAGACCACTTGGAGGGGAATGCTTACTACACCCGATCTACTGAACAAAAAATAGGCAAATCAGTGGGGTTATGAACTAGACTTGACCCTCCTTCCATGGGTATAAGTCTTGAATGGTTTGGTTAGGGTTTGGCTTACCTATGGTCGACTCCAAGAAGAGCTTTCTGCACAGGTTGATGAAGAATGCAGGGTTTGGCTTACCTATGGTCGACTCCGAGTTGGGGCGGTTTCCTCCTCCTTTGGGTACTCAATAACAGCCTCCAACGACCCCAACAATGTGTAAATTCATCCCCTAGGGTTTTATGGCATGTATATATACATCTTGGGTGTTTTAGAAGTCCCATTAGGTGAAGGAAAGGCAAGGTGCGGTTTTGGCCTTCCACCTACCTTAATTTGATGATTTCTCACCCCAATAGTGTGTGTGAGGCTTTAGGAAACCTCCCACCCTAGATGGCCATGAAATTGGGTTACCAATAAAGCCTAATTGCCTTGGGATTTGCCCTAATTACCTCCTTCTATTTTCAGCTCAAATAGAGTTACGAATTTCTGGGTATTTTTCTTGCTCCATTTTATTCTGAGGCCAAAAGTGATCCATTGGTCCAATTTCGATAATGGGTCATCAATGCTTGATGGTGAAAGTCTTTCCAACATGATTATTTAATTTATGATCCTGTTATATTTTCGTGTTAACGGTTTTCCGACTTAGTTTCCTAATTTGGATAATTAGTCACATTGTGACGTACACTTGACCAATCAGATTTTTCGTTGCATGAATTTCTTTGTGGAACAATTAGGAATAATGTTTAGGGTTGATTTATATTCTTTTATGGAATTTTCCGATCTGTTCTTGCACGTACGATAGTTGTACGTATGTTCTACCATTCCTATAATACAGAAATTATCTATTTTCCATTTATTTAAAAATTTTAAATCACTGAATTTTTTGGGGTGCTACAGTCCCAACACTTGAGTCCATCTATAGTTAGATTGTCTAGAGTGTTAGATTCATATAGTAGGTAGTGAGGAATAAATGTACTTTTCATTTTACTGAGTCTTAGTCCTATTATAAAATGTTTAAGAGTTGTATTAGTTCCCTTGATACAATGAGATGAGATTTGAATACAATTTCCATTGAGTTCAATATTTGGGCCCTATTGCGATATTGTGTTGATATACATTTAAGCGTGTGTGAGCTAGAGGCTTATTTGCTGACTGTTCACGTTTCGGAATATCGACTCGAATTATCCAAATATTATCCGCTACGTAATTCTCAGGATGTGACACTTGAAGAACAAGCTGACAAGCATCTATCGACAGACCAAACAGAGGTTGTCGACAGACCTGAAGAAGATCAACAAAGTGAACCAACAATTACAAATGTCAGGTATTCAAAAGATCATCCTCTTGAAAATGTCATTGGGAATGTAAATGATAGAGTTCAAACTAGATCACACTTTAGAAATATTGTTGAACAAGATCATTTAGCATTTGTTTCTCAAGTGGAACCTAAAAATATTGAAGAAGCTCTAAAAGACAACTCTTGGATATATGCCATGCATGAAAAATTTGGTCAATTTTAAAGGAATATTGTATGGTGCTTAGTCCCTAAAACCCTGGAAATGTCAATAATTGGAACAAGGTGGGTGTTTAGGAACATGCTAAATGAAGTGGGAAAAGTTGTTCGCAATAATGCTAGACTTGTTGCAAAAGGGTACAATCAAGAATTTTGGGTAGATTTTAATGAATCCTTTGCACCAGTAGCTAGACTAGAGGCAATGAGAATTCTGCTAGTATATGCATGTTCCAACAAATTTAAACTATTTCAAATAGATGTCAAAACTGCCTTTCTAAATGGTTACATCAAAGAAAAAGTCTTTGTCTCACAGCCACCTGGATTTAAAATTCCTGACAAATCTAACCATGTTTATAAATTGCACAAAGCTCTTTATTGTTTGAAAAAGTCACCAAGAGCGTGGTATGACCGATTGAGCAATTTTTTAGTTAGTAAAAATTACTCCAGAGGTAAGGTGGAGCAAACTCTCTTTATAAAATGTGGTCACCATCATATAATTGTTGTTCAAGTGCATGTGGATGACATTATCTTTGTTTCCACTAACCCCTCACTGTGTGAAGAATTTTCAAAACACATGCACAGTGAGACTGAGATGAGTTTAATGGGAGCGTTACAATTTTTCCTTAGCTTGCAAGTCAAATAATATGAAGATGGTTTCTTCATCGATCAAGAGAAGTATGTCAAGGAGCTACTTAAGAGGTTTCAGTTCGAACAAGCTAAGCCAGCATCTACGCCTATGATCACAAGTGTAAAACTAGAAAATGATGAAAAAGGTAAAATGATAGATGCAAACAATACAGAGGGGTGATTGGCTCTCTCCTTTATCTTACTGCAAGTAGACCAGACATTCAATTTAATGTTTATCTCTATGCTAGATATCAGTCTTTTCCTAGAGAAAGCAATTTGATTGTAGTTAAGAGGATTTTTAGATATCTCTCAGGTTCATTTGATTTGTCTTTGTGGTACCCAACTGGTTGCAATGTTGAGTTAATTCCATATTCTGATGATGACTATGCTGGTTGCAAAATTGATAGGAAAAACACTAGTTGGTATTGTCAATTTCTAGGAGGTTGCATAGTTTCATAGGCATCCAAGAAGCAACATTCAGTTGCACTTTCCACTACAAAAGCAGAATATGTTGCTGCAGGGAGCTGTGCAACTCAGATGTTGTAGATTAAGAGTCAATTGTGTGATTACAATATTGATAATGGATGAATAGCTATCTTATGTGACAACACTAGTGCCATCAATCTTTCAAAAAATCCAATTCAACACTCTAGAACAAAACACATTGAAACAAGACATCATTTTCTGAGAGATGAGGTTGCCAACAAGAACCTGGAACTTAACTTCATTCCAACTGAAAAACAAGTGGCTGATATATTCACAAAACCATTGGCAGAAGACAGGTTTACATCACTGAGAAGGGAACTAGGCTTATGCGAACTTCTATGAATCTCATAATAAATTTAAGAATAATTGACCGTTTGTGTAGTGACTATGTGGTATATCAAATGGTGAAATGTGGAAGGAGATAGGTTTGTCTGGAAACTATCATTATGCGTGAGAAAAATTCTCCGCCAAGTATCAATAGTCTTCTTCTACATAAAGGTCATCGAGAAAAAATAAAATCTCAAAAACAATTTCAATTGGCCTTCTTCAGTCCTTGCAAGTTTCTCTCTTCAAATGAATAGCATGTTGGTGTTGCTTGATCATGTCTGTACTCTCTTTGTGCAAACTGCTTGACATGAACATCTCTAAATTGCTGAATGCCCATTTCAATACCATGCATACATTATGGGGGAGTAAGTAAAAAAAAAAAAGAATTTTTGAGTGAAATGCTTGAGGGACATTCCCTCATACCAATCTTATCATCAACTCCCTCTAAGTTTGTCAACAGATGATCATTCTTCACAGGCTTTGATTCTATAAATTCAGCAGCTGACGACAGGCATGACCCTTGCTGTCGACATATCATTGTTCCCAGAACCCTCCATTTGCTATTTCTCAGTGACTGTCAACAGCCACACTTCACCTGTCAACAAACACTGCATTTTTTGAGTTCCCCTCAGTTGAGTTCCAATTTGAATGAGAGTGTTCATTATCTTATTAAAGGGGGAGAATTGGGAACTTATGCTTAATTACAACCTTTCATATTCACATAGTAGAAAAGACATTGAGTTAATCACAATGATTTTGAATTAATGCTCTGTGAATAAGTCTAGGTTGTACCATCTAGAACACACTGAACAAATCTAATGGCTTTAAAATGACTCTATTGAATAACATCCTTGTGGATGCTCTTATTTTTGAAATGGTTTGGGAAGTAAGAAGACTCTTGAGCTTAATATTCATAATTGGCTTTTGACCTCAAACATTCCTTGAACTTGATGTTTCATTAAAAAAGAGGAGAAAAGCTACCTATTTCTTAAATAATAAAAATAAATAAATAAATAAATAAAGGGGAAAAGGCAGAGCAATGATAGGTCACATACTGAGTAACCGGGGACATTGGCATCACAAATGTCTGTCTTCGCATCAAAAAGTCAAACTGTCAACTCTGTAAAATGGTATGATGGTTAACTGCACTGAGTAACTGGGAGTATGAGCATCACAAATGTCTACCTTCATGTCAAAAGGTGTATGTAAACTAAATTACCACCTACCCCAAAGAAACATGAACATCCATGCAAAACTAAAATATAGTGAAGCCTCCATGAATTTAATCAAGATCAAATCTCATGTTTCTTGTCAAATGCTAACTTGAATATTAACTTCAAGCATCAACTGAACATCACACCATCAAGACATAAGTAACTCTTCAAAGATTTTATCCAATGGGTTATCTTATAATCATCTACTTTTATAAGGTGTCTTCTATATGCTACATTAATCAAGATTCCCATACTATTATCTCCAAACCATTGTGTCAAATGAAATGTGTAAATACTATTGTGTATGATACTTTGTAATGAGTGTATCTCATAGTTCTCACTCTTAAAATATGTTATGAACACTCATTCTAAACTAATTTCTATCAAAATCCCATTATGTGTAAGTTCTCATAGTGGCTATCAACAGATGACTGGCGCCTGTCGACAGCTGGAATCTGTCTTGCCCAGAACATGAATCGGTTAACATTCTGTCCAGTTTTGGGGGGTCCTTTCTATTTTAAATGGGTTTTAAACAACCCTATCGGCTGTCTCACGACTCTTCACCCCCTCACCTTCCTCAAACCGCTGACTCCCTTCCTGTTTAAACCACACCCATCCTTCTTTCAAACTCACCCTCTCCATCCTCTCTCTCTGCTATTGCCCTTCTTCTTCTCTCTTCCTCCTCCTGATCCATCTGCACTTCTAACCCCTCTGCCCCACATCCACCATGTCTACCCGGAAGAAGATGGTTGCTTCACGTCAATGATACTCCTCGCACGAAGCCGGCGACAGCTCTAGGGCTCTAGTAGAGCGAAGAAGCAAGCACAGGGCCGACCGCAACCCCGAGCTTGACATCCTACCAAACTTCAATCTGCATAGGATTCATGGTGTATTCAAGAAGTTTGTGCAGCCCCAGTATGTGGACTTCCCTTCCCTTGAAAACATGTTCGATGGAATGAAACCTCTCTTCGCCCGACAAGGCTAGATTCCATTCTTGAAGTCTCAAAAGAAGTATTCCCCCATGGCTGTCACCGAGTTCTTCAACAATCTAGGGATGACTGATGATCAGGACCTCTACACCACTATCAAGGGTATCACTTTCCAACTCACCCCCAATCTGTTTAGCCGTGCCCTGCAAATACCCAACTTGGGGGCTGATATTCTTCAAACTCACCTCAACGCTTCTGAGTATCATACCCTCATCACCCAACAGCCCTATGATTCCACCAAGGCCATTGCTAAACTGAATGCCAATACATTTCCCCCACACCATCAGAAGATCCATCACATCTTTACTACCCTCATTGAACTGACATGTCATCATCAAAAACATGCAATCATCATGAATGTCATTCAATCATAACTCAACATTCTCCTCCTTTTTGATGATGACAATAATACAAACAATGTCTCCCCCTTTTTGATGGGCATATGTCGACAGGCACTTGTTAAGTCACAACATGTAAGAGACATGTGATCTCTATTAGAGCGTCCTCTTCTCTCACGAATCCTAAGAGTTGTATGAGACTAAGACACTCCTATTTATAGATCTTTTGGACTCCTTTTTGCAGCAAACAGCCTCCACATCAAATCCCAAACCTAGGAGAACCAGACGAAAGTTTCCAGAGCTCTGCTTCGAGCTTCAAGCCTCAACTACAAGAAGATCCTTCTAAGAAGATAAGTTTGAAGCAGATTCATCTTCAAGGCTTCAAGAAGCAACATCAGATCATCTATGACTAGAGGTATGAAGATCATCAGGACGGAGGATTCGAAGAGTTCACCTATTCAATTTGTTTTCTCCACTTTGAACTCTTCCTGCACTTTATCCTTTCATTTCACGTGTGTGTTGTTGGTTTGAGCAGTCCTTGTGCTTATTCCACAAGTGTGTGTGGGTTGATCTGAGATTCTATTCATCTTAGACCTCATGTGTGTGTGGCTATTTGTGTTGAACTTTCTTAATAAGCAGTTTGGCGTGTGCATGTGTGGACGGTGGACGTAGGATACACAAGTTGTGTAGTATGAACCGCCTTAAATCTTCGTGTCTTGTAATTTGCATTGATCTACCATTAGATGTATGCTAGGCACGATAACTTGTTCTCACATCATACTGCTAATTCTCCAAACACATTCTACACACACATTTAAGTCCAAACTTGATCCATATCATTATAAGCTTTTCTACAGTTTATCTTCATCTCGAAAATAAGGTCTGTTTGCTTTTAATTGGTAGTAATCTATTCAACCCCCCTTCTAGATTACTGTTATAGTTAATTCTGCACACCTAACAATTAAGTTGTCGATAGTCGATGCATAACCTCATAGATCCATCTTTCCTCTTAACAAATAGAGCAGGTGCTTCCCATGGGGAAGTACTTGGTCTAATGAACCCCTTTGCTAATAATTCCATTAGTTGTGCCTTTAGTTCTTTTAACTCGGCAGGCGACATCCTATATGGTTGATGTGAGACCGGTGCAGATCTAGGGACTAAATCAATAGAGAAATTTACATCTCGTTCAGGGGGAATTTCTGGCCGCTCCTCGGGGAAAACGTCAGGGTAGTCCTAGACTATGTGTATGTCTTCTATCTTGGATCCTTTCTTTTCAATTACTATGGCCGCAAGGAAAGCAATGCAACCTTTCCTTATCATGTTGTGGGCCTATATGACAGAGACTAGAGACATATGTCTCTTGTGTCTAGTCCTAGTGAATGATAACTTAAGAAATTCACTAAACATAACCTTCCCTTTCTTACAGTCGACACTTGCCCCATAGGTGGACAACCAATAGGCTCCAAGAATCACGTCATAGCCTTCAAGGGCGTACATACCAAGCCGGCTCTTAGTTTGAGTTCTCTGATCATTACTTCGGCTAATGGGAAATATTTGTTCAATTTTTCTTTCTCACCCAGTGGTGTTGTGTCAGAGAATTCAGAACCATAGATGCAAGTTTAACATTCAGAGTATTAGTAAAGTTTTGAGATATGAATGAATGTGTAGCGCTAGTATCAAACAAAACAAATGCTGACTGAGAGAAAACTTGTAATGTACCTTCCACCACACCACCTTCCTCAATGGTTTCTTCATTTCGCAAAGCTTGCAGTCTACCCTGTTTCATTGGCACATTTGTGCGTTTCTCATGTTCTTTCAATAGAGGGTGTTGGATTGAATGCAAATTCATATCATTTCCCTCCTATTTTGATGATGACAAGAAGTGTTCTTAAAGCAATTTAATTGAAGCATGTCAAAAACATCATACCTGAAATTCATGTTCAAAAAGTATTTTGCAAATCACATTTATCATTTATAGTCATGATAATCATTTAACTAATGATATATGTGTTTATTTTTTCAGGAACAAACATTTTATGCAAAAGTGTGTCGACACACCCATCAATGGTGTCGACACATCAACACAGATTCAAAGAGAAATTGTGTAAAAATGTCAAGAGTGTGTCGACACATGTCAAGAGTGTGTCGACACGAGTGGCAGTTTTCCAGAGATCAAGGGTACCCAGGTCGACACACTCCCAGGGCAGGTCGACACTAGACCCAGTTCCCAGAACAGCCAGTTTGAGGAATTGGGACAGCAGGTCGACACACTCAAGAGCAGGTCGACACGGGACCTCTCTCCCAGAACAGGTTTTTCTATCTTTGGACAGTGTGTCGACACAACCACCAGGGCAGGTCGACACACTACGGAAACTTTTCATCCTAAGAGCTGATGGCTGCCACGTGTCCTTCTAGGGCGATCAGAATCTTTCTTGGAAAGCGTGCCCTTGTACCCCAAAAGGGTATCTTTGGAATCCTAAGGGTATAAAAGGTCCTTTTTGGCCTGCCTTCAAAGAGAGACCCAACCAACCTCTTAGAGCCTCCTGAAAAATTCCTGGCGGCCATAAGAGTTCGTGTCTCCCTCCTCTGCCTTCCTGGAGTCTCCTGAAGACCTCTTCTCACCAATTCAAGGTGTGAGAATTGTGGTTTGATCTTTAAAGAAGCCTCTGAAGCATCTCAAGGAAGCAGATCAAGTAGAAGCCATCGTTGGAGAAGAATTCAAGGAAGGTCCAACCTCCCAGATTGCAGAGCATCGTCTTGGACTTCATGTTTACAAGCTTCTTCCCAATCCAAGCTTCTACAAGGGAGTACACTTGAAGAACGAAGCCATTCAATACATTTTACTTTACTTCTGTTCTTCTGAGATATCTCTTGAGATTATGCAAGTGCTTCTGCATAATTCTCATTAGTGTTCTCAAATTTCGACTAGATCTGTTGCTAGGAGATCTTGTCTTAAGTTGGTGTCTAGCAAGTCTATGTGTGAGCCTTGTGCTCAGGTTGTTGTGAGCCGGTGTGCTCAGTGTTGAGTTGTCAAACTCAAGTGTGGGTTGAGCAGTCTTGCTCAGTTGTTCTAGAGTAGTCTTGCTCTAGAAGTGGTGTGAGTTGTAAGCTCTTCAGTGTTGGAGTTGTCAGGCTCCAGTGGGTGTGTTACCCAGTTGTGTTAGTGAATCCTCACGGGTTGTGAGGGGTGGATGTAGGAATCACATGGGTGATTTCCGAACCACCTAAAAATCCTTGTGCATTTGTTTTCTGTGGTTTGACTGATTCATCCGCTAGATGCTTGCATAGGATTCGTTTTTAATTCACTTAATCAACTTGATTCACATCTAAGTTTTTCAACCCACTCCAATCTAATCAGATCAGTAGCTTTTCACTGATAACATTGCCTCTGATTCTAAATAGTTTTAAAAATTATTTAAGCTTCCGCAAAAGTGGCTAAGATCTATTCATCCCCCCCTTCTAGATCTTTTCCACACATTTATTTCGATCCTTCAATTGGTATCAGAGCGGGTTTACATCGATCTGATTTGAACTGAGCAGCTTTTGTTTCTGAGTATTGAGTGTTTGTTTGTTTGTTTGTCTGTTTGTTTGTTTGCTTGCTTGCTCAACTACTTCTCTTTGCATTTACTTAAGTGTCATGGACTCAAAGGGTTTCATAGCTGAGGGCCATTCCATAAATAGGCCACCATTCTTTAATGGTTTGGACTATTCTTATTGGAAGAACAGAATGCAAGTATTCTTAAGGGCCCAGAACTATGAGATCTGGAAAGTAGTTGAGGCTGGTCCCTATGAAAACCAGGGTGAGGAAGAAACCTGGACAAGGGAACAAATAAGGAGAGCTACATTGAATTACAGTGCCATGAACATGATTCAATGTGCTGTCCATCCCAAGGAGTATTCGAGAATCTCTATGTGTAAATCTGCCAAAGAGATGTGGGATAAACTCGAACTACTCTATGAGGGAACATCTCAGGTCAAGGAGACCAAGGCAAATATCTTAGTTTCAGAATATGAACTTTTCATGATGAAATCTAATGAATCTATTTCTGAAATGTTTGCCAGATTTATGGTGATTGTCAATGGACTCAAGGCTTTGGGTAAGGAGTATACTGATGCAGATTTGGTAAGAAAAATTTTGCGTTCACTTTCTTCAATTTGGCATACCAAGGCCACTGTTATTGAAGATTCAAAAGATTTATCCAAAATGTCTTTGGATGAATTGATTGGATCTTTAATGACATATGAAATAAACTTAAGAAGAAATGAAGATCTTATCATTAAGACCAAGCCTATGGCACTCAAAGCCTCTTCAAGCAACAAAGATAAAAATCAGGATAAAACAAGTTCTGAAGAATCTGAGTCAAATGAGGATGAGATTGCCCTCATGACCAGACAATTCAGGAAATTCTTGAAATATAGGAAAGGGAAAATGACTGGGAAAAAGAAATTTCCCCCAGGTAAGAAGAATATTTCCTCTTCCAATTTCAATAAGAATCATAAACCTGATGAGAATGTTATCTGTTACAGGTGCAACAAGCCAGGACACATGAAGGGAGAGTGTCCTGAGAACAAAAAGGAAAAGCACAAAAGATTCCAGAAATACAAGAAGCCCAAGGCCATGGTAGCCACTTGGTCTGATGAAGACACAAGTGAGGAAGAAGAAGAGAAGAAGTCCTCAAGCTCAGAAGTGAGGAAGTTTGCTTCATGGCCAACAGCACAGATGGAAAGGTAAATACTTCCTTTGAAGATTATAGTGTTGAAGATTGGCAGGATGTGTATGCTGAATTGGTAGAAAGATACTCTGAAATGAGAAAAGAAAACAAACACATCAAAAAGAAAATTGAAAATCTTTACCATAACCAATCTTCAAACAATAGAATCTGTGAACTGGAATCTGAAGTAACAGAATTGCTTGAAGAAAAAGAAAATTTACTGAACCTAATTGATGATTTAAAACTTGCCTCTCAGAAGGCCTCCCAAGACTTCAGAAATTTAAATGAAAAGCTGGAAATTGAAAAACAAGAAAAACAACAGAAAATTGAAGAAATTGAAATTCTTAAAACCAGCTAAAGGAAAAGGAGGAGGTTATCCAAACCTTCACAAAAGGCCAAGATAACCTAGAGGCATTGCTAGGATCCAACAAGACAACCACATCTCATGGATTGGGATTCAACAAAAAGAAATCAACAAAAGATAAATCTGGTGAGAAAAAGGGAAAAGCACCATTAATCAACTTTGTTAAAGGTCCCAATCTGGAAAACACTGAAATCCAACAAACAGCAAACAAAACCCCAAACAAAAACCCAAACAAAACTCAAAACAAATCAAAATTCCGAAAACAAAAGAAGACTATCAGGTCGACACAGTCCCCTGACAGGTCGACCTGTTCAACACCAAAAACCATAATCAACTCAACTAAAAATTCAATTAAAAATCTGAGAAATAAGAAAAAGGGAAAAGAAATAATCCTTGAAAAACCTTGGACCTCCAAGACAGCTCCTCAAGAAAATTGGACTAATCCTTGGAACCAATGGTATGAAAATCCCTGTTGGTATTATCCTCAATACCCTTATCCAAATTTCTGGATGTACCAACACAATCCATGGATTCCACCTCCTTCTATGAACTCAAATTTTCAAATGAAAAACTCCCCTCCTACCAAAAACAAAGATCTTGGTGCTTTCATTCCTAAAAGAAAGAACAAACAGAAAAATGCTGAAAACACCAAAGTAACAAAACAAAAATCTAAAACAAATCAAATTTGGGTGAGAAAGGATTTGATGTCTTTGCTAAATCATTCTGATGGTCCCAACTCTGTTTGGGTACCAAAATCTTCTCTCCACTGATCTTGTTGCAGGGAAGTCGTGCACCCAACACAAATGTATGGTTTCTTGACAGTGGGTGTTCACGACATATGACTGGAGATAGAGCCAAATTCTCATTCCTGCTTGAAAAGGAGGGAGGGTCAGTCACCTTTGGAGGTAAAAATAAAGGAAAGATCATTGGATCTGGTAAGGTTGGTCAAACTTCTTTAAACTCAGTAGATAATGTTTTGTTAGTTGATGGACTTGACTATAATTTGCTCAGTATTAGCCAACTATGTGACAAAGGTCACAAAGTTGTGTTTGAATCTGATTTTTGCAAAATAATTGATTCATCAACTGACAAGATTAAATTCTGTGGAAAAAGAGAAAACAATGTTTACATGATCAACCTTAATAAAAACTTTTCTGAAAATCTTTGTTTTGTTGCAAATAAAGATGAAATTGCATGGACTTGGCACAAAAGACTTGGCCATGCAAGCTTCAGAACAATGAATAAGTTGTTAAGATTGAATTTGGTTAAAGGTCTTCCTGAATCCTTTTCTAGTGTTGAAGGTCAAATTTGTGGGATCTGTGCTAAAGGAAAACAAACTAGGAAATCCTTTAAAGTCTTCAATGATGTACTCACATCTAAGCCACTAGAACTTCTTCACATGGACCTCTTTGGGCCAACAAGAGTTCTAAGCTTAAGTGGCAAAAGATATGGGTTTGTAATCATTGATGACTTTACTAGATTTACCTGGGTTATCTTTCTATCCACAAAAGTGATGCATGCCTTGAATTCAGGAACTTTTGTACCACTGTCTTAACCACTTATCCATATAAAATCAAAAATATCTTAACTGATCATGGGGGTGAATTTGAGAACACATCCTTTTCTGATTTTTGTGCTGAATTTCAGATATTCCACAAGTTTTCTTCACCAAGAACTCCAGAACAAAATGGAGTTGTGGAAAGAAAGAACAGAACTCTTGTGGAAATGGCTAGAACCATGCTTCTTGAGAGTAACTTGCCCAAATCCTTCTGGGCTGAAGCTGTGAACACAGCAAACCACATACTCAATAGAGCATTGGTCAGACCAAAAATCAAGAAAACCCCCTATGAATTATTGAAAAACAAAAAGCCAACTGTTTCCTATTTTAAAGTCTTTGGGTGCAAATGCTATGTACACAATAATAACAAAGAAAACCTTGACAAGTTTGATGCTAAGAGTCAGGAAGCTATCTTCCTTGGCTATTCTGAAGTGTCAAGGGCCTTCAAAGTGTACATAATGAAAACCAAATCTGTTGAAGAATCTCCACATGTTATTTTTGATGAAAATTCCTTTTCCACTAATGATTCTAAATCTTGCAGGGAAAAACAAGACAATGAAGAGGATGACCTCATTGTGGATTCTTCACCAACCGTTGAGGAGATTAATAACATTGAAGAAAACCTGAACAACAACTCACAATCTCCAAATGGTTCAGGTAATACTGATTCAGAAGTGGGTACTTCTCAACAGGTAATTTCTGAACCTCGATTTCTAAGAGATCACCCATTAGACAGTGTGGTTGGCAATCTAAATGATAGAGTTAGGACCAGATCATCCTTTTTGCAAAACATTGAAGAAGACTCACTAGCTCTAATTTCCCAAATTGAACCCAAGTCAATTGATGAAGCCTTATCCAGTTCTGATTGGATTAATGCTATGCATGATGAACTTCATCAATTTGAAAGAAATCAAGTGTGGGAATTAGTGCCTAGACCTAGTGACCAAACAGTGATTGGCACTAGATGGGTTTTCAGAAATAAATTGAATGAAGCTGGTCAAGTAATAAGAAACAAAGCTAGGCTAGTTGCAAAGGGGTATAACCAAGAATTTGGAATTGACTTTGAAGAATCTTATGCCCCTGTAGCTAGACTAGAAGCTGTGAGAATTTTCCTTGCTTTTGCATCCTCCATGAAATTCAAAGTCTTTCAAATGGATGTTAAAAGTGCATTTCTAAATGGATATATAAAGGAAAATGTGTTTGTTGAACAACCTCCTGGATTTGATAATGAAAAATATCCTAACCATGTTTTCAAGCTTAATAAGGCACTCTATGGTCTTAAACAAGCTCCAAGAGCTTGGTATGATCGTTTGAGTTCCTTTTTACTTGAAAAAGGATATTCTAGAGGTAATGTTGATCAAACATTGTTCACAAAAACAGTAAAAAATCAAATAATTGTGGTCCAAATTTATGTTGATGACATAATTTTTGGCTCCACCAATAAAGGCCTTTGCACTGAATTTTCAAATCAAATGCAGAATGAATTTGAAATGAGCTTAATGGGAGATTTAACATTCTTTTTGGGATTGCAGGTTAACCAAACGAATGAAGGAATCTTCATCAGTCAAACCAAATATGTCAAGGAGCTACTGAAAAGGTTTGACTATCAGAACCTTAAACATTCAAGCACACCCATTGCAATAAATGCTAAGCTAGAAGAAGACCCATCTGGTAAGTCAGTAGATCCAAAAACCTACAGAGGTATGATTGGCTCTCTGCTCTACCTTACTACTTCTAGACCTGACATTCAGTTTTGTGTGTGCTTATGTGCTAGATTCCAATCAAATCCTAAAGAAAGTCATATGCTTGCTGTGAAAAGAATTTTTAAATATCTTGTTGGAACATGTGACTTAGGAATTTGGTATCCTGCTGGTTGCAAGTTAGAATTGTTTGCCTATTGTGATGCTGATTATGCTGGGTGTAAGTTAGATAGAAAAAGCACAAGTGGCTTGTGTGTATTTCTAGGTGGGTGCCTTATTTCTTGGGCTTCTAAGAAGCAACATTCAGTTGCTCTGTCAACAGCAGAGGCTGAGTATGTTGCTGCAGGTAGATGTGGAACTCAGATTCTCTGGGTGAAACATCAACTTCTTGATTACAACCAAGATTTAGGGTGTGTACCCATCCTATGTGATAACACAAGTGCAATCAACCTTTCTAAAAACCCCATTCAGCACTCCAGAACAAAACACATTGAAATTAGGCATCATTTCTTGAGAGATGAGGTTGCAAAGAAATCTTTTGAACTCCATTTTATTGAAACTGAAAAACAAATTGCAGACATATTCACAAAACCCCTTCCTGAAAATAGATTCTCATCTTTAAGGAGAGAACTTGGTCTTTGTAAATGTCCACCTTCTTGATCTCTCTTAAGGTTTGGGTTGAGTGCTATGCATTACCTAAGGGGGAGTTCTTTGCATTTCATATTTCCTTGCTTCCTCAAGATACATTGTTCATATCTCTCTCATTTTCAATTCTATTTCCTTTTTTTTACAATAAATTCTCCACTTCTGATTGTGTTGAAACTTCTTGGTATATCAAATAGTGATTTGGAGAAGGACAAGTTATGCTTGTCTGGATACTTTCACTATGCGTGAGAACATATCTCCGCCAAGTACTAAGAAGTTAATATGCAATAATTGAGGGGGAGCTTTTATTGTTCAAAAGAAATTCTTTTCTGATTTCAAAACTTGCACAGTTTTAACTTCCACTTCTTTTTGCTAATGAATTCTTCAACTCTTATTGTATTGAAATCTCTTGGTATATCAAATGGTGACTTGGAGAAGGACAAGTTATGCTTGTCTGGACACTTTCACTATGCGAGAGTATGTGTCTCCGCCAAGTACCAAGAAATGGATATACAGTTGTTGAGGGGGAGTCTTTGTTGACCAAGAAGAAAATTTCCTTCTGATTTCAAAATTGCATATCTTTATTCTGATGACAAATGGTTGAAATCATCATCTAAGGGGGAGCTAGAAAATTCACAAGTCACCTTTTTGCAAATTTCAAAACCCTTCTTGCATTTCATCAATTCCTTGCATGATGTCCTCATTCTAAAGTCTAGAGTCTCAAAATGAACCTTGAGTGATCCATTATATTTTTACTAATCAACTTTCCACTATGTCTCTCAATCCACAGAAATTCAGATCTCTTCCTAAACTAAATAACAATTTGTGTATTGAACTTAAAACATTTCCTTGTTTGCAACTGATGACTGGATGTATTTGAATTCTATCTCACAAACTCTCCAAAATCTTATAAAATCCAACAGAGCAATGGCATTTGTGCTGAGAAACTGCACACCTTCACAATGAATGAAGTGCTATGTATGTCATGAGGCATTATTGCTAACTCTGTTCAAAGGGGATCCAAATTGAAAATAACCTCAAAATTCAAGCAATTATGTGCTATGCTTTTTGATGATGACTGAGTAACTGGAAATATTGGCGTCTAAAAAACGTATATTTTCATGTCAAAAGGTCATCATTTACCCCTTTGAGACTTGACAATGACTAAATCTTGAGTATCCAGGGACTATGGTGTGTAAAAAGCACTAGTACTTGAGTGAAAGAGATTTACATCATTTGATAGTTTGTTAAAAGAACAAAAATATGAAAATTATTGGAGATTTGTTTAGAAAGAATCATCTTCCTCCTTCATCAAGTTGTTCTTTAAGTTTGTGTTTTACTTTCAACACAACTGTGTTTAGTCTAGATGATATCTTTAATTCTTGAAAATTGAGAAACATGGTAGATTTTGGTTGATTGTTAGATACATTATATCCCTCAATTTATCATTTTGTTGATTCAAGTCTTGGAATGCTAATATCCTGTTGGAAATTGTGTGAAATACTTGAACTGTAATGAATTTTTGCAAAATACAACAAATGAATTTTTAGGCCTCTTAAAAATCCTTGAAATGATAATTCCTCTCATTATTTATCATTATAAAGATGTCCCCAAATTTCTCAAAAATTTCCTCTCAAAAATTCAAATTTCTCTCAAAGGCTGTGTCGACACAATCCTCTCTCGTGTCGACACACAACCCCAGTCAGGTCGACACACCCTTCCTCATGTGTCGACACTGCCTTCTTGCCAGAACCCTTTCAAACCTTTCGGGTTCACCTTAAACCCTTGTTGTTCCTGCGGGGCAGTGTACCACTGCATCCCTTTTTGGGCATCAGGTCGACCCGACGGCCAAACTCTCACCTTTCCGGCAAGAAATTTTCCCCATTTCTCTCTAACTCTCATCCCCCTTCAATCACCTCTCCAATCTTCCATCTCCTCTCTGAAATTCCACTCCTTCCTTGCACCATGGTCCGCAAGTTGGGTCCCCGCCGTGGCGCAAGGTCTCAGGCTTCTTCAAGGCAGGTTCCGGCACAGGTTCCGGTTGAACAGATTGAAAGAAGAACCAAGCGAAGAAATGATCCTGCAGAGCTTCCAGGATCCTCTTCTGCACCTCTCAGAGCTTCAAAGAGAGGTAGGACCTCCAATACTGGCAGAGGTAGACAAGTTTCAAACCCTAGATCAGATATTTCGGGCGATTCCTCTGACCATCCTGAGGAATCATCTTCGTCTTCCTCTACTGAGTCTCAAGAGGATATACCCTCAGAATCCGTCAGTGCTGCCAAACTGATTTTGAAGCCTAGAATTCTTGACCTTTCTGACACCCAATTAGCAGACTCTCTCCCTGAAATTCAAACCTATTTCTCCTTTCAATCTTGGATACCTTTTATTTCTGAATTTCAAGTCTGCTATCCAAGGTTAGTTAGAGAGTTCTACAAAAACCTCACCTGCACAGAAGAAGGTTTTAAATCCAAAGTCAAGGGATAGAGATAGACATGCCAACTGATGTAGCAGCCTCCATTTTCAAAGTGCCAGATGAGGGGCTGACTACCATGAATTTGAATTTGACTTACATGAAGCCTACTCAATCTTGACAGGCCATCCTGCAGATCCATCAGATCCCAAACAAACCTATGTGACAAGGTTTAATGCCAACTCATTTCCACCTGTATTAAGGGTAATTCACCACATCTTGACAACCATAGTTACCCCTCAAGGTGGTGGGAGGGATAGATTGACAGATATCCAGAGATTCATACTCTATTGCATGGTCAAAGATATCAAGGTCAACCTTCATGTGATTCTTTATCAAATCATTTCTGAAACTACAAGAGCAGACCTCAAGAGATCTCTACCTTATGGAGCACATCTGACCTCAGTGTTCAAGCACTTTGGTGTGCCATTGGAAAATGAAAAATTCCAATCCATTCCCAAGTCAAACATCTACACTTTCAAGAATATCCAGAAGTTTATGGGATTCAGATTGGAGGGAAATCAAATTAGAAGAGGACCAGCTGTGGTTGAGGCTCCTCCAGTTCAAGAGGAACAGCCTCAAGTTCAAGGGGAACAGCCCCAACCTCAGGAGGATCAGCCTCAGGCTCAAGGGGATCAGCCCCAAGTACAAGAGGAACAGCCTCCAGCTGAAGGGGACCAGCCCCTAAGTCAAGAGGATCAGCCTCCTATGCATGAGGATCAGCCTCAAGTTGCTAATGAAGGTGATAGTCCTTTCCATGCTCCTCTCTCACCTCAGCTTCCTCATTTTTCTCCACAACCCTCATTCCAACCATCCACATCTTCTGGTGGGCCTCCTGTTCCACCAGAATTGATATCATTCCTCAATGACAAATTTGAATCCTTCAACTCCTCACTTCAATCCATGTCCACATCTTTTGAGCTACGGATTCAAAGACTGGAAAACACAGTTTCTGCCAAATTTATTGAACAGAAGGCAGCTTCAGATTATGCAGCTCAAAGGTTCAATAGGTTGATTGGCACATTGGCAGATGCCTCTCTACAGCTAAAAGAGCATCAAGACAAGTTGGAGATAGTTATGAAGGGAATATTGGCAAATTCCCAAGCAGATGTCTTCAACACCAACCAAACATTGCATGAGATTTCCAGCACCAGATTGTCATTTGCTCATTTTGTGGATGATTTGGAAAGTATGAGGAATTTCAATGAGCACATAGACAAGCAGCTTACAGCATTGACCATGGAATTCAAGATAATGCAAAGACCTGGTTGGTCAGCTGGCTCATCAAGTTCTCAACCTGTTTCAGATGAACTGAAAAGAACTCAGAGCACCTTGATAGAGCATTCTGATAAAATGGAGCATTATCTTCACACTCGGCTGACAACTATCCATGAAAACATCAAGTCCAGCATGAAGTCAATGGACAAAAGATTGTCAGACATTGAGATGCTTCTAGCTCCAATTCCTCCTCCTCCTCCATCTTAAACCTAATGTACATTTTTTTTGATAATGTCAAAGGGGGAGAAGAATGAATGAATTGAATGTAATATCTTGATGTAATGACCTTTTGAATGAAATGAATGAAATGAAATGGTTGTTTGGCTTCAATTGGCTTCAATACAAACTTTTGTCTTTGTGTGTGAATACTTGTTCAATTGTTGACTTGTGTGCACAAAACTTCCAATTTCAAGTAACATTGTATCTCACAAAAATATCATCAATTGTTACTGAACAATATCAAAAGGACATTGACAAGTATGAACAAAAAGAAAAAGAAAAACTTAAACAATAAAAATTGCTTAAAAAATCACACTTCATCAAAACCACATTCAAATATGGATTTAATGTTGCCATCATCAAAAAGGGGAGATTGTTGGATTGAATGCAAATTCATATCATTTCCCTCCTATTTTGATGATGACAAGAAGTGTTCTTAAAGCAATTTAATTGAAGCATGTCAAAAACATCATACCTGAAATTCATGTTCAAAAAGTATTTTGCAAATCACATTTATCATTTATAGTCATGATACATCATTTAACTAATGATATATGTGTTTATTTTTTCAGGAACAAACATTTTATGCAAAAGTGTGTCGACACACCCATCAATGGTGTCGACACATCAACACAGATTCAAAGAGAAATTGTGTAAAAATGTCAAGAGTGTGTCGACACATGTCAAGAGTGTGTCGACACGAGTGGCAGTTTTCCAGAGATCAAGGGTACCCAGGTCGACACACTCCCAGGGCAGGTCGACACTAGACCCAGTTCCCAGAACAGCCAGTTTGAGGAATTGGGACAGCAGGTCGACACACTCAAGAGCAGGTCGACACGGGACCTCTCTCCCAGAACAGGTTTTTCTATCTTTGGGACAGTGTGTCGACACAACCACCAGGGCAGGTCGACACACTACGGAAACTTTTCATCCTAAGAGCTGATGGCTGCCACGTGTCCTTCTAGGGCGATCAGAATCTTTCTTGGAAAGCATGCCCTTGTACCCCAAAAGGGTATCTTTGGAATCTTAAGGGTATAAAAGGTCCTTTCTGGCCTGCCTTCAAAGCGAGACCCAACCAACCTCTTAGAGCCTCCTGAAAAAATTCTTGGCGGCCATAAGAGTTCGTGTCTCCCTCCTCTGCCTTCCTGGAGTCTCCTGAAGACCTCTTCTCACCAATTCAAGGTGTGAGAATTGTGGTTTGATCTTTAAAGAAGCCTCTGAAGCATCTCAAGGAAGCAGATCAAGTAGAAGCCATCGTTGGAGAAGAATTCAAGGAAGGTCCAACCTCCCAGATTGCAGAGCATCGTCTTGGACTTCATGTTTACAAGCTTCTACAAGGGAGTACACCTGAAGAATGAAGCCATTCAATACATTTTACTTTACTTCTGTTCTTCTGAGATATCTCTTGAGATTATGCAAGTGCTTCTGCATAATTCTCATTAGTGTTCTCAAATTTCGACTAGATCTGTTGCTAGGAGATCTTGTCTTAAGTTGGTGTCTAGCAAGTCTATGTGTGAGCCTTGTGCTCAGGTTGTTGTGAGCCGGTGTGCTCAGTGTTGAGTTGTCAAACTCAAGTGTGGGTTGAGCAGTCTTGCTCAGTTGTTCTAGAGTAGTCTTGCTCTAGAAGTGGTGTGAGTTGTAAGCTCTTCAGTGTTGGAGTTGTCAGGCTCCAGTGGGTGTGTTACCCAGTTGTGTTAGTGAATCCTCACGGGTTGTGAGGGGTGGATGTAGGAATCACATGGGTGATTTCCGAACCACCTAAAAATCCTTGTGCATTTGTTTTTTGTGGTTTGACTGATTCATCCGCTAGATGCTTGCATAGGATTCGTTTTTAATTCACTTAATCAACTTGATTCACATCTAAGTTTTTCAACCCACTCCAATCTAATCAGATCAGTAGCTTTTCACTGATAACATTGCCTCTGATTCTAAATAGTTTTAAAAATTATTTAAGCTTCCGCAAAAGTGGGTAAGACCTATTCATCCCCCCCTTCTAGATCTTTTCCACACATTTATTTCGATCCTTCAGAGGGCACTCAGGGATGCGATGCTCGTGACTGCCACAGTGCAGACATGCGCTAACCTTCCTCCAGCACTCATCGGTGGTGTGACCTATCTTGTTACAATTTTTGCATTGCTTTTAGCCAGAGTAGTGGGGACAAATACGCTGGGCTTATTTTCTTGACTAGATCCTTCCGTGATGTTGAAAGGATGCTTCTTTCTGATAATCGGCTTAGCACTTGAAGAGCTAGGTCTCAGCTCCTTCTTTATGAACTTTCCTTTTATACGATCAGTGAAGTTAGTAGCATCTTCTAGCAATTGGGCTTTCTTAACCATCTCTGCATAAGTTTGGATGTCGAGAGGGGCCAGTTGTGTGATATAATGGGGCTTGAGGCAGTTAAGAAAATGCTTAGCCTTCATCGTTTCAGTGTTTACCAGATGATCGGCATAGCGTGCCAGCCTGGAGAATTGAGCTTCGTAGTTAGCCACAGAAAGGCTCCTCTGCTTGAGAGTAGCAAATTCCGCAACCTTCCTTTCTTGTACACGTTTAGAGAAGTACTTGGAGTTGAATGCTTCCTTGAATTCATTCCAAGTAAATTGACCACGTGCCCTGGTCGCTTCCACTGACTCCCACCAGGAGCTGGCGTCTTTCTCAAGTTGAAAGATAGCAAGCAGCAGCTTATCCCCTACTGCACATTACATAACATAGAAAATTCATCCCGTCTCCTTAAGCCAGTGCTTGGCTTCATCCGGATCAGTAGTACAGCTGAATCTTGGTGGATTCAAGTTTTTAAAGTTACGATGTAGCTCGCCTGCACTGCGATTTCCCCCTCCTTGAGCAGCTTGTAGGAGGACATGAGTAAGTTCATAGATGATTTGTTGCATTCCCCTCATCTGAGCACGTTCAGCAGTCATCTTAAATGTTTAAGTTCAATTCCTTTCAAAAAGGAAAAGATAGTTAATAGGTTATATTATCCTTGGTTTGTGCATGTGTGAATATCTTTTTAGGTCTTATCCTTGGTTCTACCCAATTCTTACATAGGTATGGTAGTTGACTTAGACACGTGTCATGGCAGTCCATCCTAGAACATCCTAGACTTAAATTATCCTAATAAGGATATCCTAGGCTCTGATACCACAAAACTGTCATGCCCCGACGCGGAATATCGAAACGTGAGGCAGTTGCAAGTAAGTGAGTACAAAGCGTATAATAGACATCAAGCCATTGACAAAGAATAATGCTAAATCAAATGTATTTTGTTGATAATTCCACTAATGTCTATTACAACCACTGATTCAGTTACAAGATAATTTCCAAAGTTATATGTGATAGACTGGTTACTATTCTACCTATGATCATCTCTGAGGAACAAGGGGCTTTTGTTAAAGGCAGGTTTATCATGGATAATATATCTCTTGCAAAACACCTGGTTAGAGACATTAGTAGAAAAGTGAGAGGCCACAATGTGTTGTTTAAGTTGGATATCAAAAAGCTTATGATAGCTTGGAGTGGGATTTCCTCTTTGTGGTTCTGGTAAAATTTGGTTTCTCTCACAGGTTCACCGAGTACATTGGAATGATGATCAGTAACTGTTGGTTGTCTGTTCTTTTTATTGGCTCGGCTACCGGCTTTTTCACTCCTCCTAGGGCCTTAGACAAGGTAACCCCATTGCCCCAGCTCTCTTTATCATCATGGAAGAGGCTCTTAGTAGATGCATCAAAGACTTGGTGTACACGTGGTGCCTCTACCCTTATTCTGGCCCAAGAGCTTGCCCGACGATATCCCACCTATTGTATGCAAATGATACACTCATATTTCTGAATGGTGGAGTCCAAAATGTTAAAAGATTGATGGGATTTCTCAAAATATATTCCTCTTCATCGGGTCAGCAAATCAATGCAGCAAAAAGTTCCTTCTTGATATCGGACAAAGCTTCTCCTCATGCAGTCAATAGAATAAAGGTGGTGAGAGGATTTAAAAGGCAAAGGGGCCCCCTAATCTATCTGGGTGTTCCGCTGCATCCTGGAAGAATCCTCACCTCAGATTTCTCTCCTTTTATTCAGAAGATTAATGGTAAGCTTGCCTCCTGGAAGCCCAGACTTATCTCCCAAGCGAGTAGAGTTACCCTTATAAATTCGGTGCTAGCATCCCTTCCGGTTTACTTGGCTGCTTCTACTTCCATTCCAGTGAGTATTCTAAACTATATTGACAAAACTTGTGCTTCATTTTTCTGGAATAACTCTAATGGGAAGAGGCGTCGCCACTAAGTAGCTTGGCCTACCATTCAGCATCCTATGATTGAGGGAGGTTTGGGGGTTCGCACTATCAAACAGGTTCAGCTTGCTTTAGCAGTGAAAACTATTTGGAACATCTATCATGGCACATATTTCTGGTCTAAATATGCTATGAAACGGTTTATGACTAGTAGAAAGTCTACTTTCAAGGGGATGCCTTCTAAAATTTGGAATATGGCTCTACAAATTGTTCACAATAATACTAGATGGATCCATGGCAATGGTAATGACATCGACATTTTATCTGATGTGTGGTTTGGTGATACGCCACTGACAGAGCTCCTTACTTCACCTTATGAGGGGGATATCATTGTGCTTAAGGAGGTTATCTCTAATCCTAGCCATCCTATCAGGTCCTTTCTCCCTGATGGCGTCCTCTAGGGGGTGGTGCTGAATGAAGAGAATGATAAATGTGTATGGTGGCCTTCTACTGATGGGAACCTTTCTGTGAAGTCGGCTTACAACCTTGTTCGGTCTGGTGGAATTAAGAGACATGCTTTGAATAAATTTGGCATAATAGATTCAACAAAAGAGCCTCCCTATTCTGCTGGAAGCTTCTTAACAGAGCAGTCCCGATAGACCAAAGAATTGCAGAAAGTGGTATCCCCATGGTCTCTTTCTGTCCTTGCTTCAGGTCTCCCAATAATGAGGATGATAATCACCTCTTCATAGGTGGCAAGCTGGCTGTTTCTCTATGGAACTGGTTTCTTCCACTCACTAGTTCTAAAGTTCACCTTCACAGTCACATAACTATGAGAATATGGAGCTTCCTTACTGTTACAAACATATCTACACCAATGGGGCTTATCTCCATTCATTGTCTTATTCTCATGCTATGGGAGATTTGGAAGGTGAGATGTGGTTGCAGATTTGAAGATAAGATGATTTCAACAGGTGCAGTGATCAAAAATATAAAATTTACAGTTGCTCACTCTCTTGCTTCTATGCAGTTTAAAGTGGCACCTTCTTCTCAAGAAATGTAGGTCTCATGCATTTTGGTTTCTTCCCCAATTGTTCATCCAAGCAATTCAAACTAATTCATTGGATTCTTCCTATCAATCATTATTGTTTAAATGTGGACGGTGCTAGCAAAGGAAACCCACGTGTACGTGGGGGAGGAGGATGTATTTGTGATAAGAGAGAGGTTGTTTTGGTGGCTTTTGCTCATCATTATGGGTATGGGAATAGCATGATTGTAGAAGCTAGAACTCTATGTGATGGTATTCGACTGGTTGTCTTCCTTGGTCTTCAGATCGCTATGGTAAATTCAGATTCCTTAGCTTTGGTTATCTCCCTCAAAGCGGGGAAATGTCCATCCTGGCAAGCTTATCATTGGTGGCGAGAAGCTCAATCTATGATTCATCAGAATAACCTCTCTATAGGCCATGTTTATTGAGAGGCAAATCAAGTGGCAGATGGTTTGGCCAACTCTGGTTGTTTATCCAATGCTAATAAGATGTTTTGGGGTTCGAGTTCTTTACCTCATGTCTATAAAGGTCTGGCTTTTTTGGACAGAACCAGTCTCCCTCATGTTAGACTTATGTAACCGATCTGTCCTTTTGTACTCTTCCATTTATTATATATTTCCTTGGCCCAGGTTTCTCTGGTGGAGTGGGAACACTCTTCCCCTCTGGGGAAGGGTGCACTCTCCTAGATATGGATCCGAAGAACCTTTTAAATTAAAAAAAAAAACCACTAATTCAGAGCCATTACATAAAGCCCAATTGACATCATTACATTGATTGAAAGTAAAAGACTAAACTAAGACTCTAACATAACACTAATGCACCAAGGTACTCTTGATTCACTCCTAGTCATCCCCATCATTATGAGTGTCGTGGTCTTCCTTAGTGTAATGCCCCATATAAGAATATGTTAAAAATGGACTAAATCAACAGACTACCAACAACTCGAACTAGTCATTTTCAGGACTCGAGATGAAAAAGAACTCTGAAGTTAAGCGTGCTCAGTTGGGAGTAGTCCGAAGATGGGTGACCTTCATGGAAAGTCTACCAACTAGCACAGTTGTTGGGCTAGTTTTCTGGTTGGGTCGTCACAAATGGTATTAGAGCCTTGCCCAACCGGAAGTGCAGGAACGAAGTGCCACATAGGGCAAAGTGCTACACTATGTGAGCCACCTCTTGAGGCCATAATGACACAAAGTGCTACATAGTGGAAGCCACCTCTTGAGCCAATGGGGGCCACCTCTAGAATCCTGCCCGACTGGGGTTAGATTGTGTGCTATATGTGAATATAGACGAGGACCTCGCTTATATAAGAGGGGTAGATTGTAATGCCCCATATAAGAATATGTTAAATGGACTAAATCAGCAGACTACCAACAACTCAGACTAGTCATTTTTAGGGCTCGAGATGAAAAAGAACTCTAAAGTTAAGCGTGCTCCATTGGGAGTTGTCCCAAGATGGGTGACTTTCCTGGGAAGCCTATCAATTAGCATGGTTGTTGGGCTAGTTTGCTTGTTGGGTCGTCACACTCAGTCTCACCTAAGAACACATATCAAATAACACAGGGTGAGCGATAACTCCCAATAGGACTTAAATCTCATGATTAGGCATGCTTTAAATGATTAATGGATTAAAGAGCATAGTAACTAATGATAGAATGCGAGAGTGAAGTATTGTCGAGCAAGTGATAGCGCAATAGCATGATTCAAAATAGCACAAGTGTTATGTATAGCACAAAGAGCAGGATGGCCATAGCACAATATATTCACAATAGCACAACAAGTCGAGTATAGTATAGCACTTTGATTGTCATTAGATAGTTGAGATAGATAGCACTTGAGTGTAATGCCAAACACTCTGGTCAATTAACTCCCACGAGCAAATAGCACTTTTGGGCGCACCTCCTAAGACCAGACCGGGCTCTTTATATTGTCAAGCATTGCAATCAATCCGATGGCCATAGAGAGTACCAAGAATAGATGTGAGTATTTGATGAATAGACGAGAGTGTAGAGAGTGTAAATAGATGAGCGAATAGATTATAGATGAGAACTATAGGTCAATGTGTATGAAATAATGTTAAATAAGTGATAGTAACGGTTGCACAACACACATGATTGATGCTGGCAGTGAAGTAGAATTCACTAACCAACCATTGGCCAAGCTACGAGCATAGTCTAGAGGTTCGATGTGATCTCAATGTAAGAGAGAGAGCATTCTAAGGCCATTTGGATCATAGTGATCCTTAAAGGGTGTTATAGGTATTGAGGGTACAACTGGCTCGTTGACCATGTGGGAATCTAAGGATAGAGGAGACTTACAAAGACCTTGAACAAGGATTCACTAGTCCGACCGAAGTAATATCCAATGGAGAGTTTATCCAAGTCAAGAGAAAGTGTATGTAGAAACAAGTTGCTCGACGTTCTAGAGGAATTCTAGAACAGTGGAGCGTCTGTAACAGTGTTTCAAAACAACGAGAGAAATGAAGACAAGTCCATTATGGTAAGAATGTACATTATTGAAATAAATTACCAGATGTCTTATGGGATATTTTAATGCCAAGTCAAGTCAAAATGGATGGTTGCAAGTATGTGCTTGTGATAGAGAAAATCATGGATATGAAAGGTCAAGCGTATGACTTTTAATTAACTATTTCATGTTCATGTTCAAACATCTTCTTTTACTGCATTTAAGATAGTTGACAGGATGTATAGTCACTGTAGAAAGACAAGAACGACAGAAATTTAGGGTTTATATTCAAAATCTCAGGAGGCGGCGTACCTCTATGACGATCGTGATACGGTACCTGAAGAACGCGACGAGGGGGCTGTCAAAGAACGCGACAGGTCTGTTTGGGACAAGTAGACAGAATGTGACGCAAGGGCCTATCGTGTTCATAACGTGAAGGGTTCCTTGTCATGACCCACCCTTGAGAACAGGACCTATCGGGCCGTCGCATTCTCAGGGTCTCTGCCTGAGCCCGAGAAGGGAAAAATCTTACCTTGGATTGCGGTCCATGCTTTCCAAAGATTGACACAGGGGTATTTAAAAATCAAAATCTTGATGTACACTTGATGAAAAATCATGAAAAAAAATTTAAATGAAACTAGACTTGCAAGAGTATAAACTATAAAGAGTAATTAGATACTTATCATGTTATTGATAGGCTATGATCTAGTTCTTTCACGATGAACACAAAACATGACACAGTGATGGAAAAAGAATTAATTTGAGCAAGGTACTCAATAAAAATTGGGGAAAAGTATGGCAAAAGATTTCTGACAACATGTAGCATGTACAGTAAAAATTGTAGAGCAAGAGATCAAGTGTAGATAGAGATTTAAGGTAAAGAAGATGGGTCGGGTGCATGTTCTTAATAGAACTTCCAACAAGAAATTCACATGATTGGGTCGATAGAAATTAGGGAAAAGAGAGGGCTTTTGTTCATTGTATCAAGAACAGTCTACAGACGAGAGCGATTTAATTTATCTTGTGAGATTGCCTACCTTGGGAACGATTTGACTTCTAGGGTTTGAACTCGAAGAACAAGCTTGTAGATCTTCTAGCAAGCGTTCTCCCCATGATTCCCTCCTCCAATGGCCTCTTCTCCACGTCCAAGAAGTCTCAGCAGAGCAATAGGGTCGGCCATGAAGGGTTGGGGGTGTATTTATGTATCTAGTATGTTTAATTCCTAGTACAACTCTAACTTCCATAAAACTTCGAATTTTCCTTGTTTCCTCCAACCTTCCTAGCATTACTCCTCCTAATTGGGTTAGGGTGGGGTTCCAATTTCATACCTAGCTAGTTAGGGTAGGGTTAGGAGTCCAATTTAGATGTATATTAGCTATATTAATGATTCACTTGCCCTTTTTAATTTAGGAAACAATAGAATTATGAATTTTAGGGTATTTTCTGTTATCCTATCTTTTAAAACTCCTATTTTGGCCTAATAACTTTTAAATGAACCATTTTTAAAGTGCATCACTTATTTTCAATTAATGGGTTTTAATTAATTCATTTTTTCTTTAATATTTAAATTTATTTATTTATTAAAAAAGATTGGGTTGCTACATATGAGATAGACAAAAAGAACTTCAATCAGAGAAACAAATAAGTTAAACATATGAAGTCCATTTAAAATTTCATTTAGGCGCCAAAGACATTTTGAAAATTTTGAAAGCCAATCGGTATGAGTCATAACAACAATCGATATGAGACAACTAATTGATATGCAATCGATGTGCAAAAAGGCAGTTGATGTTTAATGGCAATCGATCCATAAAGGCAATCAATGTAAATGGTAGTCAATGTCTAAAGACAATCGATGTTTCTCAAAGGCATTCGATGTATAAATGAAGAGCAATCAATGTTTAAGAAGTAATCAATGTTTAAAAAGCAATCGATGTTTTAAAGGCAATCGATGTTTAAAAGACAATCGATGTTTAAGATGCAATCAATGTTTAATGAAGGCAATCAATGTTTTATAAAGACAATTGATGTTTTATATAAACAATCGATGTTAAGATGTTCAGCAATCGATATGCCAATTCAGCTGGACAAAGTACAACGTGGTCAGTCAAAGTAGACTGCTTCAACTAGCCAAGATACAACACAGTCAATAGAAATGAAGATTTGGATATGACGAAGTGTAACTTTGTATATGATGAAGTAAACTTCGTATATGATGAAGTGAACTTCGGATGAACAGAAATTAACGTTGTGGGTTGAAGCTGAAACACATAGTCAGTTGAAATGAAGCTTCGGATATGACGAAGTGTAACTTCGACTGATCAAGACAAAAACAAGCATAACGAAGTGTCAACTTCGGATATGACGAAGTGGACATCGGATATGACGAAGCTATCTTCGTATATGACGAAGTAAGCTTCGACTGATTATGATAAAAACATGCATGACAATGTTGAAACTCAGTGCAAATCTGGAGTGATAATGCAAGAATATATTGTATTAATGGGAGAAACATGATATAAAATATATTAATGATATTTTAAGTTAAACATGGGTTTTGTTATCACCAAAATAAAGAGTAAAATATAGGAGTGGTTCAAAAAGCCCGTCTTCCAATGTGAGCCAACCAGAGATGTTTGCCATAAAGGAAAACGACCCTTCTTGAGTGGTATTGTTGTGTTAACCTGACCTTTTCTTTGTGCGCCAATCAACACTCAGTTTGTTTGATTGTTCTTTCTGAAATGTTTGGATTGCTTGAATTATTTTGTGTGGTGTTGGCTTTAAGGCAAGGTGTTGCCTTTCAACTCCTATTATGTGAAGTGCATGTTTCATTAATTTTGTGTGTGTATTGAGAGTGTTTTTCTGAATACTGGATTTCAAAAAGTTGGTTTGTGTCATGGCATAGGCGCCTAATTTGGCTTATGGTCTAGGATTGTAATACCCTAGTTTCCTATTCCGCATTCTAGGTGACTAGCTCCTAACGCAACCGATCTGGGGACCGCGAGGAAGGTCTAGGTGAGACTGAGTGATCGCGTCATTTGCATGTTGAGGATTCTTCGTGTGTATTTCTACTCTGATTTTTCTCTTTTGTGTGAGTTCTCTGCCTGGTTGATGGCCGGTGCTAGCTACTACTAGTAGTGTGAGGCCATTCTCTCGAAACATGTGGTCAGTTCTCAGGCGTTTCTCTCAGGTTGTTGTCAACAACTGTATCCTTTATCGGGTTTTATTGGTGACAGAGTAAGTTGTTGATCGGTTGGTCCCAACAGTGAGGTCTGCAGGTGACTTTAGTTGCATGATTTTGGCTAGCATTTTCCTACTATTTCAGGATTTTTTGGCATAGTGTTGTGCCTATAAGGCTGCCAGATTCTATTTGGAAGCCTTATGTGCGTCAAGAGTGAGCCATTGGTTCTTCAGTTGGGTGCTCCAAGTGCCTTTAGAGCATGTCATGTGAACCATTGGTTTTCTACTAGTTGTTCTGCACATGCTCGATTGTGTGGCTATGGCCACGAGGAAGTCGAATGAGACTTAGTGGTTTCTTTGCACATGTGCTTCGCAGGTTCCATTTTTTGTAGCACCCTGGAAATTTAGTGATTTAAAAATAAAAATAAAGGATAAATTGGAAACAATAGTTTAATATTTATCAAGGTGGTTAAAACATACGCGCTATGATCGTATGGGTGAAAGCTGAGATTAAAATGAAATAAATCCCATAATAGTCTCCTAATGAGATAAGACAACTAATGGATAATTGTTGGGCCAAACAAACACTCTTAGCCCAAAGAACAAGAACCCAACAAGAAAAATCCCCAAAATTTGTAACCCTATTTGAGCATAAAATAGAAAGGTGTAATTAGGGCAAAATCTAAGGCAATTAACCTTACATAGCAACCCAAATTCGTGCCTAACCATACTAGGAGGTTTCCAAATAGCTCTCACATTGTAATTGGGATGTGAATCATCAAACTAAGGGGTGTGTCAAAACTCAGAATTCCCCTTTCCTAGACACATTAGGACTACTAAACAACCCTAGACACTTAAATACTCTTCCCAAGACACTTGGGGATGAATTTAACATTAGCTGGGGTCATGAGGAGGACTGCTAGAGCACCAGAGGAGGAGGAGATCGCCCCCAACTAGAGCCATCTTCCCCTATCTACAGAAGTCTCTTCTTAGCGTCGACCAAAGGTAGGTGTTCTTGGGATTAAACTAAACATAGCACATACCAAAGGAAAGAGCATCGAGTCCAGTTTCATATCCATCTATTTTGCCCAATTTTCATGAACCATGCTAGACGTATTAAGTGTTATCCAAGAGTCGTGCATAAATAAGGCTTTTCATGTTCATACTATCTTTCACGCTTCTCAAGGTCAAATTGGGTCAATCCATCACCCTAGATCTCTTCTACTCATTGTCTTCTACACTTTTTGTGTTCAACATTTTGTCCAAAGACCCTTGTATTTCGAGTTATAGGTCAATCATGAGGAATTGCACCACTTTCACCGTTTTCAGACAAGATCCATGAATGCGACCACTCTAGTCATCACGTTCTTCACTACATGAACGCGGAGTTCTACCTTATTGTGTTTTCTTGAAAGGTGACCAAACACCCCATCGCATTTATGTGCTTGGCCTGACAGATCTGGCACAATGAACTATGTGCCGCGTGGACTTTAGTGCCCGTGTAGAACGCGACAGGACTTGCTGTCGCAATTTAACTAGTTTTCCTGCCCTTGCTTTTTGCACAATTTTTATATTGGGATTTAAAAAAAAAAATCCTCTTGAACGCACCCGTTGGTTGTCACGTCATGAAGGCGATGGACAAGGTCGTTGCGTTTTAAAGGTCTTCGCAACATATCGACTTGTCGCTACATGAAGGCGACGGAAAGGTCTGTCGTGATTTGCTGTTTCACAGAGAACTTCTATTTTGAATCATGTATGGCCTTCTTAAGTGCGATAACTGAACCCGTCATGATTTAGAAGGCAACCGGAGACCTATTTTTACAGTATAAAGTGTTTGTATTGCATGTTATGGTCTTAGTATACATTGCACAGTTTGTTTAGTGGCTTAAAACCTATTAACCTCTGAGAAAGTTATAAAAATCTGAAAGTTTATTCTAATTATTTTTAATTGCTTGACCTATTCTTGTTATGATTGATATGTTCATCTTGCTACTCTAGCTTATCAAAGTGAATGAATGTCATCTTAAAACACTGCAAATCATGTTGAGATAAGTGCATGTTCAGTATTGTGTCATCTTGTTACTTGCCTTCCGCTTGCTTTAAATACGTGGATTGTGAATGAAGACATGTTCTACACTACTCTTGCACATATGGGCAGCCCCTTCTTGGGGGATTGGAACGCTCGATCGATCATTCCATATCGGCAGACTAACAACCTTTCCTCTAAGACCTCTGTAAATCTCCGTACTCTGTGGATTCCCTCATGGAGACTGAGTTTGTTATACCATTGAAGTTCCCTAGAGAATAGCATGCACTTCCTCTCTCATCTCGTTCTCGTGAATGTGGATTTATAATCATGGACTCAAGCCATTAATGAAAAAAATTAACTAAAGTGTAAATAGCGCCGTTATGCTGCCAAAATTTTCTCTTGACTAATGTTATCATGAAATCATGTTCACATGATTGTTTTTTGAAGTCATCATGAACATGATATTGCATTGTATACTTCTTAAAACTCGTGTTATTGGCCATGAATGACTGTGGGTATCTACATTTGAAAATCGTGAGATGCTAATCGGGCACGGCGAGTGTCCAAGGGCTTCAGTCTAGCCCTAATGACGACGAGTCATAAATATACTATTAACCATGGGGTATAATGAGTACTGGCGTTGCATCTGTGCTGGGAAATAGTGTCATGTTGAAGGCTAGATATAAATCGCATACATGTGTCCTAGTGTGCATTCCAAGGTGGCATAGATTCTTAGTGCACATTACTGTTTTTGTGCCTGATTAAGTGATAAGTGTTAAAAGTTTGTGCTCGTGCATGCTTGCTTGCGTGATATGGCCATCCTCCATTCTTGCAATTAAGTGGTACCTTACGTGCTTATACATACTACTAGTGCTATCTTGTGACATACTTCTAGTGGTTATTCATGAAGCATGCCAGATGTATTAAGTGTTTTCCAAGAGTCGCGCATGAATAAGGCTTTTTGTGTTCATACTGTGTTTCACGCTTCCCGAGGTCAAATTGGGTCAAACCAAAACCCTAGTTCTCTTCTACTCATTGTCCTCTGCACTCTTCATGTTCAAAGTTGTAGCACACTGAAATTTTTATTAATTTAAAATTTAGAATAAATTAAAAATAATAATTTAATATTCCCGAATTAGAAAACACATACGTACCATTATAACGGATGTGGAAACACATGGGAAAATTCCATAAAAATCATATTTCAACTCTAAACAATACTACCTAAGGACACACACCTAATGACACAGAAAAGAATTTATGTGGAGAAAAATCGAATTAGCCGAGTTTAAAGTGTTTTACGACTTATTATCGTAATTAGAGAATAAGTCGGATAATTATTATTATCGGCACTAAAGTGAGTACCAAAATAAAATAAAATTCATAGTTTGACTCCAAACAATAGGTATTGACAACCCAATGGAATAATTAGACCAAAAGAAGTCTTTTGGGCCACAAAATAATTCATGCTAAGAAAATAACCAAAAATTCAGAAAGATTCACTAATGGACCATGTTAGGGTAAATTCTCACCCAATAGACCACCATTGGACCTCAAACCAAGCTCAAATTTGTGGTTACCACTTATGAGAGGTTTCCATATTCCTTCCATCATGATTTGGGAAGAGAAATCCTCCATTGAGGGAAGGATACACCAAAATTCATACCCATTGGTTTCCTAATTTAAATTAGGCAAGTAAAAAGCCATCCCTCTTTAAATAAGCCCCCTCTCTCCCATAGGATGACCCCTAGGGTTTCTGAGGTCATGCTTGGAGTCTTTGGAGGCTGGGAAACGCAAGGTGGAGGCTTGAGAAGAAGCAACTTGTGCTCTTCTCCATCTGCGACCTGCACTTGAGCCCCTTCAAGATCATCACCAAAGGTTAGTCAAAACTCTACCAAACTATACCCCTGGAAAGATCTACGAGTGTAGTTTCTTATGGAACTATTTTGCCCAATTTTTATCTAGTACATCGAGAGTATTAGGCATTCTCTCCCAGGAGGACAAAACTAGGGTTTTTCTGGAGGATGAGTCTGATTCGACCGAAAAGGTTGGTCATCTCCATGCCAAACTCTAATTAAACTTGTTCATGCTTGCATACATATGTATAGATCATGTTCTTACTATTTTCCCCCATTTTTATCTTGAGAGTTTCACGAATTAAATCTTGCATGATCTTACTGTTGTACTGTCCTGATTTAACCCTGACTTGTCTTACGAGTTTCATACCTCTCTGTGGAGTCATTTTTAGACCAAGTGTTCAATAGAGAACTTGTTACCTTATGAGCCTACTTTCATTTGGCACTGGTTTCCCCAATTTTTGTTGACTATATTGAGAGTATTAGCCCAAACATGAGCACTGTGTCAGATTCACATAGACAGTCACAATACATCTAATTACCTAATCAAACGATATTTGTTTATTGATTATTTGTTACTGTACAAAGTATTGGAAGCACTCTAACTAACAGAGGTAATTTAACTCGAATTGAATCACCCAAGCATTTTTTTTATTATTTTTCAAACCCACAGGTGTCAAACCTAGTTTGAATCGGCCTAGGAAATCCCCATATAAATCACCCTTGCACTGGAATGAGGAAGACGACGAGTCGACCTGTCACCTTCAGAAGGCAACAGGAAGGTTGTCGTCTTCAGGGATCAGTTAGCCCTGTTTAGCCTGTTTGACGTCGTTTTCGTGTCCCGCTTTCTCCTGTGCGAAGATAGTTACTGTTTACATGCATTTATCAACCCATCTAAGTGTAAAAAATGTTCACATGATGTTTGATTGATCTTAAGTTAATGACCATGTTCTGTATGAAACGACCCCGAGAACCCGACCCTCGGCCCATGCCGAGGACCTGATTTTTGCGGTCGCCGCCCATGGATCTGGGGACCCGGAAGGGCTATAATATAAGTCTAACAGAATATGTAAAGAAAGTAAACGTCAACTGCTAACTAGGAGCACACACGTGGAAGCAGAAAGAAGAGAGAAACTGCTGCGTATCGCTCTAAGTACAGTCCCAACACACACAACTAGTACAAGTAAAGGCAGGGGATGAACAAGTCCTTAGGGGCATACCCCAAGGGTGACATACACTGAAAGGGGGAAACCACTGCTAGCTACGGGGACCACGACTACCGCCCCGTCTCCTCCGCCTGGCGTGCGCCCTTCCACTGCTGAGAAGTCTCACCTTGAAAAGGAAGGGATGAGCTTCACAACAGAAGCTCAGTATGGACTACCAATCGCCTACTGGCTCTAACAGGTAGTAAAAACTATGTACTTAATTAAATGACAATAGTTATATCTTCTACCTGCGAATAGAAGTGCGGAAGCGAAGCTACTAACTACCAATGGTACAGAGAACACCACGGTCGGAAAATCCGTAGAACCTGCATGACGTGACCACCACACGACTAGCAACGCAGACAGGGAAAACCCTGCCTGGACAAGATACACTAGCTATGGAAAACACTACCACTAGTCAACTCGTCAGGTGCGTCCACTGACGTCTTATCCTCAACCTAGGTCCAAACCTCCACTCTCCTTAGAGTGAGGCAGGACACAAAGTACACAATAGTAACCGCCATAGTCTGTCCGGACTAAGGTCTCACGCCTGGCCTCTCTAGGTGGTTCCGAGGCCACAAAGAGTAAGGCAGTGAGAAGGACTGACTGGCCTGCACCGGGAAGGACTCCAAATGACCTCGGTGTCCCAGACCAACCACGAGAGCTCTGCAAATGACTCAACGCCGCTGTCCTAACCACCTTTTTCCCCTTCTCTCCAGAGTTCATGACTCGAGCACGCCCGCCGCTCGGAGTACTCCCTCAATAGGCACGCGGGGACGGGGGTCCCAAACAAAGGTAACAACTTCTCTCACGGGACAAGCCCTCAAATGCCGAGCACCGGGCGAACGACTAGTGTAGGACCTGTTGCCCAGTTGACGAGCCCAGAGGGGGGGGTGAATGGGTCTTTTAAAATTAATCTATTAATACCTGTAAATCAAAAACATTCACACAACAACGTTCTTCGATAGAGATTAGTAGCAGTTAGTTCGAAAGGGAATCACACAAGGAAAACAATCACACAACACAAGAATTATCCTGGTTCGGACCTCCTTTCCTTAGGAGTCCTACGTCCAGTCCCTGAGCAACAACTCAGGATTCCACTACTAGGGTACAGTCCCCCTAAGGACGCTACAACACCCAGCTCAGCTGGTCTTCTTTCACACTCGAAGGGAAATAACACCACCCTGGATACCCCACCAGGTCTTCCTTCAAAACTGAAAGGGAAACAACACCCAGGATACCACCAGGTCTTCCTTCAAAATCGAAGGGTAACAACACCCTGGATACCACCAGGTCTTCCTTCACAACCGAAGGGAAACAACACCCTGGAAGAGAAATGAATGAAATTCAAGCCCCTAGATCAAGCTTTTAACAAGCCAAGATCTGAAGTAACTAGCACTGAGAGCAAAGAATCTAAGCTAAGCACACTCTCAGAACTACACAAGCTCTCTCAAGATTTTCACTACAGTCAGGAGAGCAAAGAGCAAAAGCTAGGTGGAATGAAGTTCTTGGCTCTTGACTTCTTGCCGAAGAATTTGAATGCTTGAATACCAGATCGTGTCTTCTCTTTTTCGTTGGTTTGAATTTATATCTTCTATTTGAAATAGTCCCGTTGAAGTAACCGTTGTCTCTCTCTTGAGTAGTCGTTAGACTGTTTGAAATTTGGAAGCTTCAACTATCTTTTATCCATTTGAGCATGCAAAGAGATAGGGTCCTCTGACGTCTGGGTCCAACGTTGTATGATAGAAAGTCTTCAGGACCCTGCACACATTAAATGCTAGACAACTCAAACTGTCTCTTGTTGTCAGTATACGTTGATGTGAGTATTCACTAGAATAGCAATCCCAAATAGCTTGTTTTAAAAGATGTATACAGAGTAAGCACAATAATGGACGATATTGTCTGCATGCATGCAGAGATACGTTCAGAACTCATAAATGTAGGAGTGACAGATAGATATATGCGTGACATTGACTAGTCAACGCTTCAAGAGATAAGATAAAAATCAAGTTGATATAAACTGTAAAGTCGTTGTCTATATGACTTATGAAATCGTTATGAAAACTAACAAGTCATTATATAGAGAAAATCATTATGAATACTTATCAAGTCGTTATCAGCTCTAAAGAAATCGTTGCGCAAAGCAAATCGTTGTGAGCGCTTAAAGAAATCTTTGTGCAAAGCAAATCGTTATGAGTGAGCAAGTCATTGCGAGTTCTAAAGAAATCGTTACGGTAACTTATGAAATCGTTATTTTTTCAGCACTTTCTCTCTCTAGAACCTAGAGAGAGAGAGTCTGGGTATTCGCTTTCTCTGGTGTAGGTGACCTAGCCACCGGCCCTTGGGCCTGGCCGGCCATGGCAGCCTCAGGGGAGGTGCCTGCTCCTCCCCAGGGTCGCTCCTTTGCCCTTGTGGTTGCTGCTTCTCTCGAGCTTCCACCTGTTCCCACCATACAACATGCCCCCGCCTTCACCGATCTTGGTGAACTGCGGTTTTCTTCAGCAAGGAGGAGATGGATGCATCGCTGATCCCCTTTCAGTTCTCGGTGGTTGCAAAAACAGCTTTTGGGCGGCCTGCTGTTCCTGAGATCCGATCTCATATCCAGTCTAGATGTGGTCTTAAAGAATCATTTCTAATCAGTGCTTTGGACAATCATCATCTGCTCTTCAAATTCAAATGTCACGATGACTATCTCAGGGTGCTTTTACGTGAATTTATCTATGTCCAAGGTAAGCGGTTCAGATTTTATAAGTGGTCTCCTCTCTTTAATCTATCCGAAGAACCAACTATTCTACCTGTTTGGATTGAGTTTCCCGCTCTTCCTGTTAACTTATATCAAAAGAGTTTGATGTCTTCTATTGCGGCCAACGTTTGCCCGGTTCTTCAAGTCGCACATGATACTGAACTCCTTCTTAACACTAAGGCGGCCCGGGTTTGTGTGGAAATCGATGTGCTGAAACCTAGGCCTGACAGGGTTTGGATTGGGATGGGTGAGTTAGGAGGATATTGGCAAGATGTTATTTACCTTAATATTCTGGATTATTGTCATGGCTGCCAGCGGCTAGGGCACAATCAGAAGAAGTGTCGCTCTGTGGAGTCTGGGGTGCTTTCCAATAAACAGCGACCCATTACAAAGCCGACAGTGGGGAAACCTAATACCACTTGGGTTCCGGTTGCTGATGGCGGAGCAGGAGGTGAATCGCATTTAGTCGAAACGGCTAAGGAACATGGGGATCCTGAGTCCCGGATTCCGAGTTCTTGTAAGGAGGTGTCGATCGGTCCAACGTCAAACGTGCATGGGACTGTTGGCGCGACCGTTGTAACGGGTACAGGTATCACGTCGGAGGAGCAACGGCCATCATTAACTCCTATACCGCAGGTTTGCATGCAGGAACTTAACGTATTACGTGCTCTTCCAGACCCTACTCTGGAAGTCTTTAGTGATAATAGGATTGCTGATCCCCCGCAAATTAATTCTTTGGGGATGCAACCTCCTGTGCCGGCAGAAGATGCCTTGGTTGAGATAGATATTCGTGGATCTGAGGTTGATACGTTAACGTTGGCTAGACGGGATAATCAGCTGATGCCTCTCCACTCTATTATTGCTGTTGACACTGGTGGGGCTCGTAGGGAACGGGTTGTTACTAGAGCGCGTGCTCGTTCGGAGGATAGAGGTAAGGATCCATTATCCTAATGAACTCAGCCCTTTTCTGGAATATCCGGGGGATCGGAAATATGTCTTCTCGCAGGTGTCTCAAAAAAATGGTTCGTCAATTTCATCCTTCTATTGTGGCTATTATGGAGCCTAAGCAATTTCTTGCAAAGGCCTCTCGGTTATCTTATTCTTTGAAGTTGGATAATTTTGCGGGTAACTTGGATCAGGAATCCAAGATTTGGGTCTTCTGGGATTCAACCATTCCTTTTCAAGTCGTGGCAACATCTGACCAGTATATTACTTTGGGGCTTCCTTCTGCGGATGGATTTTCTTGCTTTATTACTTGCATCTATGCTTCTTGTGACTGTGCTACTCGTCGCCAGATGTTTGACGAGCTTATTCAGTTTTCTGTTTCCGTGGATGTCCCTTGGCTTCTTGGTGGCGACTTCATTTGCATCGCCCACCCATCTGAAAATTTTGGTGGTTTATTTGGTAATAACACTGGTATGATCGATTTTAATGCTTTTATTGCTGCTATTGGCCTTTTTGATGCTGGCTTTGTGGGCCCTACTTATACTTGGAGCAATAATCGTACTGGAAGTGCTAATATCCGTGCTCGTTTGGATCGTATCCTTATGAACAATCGGTGGCAAGACAGTTGGCCGAACCTTCTTGTCTCTCATCATAGGAGAGGTCCCTCGGACCACTCCCCTCTAGCGGTTTCTAACCGTATTGTTGCTAGAGGCCCTAGTCGGTTTATCTTTCAAAGCATGTGGCTTTCACATGACTCTTTTCTTGCCGTTGTGGATGAATCCTGGAGGAGGAATGATATCCAACATTGGAATCCTCTGATTCGGCTGCAGGTGAAGCTTAAAGAGGTTAAGTCTGCCCTCAAATGTTGGAACCGAGATGTCTTTGGCAATGTTCAGCAAATGGTTATTTTGGCCTCGGAGCAGGTGGACAAACTTCAAAGTGCATTTGATCTGGTGTCTTCTGATGATAACAGGTCTGCTCTCTACACAGCCAATGCCAATCTTAATATTGCTCTTGCCAGGGAGGAAGATTTTTGGAAACAAAAATCGAGGGTGGACTGGCTTACAAATGGTGAACGGAATACTTCTTTTTATCATGCCACGGTTAAGTGTAACAGCCGGAAGGGTTTCATTCATAGACTAAAAATTGATGGGCATTGGTGCATGGATCAGGATGTGCTCCGCCATGAAGCAGCTACTTTCTTCCAGTCGCTTCTCACCTCTCAAAATCATGTTATCGATCATAATATTTTGGATAATATCCCAGCTGTTATTACTCAGGAACATAATGACATGCTCTGCAGGACTCCTTCGGCAGATGAGGTGAGGTCTATTGTTTTTGCTATGAATGGCCACAGCGCTCCTGGGCCGGATGGTTTCTCGGGCTTGTTTTTCACTCACTGTTGGCCCATCATTGGCGACGATGTGATAACTGCCGTACAAGGTTTTTTTGCGGGTTACACTCTTCCCTTGGGCTTACGTCTTCCATTATTACCTTGATTCCTAAAGTTGATGAGCCTCAAACTTTCAGTGATTTTAGGCCTATTACCCTATGCAACTTTGTCTATAAGATTATTACCAGGGTGTTTTGTGACAGACTTGCTCCTATCTTACCCTCTATCATTTCTGAGGAGCAAAGTGCTTTTGTCAAAGGGAGATTCATTCTGGATAATGTTTCTCTTGCTAGACATATTTTGAGAGACATTGACCGTAAGGTGAGAGGTCATAATATTCTTTTTAAATTGGACATGGCAAAGGCTTATGATCGTATGGAGTGGGACTTCATCCTACGGGTCATGAACAAATTCGGTTTCTCTCCTAGGTTTACTTCTTACATTGCCATGGTTCTATCTAATTGTTGGTCTTCTGTTAGCTTCAATGGTTCGTTGGCAGGATTTTTCAAATCCACTAGAGGTATCCGGCAGGGTGATCCTCTAGCTCTTATCTTATTTATTATTGCTTCTGTGGTCCTTAGTCATGGATTGAGACAGCTCTTTAACTCTGGTCGGATTCAGCACTATAGTAGCCCCAGGAATTGTTTGAAGGTTTCTCATCTCCTTTATGCTGACGACACTTTGATCTTTATGAATGCGGGTATTCTTAATGTCAAAACTTTGTTATCTTTCCTGCATGCCTATGAATTGAGCTCTGGTCAACAGGTTAATCCCAGTAAGAGTTGTTTTCAACTTTCTGTTAAGGCTCCTAAAGTGTTAGCAAGTAGAATTTCTCAAATCACTGGATATCGTTGCCACCATGGTAGTATGATCTACCATGGAATTCCTTTAAAACCCAAACGGCTGAAGACTCAAGACTTTAAATTCTTGGTTGATAGACTCACCAGCAAATTAGCGGGTTGGAGGGCTAAATCGCTGTCCCAAGCTGGCCGGGCTGTGCTTATCAGGTCAGTTCTTTTGAGTCTTCCCGTCTACTTGGCTAGTTCAATCTCTAACCCCAAGTCTATTTGTCATCAGATAAACAGGGTTTGTGCCAATTTTTTCTGGCAAGGAGCTGATGGTAGCCATCGTCGCCATTGGGTTAGTTGGCACAGGTTGCAAAAACCTTTTGTTGAAGGTGGCCTTAATTTCAGAAACATTGAGACATTACAAATTGCTATGGCTGCTAAACAGTTATGGTCTATTTTGCATGGCAATTCCCTCTGGTCTACTTATGCCAAAAAAAGGTTCTTGAAAGGTTCACATCTTCGGGACATTTTCAACCCCTTCCCTTATGGTATTTCTAAGAACTTCTTGTAGGCTAGGGATATTGTTCTGGATAATTCTAGGTGGTTGACTGGCGATGGTTCCACGGTGGATTTCTTTCGTGATAAATGGATTGGAAAATGTACTGTTTTGCATGGCATGAGGAATGCGGCTTCCTATACTCAGCAGTGGCCTAGAATATCAGTTCGGGATATGGTCCTTTCACCTCACGAAAGTATTTGGAACAGTTTGAGCTACAATCCGCATGAGGTTCAATCCCTCCTCTCTCGGCGGCCGGATGTGTTCATTTGGGAAGGATCTGCTCATGGCGACTTTTCTGTAAAATCGGCCTACTGTCTTGCTTCTCATAATGGTCTTCGCCGGCCTGCTTTTACTAAACTGTGGCATCATGCGTTTCCTCCTCGTTCAGCCATGTTCATGTGGAAGATCCTTCATAGGGCGGTTCAGGTGGATTCTCGCATTATGGAATGTGGCATCCCGGTGGTTTCCAAATGTGTATGCTGTGCGGACCATCACCTAGAATCTCTGGACCATCTGTTTATCTCAAGCGACATTGCCACGGAGTTATGGTCTTGGGTGGCGCCTTTGCTCCACAATAAAACTACATGGAGTGACCATATTACTATTAGATGTTGGAGTATTATTGCTAACTCAAATTTGCGTTCGGCTTATCATTTTGCAGGTTTGCTGGTTTGCCTCTTAATGATTTGGGAAATATGGAAGTTCAGATGCACTACAAGAATGGAGGGCACCCTTCGGACTGTTGAGGATATTAAGCAGTCCATTATGTTTAATGCACACCGAATTGTTAATACGATGCACTTCTCTCGGTCTATTTCTTCTGCTCAGGCTGATGCTCTTCAGGGGTTTAACATTCATCCGGTGGTCAACATCAAAGTTCCTTTCCCGGTAAAATGGCTTCGTCCACATTATAACTAATGTCTCAATGTGGATGGGGCGTTCAAAGGTACTACTGGCATCTGTGGGGGCGGTGGCTGTTTCAGGGATTCTAGAGGTCAATTCATCTATGGATTTGCATTCTACTATGGCGCTGGCAGTAGCCTCCTGGCTGAGTTGAGGGCGATGCATGATGGCTTGCGTTTGGCACTTGAGAGGCGGCTTCCTGTCTGCATTCTTTATTCAGATTCGGCCCTGCTGGTTGGTGCTATCCACTCTGGGCGGTGTCCACATTGGTCGGTTTTCCCTTGGTGGAAGGGTATATGCAATATGGTTGAACAGCTTAAGCCGATAATTCAGCATTCTTTCCGGGAAGGAAATCAGGTGGCGGACTGCCTGGCCAATCATGCGTGTGCTCAGGCGGACAACACGGTTTACTCCGACTTCAGATTGCTCCCTCCCTCTTCTAGGGGTGCGCTTCTTGTGGATAAAGCTGGCCTGCCAAGCTTTTGGATTCCTTAAAGAGCCCTATTTTTCTACTTTTTGGTCATTGAGGTTTTCCTACTTTGGTTTTCTTAATTCTAGTAGGTTGAAGTTTCATCAGGCGTCGGGTGTATCATGTACTTTGTTCATCTCGATCACATCTATAAAATTTTTGGCAATGGGTTGATCGCCTGGGGGGGTGAGCACATTTTCCTCCTCTAGAGGAAAATGCACCTGACCGGTCGCTGACCCTGTTGCCCTGCTTATAAAAAAAAAAACTTATGAAATCGTTACGACAGGCAAGTCGTTGGGGGTTCTAAAGAAATCTTTACGGTAACTTATGAAATCGTTACGACAGGCAAGTCGTTGTGCTTTCTAGAGAAATCGTTGCGATAACTTATAGAGTCGTTATAACAGGCAAGTCGTTGCGCTTTCTAAAGAAATCGTTGCGATAACTTATAGAGTCGTTATGACAGGCAAGTCGTTGCGCTTTCTAAAGAAATCGTTGTGATAACTTATAGAGTCGTTATGACAGGCAAGTCGTTGCGCTTTCTAAAGAAATCGTTGCGATAATTTATAGAGTCGTTATGACAGGCATGTCGTTTCACTTTCTAAAGAAATCGTTATGATTTTCAACAGAAATCGATATGGACTTAGAGAAATATCATGTTGAAAAGATTAAAGCTTTAGAGAAGTAATACATACCTTTATTGGCTTGTTTGACCTTGGTAATTTTTCCTGTACTTTAAGACTTATGAAATATTCATTAGATATTATTGATAAAAACTAGTTTAGTTTTGTTAAACACCAAAATACATATGTAATTAATTAAAATTACATGGGGACAGACTGATCATCAATCTACCCATTTTTGGTGATGACAAAACTGAACAATGTGCATGAAAAAAAATATCTGAAATCAGTCTGAAGATAAGGCATGCTAATTTTCTTCCTTAAAATTTATTGGAATGTATTTCAGACATGCTAATTTTCTCCCCCTATTTGTCATTGAGAAAAAAGACAATCTGAGACAAAGAAAGAAGAGAAAAGATAGAAGTAGATGATCAAGGGAATTTTCATAACTTTGAGGTGGTATAGGTAAATAGAAGGCAGGAGACAGAAGAGAGGCAAAATGGGAAATGGTTTCCCATGCCTATGCTTCCTGCTCTTCAAAATGAGTTTTAAAGACTCCAAAAGATACATAGTAGGTTGGTCCCATGGAGGAAGTCATCCTTTTGAGATGAAGATCTAGGTGCTGATAGAGGAGATCAGCATATGCATTCTTGTCCATGTTCATCTTGAGGAATCGACGAGTCCCAAAGCTGGCATAGGTGAGGAATTGGTCCATGGTCACAGGATAGTGATTGTGACTATCTCTGAGAACTTTATGTAGGGCTACATATACTTTGTATCATTCCTCCCAAACTTTGAAAGGGTCATCAACAAGATGTATAGAATTCATATCCAGGAAAATAGCTGGAGAAATGGCTAGTTTGCCTTCCCTGGCCTGAGCTTCATTGAGTGCAAACAACTGCTGAGCTGACAAGGGGTAGAACTTGGACCATTTTGAGGATGTTAGCCTTTCACATTCAGACAGAATGGGGGCTAGAACTTCAGCACTTACATGCCCCTGGTGATATTCCCTAAATAGGAATCTAGGAAAAGCAACCTGGCAACCTTTCTGTACTTTAATTCTACCCATTACTCTGGCAAAACGCTCAAAGATGATGGATCCTACAGAGGATTCCATGACAAGGAAATGGATTTGAGGAAGGGCTGTCTCTTCAGGTACTTGGAGGGTAGCAAAATCTACCTGAACATCTGAAGTTTGAGAGATATCCGGAGTTAGAGCTGAAATGGCCTTTCTGAATTGGCTGAGCTGAACCTCTGGAAGTCTATGAACATATCTGTAGTTGTTGAATAGTATGAAATGCCTGATCATTTTGATTTCCTTTTGAATGTAGGGTGCCCAAAGTTCCCTATGATATATCCTGAACCACTCTAATAAGGTCAAGGAGTGGTCCCTTGGAGGGAATCTAGCAGATTTGGCAAGAACAAATTTCTTGAAGAGATCCTTGTGACCTTTGCCCCACTGGTCTTCTGATTTGGAGTGGGCAAGAGAGAAAATTTTGGATTTTTCTGATTTTGAAAGAGAAGTGTAGGGAAGAATGGTGTGCAAATGATCTGTGAGATCAAGGAAGGGAAGGTTAATGATAGTTGCAAAAATAACCTTTGAGAGATACTCTCTATACAAGGAGTGATGTTTGTTGTCCACTGTGAGAGAAACCCACAAAGGTGGGTATTTGGGTTCAGAGGAAAGGGAGGAAGTAGAAGTAAGTTTCCTCTTCTTGGGGGCAGGACTAGAAGGGTCTGCCCTATGAACATGTTCACCAACCATCAACACAGACCTGAGGATCCCTTCCTCAAACTCATCCTTTATTTGTTCCATAAAGGGAGAGTTAAGTTAGGCTCTTTCAGGTATGATAGTGATGAAAGAGGGTGGAGTAGGATGAAGAAAAGAGTGGGAAGTAGTTGGGAGGTCATCAACTGGTCCAAGGGAAGGACCAGAGGAGAAGGAGGAGGAGGCTCCAGCTGAGGATACTGTAGGGGCCTCAAGGATAGGAGAAGGAGATGAAGTGGAATGAGGAGGAAATGGAGTGGGAGAGGAAATTGGTCTAGATTGAGGCTTCTTGAATGTTTGTGGAGGAGGAGGAGCTGTAGGAGCTGAGAGTGGAGTTGGAGGAATAGGTGTGTGAGAGGGAGAAGAGGGAGCTGGGGGCTTGGGTGCCAAGGACTCTTCTGCCTCTTTCTGCACAGACTCACTCTCCAATGGCCCTGATGGCCCTGACCCTTGCTCACATGGCCCTGGAGGCCCTTCAACCTGATCAGCTGGCCCTGTTGGCCCTGCCTCCTCTGGTGTTGCTGCTGCTTCTGGTGCTGGCCCTGATGGCCCAGACACATTTTCTCTAGGCTCCTGAGCTGCTGGAGGAGGAGGAGTTTGAACTCCAACTGCCTTAATAATATCCGAGAGCATGCCTTTCATGCTACTCATCTCCTTATTAAACCATGTCATAGCATTTCTGATTTGAGCTAACTCTTTGTTGGCTGAAGCTTGGCTCAGAAATATAGAATTTACATCTGACTGGAGAGAACATAATAGCTCACCTTGCACATTCAGCCTTTCAATCACTGGCTTCAAATTTATAACAATTTTCTATTTGATCTGCCTCTCAAAAGGTGTATCAGCCAGGAGAGGAACTTCAGAGGCAACTTCTTTTCCTTTCTTCTTGCCTTCTTTTGCTGGAGGAGGTTGATCATCATCTGAGCTAGAAGAGCTTGCAGTCTCCCCTTCTATGTCATCTAAATTTGGGGAATCTCTATGCCTTTCCTCCTGATCATCAACAACTGGAGTTGCTTCTACTGAACCTTCTTTTGATAGCTCCCCCTCAATAGGAGCATCTTCTTCATTTGATACTTGCTCCCCCTGAATGGGAGCATCCGCCATCACAGAGTCACCTTGAGCAGCTGGGTGCTCTAGCTCTATTGGAACATCTTCCATTGGTACATCAATGTGGCCTGATGCCACAACCTCTTCAGCAACTCTGCCACTAGTTTTTGGAACACTAGTGGTGGAAGGAATCGAATCAATAATATTTGAGAGAATAGATGCAACGACAGTTGAGGGTAGTGGGTCCTCAACTGGAATAATATCCGCTGGGAGAATATCCTCAATTCTCCTCTCTGCAAAATTTAGAGCTAATTCTTCAGGAAATTCTGAAGCTGCTACTGATACTCTTTCTTCTTCTACTGCAATTTCAGGCTGAACTTCTGCTATAGAGGGGCCTGATGATTCTACTGCTCCAACTGCTGGAACTGAAACTGACTCCACTGGCAATTCTGGAATCATAGTCGCTGATCCCATTTCCTGATGAACCACTGAGGCGTCGCCAATGATGGCTTCGCCTTCAGCAACTGAAGCCTTGGACCATACACCATTTTCCACAGAGAAGCCACTCTTCTTCAGGTTCCTGGACCTGATTGCTTGGCCCATTTTCTCTACAACTGCCCCAGAAAGATCAACACCGAAGTGTTTGAAGATCTTGGTAAGTAGGTGGGCATAGGGTGGGGACACATTTAACTTGCTCTTGATGTCCCAAATCTGATCTCTGGCAAATTTCATTCTTTCCATCATCACTGCGGCCATATTTATCTCCTTATTTTGAATGGCCCAGTACATCATGTCAGAGTCGGCCTTTGTGCAAGAAGAAAATGTTGCACTTCTGGGAACTAAGATTTGACATACAATAAAATGAAGGAGGCGGTTGAAAGCAGTTAGTTGATTTATATCAAGCTTGCCATCCCTTAGCTTGAAGCCCGGCCCTATAATTCCCAAACCTTTCACTTGGGCGTCCACAGTGTGCACCCCACTAAACCCGGAAGTCTTCACATCAAACAACATCTTCAGCAACTCAGGGTCTATTCTAATCAGGGTTCCCTTTACTGAAGAAACTAGGGACCCATCTTCCTTTGTTCTCAAACAAACGAAGAAGGCTTTTACCAGGTCCGGATAACTAACCTCAGAAAAGGTGGTAACTCCCGTCCACTGCATCTGATTGATCAATTCTACCACGCTGCTCATTCCATTTTTCCTCAGATTAGCAACATCGACTTCTTTATTGCCACAGAGCTTCGTCTTCACAAAGGTAAACCTCTTTTGTTGCTCAGGAGTGAGAAATTCGGCGCTGTAGCCACCCAAACTGTCGGCGATGACTGGTGCGGCCATGGATTCAGGTGGGAAAGTCTCTGGAGGGTTGAAACGGAAGAAGAAGAGAAGGAATCCTCAAGAAATTTTGCAGGAAGGAGGAGGAAGGTTAAAATTTGCAGAGGGTTGAGGTATGAGTTGTTAGGGCATCGACTCATGCGATAGGATGAAAGGGGGAAAAGGCAGACGATGAGATATGAATAGTTTTGTCATTGATTTTATGAATAAATAAATGCACTGGGGAAAGTGAGGTGCCAAAAGGTGGCAGAAGAAGACAAAAGAGTTTGACTATTCAAACCGACTTCAATGAGAGAGCGGTTACAAAGGATAATTTGAATTTCTTTTACTTAAAGCCATGGAGGGAAAAACTGCTTAATTCTGAAATTTAATGTGCCGGTTTTAAACAGAACCTTTTTCACAAATTGCACATGCCTAATTCCCTTCTAAGAGATGTGAATCTCTCCTCGGGTAAGGCTTTTGTGAAAACTAACTGACCATTTGTATCAATAAAAGATATTTCAATATTACCATTTGCTACATGATCACGAATAAAATGATATCTAACCTCAATATGCTTGGTCCTTGAATGTTGAACTGGATTCTTAGTGAGATTAATGGCACTGGTGTTGTCACACAACAGTGGGATGGATTTGATGTTTAATCCGAAATCTTCAAGTTGTTGCTTTATCCATAAGAGTTGTGTATAGCAACTCCAGCAGCTACGTATTCAGCTTCAGCTGTAGATAGTGCCACTAAATTTTATTTCTTTGAAGACCAAGATATCAAACATCCTGCAAGAAATTGACAACAACCACTGGTGCTTTTTCTATCTAATTTGCATCTAGCATAGTCAGCATCAGAATAACCTACTAAGTTAATTTCACAACATTTTGGATACCACAGACCTAAGTCATGAGTTCTTTCTAAATATCTAAATATTCTTTTCACAGAAATTAAATGTGATTCTCTAGGATCTGCTTGATACCTACCACACATGCATACACTAAATAAAATATCAGGTCTACTAGCTGTTAAATAAAGAAGTGAACCTATCATACCTCTGTAGATCTTTTGATCTACTTTCTTACCATCTTTATCACTGTCCATTCTTGTTGATGTACTCATTGGTGTTGACAGTGGTTTGGTGTTATCTAATCCAAATTTCTTGAAGAGTTATTTTGTGTACTTTGCTTGACAGATGTGAGTTCCTTCCTTTCCTTGTTTGATTTGTAGTCCAAGGAAATAATTGAGTTCTCCCATCATGCTTATTTCAAATTCTCCCTGCATCAACTTTTCAAAGTACTTGCAAAGGGATTCATCAGCAGACCCAAAAATAATATCATCTACATAAATTTGGACTAGTAGAATGTGTTTGACCTTTGACTTTATGAAAAGAGTACTATCTACTTGACCTCTACTGAAACCATGGTTTAAAAGAAAAGAACTAAGCCTTTCATACCAGGCTCTAGGTGCTTGCTTTAAACCATATAATGCCTTGTGAAGTTTGAAAACATGATTATGAAATTCAGTGTCATCAAAACCTGGGGGTTGTTCCACATAAACTTCCTCTTTTATAAAACCATTTAAAAATGCGGATTTAACATCCATTTGAAATAATGTTAAATTCAAGGCTGATGCATATGCAAGTAATATTCTAATAGCCTCAAGTCTAGCTACAGGTGCATAGGTTAAATCGAAATCAATGCCTTCCTCTTGAGAATAGCCTTGAGCTACCAATCTGGCCTTGTTTCTTAAGATAACACCAGTTTCATCCAGTTTATTTCTGAACACCCATTTGGTGCTAATGACTGGACGGTCTGATAGTCTAGGAACAAGTGACCATACTTGGTTTCTCTTAAATTGATTTAGTTCATCTTGCATAGCTATTATCCAAGATTCATCAGTAAGAGATTCATTGACTGTCCTAGGCTCTATTTGAGAAATAAAAGCTAGGTAATCACAGGGAATAACATTACCTCTTGTTCTTACCCCTACAGATGGATCACCAATAATATTCTCAAGTGGGTGATCTTTCTTGTGTCTCCACTCCTTTGGAAGAATTTCATGAGTAATTTCTTCTTGTTGCAAGTCTTCCAGAGGTGGATCATCCTTGTCCTCAATTGATGTATTCTTTAGTTTCTTGGATAGCTTATCTGCTTCATCATTATCACTTTCTTCTTCCTTTCTCAAGGAAGGGTTAGTTTCATCAAAGATAATGTGTACAGACTGTTCAATTAATAAAGTGTGTTTATTAAACACTCTATAGCCTTTGGGTTTAGAGGTGTACCCCATGAAGATGCCTTCATCTGATTTGGCATCCAACTTACCAATGTCTCTTTTTCCATTGTTGTGGATGAAGCAAGGACATACAAATGTCCTGAAGTGGCTGATCTTTGGTTTCTTTCCTTTGAACAGTTCATATGCAGTCTTCTTTAGGATTGGCCTGATCATAACACTGTTGATAATGTAGCTTGCTATGTTGATTGCCTCGGCCCAAAAATACCTTGGCAGATCATATTCAGATAGCATAGTTCTTGCCATATCCAATAGGGTTCTATTCCTTCTCTCAGCAATTCCATTTTGCTGTGGTGTCCTTGGTGCTGAGAAATTATGCTCAATTCCCTGATCTTCACATAACTTAGCAAACTTTTCATTCTGAAATTCACCACCATGATCTGATCGGATAGAAACAATACTGAACTTTCTTGCTGAAACTGACAAAGTTTTCAAATGTGTCATCCTTATGCTCTAGAATGACACCCATGTAAATCTTGAGTAATCATCAACTATGACAAATCCAAAGTTCTTTCCTCCAAGACTAGTAGTCCTCATTGGCCCAAATAGATCCATATGAAGGAGCTCTAAGGGTTTTGAGGTGGTCACCACCGTCTTTGACTTGAAGGAGCTTTTGGTGTGCTTTCCCTTAGCGCAAGGTCTACAGACACCTTCCATTTTTGCACTGACCTTTGGCAGACCTTCTACAAGATTTTTCTTCAACAATTTTCTCCTGCCATCTATGCTGCAATGACCTAGTCGTCTGTGCCATAATTCAGTAGATTTATCCATATTTGCTGCCAGACAGACGTTTTGTTCCTTGAGTTCCTCAAGATAGAGCACATACAAATTCTTTTCTCTATTAGCTTCAAAGATGACTGCTTCATCCTTCAGTATGCTGCACTTTGACTCTTGAAACTTAATCTGATGGCCTCTGTCACACAGCTGGCTGATGCTAATGAGATTGTGCTTCAATCCCTTGACTAATAACACATCTTCTATGATTGTTTTTCCTTTGTAATTCACAGAGCCACTGCCTATCACTGTTCCTTTCCCATTATCTCCATAAGTGACTGTTCCTTCTTCAGCTTGGAGATGAGAGAATAACTTCTGGTTTCTTGACATGTGTCTTGAGCACCCACTATCCAAATACCATTTGGATGCTCGAGAGATATCCTGAAATAAAAACATCAAGTTGTAGGTACCCAAATTCTTTTGGGTCCTGATGGGTTAGTATCATTGATTTTACCTTTTATTATCCATTTCTTATGTCTTGTTGGGCATGTCGTTATGATATGTCCTAACTTGTTACAGTAACTACAGCAGGATAATTTGGTTACTTTTTCTATATATTTAAAATAGCTTTGTATGCTATATCTTGTTCAGGTACAAATTTTGGTATTGGATATGTTTTAGGATAAACTATGGTTTCTTCATTATCTGGGGGTGTATATCCTAATCCATTTTTCTTCTTACCTGATCTTCTAGCACCTTTTAATATGAGGGAGTTTTTACCATTGGTGAATTTTTCTAATGTGCTAGATAACTGTATATTTTCTTCTGTTAGTGTTTTGATTTCAGTTTTCAGTTCATCTGAACTTACTTGTTTCTCTAATTTAGTTATTTGTTCATTCTTATCTTTTAGGTCTTCACATAATAGTTCATTTCTTCTTTTAAGTTCAGTTATTTGACTTTCTAATTGTTCATTTTCTGATTTTAGATCTGAGTTTGTATTTTCTATACAGACTATGTTTTTCTTGCTTACTTTTAATAATTTGGTTACTTCTTTATATTTTTCATATAGTTCATTGAAAGCCTCTTCTAAACTATCGGAATCTGAACCATTGCATGAATCAAAAGAAGAGTCAGAGGTTACCTTTTCCTCAGTATTAGCCATGAAGGCCAAGTTGGCTTCTTCTTCATCACTGTAGGAGCTTGACTCACTGTCTTAGTCGCTACTGTTTTCCCATGCTGCTGCCATCACCTTCTTTTTGTACTTTCTGAACTTCTTGGAGCTGTCCTTCTTCCTGAAGTCCGGCTTCTTGAATTTTGGACACTCAGCTTTAATGTGTCCCGGCTTCTTACATTCATAGCAGATGGGTTCTCCTTTCTTCATTTCTATTCCATCTGGCTTCTTGAAGTCCTTATTCCCTTTGAAGTGCCTTCTACCAGATTGGAATTTCTTCTTCTTAGCCAAAATTCGCTGCAATTTTCTAGATAGCATTGCTTCCTCATTCTCGCTGTCTGCATCACTTTCACTCTCAGCTGAACTTGCTTCTGGTGAATCTTCTTCAGCTTTTAAGGCGTTGAAGTGCTTCTTTCTGCTAGAGGACTCTCCTAGCCTTTCCATGTTGATCTCATGGGCCATGAGGGACCCAATGAGCTTTTCTACTGACATTCTCTTTAGGTCATTAGCTTCTTCTATTGTTGTGACCTTTGGGGTCCATGAGGACGGTAAGGATCTAAGTATTTTCCTCACCATGTCTCCAATCTCATAGGTTTTCCCCAGACTAGCTAGTCCATTTGTGATGTCAGTGAACCGACTGAGCATTTGAGTTATGGATTCACCTGATTGCATCTAAAATCTCTCATACTGAGTGACAAGAATGTCGATTCTTGTCTCCTTTACCTTGTCTGTGCCTTCCTATGTGATCCTGAGCTTTTCCCGCATTTCCATTGAGGATTTGCAGGCTGAAACTCTGTTGAATTCCTTCTTACTTAGAGCACAGCATAAGATGCTCTTTGCTTTGCAATTCAAGGAGATCTTCTTTCTGTCATCATCTGTCCATTGAGCTTTCTCATTTGTCACGAACAAGTCCTTAGGGGCATACCCCAAGGGTGACATACACTGAAAGGGGGAAACCACTGCTAGCTACGGGGACCACGACTACCGCCCCGTCTCCTCCGCCTGGCGTGCTCCCTGCCGCTGCTGAGAAGTCTCACCTGGAAAATGAAGGGATGAGCTTCACAACAGAAGCTCAGTAGGGACTACCAATCGCCTACTGGCTCTAACAGGTAGTAAAAACTATGTACTTAATTAAATGACAATAGTTATATCTTCTACCTGCGAACGGAAGTGCGGAAGCGAAGCTACTAACTACCAATGGTACGGAGAACACCACGGTCAGAAACTCCGTAGAACCTGCATGTCGTGACCACCACACAACTAGCAACGCAGACAGGGAGAACCCCGCCTGGACAAGAGACACTAGCTACAGAAAACACTACCACTAGTCAACTGGTCAGGTGCGTCCACTGACGTATTATCCTCAACCTAGGTCCAAACCTCCATTCTCCTTAGAGTGAGGCAGGACACAAAGTACACAATAGTAACCGCTGTAGTCTGGCCGGACTACTGTCTTACGCCTGGCCTCTCTAGGTGGTTCCGAGGCCACAAAGAGTAAGGCAGTGAGAAGAAGGACTGACTGGCCTGCACCGGGAAGGACTCCAAATGACCTCGGTGTCCCAGACCAACCACGAGAGCTCTGCAAATGACTCAACACCGCTGTCCTAACCACATTTTTCCCCTTCGCTCCAGAGTTCATGACTGGAGCACGCCCGCCGCTCGGAGTACTCCCTCAACAGGCGCACGGGGACAGGGGTTCCAAACAAAGGTAACAACCTCTCTCGCGGGACAAGCCCTCAAGTGCCAAGCACCGGGCGAATGACTAATGTAGGACCTGTTGCCCAGTTGACGAGCCTAGAGGGGGGGGTGAATGGGTCTTTTAAAATTAATCTATTAATACCTGTAAATCAAAAACATTCACACAACAACGTTCTTCGATAGAGATTAGTAGCAGTTAGTTCGAAAGGGAATCACACAAGGAAAACAATCACACAACACAAGAATTATCCTGGTTCGGACCTCCTTTCCTTAGGAGTCCTACGTCCAGTCCCTGAGCAACAACTCAGGATTCCACTACTGGGGTACAGTCCCCCTAAAGACGCTACAACACCCAGCTCAACTGGTCTTCCTTCACACCCGATGGGAAATAACACCACCCTGGATACCCCACCAGGTCTTCCTTCAAAACTGAAAGGGAAACAGCACCCTGGATACCACCAGGTCTTCCTTCACAACCGAAGGGTAACAACACCCTGGATACCACCAGGTCTTCCTTCACAACCGAAGGGAAACAACACCCTGGAAGAGAAATGAATGAAATTCAAGCCCCTAGATCAAGCTTTTAACAAGCCAATATCTGAAGCAACTAGCACTGAGAGCAAAGAATCTAAGCTAAGCACACTCTCAAAACTACACAAGCTCGCTCAAGATTTTCACTACAGTCAGGAGAGAAAAGAGCGAAAGCTAGGTGGAATGAAGTTCTTGGATCTAGACTTCTTGCCAAAGAATTTTAATGATTGAATACCAGATCGTGTCTTCTCTTTTTCGTTGGTTTGAATTTATATATTCTATTTGAAATAGTCCCGTTGAAGTAACCGTTGTCTCTCTCATGAGTAATTGTTAGACTGTTTGAAATTTGGAAGCTTCAAATATCTTTTATCTATTTGAGCACACAAAGAGATAGGGTCTTCTGACGTCTGGGTCCAATGTTGTATGATAGAAAGTCTTCAGAACCCTGCACACATTAAATGCTAGACAACTCAAATTGTCTCTTGTTATCAGTATACGTTGATGTGAGTATTCACTAGAATAGCAATCCCAAATAGCTTGTTTTAAAAGATGTATACAGAGTAAGCACAATAATGGACGATATTGTCTGCATGCATGCAGAGATACGTTCAGAACTCATAAATGCAGGAGTGACAGATAGATATATGCGTGACTTTGACTAGTCAACGCTTCAAGAGATAAGATAAAAATCAAGTTGATATAAACTGTAAAGTCGTTGTCTATATGACTTATGAAATCGTTATGAATACTAACAAGTCGTTATAGAGAGCAAATCGTTATGAACACTTATCAAGTCGTTATGAGCTCTAAAGAAATCGTTGCGCAAAGCAAATCGTTGTGAGCGCTTAAAGAAATCTTTGTGCAAAGCAAATCGTTATGAGCGAGCAACTCATTGCGAGTTCTAAAGAAATCGTTACGGTAACTTATGAAATCGTTACGACAGGAAAGTCGTTGCGAGTTCTAAAGAAATCGTTACAGTAACTTATGAAATCGTTACGACAGACAAGTCGTTGCGCTTTCTAAAGAAATCGTTGCGATAACTTATAGAGTTGTTATGACAGGCAAGTCATTGCGCTTTCTAAAGAAATCGTTGCGATAACTTATAGAGTCGTTATGACAGGCAAGTCGTTGCGCTTTCTAAAGAAATCGTTGCAATAACTTATAGAGTCGTTATGACAGGCAAGTCGTTGCGCTTTCTAAAGAAATCGTTGTGATAACTTAGAAATCGTTGTGATAACTTATAGAGTCGTTATGACAGGCAAGTCGTTGCGCTTTCTAAAGAAATCGTTGCGATAACTTATAGAGTCGTTATGACAGGCAAGTCGTTGCGCTCTCTAAAGAAATCGTTATGATTTTCAACAGAAATCGATATGGACTTAGAAAAATATCATGTTGAAAAGATTAAAGCTTCAGAGAAGTAATGCATACCTTTATCGGCTTGTTTGACCTTGGTAATTTTTCCTGTACTTTAAGACTTATGAAATATTCATTAGATATTATTGATAAAAACTAGTTTAGTTTTGTTAAACACCAAAATACATATGTAATTAATTAAAATTACATGGGGATAGACTGATCATCAGGACCGTACTAGGGAACTAGCACTGGTGCCATGGGTACAGTAAGAAGCGGAAATAGTGAAGACTCCACAAAAACACGGAACATCGCAAGACCTTAAACTGTCTCTGCTGTAGTCGCGACGCATCGGGCCATCACGAACATGTCGTGATGCCCTACCCTATCGCAACACTATCGCAGTGGCCCAAGCCATTGCGACCTCGTTGCGACACACAAGAGCATCGCGATGATGTCGCAGCGACCATGCCGGTCGCGACATCATCGCAACCTCTATAGTGGTCACATCTTTAGCTGAGGGGGGTTCCTGGGCGATCCTCCCGGAGACCCGATACATTCACATTCCACAGGGGGAGGGGAGCATAGGGAACACATGGGAAAGATCATAAATCATCAAAACACCCTTGAACCCCACAAAACATGGATTTACATGAATCTACGCTTAATGGAAATCTCAGTCAACACGAGCATGATTCCTCACACTTCCATAACCAAAACCATGAGAAGAACACGTTCTCAAGGGGGACGGGAGCATGCTAGGGCGAGAGGAGTCAAGGGTCCCTACCTCCAAGAGTAGAGCCGACCCATTGGGGCCTTCACATTGGAATGGCCACCTCCTCCTCGCTCCAAGCTCCACGATCACGCCGCCTGCACGAACGGGGCGTCACCTCCACCACGAGCACCATAAGCACACATGCTAGTCTTTTAGAAAATGGGAGAAATTCATGGTACATATTTCATTTCAATTTAACAAATATACATAAACAACCTACACATGCTTTCTATACATGATAATTAACTTGACTCATGTTGCAAATCACAATTCGTAGCAATCATATTCTTAAAATAAGTAATTATCCATAAATAGCATGCTTTCTACACATAATATATAACATGATTCATGTTTTCAAATTTTATTCAAATCACTTCACAATTATACGTAATTTAATCATGGGAATATGCACATGATAAATAGCAAACCTAGCATGATATCTAATCATTTTCACATGCATTTATATCACTTATTCACATCTTAAGCTTGTTGTTTTTATATAAAATTTTCACATTCACATGGATTATATTAAAATATGCAACATTATACTAAACATGATATCACAATTAACATAAATCACATTAACACATGTATGACATGAACATATGCACTTTTACCTTGGTTTTCACATGCATTTACTCTCACATTAACATTCACTTTTACTTGCACATGATTTCACATAGTTTTCACTTGCACATTCATGTATCACATATCTCATCACTTGCACTTACTACGTGCCACATTCACATGTCACTTTACACATTTACACATATTCACTTTTCACACTTTTTACTCTTATTTGTCGTGACACATAGTCCGAACCACCATAAGAAGGACACACATACACATAACACATACCCGTCACCTAGGCAATACAGTGACGAATCTTGCTACTGTGTAGACCAGGAGAAGCCCTCTACACCCTAACCAGTGGTATTTGTCCACCTCCAGGATTTCATCCTAACACCTATAGGATATCACATACACATTGAGCCTTCCCATAGGGACTTTACTACAATACGGCTCCACAGCCCTCTATGGTAGCAGTGTCAATTTTGGCACAATTTACATATTATCACTTAATCACATGGTTTACATTATTCACATGCACTATTTAATTCATTCTCATGCACTTTAAACACACACACATGCTTCAGTTTACAGTGCTTGGATCGAATAGGTGACTTTAACAACTTAACTAAGAATGTGTGTGTACGGCAGTAGAATTAAAATGAGTAATACACACAATTCGATCAGATCCAAGAGTGGTGTGTGAGCATAGTGAATATAGACAGCAAACCACACCCAAACCATTGTGCACAGAAGATTTTTAAGGTGGTTTGGAGAACACAACTTGTGTCTCTTTTGTCCACCTCCTCACAACGGAGGAACCACTAGCACTAGTGCATACAACCTGGAGCACGATGACTCCAACCACTTTGAGTTCGACGACTCAAAGAAACCCATGAGATAGGCATGACGACCTACTCCACAGACTGCTTGTGAATTCAGCAATTCACAAGCACTTGAGCATGACGGCTCAAGCACCAGAGCACAACGGCTCCAACCCAAAGCAGTACAGCTCCAAACCTGAGAACACAGTACTCAAAACCTCTGGACCACGAAGGATCCAAGTTCTGCTAGAACAAGCACAATTAGAGAGTAGATCCTCTAGCACGATCTATCTCAGTACAAGAGAAAAGGTAGAACAACACAGAATTAGGCGATCTATGTAGAACACATACACAGATCACACACAGAGAAATTGACACTCAAATGAATTATAGACTTAGATGGATCTCCTTCTGATCAGAAATGCATCAATCAGGAACTCCTCCTCTTCTTCCCTTCTTCTTCTTCCCCTTGGCGGCGCTCCTCTGCTACCCTTCTAGACGCAAGAGCTTTTTCCCACTCTTCTCCTATTTTGCTAGAAAAGTCCCAGCTCCCTCACTTTTGGAGTACAAGGATCATGGGTATATATAGTCCCATGTGTCCAAGTGGACCCTTGGAGTCCGTGGGCATAAATATCTAGGTCAACTCCATTGATTCCTAAGCAACCATTTGTCTAGAAAAATTCACGTCCTGAATTGTCATCCATTGTGTCTCGACACAACCAGTTGTGTGTCGACACAGAATTCTGTTTTGCTGCTTGGTAGATAACCTGTGTCGACACACATCTAAACTATGTCGACACAACTGGCTCCTTCTTATCTGACTATTACTGGATAGCACTGGATGTGTCGACACACACTGGACTTGTGTCGACACGACTGGCTTCCTTCTTCTAACTTTTTTTTGGAAGGCAAGGGATGTGTCGACACACACTGGACTGTGTCGACACGACTGGCTTCACTTCTCTTTACTACTTTCTGGAGAGCAATGCATGTGTCGACACATAATGGACTTATGTCGACACCACTTTGACAAAGTTATGTAAATCTGAAAATATGAAGTGTAGAACACCAAAACATGTCATTAACAGTAAAATGTGAAATATTAAATGTCAAGAACATGTTGTTTGAGTATTATTATAATATATTCAATATGTACAAATTGTTCAATATGTCATCATCAAAATCAAAGTATGAGTGATGTACAATGGTCATCGTTAAAAATCAACTTTAAGAAATTCCAATACACACTCAACATAACATTCTCTCCCTTTTTGATGATGACAAAATAAATGCACAAACTTGGTCTTTTTATACGCAATCTCCCAAAATCCGTACAAGGATTCCCCTATCCCTGCATTCTCCCCTATAAATAACTTTCTCCCCCTTTTTGACAGCATCAAAAAGATAGACAAGAGAGAGAAACAAAGATGGTAGGAGATAAAGAAATGAAATTGTGGAAATGAAGGTTCAAGAATGATCAAAATAAATGAGACAAAGTGATATTGACATATGAGAGAAGTTATTTTGTTTTTGGTATTGTGTAATCATGTGTAATCACAAAGACCCACTCAACACAAAGCAAAGCAAGACATAATGGTCGGAATGTAGTTAAAATAATGATGCAAATGTGAATTAATGTGACCTATATGAGTGAGCAGAAGTATTTAACAAGGATGTTATGAGCTTGAAGTTTAACACATTGTAGAATAATAGGTCTAAACTCAATATACATGAACTTTATTTAGGTCATGAGCTTTTCTATCTTGTCTTTTTGAATTTGCTTTCATTCTAAATGGTGAAAGAATACAAGAATAAATTAGTTAAATCTCACTTTTCAATGCAAGAGATCATATTTATTAGATGCAAGACCTCCTGATTACTCAATGGTTTAACTTTCATTACCTTGCACAGAGATGACAAACTGTTAACCACTTTTTTACGCGAGACAAATCACTTGGTTAGGTGAGATGGCCCGGTTACTCAGTAATATACAAGTTTGCATTGCCCTGTCTGTATCCTTCCAATTATTGTTTATTTTCTTTTGATATTTTGTAGGAATATGTTTGCTTTGACCATAAGAGTCATGAATATGAGTGTAGAGAGATTATTCTTAACATGTGGTCAAAATGAAGCTTAAACATACACATACGAAATATGAAAGCCACTCATGTGCCTATAATAGTGTTTTGCAAATCATTTTAAAGATATTCAGTATTAAGATTGCACAACTTTGAGATGAAAGTACATCTTTGAAATTAAACTAAATGCACAATGAGTTTAGTTTCAATGTTTGAAGTCTCTCACATGAAAATAGCACAAGGACTCAAAAATTCTGAAAATTGGGGCTCAAAATAGACAACAATTGTCAAGAGAAATGAGTGAAGAATAGACAATGACTCCCCCTATCAAGTAGCTCTCCCTCACAAGGTGAACAAAAAAATAAGAATTGAATGAAGTAAGAATAGAATCAACAAGTGAGTTTTATGGAAAGACAAATACTCCCCCTCAACAATTGCATAAAGGGATCTTGACACTTGGCGGAGACATATACTCACGCATAGTGAAACTGTCCAGACAAGCATAACTTGCCTTTCTTCAAATCACTATTTGATATACTAAGAATTCCAATGCAACTGAGAAGTAGGAATTTATTTGTGTAACGCCTCTCTTAGACCCAGTACAGTTCACCAACTCACATTGGATCTAACAGAGGTATTACAGTGGAATAAATCCAACATTTGACGTTACAGGTTGAGATATACACAAATGATAATTCGTTTCCAAAAAAAAGCTATGGAATATGGAACTAAATGATGGTAATCAACATTATACTTAATTATATAGTCTAATGCATAAAAGAAAAATGACAACAGTCCCGAATTTATTACAATTTATAGTCCAAATGCATAAAGGAAAATACATATAGTCCTCACATACAAGAGTCACTCTAAAATCTCTCAAGTAAACTATGCCTCCACGTCCTCATGCTTAGAATCAGTGTGCACTAACTCCTGAGAATCCTCTAGTTCTCCTGAAATTGTTAAGCAAGTATGAGTCTACAAGACTCAGCAAATCACATGCAAGACAGTTCAAGATATTAAGGTTATAATAGATTTGAAAACATGGTAGTATAATATCATTCACATCATTGGTAACATATACTTTTTCCTACTAACATATTTCTAAGTCCATTGGCAATCACATATTTCATAACACTTCTAATTATCATGGAATGAAACATGTCATGTAATGCATAAAATTCACATCTTATTCTTTAACAATTAATTCAATAAGTTCCTACATATAGCATGTAATCATTCTTATCATGGAATCTACTTATTGTCATGTAACATGTAAATCATTTCAATTAAAGTCTTATTCTACATTATGCAATATGCAATAGTTATTATGTGACAATTTTATCCTTTAACATGTAGTAATTCTCTTTCATAACATTTAACAGGTAATTCATGTAACATGTAAAACAATGACATGTAGATCATGTAACATGTAATCATGTAACCACTTTTCATGTAGACTTTATCAATATAGGCATGTAGCTTGTAACATGTAGCATATAGCATGTAGGTCATGTAGACATGTGGACATTTTCAATTAATTTCCAAGACATAGCCCGCACTATAATAGAGATCAGTAGTCATTTAACATTCACTTATCACTTAGGCAATGCAGTGATGAAGTCATGGTATTTGTGCAAAACCGGGGAAAGTCCTTCCCACCCTAACTAGTACAACTTGTCTACCTCCAGGATTTCAATCCGTTGCCCACGGATTCAATAGATCATTTACATGTAGGTGAACCATTACCATAGGGGCATCCATAGTGTAGTTCCTTGTAGGAATCTCTATAATAGCAATGTCTTTAATGGCCATTTCCTTTCAATGTTTGCATTAACATGCGTGAGATCTTTTAATTTATATTAATGCAATTCTAACATATGTCAATGCACTAACCTATGGCATTTCTCTTTCAGTTCTGCAATTCAATTTCTACATGATATTTACTATTCAAAAATTTATTACAGTAGGTACACATGTCCAAAAATTCCAAAATTTTGAAAGAAATTCAGAATCAGGATATACTATGCACATGCAAAATTTTACATTTTTATGATCTCTGTAACTATTTCTCATGAATTAATTCTATCAATTCAACTAATTACATAGTACAACATTGAGCAAAAGATCACGAAATTTTATATAAAATAGAGCATCACTGGCATGCTGTATCTCTCATAGAAATTCAGTCCTCAACCATTCATGTACTAACATACCTCATTTCAAATCATCACACTTTTGTCATTCTAACAATCATATATGTATATATATAAATAGCCTATATGCTATTGTAGTAATCAGTCCATATTATAACAGCACACAGTCACCCTAAACATCACATGGCCGAAACTCATACAAGCATGGATTTCATATGGACAAATTCAATTAGTTTTCTGGAAATATATGGTACTGACAATCTTGACGGCAAGGTATGTGGCGTTTACTGAAGTAGACATCCACATACTCTTTCGTTAAGTCTAATTAGACGGCGGCACATAGTGCCGTTAACACACATTGATGGAGGCACATAGCGCCGTTAACTTATAGTAAAGACGGAAAAATAAATATTATCTATATGATATAGACGGCGGTCGATTCTGTCGCCTACAGGAAATTGACGGCGAACGATATGGACGTCAAGTTCTTAAACGCAGAAAACACTGAAACCCTACATAAAATAACATGACTTCTATCTCTTCCCGTGGTTTATTTTCATGCTTTAAAAATATGTAAAAATGATAACTACTTAGTATAACATATCCTACACCGAATCCCCATGCAACTTGCCTCAATCCCTCCTTCTGGAGTGATGATCCTAAGCTCGAAGAAGCCTGCCTCGTCTGTGAGGCAGTTCCTTCCTGCCACTTGCAAACGCCCCAATCAGCCAGTAAAGCACGTTCTTATGTGTGGATGAACTCCAGATGTAACGACCCTCTTTATATCGGTACGGTTCCACCAACCCACGTCGATATAGAAAGCATCGCCACAGTGGGACATTTACCCAACACTAGTACAATAGGCTGAAACATACACAAATATAATATATCTACTGACAGCGGAATTTAAATAACTGAAAAGAAGTCTTATTCCATCATCCACATTCTATTCACAGTCCGTATAGTAGGAAAGAGAACTAACTTTTCATAATTGAAATAAAATAAATACATTGTCCACATGAGACTACGCAGAGTCTTTATTACATACTATGGAGTAAAGAAAAGTACAATGCTAAATCCACAAGAATCTCTTCTACTCTCGCTCCGAGTCGCTCCTAACGATCTCCTCGGAAGAAGTAGAAACGTCTGCACCTGTACGCCGAAGCAAGAATGAGTTCAAAAGAACTCAACAAGTAACACCAAGCACACTAAACATACATGTATCAAGTAATCTCCATATCCTTTTGTTAAGCCATTAACACATAATGCATGGAAGTGACAGTTTTTCAAATAGAAGCCTAAGCATGATTTCTACACATTTTTACACATGGGATTTAGTTTTATACACAATAACCTAATCCTATCACATGCTTTCTACACTTTTCAATATGCTAAACTGATTTCATTCATATGCCACATGTTGATCATTTTACACATAAATTTACACATTTCATAACAACTAATTTAACATGAATCCTAAGATAAATTTTCACATAGTTAACACATTTATATTAGTAGAAAGCTCGCTGTTTTACTACTATCATGTCACATTCACAAGAAACTTATCATTTTTGCATGTTTTCATAAGAGTTTCATGAACACATATTCACTTACACAGGTTCACAATTTACACATTTCTTTTCACTTAAACACATTTTCACTTTTCGTTAATGCCGTGACACATAGCCCAAACCACTTTAGAAGGATACACACTAATCACATCACATATCAATCACCTAGACATTCGAGTGATTAATCTTAGTTACTGCGCAGAACCGGGAGAAGCACTCTCCACCCTAACCATCGATACTTGTTCGCCTCCAGGATTTAATCCCAATGCCCATGGGACATCACACACTTTGAACTTTCCCGTGAGAACTTTACCACAGTACAGTTCCACAGCCCTCTAAGGTAGCAGTGTCACCCATTGGCATATTAATACATTTTCTCAATTTCAACACACTTCTAAATACAAAATATTTACTCATTCATCTCATGTTCGCACATTTACATTCTTCAGTATTACCTAACATGGTACTACTGTTTTCAGTATTAAGCAACTTTTTACAACAATTCTAATCATGCTGAAATTTTGCAGAATTAAACACTAATCATATTAGCATGCATTAATTATTAATATCTAACAAAAAACAACTTTATATAGCTATTGTCATCAGTTCAGTACAGAAATTTAACCAGAAATTCATCATAGTTTAACCATCATGCATACAAAAATTTACATTTTTCTGAATTACACATATTTTCTGAAAATTCTAACAGTGATGTTATCACATGTAAAAATAGCCAAACTGACATAAATTTTCATTATTCGGATTCACAATTTATTACATACATGAATACTGATAGTAAAAAATTTATCCCAATTTATTGGAAATTAACTAGTTTCACATGAATTCTTAACTTTTCTACATTGAGTAGACATATTAACTATTTTTCGGTTTAGAAAATTTAATAAACTATACAGATGTTATAAATTACTCAAATTTTTATATCATGCATCAGATCTCATAACCAGTGTACAGAAACTTCATGGCAGTCAAATTCTATACATTTTCATAAACAATATTTTTCAAGATTAAAATTCTGTCGGTAGCACAATCAAGGAATTCTAATAATCAGGGAAAATTTTCCAAAAATGCACAATAACTCACAATACACCCAGCATGTATATTTACATATTATATGAGGTTTTACTGTATATCCTCATGTGGAAAAACTCAAAAATTAGCTTATAGAAGGGCAGACTTGCAGACTGTTGCAATCTGAAGAACTTGACGGCATGGGGTAGCCGTCTATAGGTTAACGGCAGTATATGATGCCGCCAACACATGATATTAGCGGCAAGGGATCTTGCCGTTAATATCCTGTCTGCACAAAAACAGATTGAAAGCCAACAAATCACTTGAAAGGGGGGTTCCAGGACACGCGAAAAATCCGAGAATTCCTGGGACATACTAGACACATGTAGGGTTGATGTGAATGGGTTACTTACCTCTTGTAAAATCCACAAACGGTGATTCATGCCCGAGAAGCCCTCCTCGGCCTGTGCCAAAGAGTCTTCAAATCCCTCCTTCTTCGGGTTCTTTATTGATCATCACTGCACACCAGCGTGGGGAGTCGTTCCCGGACGTTCAGAGTTGACACCAGTCGATGCAGATCACCAGATGAAGCCTCCCGAAGTCAGATCTCTCAGGTTCAAGTTAGGGTTTTTGCATAGAAGAGCTAGGTTTTGACCCAAGAGTCAAAAGGGCTGGATCTGGCCGAAAACTGGGTATTATAAAGGGTTGGGGGTCGGATATGTTAAAGGGGTAAGTCTCAGAGCCGTTGGGAAGGGTTTCTAAAATGAAAGGCTGAATTTCCGGAGGCGTTTCCGGATCTGGAAACGTAGCTGGCCTGGGATATTGGCGTCCATATCTATGGTCGCCTATCCAAAGTGGGCGTCCATCGATATTGCCGCCTACTCCTAGTCAACGTCAGCCGATGTTGACGCCGACTGGCCGACAAAATTCACTTTAAATATGCCAAATTTATAGCACTACACACATAAATATATATATATGTATACAATATGTACATTACAATAAAACTAATTCATACAATTCGTATAAATAAATACTTATGCACAATAATCTATACATCAATAGTATACACTTATACACACACATATATATATATATACTTAAGCAAGTAAGATGAAAATCAAGGGCCTTACACCCTCCCCCCCTTAAAGAAACTTCGTCCTCGAAGTTTGACTGACACTACTCAAACAACTGAGAATATTTCTTTCCCATTGCATCCTCAAGCTCCCAAGTAGCCTCCTCTCGCGAGAAGTTACGCCATAAGATCTTTACTGACGCAATGCTCTTGTTTCGGAGATGTTGAACCTTCCGATCAAGAATAGCTACTGTTTGCTCTACATAAGAAAGATCTGGCTGGATCTCCACAGGCTCATGGCTAATAACATGAGACGGATCTCTAAAATACTTCCTGAGCATAGATATGTGAAAAACAGGATGAACGCTAGCCAATGCTGGAGGTAAAGCTAGCTCATAAGCCACGTTGCCCAATCGTCGGAGAATCTCATACGGGCCAATGAATCTAGGGCTCAACTTACTATGCCTGCCAAATCTAACTACTCCACGCGTAGGCGAAATCTTCAAAAAGACATGCTCACCTACCTCGAATTCTAGATCCTTCCTCCTGTTGTCGGCATAACTCTTCTGCCTATCCTGTGCCGCAACAAGTCTCTTCCTAATAAGCTGGACCTTATTCGAAGTCTCCTGAACTAACTCCGGACCGATCAACTGCCTATCTCCGGTCTCCTCCCAACACAGAGGAGATCTACAAGGCCTACCATGTAAAGCCTCAAATGGAGCCATGCCAATGCTCGCATGAAAACTGTTGTTATATGCGAACTCCACTAGAGGTAAATGGCGCTCCCAATCATCCTTCCAATCCAGCACACAAGCCCTCAACATATCCTCAAGCGTCTGGATAGTCCTCTCGGACTGTCCATCTGTCTGGGGATGAAATGCCAAACTGAGCTTTAGCTCCGAACCTAACACATCCTGAAGACCCTTCCATAGCCTCGAAGTAAATCTCGATCCGAAATAATAGACTTCAGTACTCCATGCAATCTAATAATACTACTAACATACAGTCTAGCTAAACTCTCTACTGACTGCTTCTTCTTCATAGGCAAGAAATGTGCAGTCTTCGAGAATCGATCTACCACTACCCAAATCGAGTCATTACCTCGTCTAGATCGAGGCAAACCCGTAACAAAATCCATAGTGACAGCTTCCCACTTCCAAACTGGGATCTCCATCTTCTGCATAAGACCAGATGATCACTGCCGCTCGGCCTTCACTTGCTGGCATACTAGACATCTTGACACAAACTCAGCTACATCCTTCTTCATGCCAGACCACCAAAACGATCTCTTTAAATCCTGGTACATCTTAGTGTTACCTGGATGAATAGAGAACCTAGATCTATGAGCTTCTGCTAAAACATGCTCACGAATATCTACAATGTCTAGAACACAGACACGATGATGGAATCTAATCACACCATCCTCATCACGAGCAATACCCGCTTTGCCCACTAACTCTTGGAGTCTAGGGTCGGCTTTCTGATGCTCGATCACGTCATCCAACACCGATGACCTAATGGACAGCTGAGCCACAAAAGCTCGGCACAATGATGGCTCCAACTCGGTCATCGTACACGCTGCATCCTCCAACATCTTCCAATCCTGCTGGAGAGACGACCTCTTTCTACTAAGGGCATCTGCTACGACATTCGCCTTTCCAGGATGATACTGGAGGTCGAAGTCATAGTCCTTCAGGAACTCAATCCATCTTCTCTGTCTAAGGTTTAATTCTTTTTGGGAGAAAAGATACTTTAGGCTCTTGTGATCAGTGAACACCTCAAATCTGACACCATAAAGATAGTGCCTCCAGATTTTCAGTGCATGAACCACTGCCGCAAGCTCAAGATCATGAGTCGGATAGTTTCGCTCATGCTCCTTCAATTGCCTTGAAGCATATGCTACTACCCTTCCTTGCTGCATCAACACACAGCCAAGGCCAATCCGAGATGCATCCGTGTAGATAGCAAAACCCTCTACACCGCTCGGTAGAACTAACACAGGAGCCGACGTGAGTTTAGTCTTCAATAATTGAAACTACTCTCACTCTCCTCGGACCAGACAAACTTCACTCCCTTCCTGGTCAGCTGAGTCAATGGAGCGGCGATGGATGAAAATCCCTCAATAAAACGCCGATAATAACCCGCCAAACCAAGAAAACTCCGAATCTCCGAAGGAGTCTTGGGACTCTCCCAATCCATAACAGCTTGGACTTTCGCTGGATCCACTACACCAGCACCGGAGATAACAGCCCAAGGAAATTAACCTCGCGCATCCAAAAATGCACTTGCTGAATTTTGCATACAGCTTGTGCTCACGGAGAACCTCTAACGCTATCCTCAAATGCTGACGATGTGTGGCCTCATCTGGAGAGTAGACCAACACGTCATCAATGAAGACTACAACAAAACTATCTAGATAGGGTCTAAACACCCTGTTCATGAGATCCATGAACGCTGCAGGGGCGTTGGTTAGACCAAACAGAAGGACCAAAAACTCATAATGTCCATAACGGGTTCTAAATGCCGTCTTGGACACATCCTCACTCCTAATCCTCAACTGATGATAGCCAGAACGCAAATCAATCTTAGAAAAGACCGATGCATTCTGTAGCTGGTCAAACAAATCATCAATCCGAGGTAAGGGATACCTGTTCTTCACCGTCACCTGGTTTAGCTTTCTATAATCAATGCATAACCGAAGTGACCCATCCTTCTTCTTCACGAATAAGACAGGCGCGTCCCAAGGGGAAACGCTAGGGCGAATAAATCCCTTATCTAACAAATCCTGCAACTGCTTCCTTAACTCAGCTAATTCTGCAGGTGCCATCCGATAAGGTGCCTTCGAGATAGGAGAGATGCCTGGAAGCAACTCTAGAGTGAACTCTATCTCTCTAGCCGGTGGCAATCCTGTTAAATCATCAGGAAAATCCTGCACTACATCTATCTCGGCAAGAGTAAGTGACTCATCAGCCTTGGGTATTAAAACCACACTGGCAAGAAAAGCGTCACAACCCTTGTTCACCATTCTCATTGCCCTCATGGCCGAGATGACAAACTTTCCTGCTAAGTTCCTCGGCAAAGGATGAGAAAATTCATCCTCACCAGGAATGCGGAAAACAATCTTCTTTCCACGACAATCTACCAATGCATAGTGCTCCTCTAGCCAATCCAGACCAAGAATGGCGTCATAGTCCTTCATCTTAAGCAAGAAGAAACACCCTTCTAGGACTCTATCCTCAATGCACACCGGTAAAGACGGAATACACTTCCTAGTCGATACCGTACCCGCAGGTGTATGCACCGACAAAGGGACTTCTAAATCCTCAGACTCTAATCCTGACTCTAAAGCTAACTGCCTAGCAAAACGCTCGGAAATGAACGTGTGAGTAGCACCCGTATCGAAGAAAACCCGAGCATGCACACTTAAGAACAAAACCGTACCTTCGGTGACATGATCTGCCTGCTCGGCGTCCTCACGAGCTAAAGCAAACACTCGAGCTGGGGCTCGAGGTCTCCCTGGTCGTCCTGTCGCTGGCGCTGCTGTTGCTACTACTGGGGCTGGTCCACGCTGGGCTCCCTGCTGAATTCTCGGACAGTCCTTGATCTTATGGTCACTGCTCCCAAACTTCAAGCACTTCCCTGCTACCAGCCAACACTTCGTACTGCCATGTGCCCTCCCGTAATGAGGACACTCCTTCTTACCACTAGGGGAACGTTGAGAAGATACCTGACCACTGCCTGATGCCACAGGACGCTGTGGTGACTGGAAAGTCGCCTTCTTCCTCTCCTGTCTCTGGAAAGGAGCTGCTGGCCTCTTTTGAGAAGCCTTCTTCTCCTCCAGATATTGCTCCATCTCCCCCTCCTGCCGACACGCCGCGCTGAGCGCCTGCTCGAGAGTACGATGGTCGAAAGCCACCAACCTCGTCCTCAGCGATGGTTTCAGACCCATCACGAATTTCTTCGCCTTCCTGCGCTCGTCAGCTACAATATGAGGGGCGTACTTTGATAGCTCGGCAAACCTGGCCTCGTACTCCAGCACGGTCATGGAGCCCTGAGTTAACGAGAGGAACTCCTGCTCCATCTTGTCCTGGATGTGCTCCGGAACAAACTTGGCTCGGAAAAGCCTCACAAACTCATCCCATCCAACTTCCACGGCACCATCCTCGAATCGAGTACGTAACAACGAGGACCACCATACATCGGCTCGCTCCTGCCAAAACCATCCATGAGAACTAACCAACATAATTTGTACTTAAAGTAATAACCACTAGATTAGATTACACATACCTGTAGCATATAGGTGGCTAAAGTGACCTTGTCGTCCTCAGCGCACCTAATGGCCCGGAAGATCTTCTCAATCTCCCTCATCCAGTTCTCAGCTAATAATGGATCGCTCTCCCCCTTAAAAGAGGGTGGCGACATCCTCTTAAACCTTTCCATGATGGAGGGTCCACCATGGTCAGCCTGGGGAACTGGTACCTGAGCCTGCTACAACAAGCAACATAATTAACACATATAACATACAATCATGCATTTAATAATACAGACTACTTTATCTTATTATTCTAACCTGAGCCTCCAACTGAGCCTGGAGTGCAGCCTGAGTGTGGGCCTGTGTTTGCATTGCCTGCACAAAACCCTGCATGAACACTCCATAGTCTACTGGTGGCGGTGGAGGAAGTACAGGACCCTGGGGTGCAGGGGCCTGCTGCTCACCCTGATCCTCACGCCGAGGCTCATCTCTCCTCTGCTCGCCATCACGAGCAGGAACTCCACACCTACCACGTGAAGCCATATCCTGTAAAACGGATTAATCACCATTTAGAACTAAACTATCTAATTTTCCAACTAATTACTTATCTTTGTGGACAATAGACTTAGTATACAATGAAGATGATGGTATATGCATATTTATGTACAATTTCAGCCTGAAGCTCTGATACCAATCTCTGTAACGACCCTCTTTATATCGGTACGGTTCCACCAACCCACGTCGATATAGAAAGCATCGCCACAGTGGGACATTTACCCAACAGTAGTACAATAGGCTGAAACATACACAAATATAATATATCTCATGACAGCGGAATTTAAATAACTGAAAAGTAGTCTTATTCCATCATCCACATTCTATTCACAGTCCGTATAGTAGGAAAGAGAACTAACTTTTCATAATTGAAATAAAATAAATACATTGTCCACATGAGACTACGCAGAGTCTTTATTACATACTATGGAGTAAAGAAAAGTACAATGCTAAATCCACAAGAATCTCTTCTACTCTCGCTCCGAGTCGCTCCTAATGATCTCCTCGGAAGAAGTAGAAACGTCTGCACCTGTACGCCGAAGCAAGAATGAGTTCAAAAGAACTCAACAAGTAACACCAAGCACACTAAACATACATGTATCAAGTAATCTCCATATCCTTTTGTTAAGCCATTAACACATAATGCATGGAAGTGACAGTTTTTCAAATAGAAGCCTAAGCATGATTTCTACCCATTTTTACACATGGGATTTAGTTTTATACACAATAACCTAATCCTATCACATGCTTTCTACACTTTTCAATATGCTAAACTGATTTCATTCATATGCCACATGTTGATCATTTTACACATAAATTTACACATTTCATAACAACTAATTTAACATGAATCCTAAGATAATTTTTCACATAGTTAACACATTTATATTAGTAGAAAGCTCACTTTTTTACTACTATCATGTCACATTCAAAAGAAACTTATCATTTTTGCATGTTTTCATAAGAGTTTCATGAACACATATTCACTTACACAGGTTCACAATTTACACATTTCTTTTCACTTAAACACATTTTCACTTTTCGTTAATGCCGTGACACATAGCCCAAACCACTTTAGAAGGACACACACTAATCACATCACATATCAATCACCTAGGCATTCCACTGATTAATCTTAGTTACTGCGCAGAACCGGGAGAAGCACTCTCCACCCTAACCATCGATACTTGTTCGCCTCCAGGATTTAATCCCAATGCCCATGGGACATCACACACTTTGAACTTTCCTGTGGGGACTTTACCACAGTGCAGTTCCACAGCCCTCTAAGGTAGCAGTGTCACCCATTGGCACATTAATACATTTTCTGAATTTCAACACACTTCTAAATACAAAATATTTACGCATTCATCTCATGTTCGCACATTTACATTTTTCAGTATTACCTAACATGGTACTACTGTTTTCAGTATTAAGCAAGTTTTTACAACAATTCTAATCATGCTGAAATTTTGCAGAATTAAACACTAATCATATTAGCATGCATTAATTATTAATATCTAACATAAAACAACTTTATATAGCTATTGTCATCAGTTCAGTACAGAAATTTAACCAGAAATTCATCACAGTTTAACCATCATGCATACCAAAATTTACATTTTTCTGAATTACACATATTTTCTGAAAATTCTAACAGTGATGTTATCACATGTAAAAATAGCCAAACTGACATAAATTTTCATTATTCTGATTCACAATTTATTACATACATGAATACTAACAGTACAAAATTTATCCCAATTTATAGGAAATTAACTAGTTTTACATGAATTCTTAACTTTTCTACATTGAGTAGACATATTAACTATTTTTCGGTTCAGAAAATTTCATAAACTATACAGATGTTATAAATTACTCAAATTTTTATATCATGCATCAGATCTCATAACCAATGTAGAGAAATTTCATGACAGTCAAATTCTATACATTTTTCATAAACGATATTTTTCAAGATTAAAATTCTGTCGGTAGCACATTCAAGGAATTCTAATAATCAGGGAAAAATTTCCGAAAATGCACAATAACTCACAGTACACCCAGCATGTATATTTACATATTATATGAGGTTTTACTATATATCCTCATGCGGAAAAACTCGAAAATTAGCTTATAGAAGGGTAGACTTGCAGACTGTTGCAATATGAAGAACTTGACGGCATGGGGTAGCCGTCTATAGGTTAACGGCAGTATATGATGCCGCCAACACATGATATTAGTGGCAAGGGATCTTACCGTTAATATCCTGTCTGCACAAAAACAGACTGAAAGCCAACAAATCACTTGAAAGGGGGGTTCCAGGACACGAGAAAAATCCGAGAATTCCTGGGACATACTAGACATATGTAGGGTTGATGTGAATGGGTTAGCTGCCTCTTGTAAAATCCACAAACGAAGATTCAAGCCGGAGAAGCCCTCCTCGGCCTGTGCCAAAGAGTCTTCAAATCCCTCCTTCTTCGGGTTCTTTGTTGATCTTCACTGCACACCAGCGTGGGGAGTCGTTCCCAGACGTTCAGAGTTGACACCAGTCGATGCAGATCACTAGATGAAGCCTCCCGAAGTCAGATCTCTCAGGTTCAAGTTAGGGTTTTTGCATAGAAGAGCTAGGTTTTGACCCAAGAGTCAAAAGGGCTGGATCTGGCCGAAAACTGGGTATTATAAAGGGTTGGGGGTCGGATATGTTAAAGGGGTAAATCTCAGAGCCGTTGGGAAGGGTTTCTAAAACGAAAGGCTGAATTTCCGGAGGCGTTTCCGGATCTGGAAACGTAGCTGGCCTGGGATATTGGCGTCCATATCTATGGTCGCCTATCCAAAGTGGGCATCCATCGATATTGCCGCCTACTCCTAGTCAACGTCAGCCGATGTTGACGCCGACTGGCCGACAAAATTCACTTTAAATATGCCGAATTTATAGCACTACACACATAAATATATATATATGTATACAATATGTACATTACAATAATACTAATTCATACAATTCGTATAAATAAATACTTATGCACAATAATCTATACATCAATAGTATACACTTATACACACACATATATATATATATATATATATATATATATATATATATATACTTAAGCAAGTAAGATGAAAAATCAAGGGCCTTACACCAGATATCGTAGCTGATCGTACCTTCTTGGTCCATAAGCCTCCAATCCACACGAACTGGTACAGAATCGTTCTTTCTCGGCCCTCTTTTCTCTCTCTCAAAACTAGTGCGAAAACCTATCTATTTTGAAATCTAGGTCTTATAAAGGCCTCCCCCTGCGTTAGTCAGCTAAGATCATAACCCTAGGATGCGAAATGCACCGATCTGTCCTCATAAAGGCTCTTAAAATGGAGGATCTCTCTTGCTCAGAACAGAAATATCAAAAACAGGCAAGTCAGCTTAACATCAACATAGGTTGTCGTCAGGGATAATGTAAACGTCCATCGATAGAGTCGTTTACAAGCTTCCCCAAAAATTTAAGAAATTTAGAAAATAATAAATGACACAAGAGTATGTCGTTAACAGGAATTAAACGGTAGGAGATCTTACTGCTAACAGGACTTAACGCCAAGAGATGTTGATGCCAAGTTCCACACAAATCAGCATTCAAAATTCATGCAGAAATAAACATACAATTGGCAAAATAAATTCAAGAAAATTTTCTAGGGCACTACATCCTCTCCCCCTTCAAATAATCTTCGTCCTCGAAGATTGAGTTAGAATACTCACCAAACAAGGACGGATACAACTTCTTCATTCTTTCTTCAAGCTCCCACGTTGCTTCTTCACGTGAGAAGTTCCCCCATAAGACCTTTAAGAAGGGAATAGACTTTGATCTTAATTCCTGCACCTTCTAATCTAGAATCTCTACAGGCTGCTCCGCATAAGACAAGTCTAGCTGAAACTGCACTGGCTCATAACTAATCACATGGGCCGGATCTCTAACATACTGCCTCAACATGGATACATGGAATACTGGGTGCACTGCTGTCACAGATGGTGGTAAAGCCAACTGGTATGCCACATTCCCGATCTTCTTCAAAATCTCAAATGGACAAATAAAACTCGGGTTCAACTTGCCTCTCTTTCCAAACCTCACTACACCCCTAGTTAGCGATACCTTGAGAAAAACATGGTCTCCAACCTCAAAAGCCAAGTCCTTTCTCCTTGTATCCGCATAACTCTTTTGACGATCCTGAGCTGCCTATAACCTCTGCACAATCATCTAAATCTTTGCTGAAGTCTCCTACACCACTTCTGGTCCAACCAGATATTGATCTCCTGACTCCTCCCAACACAACGGGGATCTACAGGGTCTCCCGTACAAAGCCTCAAAAGGTGTCATACCTATACTCGAATGGAAACTGTTATTATAAGCAAATTTCACAAGAGATAGGTGGCGCTCCCACTCACCTTTCCACTCCAAATCACAAGCCTGAAGCATATCCTTCAATGTTTGAATAGTCCTCTCAGACTGTCCATCCTTTTGTGGATGAAATGCCGAACTTAGCTTCAACTGACTGCCAAAAGCCTGCTGCAAACTCTGCCAAAATCTAGAAGTAAATATCGGATCACGATCTGAGATAATCAACTTCGGAATGACATGCAGCTTCACAATGCCATCAATGTACAGTTTGGCCAAGCTCTCAACGGACTGCTTCTTCTTCATGGCAAGGAAATGCGCACTCTTTGAAATCTATCAACGATCACCCAAATGGAATCATTTCCTCTATCCGATCTAGGCAATCCAGACACAAAATCCATAGTCACTTGCTCCCATTTCCACCGAGGAATATCCAGCTTTTGCATCAAACCTGAAGGTCACTGCCGTTCTGCCTTCACTTGCTCACAAATCAAACACTTCGCCATAACATCAGCCACATCCCGCTTCATTTTGGACCACCAGAAGGAACGCTTCAGATCCTTGTACATCTTCCCACTGCCTGGGTGAATAGAGAACTCAGATCTATGCGCTTCCTCCAAAATTTCCTTCCTCTGATCAACATCATTAGGGACACACACCCTAAGATTCTGGCGAATCACATCATCCTCATCCCTGGTAATATCGGCCTTTCCAACCAACTCCTGCAATAACGGGTCATCTTTTTGCAAAGCAATAACCCGATCAAGAATAGATAATCTCAATGACAACTGAGCCATGAAGAAGTTGCACAATTGAGGTTCCAAAATGGCCAAAGCACTCGAAGCATCTTCCATTCTTGCCTCATCAACTGCCTCTTCCTGCTCAATGCATCTGCCACCACATTGGCCTTCCCTGGATGGTAAGAAAGCTCAAAATCATAGTCCTTTAGGAATTCTATCCACCTCCGCTGTCTCAGATTCAACTCCTTCTACGAGAACAAATACTTGAGACTTTTGTTGTCTGAGAAGAGATAAAATCTAACTCCATATAGATAGTGCCTCCAAATTTTCAAAGCATAGACCACAACCGCTAACTCCAAGTCATGAGTCGGGTAGTTGCGCTCATGCTCCTTGAGTTGCCTAGAAGCATACGCCACAACTCGACCTCCTTGCGTAAGAACACAGCCAAGCCCAATCTTCGAAGCATCCGTGTAGATAGAGAAAGAATCCACACCATTGGGCAAGACAAGCACTGGCACTGAGGTCAGACGAGTCTTCAGCTCCTGGAATGCCTTCTCACAAGCCTCTGACCACTCAAACTTGACTCCTTTTCTCGTCAACCTCGTCAAGGTAGCCGCAATAGAAGAGAAACCTTCGATGAATCTCCTATAATAGCCAGCCAAGCCAAGAAAACTCTTGATGTCAGCTGATGATCTTGGTGTTTCCCAGTCAAGGATAGCTTCCACCTTAGCCAGATCTGCAGACACTCCTTCACCAGATATAACATATCCCAAGAAATGGACCTCCTTCATCCAGAAGTTGCACTTGCTAAACTTAGCATACAGCTTGTGCTCCCTCAGGATATCCAGCACAATCCTCAGATGCTCTTTATGAGTCTCTTCATCAAGTGAATAGATTAGCACATCATCTATGAAGACCACAACAAAGGAATCCAGTTGCTGTCGAAAAACTCGGTTCATCAAATCCATAAAAACTGATAGAGCATTCGTCAAACCAAAGGGTAAGACAAGGAACTCGTAATGGCCATATCTCGTCCTAAAGCCGTCTTAGAAGAATCCTCCAACTTAATACGAAGTTGATGATAACCAGAACGAAGATGAATCTTAGAGAGCACCGAAGCTCCTCACAACTGATCAAACAAATCATCAATACGAGGTAAAGGGGTACTTATTCTTGACAGTTACCTGGTTAAGCTTGCGGTAATCAATGCACAATCTCATCGATCCGTCCTTCTTCTTCACAAAGAGAACAGGTGCTCCATATGGCGAAATGCTCGACTGGATGAAACTCTTTTCAAGCAATTCTTGCAGCTGCTTCCTCAATTCTGTCAACTCCACTGGTGCCATACGATAAGGCGCAATGGAAATAGGTGCTGAGCCAGGAACTAGCTCAATGCCAAACTCTATCTCCCTTGCAGGGGGCAAACCCGACAAATCCTCTAGAAAAACATCGCTGAACTCTCTGACTACTTCAATATCTTCTATTGATAAAACCCCCTTCAAATCCTCGGACACAACCACACTAACCAGAAAACTGCTATAACCCTTGCTCAACATCCGGGCTGCCTTCAAAACAGAAATGATGAACTTGCCCGACATGTTCTTAGACAAAGGATGAACAAACTCTTCCTTACCAAGAATCCGGAAAATAATAAGCTTCCGCCGACAATCCATCAGAGCATAATGCTCCTCGAGCCAATCTAAGCCTAAAATGGCATCATAATCCTTCATCTTTAGCAAATAGAAACTACCAGGCAAAATATGCTCCCCAATGCACACAGGAAGGGATGAAAAACACTGCTCGGTCAATATAGTTCCTGCTGAGTATGCACAGACAAGGGAACCTCCAACTTTTCTGAAACTAAACCATCATTCTTAATCAAGACCTTGGCAAATCCTTCGGAAACAAAACTATGTGTGGCATCGGTATCAAACAAGACTCTAGCATGCATTCCCATAATTAAAATTATACCTTCGGTGACATGCTCTGTCAACTCTACCTCGTCTCTCGCCAAGGCGAACACTCAAGCCTAAGCCCTCGGTCTCCCTGCTGCTCTCGGTGCCGGTCTCGCTGCTGCTGCTACAGTCTGCTGCGCCATCTTCGGACAATCTCTGATCTTGTGGTTCTTATCACCACACTTCAAGCACCTCGCGGAAGTCACCCAACACACCTCGCCCTCATGACGCTTCCCACACTGGGTACACATTGGTTTCTCTGCAACTATGCCTTCGCCTGCTGTCGATGCAGCCACTCTCACTGGTGTAATTGCTCTCTGATGGAAAGCTGGGGCCTTCTTCTTTCTGTATTGTCTTTGGAATGCTGATGCTGGCCTCTTCAAAGATGCTCTCTTCTCCTCCAGGTATACCTCCATCTCTGCCTCCTGCATGCATGCCGTTAACAAAGCCTCCACCATGGTACGATGTCTCAAAGCCACCAGTCTCGTCCTCAGGGATGGCTTCAACCCCATAATGAATTTCTTTACTTTCCTCCGCTCATCTACCACTATGTGGGGCACATACTTGGACAGCTCCGCAAATCTTGCCTCGTACTCAAGCACGCTCATTGACCCCTGGGTCAATGTCAGAAACTCCTGCTCCATACGGTCCTGCACATGCTCTGGAATATACTTCGCCCTGAACAGACGGACGAACTCAGCCCAAGCAACCTCCATAGCCCCGTCTCCAAACTGCGTGCGTAGTACAGAGGACCACCACACATCGGCACACTCTTGAGAAAAAAAGATCAATAGAGCTAAGGGTACATTTCAAACAACATACACATAACCTTCAAAAACCAACTTTTACCTGCAACATATAAGTAGCTAGGGTCAACCTCTCCTCTTCCGCACAATGAATGGCACGAAATATTTTTTCTGTCTCCCGGAGCCAACTCTTTGCTAGAATAGGATCACTCTCCCTCTTAAAGAAGGGCGGGGTCATCCTCCTGAACCTCTCCATCATAGGTACTCCCCCAAAGACTGCCTCATGAGCAGGTGCCTGCGCCTACAATCCAAAACAAGCTCTTAGCTAACAATTCCTCCAATTAACACCTTGAATAACTCTTGTATCTACCAACCTAAACCTGCACCTGCGCCTGTAATGCCGCTGTAGTCTGAGCGTGAGTCTGCATCGCGTGCACCAATCCTTGCATCAAAGCTCCATAATCCACAGGTGGTGGTGAGGGTGGCAAAGGTACTCCAGTCTAGTCCTGAGCCTGCTGAGCTGGAGCCTGCGAACTTCCTGCTGACGCATCACCCTTAGACGGGCCTACTCCTCTACGCCCACGAGTCGCCATAGTTAGCAAAACAAGCATCCATTTTAATGACCTATTACACAACATAAACTTGGACTAATTCTTTATGCAGACTTAATATATGAATACAATGTTGATATTCTATTTATGTACATGCTCAACCTGGATCGCTCTGATACCAATCTCTGTAACGCCTCTCTTAGACCCAGTACAGTTCACCAACTCACATTGGATGTAACAGAGGTATTACAGTGGAATAAATCCAACATTTGACGGTACAGGTTGAGATATACAAAAATGATAATTCATTTCCATTAATAAGCAATGGAATATGGAACTAAATGATGGTAATCAATATTATACTCAATTATATAGTCTAATGCATAAAAGAAAAATGACAACAGTCCCGAATTTATTACAATTCATAGTCCAAATGCATAAAGGAAAATACATATAGTCCTCACATACAAGAGTCACTCTAAAATCTCTCAAGTAAACTATGCCTCCACGTCCTCACGCTCAGAATCAGTGTGCACTAACTCCTGAGAATCCTCAAGTTCTCCTGAAATTGTTAAGCAAGTATGAGTCTACAAGACTCAGCAAATCACATGAAAGACAGTTCAAGATATTAAGGGTATAATATATTTGAAAACATTGTAGTATAATATCATTCACATCATTGGTAACATATACTTTTTCCTACTAACATATTTCTAAGTCCATTGGCAATCACATATTTCATAACACTTCTAATTATCATGGAATGGAACATGTCATGTAATGCATAAAATTCACATCTTATTCTTGAACAAGTAATTCAACAAGTTCCTATATATAGCATGTAATCATTCTTATCATGGAATCTACTGATTGTCATGTAACATGTAAATCATTTCAATTAAAGCCTTATTCTACATTAAGCAATATGCAATAGTTATTATGTAACAATTTTATCCTTTAACATGTAGTAATTCTCTTTCATAACAATTAATAGGTAATTCATGTAACATGTAAAACAATGACATGTAGATCATGTAACATGTAATCATGTAACCACTTTTCATGTAGACTTTTATCATGTAGGCATGTAGCATGTAACATGTAGCATATAGCATGTAGGTCATGTAGACATGTGGACATTTTCAATTAATTGCCAAGACATAGCCCGCACTATAATAGAGATCAGTAGTCATTTAACATTCACTTATCACCTAGGCAATGCAGTGATGAAGTCATGGTATTTGCGCAAAACTGGGGAAAGTCCTTCCCACCTTAACCAGTACAACTTGTGTATCTCCAGGATTTCAATCCGTTGCCCACGGATTCAATAGATCATTTACATGTACGTGAACCATTACCATAGGGGCATCCATGGTGTAGTTCCTTGTAGGAATCTCTATAATAGCAATGTCTTTATTGGCCATTTCATTTCAATGTATGCATTAACATGTATGAGATCTTTTAATTTATATTACATGCAATTCTAACATATGTCAATGCACTAACCTATGGCATGTCTCTTTCAGTTCTGCTATTCAATTTGTACATGATATTTACTATTCAGAAAATTATTACAGTAGGTACACATGTCCAAAAATTCCCAAATTTTGACAGAAATTCAGAATCAGGATATACTATGGACATGCAAAATTTTACATTTTTTATGATCTCTGTAACTATTTATCATGAATTAATTCTGTCAATTCAACTAATTAGCATGGTACAACATTGAGGAAAAGATCATGAAATTTTATATAAAACAAAGCATCACTGGCATGTTGTATCTCTCATAGAAATTCAGGCCTCAACCATTCATGTACTAACATACCTCATTTTCAAATCATCACACTTTTGTCATTCTAACAATCATATATGTATATATATAAATAGCCTGCATACTATTGCAGTAATCAGTCCATATTATAACAGCACACAGTCACCCTAAACATCACATGGCCGAAACTCATACAAGCATGGATTTTAAATGGATAAATTCAATTAGTTTTCTGAAATATATGGTACTGATAATCTTGACGGCAAGGTATGTGGTGTTTACTGAAGTAGACGTCCACATACTCTGTCGTTAAGTCTAATTAGACGGTGGCACATCGCTTCGTTAACACACATTGATGGCGGCACATAGCGCCGTTAACTTATAGTAAAGACGGAAAAATAAATATTATCTATATGATATAGACGGCGGTCGATTCTGTCGCCTAGAGGAAATTGACGGCGAACGATATGGACGTCAAGTTCCTAAACGCAGAAAACACCGAAACCCTATATAAAATAACATGACTTCTATCTCTTCTCGTGGTTTATTTTCGTGCTTTAAAAATATTTAAAAATGATAACTACTTAGTATAACATATCCTAGACCGAACCCCCATGCAACTTGCCTCAATCCCTCCTTCTGGAGTGACGATTCTAAGCTCAAAGAAGCCCACCTCGTCTGTGAGGCAGTTCCTTCTCGCCGCTTCCAAACGCCCCAATCAGCCACTAAAGCACATTCTCTTGCGTGGATGAACTCCAGATCTCATAGTTGATCGCACCTTCTTGGTTCATAAGCCTCCAATCCGTACGAACTGGTACAGAATCGTTCTTTCTCGGCACTCTTTTCTCTCTCTCAAAACCAGTGCAAAAACCTATCTATTTGTGAAATCTAGGTCTTATAAAGGTCTCTCCTTGTGTTAGTCATCTTAGATCTTAACCCTAGGATGCGAAACGCACTGATCTGGCCTCATAAACGCTCTTAAAACGGCCGATCTCTCTTGCTCAGAACGGAAATATCAAAAACAGGCAAGTCAGCTTAACGTCAACATAGGTTGTCGTCAGGGACAATGTAAATGTCCATCGATAGTGTTGTTTACAAGCTTGCCCAAAAATTTTAGAAATTCAGAAAATAATGAACGACACAAGAGTATGTCGTTAACAGGAATTAAACGGCAGGCAATCTTGCCGCTAACAGGACTTAACGCCAAGAGATGTTGATGCCAAGATCCACACAAATCAGCATTCAAAATTCATGCAGAAATAAACATACAATCGGCAAAATAAATTCAAGAAAGTTTTCTAGGGCACTACAATTTACAAGAACAAAATGGCTTTTATTTGCACAAAGAAATGAGATGAAGATATCAGACAGTGAAAACTTGCATAAACCAAATTCCCTTCTAAGAGAAGTGAATCTAGGTTCTGCAAGAGGCTTAGTGAAAATGTCAAAAATTTGTTTTTCTGTTTGAATGAAGTGGAGTTCAAAAGAATTCTTTGAGACTTCATCTCGAAGGAAATGATGTCGAATGTCAATGTGCATTGTGCGGGAATGCTGAATAGGATTTTTGGACAAATTTATAGCACTGGTGTTATCACAAAGAATGGGAATGCAACCTAATGTGTGATTATAATCTAGAAGTTGATGTTTGACCCAAAGGACTTGGGTACCACAGCTACAAGTAGCAACATACTATGCTTCTGCGGTAGAAGGAGCTACAGAGTGGTGTTTTTTGGAAGCCCAAGAGATAAGACAACCACCTACATATAAACACAACCCACTAGTGCTTTTCCTATCAAGTTTTCACCCTTCATAATCAGCATCACTATACGCTATCAAGTCCAATTTACAACCAGTAGGATACCAAAGTCCTAAATCACATGAAGAAAGAAGATATTTAAAAATTCTTTTAACAGTAGTCATGTGACTATCTTTAGGATTTGCTTGAAATCTGGCGCACATGCAGACACTAAATTGAATATTTGGCCTAGAGGTAGTTAAATAGAGATGAGAGCTATTCATACCTCTGTAAAGTTTAGCATTAACAAGCTTACCAGAAGTATCACTTTCAAGTCTTACACTTCTGACCATTGGTGTGCTGGATGACTTGATGTTTTGGATGTCAAATCTTTTGATTAACTCCTTGACATATTTTGTTTGACTCAGAAATATTTCTTCAGAAGTTTGATGCACTTGCAAACCTAAAAATAATGTAAGTTCACCCATTAGTCTCATTTCAAATTCAGATTGCATAAGATGGGCAAACTCATTGCACAAACTATTATCTGTTGATCCAAAAATGATATCATCAATATAAACTTGAACAACAATGAAATGTTTTTTTTCCAGTTTTTGTAAAAGAAGTTTGATCAATTTTTCCTCTTATGTAACCTTTATTTACAAGAAAGGAGCTCAACCGGTCATACCAAGCTCTTGGAGCTCGTTTAAGACCATAAAGAGCTTTATTAAGCTTAAAGACATGATCAAGAAGTTTTTCATTTTCAAATCTAGAGGGTTGTTTTACAAAAACATTTTCTTTTATGTAGCAATTTAAAAATTTACTCTTGAAGACCATTTGAAAAACTTTGAATTTCAAAGAAGCAACAAATGCAAGAAATAATCGAACAGCTTCAAGTCCTGCTACAGCGGCATAAGACTCTTCAAAATCAATACCAAGTTCTTGGTTATACCCTTGAGCAACAAGTCTAGCTTTACGCCAAACAATTTTACCAGATTCATTCAATTTATTTCTAAAAATCCATCTTGATCCAATGATGGAAGTTAGATCAGTGGGTTTTGGTACTAAATCCGAGACTTAATTTCTTTCAAATTGATGAAGCTCTTCATGCATAGCATTTATCCAGTTTTTAGAAGATAAAGCTTCATCAATATTTTTGGGCTCAATTTGGGATAGTAATGCCAAAGAATCCTCATCTATGACAGAATGAAAAGATGATCTGGTCCTTATTCCATCTTGCAAATTACCAACAATGCTTTCAAGTGGATGATCCTTTAAGAATCTAGGTTCAGAAATTACCTCAGGGTTTGTAAGAATTTCAAGAACATGATTACCTAAAGTACTTGAAGTTGGCATTTCAATAACCTTATGTGCATTTGGTACTTCTTGCTCTTCAAGATTTGTAGATGAATGTTCAAGAAAATCATCCTCATCATCACATATGTGAGTTCTGCACAAATTAGGAATGTCAATCTTTTGGAACTTTTCATCAAAAATGACATGTGGAGATTCTTCCACAGTCTTATTTTTCAAAATATAAACTCTGTAAGCTCTTGAATTTTCAGAATAACCTATGAAGATTGATTCAAAACTCTTTGCATCAAATTTATCAAGATTTTCTTTATTGTTATTATGAATAAAACATTTGCAACCAAAAATTTTGAAATATGACACACATGGCTTTTTATCCTTTAACAACTCATAGGGGATTTTTTTGATCTTTGGTCTTAACAATGCTCTATTCAAAATGAAATTAGCTGTATTTACAGCTTCAGCCTAAAAGATTTGGAAAGGTTACTTTCTAAGAGCATAGTTCTGGCCATTTCCACAAGTGTTCTGTTTTCCCTTTCTACAACTCCATTTTGTTCTGGAGTTCTAAGTGAAGAAAACTTATGGAGTATGTTCAGATCAGTACACAGATCAAAAAAAGATTTATTTTCAAATTCACCCCCATGATCTGTTAAAATAGATTTCAATTTGAAAGACAAACCCATTAAGGCAGAATTGTAAAATTTACTGAATTCTAAACATGCATCACCTTTATGGGATAAAAATAAGACCCAAGTGTATCTAGTAAAGTCATCAATGATCACAAATCCATATCTATTACCACTGAGACTTAGAGTTCTAGTTGTACCAAAAAGATCCATATGAAGTAACTCAAGTGGTTTAGATGTAAGTACTTCATTGAACAGTTTAAATGATTTTCTTGTTTGTTTTTCTTGAGCACATATCCCACAAACTTGATTGTCAATGATAGGGAAAGATTCAGGAAGACCTTTTACAAGATTCATTCTTATGAGTTTGCTAATGGTTGAGAAGCTTGCATGACACAACTTTTTATGCCATAACCAAGCAATGTCATTTTTATTTGCAATCAAACAAACTTTTGAAGAAGAGTTATCACACAAATCTATCATGTAAACATTATTTTCTCTTTTTCTAATCAATTTGATTTGCTCAGAAGAAGAGTCAATTATTTTGCATGAATCATATTCAAAAAGAATTTTGTGACCATTGTCACACCATTGACTTATACTAAGCAAGCTGTAATTCAATCCTTCAACTAAGCAAACATCATCACTCAAGGTTATGCAAGACTTACCAATTTTTCATTTGCCAATTATTTTTCCTTTATTCTTACCTCCGAAGGTGACTGATCCACCTTCCTTTTCAATCAAGCATGAAAATTTATTTCTGTCTCCTGTCATGTGTCGTGAACATCCACTATCAAGAATCCAGATGTTTGAATTGGATGCACGACTTTCCTGCACACAACAAATTAGACAAGAAAATTTTTTAGTACCCAGATTTGATTGGTACCAACATCCTAAGTCAGAAGAGAAAATAGATCCTTTCTAACCCATATTTAAGCAATTTTCTTCACAGTGTTCTTTGAAACAAGAGATTCAGTTTTTTGTTTTTCAATTTTCTAAACATTAGACCTCTTAGTTGGTTTATTCCACTGTGAAAACCTTGGCATGTAATCTTGTTGATGAGCAGGAAATTGTGTGTGATAAAAATAAGGATTGAACCATTGGTTACCATTGTACCTTTGGTTCCATGAATTATTCCATCTTGAATTGTAAGATGAGAAAACATTCCAATTTCCATGAGAAAGATGATTATTTATTGGTTTGAAGTTTTTCTAATTTTTATAACAAGGGTAGGTTGACCTATGCATGGTTTGTGTTGACCTATGTATGGGATAGGCCGACCTGAGTTGAAAGTGTGTCAACCTATGTTTTGTGTGTGTCGACCTGGGTAGGGTATGTGTCGACCTCTGACTGGGATAGGTCTACCAGTGCAGAGTGTGTGTCGACCTCACAGGTTCTTTCTGTTTTTGTATTTTTCTTTGTTTTTAGATGAACCTCCCTTGACAAATTTTATTAGAGGAATTTTTTATGGTTTTATTTTCTTTGGAGATGATTCAGTTTTCTTTGAATTTTGTGGTTAAAAACCTAAGCCAGGCTTATTTGAATTCATCTTCATTCCCAGTAGAGCATTCAAATTTTCTTTGCCTTGTGTGAAGTTCTTGATGATGTCTTTTTTTTCTTTAAGGCAAAGATTGAGTTTTTCAATTTGATTTAAATTTTCTTGATTTTCCTTCTATTTTTCATCAAATTTCTTGACATAATTGATAAGTTCTTTGTTCAATTTTGAATTCTCAATTTTAGATCATCAATAAAAATTAACAATTCATCATTTTCTTTGATTTGATCTGAAATCTGAGCTTCTAATTCAGAAATTTTTCTAGAAGATGATGTGTCATGAAGAATGCTATTAATTTTTCTTTTCTAACATCAGAATGATTTTCAACTAAATTACCATATGCTTCTTGCCAATCTTCAATGGTTAATAGTTCAAATGACATATCTACCTGTTCTTCACTGCTTCTAGCCATGAAGCAGATTTTCCTTCTGAATTTGAGGATTCTTCATTGTTGTCTGAGCTTTGATCCTCATATAACCATGTAGTAACCATGGCCTTATTCTTCTTTTTGTGAAACCCCGTCTTGTGGTTTTTGTACTTGTCCTTCTTAGCCTGTGGACATTCAGCCTTCATATGCCCAGATTTGTTGCACATGTAATACATAGGAATTTCATCAGTTTTCTTATGATCAACATGGGAGAAGTGTTTCTTTTTACTAGAAATGACATTTTGCTTATTACCAAAATTCTTCTTATTTGATTTTAGAAATGCCCTAAATTGTTCAGTAATCAAAGCAAGATTATCATCATCAGATTCAGATTTTTCAGATTCAAAAATGTCTTTAGATTTTCCTTTACTACTTGATGAAGCTTTAAGAGCAATGGGTTTTGATTTCAGCATGTGTTCTTCAAATCTTTTAAGATTTAGCTCATAAGTCATTAAAGATCCAATGAGTTTATCCAATGTTATTTTGGATAAATTCTTTGAATCCTCAATGACTGTGGCATTAGTGTGCCGCACAGGAGAAAAAGAACGTAAATTTTTTCTTACCAAATCTTCATTTGAGTATTCCTTACCCAAAGCTTAAAGTCCATTGATAATTACCATGAACCTAGCAAACCTCTCAGATATGGTTTCATCAGATTTCATGATAAAAAAATCATAATCATAAACTAACATGCTTGCTTTAGTTTATTTAACTTGAGATGTGCCCTCATATAGCAATTCTAATTTATTCCACATCTCCTTGGCAGACTTACACATAGAGATTCTGGAATACTCCTTCGGATGGATGGCACATTGCAACATGTTCATGGCAGTGTAGTTCAGGGTGACCCTTGTGATCAGCTCCCTGGTCCATTGATCTTCATCTCTAGTGACTTCGATTGGTCCTTTTTTAACAATTCTCCATACTTCATAGTTTTGTGCTCTAAGAAAAACCATCATCATGTTCTTCCAGTAAGGATAGTCAGTACCATCAAAAAATGGAGGTCTATTAATCGAATGACCTTCAACAACGAAACCTCTAGAGTCCATGATAAGAACAATCAAATAAAACACATAGCACAATTTGAGCAAGTAATTCAGTGAATAAAAATCGAAACACAAGAAATTTACCAAAGCACCTCAGAGTATAGAATTGACTCTAACCTGCTCTGATACCAATTGTTAGGATCGGATAGGTGACTTTAACAACTTAACTATGAATGTGTGTGTATGACAGTGGAATTAAAATGAGTAATACACATAATTCGATCAGATCCAAGAGTGGTGTGTGATTATAGTGAATATAGACAGCAAACCACACCCAAACCATTATGCACAGAAGATTTTTAAGGTGGTTCAGAGAACACAACTTGTGTCTCCTACGACCACCTCGTCATAATGGAGGAACCACTAACACTAGTGCATACAACCTGGAGCACGATGACTCCAACCTCTTTGACTTCAATGACTCAAAGAAACCCAAGAGATAGGCATGACGACCTACTCCACAGACCGCTTGTAAATTCAGCAATTCATAAGCACTTGAGCACGACGGCTCAAGCACCAGAGCACAACGACTCCAACCCAGAGCACTATGGCTCCAAACCTGAGTACACAGTAATCAAAACCTCTGGACCATGAAGGATCCAAGTTCTGCTAGAACAAGCACAATTAGAGAGTAGATCCTCTAGCACGATCTATCTCAATACAATAGAAAAGGTAGAACAACACAGAATTAGGCGATTTGTGTAGAACACATACACAGATCACACACAGAGAAATTGACACTCAAATGAATTGTAGACTCAGATGGATCTCCTTATGATCAGCAATGCTTCAATCAGGAACTCCTCCTCTTCTTCCCTTCTTCTTCTTCCCCTTGGCGGCGCTCCTCTGCTCCCCTTCTGGACGCAAGAGATTTTTCCCGCTCTTCTCCTCTTCTGCTGGAAAAGTCCCAGCTCCCACACTTTTGGAGTATGAGGATCATGGGTATATATAGTCCCATGTGTCCATGTGGACCCTTGGAGTGCATGGGCACAAATATCTAGGTCAATTCCCTTGATTACTAAGTAGCCACGTGTCCAGAAAAATTCACGTATTGAATTGTCATCCGTTGTGTGTCGACACAACCAAGTTGTGTGTTGACATAAGATTCTATTTTGCTGCTTGGAAGATAACCTGTGTCAACACACATTTGAACTGTGTCGACACAACTGGCTCCTTCGTATCTGACTGTTACTGGATAGTACTAGATGTGTCCACAAACACTAGACTTGTGTCGACACGACTGGCTTCCTTCTTTTGACTATTTTCTGGAAGGCAAGGGATGTGTCGACACACACTGGACTGTGTCGACATGACTGGCTTCTCTTCTCTTTACTACTTTCTAGAGAGCAACGCATGTGTTGACACACAATGGACTTGTGTTGACACTGTAGACACCCGGTTCTGACTAATGGGTTGAACCACATTTCATGTTATCCTAGTTAGCCCCTAGTTGGTCACTCACCTTGAGCCCATCATTAGCCTTGATTGAGCCCATTAACAGTTTAAAATTGCCTTGAAATCCCACCCAATATTATTTTGGAGAGTCCTTGTGCAATTATAGCTCATATCTGTTGTGTGTTTGGCTGATAAATCCAAAATAATTCAATTTCCTAGTCGCGACATATCGTAGCGCCGCGCCTCTAGTCGCGACGGCCCGAGACACCGCGACAGCCCATGCATAATATCCATGCACGTGGGCTTACTGTCGCGATGCCCCGGCCCGTCGCGTCTCTAGTCACGACCCTACGATATGCCGCGACAATGCCTAAGCGCACCAGACTCCGCAACAACCTCCCATTTATCCTCCTATTGACCCAGCTTTATCCCTAGGAGATATCTCCACCCCTTGGGGCGAGATTCTGGCCCTAGGGACTCTTGTGGGGATCCCTTGGACTCTCCCTTGCAATTTTAAAAGGCCATTTCTCTCATTTCGGATTTTGACCATTTTTAAGAGATAATATCACCCATTTCTCTCTCATGGCTCTATAAAAAAAAAGGCACCTCCTCAAGGATGAAGAGAGCCTCATTGTTACCCCGAAGGGCTGCCAAAATTTCCTTTGACAGATACTTAGCCATACAGCCACCCTTTTCCTCCATTTCCCTCACATCCCTCTCCACCAAAAACAACTCATTGCATCATCTATGGAGCACGGGACGTGAGAAGGGCGACTCCAGCACTCTCCTGAAGCTTTTGGACAACCCTTCGAGCTGCAACCACGCCAAGGAGTCGCCCTAATGGGGCTCATTCTCTCCTTTTCCCTTTCTCCTTCTTTTGCATGCATTTTTCATATTATTCTTAGATAGAACAAGTCCAGCACACACCCACGTTTTTTCCTACACCCAAAGGGGTTTAAAAACCTCCCAGGTTCGTTTCCACCATGCTTCCATCTTTTCTTTCCATTTTAGAATAGGTACTATGTTTAACGTGTTCTAATAGGGCTTCCTTTTGTTTGTTTTCTTTTGTGGCAGGCATCCAAGCGTGATCTACGAGGAGCTCTTGCCTTCCGGCCGACCGGGAGATGAGAAGAAGGTCCATACTCCAACAACTCCCGCACAAAGAGAACGCGACAGAGGAGAGTGACGCTACAAGAAATACGACCGTTTAGACGGCCGCGATCTAAGCGCCCTCGCGGTGCTCATGATGACCGCGACATCAGGTACTCCTCAGTTCTCTTCATTCCTTCCCTAGAATAGTTAGCCCGTATTATTTTCTTCATTTGGAAATATTCTAGGTGGCGATCACATCCATATTTCCACACCACTAGTCTTGGTACATGTTCATGTGTCGAGAGGAAGCATAATCCCCGTGATTACACCTTTTGGCAATCACGGTGGGACCTTCACTGCCACCCTCATGGATTTTGACTACTTTCTTGCCATGTCTTCTTCTTTATTTCTCATGTTAGTGCCCTGTTAGTCTCTTTTTCTTCGTTCCCTGTGTTTTTCGTGTTCGGTTCTTGTCGCGACCTATCGCGGTGATGCGATCAGGTTGCGTCGTTTATCGAGCACGCGTTATTAGGTCAGTCTCCTCTTCCTTCTATCTGCCTTGTCTTGTTTCTATTAGATCATGCATCCTTGTAATATTTCCTTCTATCATATGTTGTCATGTTTCTGAATGTTAGAATCCTGCTAGGGTCCGGATTTTCCTTTTATTTTCACTTGTAAGCCCTCGGTTCGAGTCGCGGTGTATATCGAGGGCGTGACAGGGTCGCGTCGTGGAAAAGCGTCGTGTCATCAGGTATGCTTTGTATGTTACTGTTTTGACTCATGAATCAGTTTCTGTGTGCCTCTTGGTCCATGTGGTATTGATTCGCTGTTTTGTGTCTGTTCTCATTTGATAGGGTAGTCTGTTTGAGTTACTTGAAGATCTCTTGGTGTTTCGGGCCTCTGTTCCTATCGCGGCAGGTCGCCCTGTCGCGATAAGGTCGCGGAGTATACGGCCGCCCCGACTCTGCCCGAGGGCCATTTGGTCGCCCTGTTTGCTTCTTATCTATCACTTGTGCATACATTTCGGGCACCTAGGCCCATTGCATACGCTATTGAAACCCATCTGTTTAAGTTCCCCCTTGGATGAGTGAGTCCTCTCACCAACGAGCACTCGTAGGCTGACTCGGGCCCACCTTCCGAGGACCTCTGTAAGACCCCGTGACCGTACGCACATTGCGGTTCGCCGGGCTGGTTGTACCAGTTGTACCCCTTAGTCTGAGCCACCATTTTGCGTGTGAGTATACCATTCCTTAGTTTCACCAGAGGACTTGAGTCCATACCCATTAAGGTCCACTTGGTCGAGTGACATCCTCTTAATTAATTAATCTAAAGGTCAAGTTCAAACCTTGAGAAATTTGCGCTTTAAACATGACAACTTGAGTGTTCATCCCTCCTCCCCTCAGTCTTTCTTGCTGTGATTGAGTCTAGGTTTTGTCTGTATCACCTCCTATTAGTCTGGGGGGGGGGGGGTGTATGCGTCATTGTTTAGGGAGATCGAGTCAATCCACTTCTTTCTTTGTATCTTATCATAATCCCCTCTTCGACATGGACCAATTTCGGGTCCTTGCCGACGATGCTCTTCCTCTCGGGTTGCTCGAGGAGGTGGCCTAACCCTCTATGGCCACGCTCCCAGGGCATACCCATCCTCCCTCCATCACTGGGATTCGATCTCGTCTTGCCTCTCCTCCTGGGGGTGATGACCCCCACTTGCAATTCAGCCAGCTTCTTCCGCACCTCACTCCGGACCAAGTCCGAGAATTTATAGCTGCCGCCAAAGGGAAACAACCTTTATCATCCCGGGGTCAGAGTTCAGCCCGACCGGCGGATTCCCCCGCCCATGTCGCTTCAGCACCTCACCTTCCTTCATCAGGGGCAGATCCTACACCCCTCCACCCTCGGGCCATCAATTTTTTGGAACCGAGCTACCTTCCTCCGCGAGAGGTCCGGCCTCGATCTCCCCCGACTACCTACTATACGGCCGAACCAGCTCCCCTTCCCCGTGAGAGGTCTCACTCATTCGAGCAACCTCGCTCCTTTATTTCTGGGCATCAAGTCCAATCTCCCTCCGACTTCCTTGCGTAGTGTACGAGCATGAAGAAGGAGCTTCATGACCTCCAGAGGCAAATCGATCCTCGGAAGGCAGCTGATATTGCCCTCCCATCCTTCCAATACCTCCGGGTGCCACCCCAGTCAGAGCTCCCTGTCTACCGGTGATACTCTGGGGTCGGGGACCCTTATGTTCATCTGAAAGTCTTTGTCTACGAGTCAGCACCACACAAGTACGACCGCCACCTCATGGAATACTTGTTCAGAAAATCCCTGGATGGTCCGGCCTTGGAATGGTTCTACTCATTGCCCCCGGAGGAAGCCGAGGATTTCTAAATTGTTCAAGAGAGATTTCTACAGCAATTCCAAGATCGGGTGGGACCCGAATATTCTTTTGTAGATCTGGTAGCTGAGAAAATGAAGCCAGAGGAGGAATTCTCCACTTATGTTGACCAGTGGCATTCTTTGGCCGCCAAGGTCCATTGCCCAATGCCTGAGAAGGAGAAGGTGAAGTTGTTGATTTCCAATGCCACTCTAACCTACCGAGCTATTTTGGCCATGAATGACATTTCTACCATGCACCAGCTATATAGCCGAGCCCGTTTCATCCAGACCCAACTTAAGGACTCGCCTATACACTCTATTTTTGAGACTCACAAGGCCCGTTACACCAAGAAGCCGCAAGGCCCAGTCACCGAGGGGATCTAAACCAATGAACAAGTGGGTGCAGTTAGCAATCCCCAAGGCCCGGTAGGTAAGTCTCCCTACACCCAGCAAGCCCAGCAGCCTGAAACAACAACAATAATAGACAGCCACCTCCCCAAGGACAAAACCCTCCACAAGATCAGCGCCAGTACTCCCAGGTCCCTCCACCTCAAAATGGCTACGCCCCTAGGAAGCCCAATGGACCCAAAAGAACCCAATACCCTCCTTTGCCCGAATCCCTGGCCGACGTCTTTGCCGCCCTCATGTCCCTGAATGCCCTGAGACTCCCTCCTGAGAAGGCGAACTGGAATATGGCGACCGATCAAACAAAGTACTGTGTCTACCACCGCCATCCGGGCCATAATATGTCGGATTGTTTTCAGTTCCGGGACATGATATATGATCTTCATGAGCAAAATCAAATTGACTGGGCAGAGATGAAAAGATTAATCCAGACTCTGAGGGACCAGCAGGGCAGAGGCAACAACAGCAACAACAGAGGCAACAGCAGGCGCAACAGCTGTAGCAACAACATCAACAGCAACAACAGCAGCAATACCAACCCTTCCAACAACAATATCAGCAACAGCAGCTGCAGCAGCCGGCGAATGACCTAGGCATAATTCGCAACCCCATGCCACAACATCATCCTGCTCCAAACCCCCAGCCGGCTTCACCACCTCCTCCACCCGCACATGTTAACCCTGTCATCCACCATCCACCACCAGAAGCTCAGTGGGCCTTCAATGACGAACATGAAGTGCGCCAGCTCCTGGTTATTTCCCACGTCACACCCACTACCCCCGCGCCTGCATCCACCACACCTCCCTCCTTCACGCCCCACATTGCTACCATCACCTCACCATCCTATCCCCCCGTCACATCACCCATTATCCCTCCACCCAGCAACATCCTTTTCTCCCCTACGCCAGCACCCTTACTACCCAACCCTTCTATCCTTGACACCGCGACCCCTCCACTCCACCATAATCTTGCCCTCCGGAGCGGGCGAATGTTCCATCGGATGTACCCTAACATATCCATGCCAGGTCAACCGGCCCAATAAACCAACAACCAGCAGCAGCAAGATATGGAAGAAATCGATCTGGCTCCGGGGACTCAATATGTTATCCTGAAGCATTTGGACCAAACCCCCGCCAAAATTTCCATACTATAGTTAATCAAAATATCACAAACTCATCAAGACGCCCTAAGGGCCTTTCTGCAAAGGGTCATGGTCAGTGAAGACATGAACCCAGATAATCTGCCTTCAGTGCTCTCGATTGTAAACAAAGGACCCACTATTGCCTTTTCGGATGGTGAATTGGCTGCCCCAGAAGCCTGAAAAATGCCCTTATGTGTGACACTCACCATAAACAAAGTGGCCGTCGATGCAGCTCTAGTGGACACGGGAGCCTCCATCAATGTTTGTCCATTTAGAACCCTTAGAGCGTGCAATATATCGGAATGTCAACTGCAGCCCACCCCCACCACGATCGCTGCTTATGACAATTCACGACGTGCCTGCCATGGAGTCATCACATTACAAGCAGAATTGGGGCCACTAGTCATGTCAGTGGAGTTCTATGTATTGAACATTGATCATACTTACAAGGCCATCTTAGGGCGCCCGTGGATTGAATCATTAGGGGCAGTGCCATCTATAGCGCATCAGTGTTTGAAGTTCCCCTTTCAAGGACGAATAGTCAAGGTGAAAAGCGTGGCAACGACACATACAGTAGAGGCAGTTGAGAGGGTGCTGCCATCAGTGTGGCCATCCAATAAGCCCGTTATTTCTGTGCTTGATGTTAACTATGCTTGGGCCTATACTTTCTCTTCCAACTTCCCAATTCGGTCTCCCCCTGTAATGGCAGCCAGGAGAGATGTCAGCACAAACCTAAAAGGGTGGGATATCAAGTTTAGACTGGGTTATCAGTCAGGAAAAGGCCTAGGTGCCCATCTCCAAGGGCGGACCAAGACTGTAGCCAGCACTAAGAAATTCACAAAACATGGCCTGGGATACTCAGAATGGGATGCTTTCTCATTTCCTTCACAGACGGACCATGGCCCACATACTTGGTCCTTGTATGAACACTTCATCAGAGGGCCCGTGCAGCCCGGGTACAACACTACTACAGAGGCACTAAAATCAGCTTACCAGTCCTTAGAAGAGTAGCGGCCCAATAAGAAGAAGAGAGCCGAGGCAGAAACATAAGACCCAGATCAGAAAGATGTCATCTCATCAGTCAGTCTGCCGTTTGAAGAACCAGAAGCTGGAACAGAGGAGTCAGAATTAGAAGATCTTGTTTCTGCAGTCAATCATCTGTTCAGCGAAGGAGACGTGCCACAAGTAGCAGTATTATCAGCATCAGCAACCACCACCAAGTGACAGTTGCTTAGATTTGGTGAGGAATGTCAGCCAACCAACTCAACCATTTCAGCAAGGGAGCTCTAGCCAGGGTTTTTCCGGCTTCCCACTCATCTTATTTCATCCATGCTTGTTTATAATTTTGATGTTATTCCCTTGTCTCCCCCCTTTATCATTCAACTCTCTCCAAACACCGTTGAGGCGTTAATTCGCCCTTCACCCCTCTTCACCATTCTCTTTAATGGCTCGATTCTGTCCTTCTCCGGAGCCTTTTAATGTAATGTAGTTCCTTTGATCATAAAAAAAAAAACAAAAAAAAAAAAAAATATAGAAAATAAAAAAATCCAAAAAATAGAAAATCAAAAAATATGCGTGTTCCCCACATTCATTTTCTCTCCTTCTTTGGACGGCGATCCCTGTTTTCCTTCTCCCCTTTCTTCGAACGGCGATCCCCGTTCTCTCCTTCCCTATTCATCAGACAGCAATCCCCGTCTTTCCACTCTTTTCTCCCTGCTTTCTGCCTCCAGCTATTGCTTTCCCCTACTCCCTTGACGGCGATCCCCGTCACCCCGCACTCTTGCTCTCCTGCTTCGACGGCAATCCACATCACCCCGCACTATTCCTCTCCTCTCAGGCGGTGATCCCCGCCCTTCTCCTCTTTCTGTGCAAACCGTGCCTTCGTCTGACTGACCAATATGGTCACACTGGGCATTCTGGGCAAGGGGCCTTCTGTTCCCCCGCGTCCCATTCCTGCGGCTGGCACCCTGAGCTCGGGTGACCCACCTCATCCTCCAATCCCATCGGAGGACCCTCGCAGCCCTGCCGCACCTTTTTTTGCTCATTCCAATAAGGCTCTGGACATTCCTTCAGAATCTCCTGTAAATATTGGGCTTAGTTTAGAATCGGGGGTAGAATCTAGAAAGTGCTCATCCCCATCTAGAAAGAATAAGGGTAATGGCATACCTCGAAGGTATCTGCTTGACTTAGTTCAAAGGTGTGGCGCTCTTCTAGCTGTCGAAGAGTTCCTCCAAGAAGCAGTGGTTTTAAACTTAGAGGATCTACATATAGAGGAAGGACTAGATGATGGTTTTGGAATTTATGAAATCGTAGCCGAAGAAGACCCATTAGATGAGAATGACTGTGAGATAGAGGATGCTGCCGAGGCATATGCTAGTGGAATGAGGAGATTTGATGAACCTACCTCAGCAATCGATGAACCCACTAAAGAGGTAAACGTGGGAACTGAAGAGGACCGTAGGCTTTTGACCATAGCTTCCAGCCTCCCTCCCGAAGAAGAAGAAGCACTCATAGAAATGTTGAGGGAGTTTAAGGATTCCTTTGCCTGGTCCTACGATGACATGCCCGGCATTGACCCTGATTTAGTGGAACACAGGCTGATCTTGAAGCCAGGGGCAGTTGCCGTCAAGCAAAAGTTAAGGAGATTCCTCCCCCACATTGCTTTGAAAATGAAAGAGGAAATTGATAAACTACACCAGGCTAAGTTCATCCGTGTAGTCCTCTATCCATTGTGGGTGGCGAACATCGTCCCGGTCATGAAGAAGGATGGAAGGGTGCAGATCTGCATAGACTTCTGGGACTTAAATAAGGCATGTCCTAAAGATGATTTCCCCCTACCTCACTTGGACGTTTTGATTGATAATACTGCAGGGTTCGAAACTCTATCATTTATGGATGGGTATTCAGGCTACAATCAAATTCGTCTAGCCCCGGAGGATCAAGAGAAAACCTCCTTCACCACCCCATGGGGAACATATTGCTATGTGGTCATGCCGTTTGGGCTAAAGAATGTCGGCGCCACTTATCAAAGAGCAATGTTAGCTATCTTCCACAACATGATTCATATTGATGTCGAAGTCTACGTGGATGATATCGTGGTGAAGTCTCGGACCAGAAGAGAACACTCCTCCGTGCTTGCCAGGGTGTTTCACCGTGTACAAGAGTATCAATTGAAGATGAATCCGAAGAAGTGCGTATTTGGGGTTTCCTCAGGAAAATTGCTAGGCTTCATAGTCAGTAAGCGGGGGATTCAAATAGACCCTCACAATGCCAAGGTGATAAATGAAATGCCTCCTCCCAAGAGCATATCTGAGCTTTGAGGTTTGATTGGTCGGCTCCAGTTCATAAGGAGATTCATATCTCAGCACTCCCAAAGATGCCATGCCTTCTATGAACTGTTGAGAGGGGGAGTCAGCTTTGAGTGGAATGCTAAGTGCCAAGAGGCCTTTGATGAGCTCAAGAGTTACCTTATGAATCCTCCCGTGCTTCAGGCACCCGTCCCTGGGAAACCCTTGATCCTGTATCTATCAACCATTGAGGACTCCCTAGGAGCTGTCCTTGCTCAGCATGATGAATCCGGCAAAGAAAGGGCAGTCTATTACCTATCTAGGCTCTTCAATCCCTCCGAGCTCAAACTCACCACAATGGAGAAAACATGTGCAGCGCTAGTTTGGGTAGTGCAGAAATTGAAGCACTACTTCCTAGCTCATAAGGTGAGTTTGATTTCTAGAATGGATCCTATTATGTATCTCTTTGAGAAGCCAGTCCTCGCCGACAGATTGGCACCCTGGCAAAGCTTCCTCTCCCAATTTGATATTTCCTTCATAGTTCAGAAAGCCATAAAAGGGTATGCCATTGCTAAGCACCTTGCTCACCTTCCTCTTCCCCATAGTGACACGGTTCAAGAGGAATTCCCCGATGAAAACCTGTCACTTGATACGTGCGACATTGTTGACTGTGCATTTCGTTGTCCAGAGTTCCTCGCATAAGTCAATATGTGCACTTCCTCTAAACTGTCTCACAAAAATAAATTGCAAAGATGAACTCATACAGTAGTGAGCACAGGTCATATCCACGAGAGGCCGAATAGAATTTGACTGAAACTACTTTGATTTGAAAACACTTTTCACCAAAATAACATTGCATTAAAAGTAATTCTGTAAACAACATCAATTAAATTTCTCACAACTCGATAGATCAAACATAATGAAAGAACGAGTTGAATTGAATTCAAGAAACTTTGTATCATTGTACCCTCACAGCTCAAGGGATGAAGAATAAAAGGGAAGTAAAATGCAATCAGCTCCAAACAGTAAGAAGAGACACTCAGATTTCTATACTCTCACAATCTAATGAATCAGTAAGACAACCGTAAAAGATAATTAAATTGTAACGTCAAATTCTCCCTTCAATTTCCCTTCCAGCATTCACGGAAACAACAAATTTGCACTCACTTTTTCGATTGAACACAAGAAATAGCTGCCAATCGTCCTCCTCACCACAGTTGCAATACACTGAAACAAGAGATAATAACAACCTCCTCTTGAACTGATTCACACAGCATAGACCAATTCCTCACAGAGCAGTTCAAAAGAAATGTAAGAACAGAAATCAAAACAAGATTGCACTCACACTCCGGATGAACACAGAAGGAGGAAACTATTGAATCAAAGCACAACAATTCCAAAAAAAATTGACTCGAACTCCGGATCTGAATCCCTCACAGTAGCAAAATCCCAGCTCAAATGATCAAACCCTTTACAGATGAAATGGAAAACTAAATAGGAATCCTCCCCTGCAGCCGAACAAGAAGAAAGAGCAAGAATTCCAAAATTCCAATCACTCTTCCCCAACAGCAGAAGAACCTAACTAAAACAAAACAAACGCAGTGACGACTTCCCGGAGTGCTGAACAAACTTAAAAAGGAAAGAAGAACAACTCATAAGAACAGCAGATAAACTACTTGAACAGCAACAAATAAAAGACTGGAAAAGAAGCATTTGAATCTCTGATGATTGAAGAAATGAAATAACCAATTGCACTGGATCAATCTGCTCTAAACACAAAGGAAATGAAATTAGAAGAACTCAAATAAATTGCTAATGGATCGAACTCTCCTACTCTGAACTGGAAGAACATAAGATGAACTAAAAATTTACCAACCCTCTGGACTGAGGAAGAAATACAGAAATAAAGCTGAAATTTCCTAAACTGCGAACCGGAGAGCCCCCACTGCTATGAACTAGAAGAACAGGAAATACAGGTAAATGGAGATTAAAATCCTCAGAAATTCCTAATGGCCGAACCAGCCTCAAGAACACTCCCACTCTGCTCTGCTAAAACAAGAAAATACAGAAGAAAAATAGAGACTAAAAACCCTCAGAAATTCCTACTTCCCACCCCCCCCCCCCCCGGAGAAGAGGACCTTGGGGCTTTATATAGGGGTCATGGCCCTTCCAGGCGCCTCTGCTCTGCTGTACCAACCTCGCCAGGCACAGAGTTTCGCAGGCCCGGCCTCACACATCTGAACTCCAGCTCAGCAGGTCCAGCACACTAGCGCACCTCCGTCCTCGTCATACGCCAAAGCCCCTGGCGCCATCTGCACAGCACCACGCCCAGGACCCAGCAGCCGTGCCAGATCAGCACACCTGGCCCTCTGGCTTCAAACCGCCATGCCAGACCGCATCCACCATGCGTCGCACGGTTCCTCCGCCCAGCACACCATCTGTGCGCGCCAGAGCAAAGCATCGTCAGCCACCCTGCACCCAATCGCTAGCTCCAGATCTAGAGCGCCATCTCACACACCCTAGCCACACAGCACCACCATCGCTCCTCACCGGACCACCATCGCGCCAAGCCCTCCTAGCCACAGGCCGCGCCATCCCCAGCACAGCACCATCGCCAGCTCTGGCCGCCTCCTCCTGCTGCGCACCGCCATGCCCAAGTTTCACACCAACCAGCTGCCGCTCTGCACATCTGAAAACCGCCCCTTGTACACAGCAGCACGCCATCGCCTGAGCACACAGGAGCTCTGCTGCTTACCCGCACGGCCAGCACCTCCAACCGCCATCACCACACGTGCCGCCCCAGCCTCCGGCGCCCAGCTCTGCATGCGTCAGCCAGTGCCATCGCCAGGGCTCCTCCCAGCATCTCACAGAGCTCCAAACCCCAGCGCCGCCCTGCTTCCAGTAGCTTCTGAAGAAGAAATAATGAGATAAGGTTTAATTGGGGTTTTATCCGTGGCCAAAGAGATGGTGGGATTTATGAAATTGGTGTGGGGTATGTGGCATTATAAGATTTGGTGGGGTTTGTTTATTTATTTAAGATTTACTTTATTTATAAACTAATTTGTAAGAATCAAATATTATTTATGTACAATGTAGAAAGTAAGAACACTTTATTTATTCAAAGAGTATTGACATTATTCAATGACAATCTAATTATATATGTGTTCTACCCAAAATTTAACTAAAATGTTCAAAATTTTATTTATGGATGAAATGAAATTTAAAGTCAATATGCACATTATTTATAGACAAAGAACATCTAAAATTCACTATATGCATGAAGTTTAACACAAAAATTATTTAGTTATCATCACTCATTTCTCGCGATCCCTTCTGGTCGCTCCACTTCGATGGGGCTCTCAATTCTAGGGGACGTGGCATAGGAGCTGTCTTGCTCACTCCAGAAGGGATCACCATTCCTCTAGCCTATCAACTTCAATTCCATGCCACCAATAACATCTCTGAGTATGAGGCTCTCCTTGCTGGTCTTAAGCTCGCCTACCTCTTAGGCGTGCGTCATCTCAAGATTATAGGAGACTCTCAGCTCGTATTTCGGCAAGTCCTTTCAACCTATCACACTCATGACCCTAAACTCAAGCCCTATCAAGATCTGGTCACTCTCCTAGTCAAGCAATTCCGTCAACTCATCTATATTCATACTCCTCGTTCTCAAAATATCCAGGCCGATGCCCTCGCATCCCTGGCCTCCTCCCTCTCCTTCCCTCTCAGCCGCAGCGCTGAGACAATCACCGTTCAAAGGTTAGAATCTCCCTCCACTCAGGACCCTTAGTTTGTTAACCTTAGGAGTTCTCTACTTTTTAAAGTCGAGAGGAAAGAAGCGAAGGAGTTATTGCTTATTGAGCTAGGGGAAATGATGTCAGAAGAAAGGCCGTGGTACCATGAGATTGAGCAATATTGCAGAAACGGTACCTTTATCGAAGAAGCTGAAGTGGAGGACAGGCGAGCCATCCGTAGAGCGGCGTTAAAGTATACCCTCATTGGTGAAGTTCTTTACAGAAGCGCTCTAAATGGAGTGCTCCTTAGATGTGTGACAGATGAAGAGGCTCGGAAAGTAATGGAAGGATCCCATTCTGGTGAGTGCAGAGGGCATGTGAATGGCCAAATGTTGGCTAAGAAAATTCTTAGGCAGGGCTACTACTGGCCGACCTTAGAAGAAGACTGTGCCACCTATGTTCGTAGGTGTGTCAAGTGACAAATCTATGCCGACAAAATCCACGCTCCCTCCTCCTCTTTACATCCACTATCCTCCCCTTGGCCTTTTTTCATGTGGCCCATTGATATCATCGGGCCCCTTGGTGATCCTAATGCTCAGATAAAACAAAAATCTTTCATTCTCACTGCCACTGAGTACTTCACCAAGTGGGCCGAAGCTGAAGCATTTGCGGAAATCAAAGGTTCGACCGTGTACAAATTCATCATGAGGAACATCATCGCGCGGTTCGGAGTGCCAAGCAGCCTCATCACCGACAATGGACCCCAGTTCATATCTTAAGAGCTTCAGGACCTATGTAAGAAATTCAACATTTCCTTGCATCACTCGTCTCCATACTATCCACAAGGCAATGGCCAGGCTGAAGCCACAAACAAAACGCTTTTGAAAATTCTAAAGAAAACTTGTGAGTCTAATAAATTTGCTGATTGGCCAGAAAAGTTAGTTAAGGCTTTGTGGGCCTACCGCACCTCTGTCCGCACGCCCACTGGGCAAACATCGTTCTCACTTACTTATGGGATGGAGGCGGTATGTCCACACGAGATCCTCATTCCTTCGCTAAGAGTCCAGCTTGACAAGGAACTAAATTCCGATAAACATCGAGAGGCGTTCCTGGTACAACTAGAACTCTTAGATGAACGGTGTCTGGCCGCGGCCGATCATGTGCTCGCATATCAAAATAGACTCTCAAGGTCTTTTCAAAAGAAAGTGATTGAGCGTAAATTTCAAGAAGGAGACATGGTTTTGTAGCGCATTTTTATAAAACCTGGAGGTCCAAGGTCTAAATTGTCAGCAAACTGGGAAGGGTCGTACATCGTTAGGGAAGTGTACCCTGGAAACGCGTATAGGCTAGTTAATGTCGAAGGTGAGGAGCTCTCTCACCCATGGAATGGGCTATACCTTAAAAGATTTTACCCCTGATGTTGATAATAACACCAATTTGCAAAAGAGAATGTTGTTGGCTATGTGCCACACTTCACCTCATTGTGCTGAATGGTCTCTATGTCCGGTCACACACACAACACGGCGACTTAAGGCCAACTCCCCTTTGTTTATGGTGTTTTCATTCAGCCCTCACGTAGGGAACCTAAGGTCAATTATCTTCTCACTCGGACAAGGTCCAGGGGCAAAGGGAAAGCTAGCATGTAGACCAGCAAGCGGCGTGTATCATGTGTATGAAGTCTCAAAGATGGATGGTCAATTCAAAGAAAAATTAAAAAAAAGAAAAGGAAACAAAATAAACAAAATATATTAAAAAAATAGGGGTATGTCAAAGAGTGGCAGTACAGTTCCCCGCGGGATGCCCTTGAGCCCGATCGTACGCATGCCCTCCAATTCAAAAAAAAAGAGCAAGGACCTTAAAGTCCCTGGACAACAACGGATTGCACATGAGACATACCCATTGCAAATCTTACAAGCCAGTAAACCCGACCCCAAGACCAAGTCTTGTCTCATTACTAATCTTCCTATTCTCCGTAGAAGACCAAAGAACTCCCACACTTGGTCTGTGTTAGAACATCAATAATTTAAGGGGCAAGAAGCCTTAATGAGCCAAGGACAAATGCACGCTGCACATAGATGTTATTCGCCAAACATGAAGAGTGAGTAAGGTCCGTGGCCAATCACTCAAGAGCAAGGGGTGTTGTTATTCCAAAACCCCAAAATTTAAAAAAATCAGAAAACCCCAAAATCCAAAAAAATATCAGAAATCTCAAAAATCCAAAAAAATCAGAAATCTCAAAATCCAAAAAAATCAGAAATCTCAAAATCAAAAAAAAAAACAGAAATCTCAAAAAAAAAAAAAACAGAAATCTCAAAAAAAATCAGAAATCTCAAAATCCAAAAAAATAAAAATTGCAAAAATCTCAAAAAAATAAAAAATATCAAAATTCCAAAAAATGTGTGTATATACCGCTTTTCTTTAGCATGTATTGTTTACTTTCCTTTCAGCCTTTTTAATAAGGCTCAGCCCCTTGACAATTATAAAGTCACATTTATGTTTATTTTAAACACAAGGGGCTGAGTCAAAGAGCATATCTAACCTGTTTTGATTGAGTGTACATGAACAGGTGATTGTAAGGGACACGCAGCATGATACTCAGTATTCTCTATATCTCCAGTGTTTGAAACTCATCTCATACTCGTGTCAATTGCAAACCATTCATTCCATAAAAATTGACATAAAGTAAAATTTGCACTAAGAGGTGAACAATATGTACAAAAGCTAGAAGGGAGGTGGTTCACAAAACTCCTCACTGTCCACCACCACTCTCCCCAGATCCCTCCTGTCCATCTGCTGGTGGTGGCATCTCACCACCATCCCTATCACCCTGAGCGCTACCCTCACCGCGGTGGCGCCTCTCATCCTCCTCGTTCCTCTGCCTACTGGAGGAACCCGCCAAATACTGTCTGACCGAGCCACCACTCGCCCCACTAACGCCAGTACTACTCCTACTCCTACTCCTAGCTACCTCTCCAAGGGTTATCACCATACCCCGGAGCTCATCGATCCTGATCTGCTGCGCCATCACCTCTGTGCGCAATCTCACCATCTCTGCCTGGTCTGCAGGCGGACCCTGCACCCATAACGCCGCCAGCTCCTTGGTCGCCTCTGCGACCTGCTTCTCAGCTGCCTCCGCCCGGATGCGCAACTGGTCCCTCTCGCTCCGGGTAGTCTAGATCTCCCCCTGGAGCTGGTCCCTATGCCCCTGCAGCTAGTCCCTCTGACCTGGAGATCCAAGGCATGCTCTGTGGTAAGCTGCAAATCTCTCTCCTGCATCAGAGCAATCAGTCAATAATCAATTGTTAAAAATAATCAATCATAAGTTCTATTGTGCTTACCCGCTCCTCCAGGTGCCTCTGGGCCTCCCCAGCCCTCAGCACTGCTCCCGCCAGCTGGGCCTCCAGAAGTGATGGAGAGCCCCTTTCACCTCATGAAGAGGAAGCACCACCTGCTCTTGTGCCACTCACTCTATCCAGCTCCCTCCGCTGCGCGCGAAAGTGTGTCAATTTCCAAAAATTTGCCTAAATTGGAATTAAGTGCTGAAAGTAGGCAAGGTACTTACCAGCTCCGCTGTCTGCCTCTGCGCTGCCTCCCGATCTTGCACCGCCGAGTAAAGCAAGGCTCGGAGTGATGCAATCTCGCCAGTTATATCCACCTGCAATGCATTGTCAAATCATCAGGTCAATTCCATAAATCTGAAAATTTACTGAGTCATGGTTTAGGAGTTTTACCTGGTGCCGAGCAATCTTATATACTTTCCCTCCATACTTCAAGGCATACGCCTAGAGGTATGCGTCATCGGTAGTTACAGTGGACTTGACTGCCTTTCCCTTGTGCTCGCAGTTGCTGATTTGCTCCTTCGCCCACTCACGCCAATCGGTGGTGTCGTGGTGTCCCCGGAAACTCCGACCCGGCCTGCGAAAGTGGTCTCGGACGGGGAACTCCACGACACTCTGCCGAAGGCCAAGTGAGCGCTGACTAAGGTGAAGGTGAAGAGGTAGCACGAGGTTGAGTGCATGCAACCACACCGACCTACCGAAGTAGGGGCGGGCCTGCACCAACCAGGGCTGTCCCTCATCACCCTCCCCCAGGTATGGCTGCCAAATCACCTGCAAAACAAATCCGATCAGTCACCAAGCAATAAAGTCAAGCAATCAATCGAGGGAAAGGTTAGAACACTTACATCCAGGTGGGGGTAACTGTCAATGGCCTCCTGAAGTCGCTGCAGCTAGTCCCCGAGATTGCATGAGTCTCGGCAAGAATCCCAGCGGTGTGCAATGGGCACAAGGCCCGGTCCGCGCGAGATCCCCTCTCCCTACGACTGGGAGATGCAGATAAGACCAGACCTGCAAGATGAAAAGCAAGTTAGATGGTAGTTTTAGAAGGAATTCAATTCAAAGGGGTCAAGGTTAAGGTGCGTACCTGAAGAAAGGGGAAGAATCCACTGATCAACGTCTGCCGCTCGGAGGCGCCTAGGCTATCGAACTGGTGTGCGAGGAAAGCTGCTCCCCATGCATATCCCCCTACCTCAGCTAAATCCTCCAGCAAGGGCAGGAAACGACAGTGGACTGCGTCACCCCTCGTAGCAAACAAGAGTCTGCCAAGGAAAAGCACGAGGAAGCGGCGCAAATCCAAGTCCGCCTGCGCCCCGGGCTCACTCGCTAGCTCCCTCCGGCTAACCCGAGTCAACCTATCTAAATGCTCATCCTCACTCTCTCCTGCTACCTTTCCCACATCAAACAACCCGAGGCTCTCCTGGAGGGGTACCCTAGGCACTAGGGAAGACCTGCGCTCTACGGGTAGCTCTAGTAGTCGCTGGGCTAGGTCATGGTAGCAAGGGTAGGTGTATCCGCTCACTGGCCTCCCATAGGTCCTGAGCGCTGTGATCCGGCTCACATCCTCGAGGCTAGGGATCATATGTCCCCATGGGAATACGAAGGCAGTCGCCTCCGCATCCCACCTGCTCCGCAGAGCCTGAGTGAGAGCCGAATCCGCCCTCATCCTCTCTATCCTAAAGATCCCGCCGAACCCCATCTCCTCTACCCTCTCTCTCTGGAAGGGGGGGAACGCCAAGAAGACAGCTAGCACAGCCACCCAAGATACCCGGGCCCTCATCTCACCCTGGAATAATTTTCATGTGAAATCAGTCAGTTTCAGCGTTCGGTCGGAGTCGCGGTAGCCAAGGGGACCGCGACCCTGTCGCGACAAAGCGGGGCACCGTGACCTTATCGCGTCACCTTCTAGAGCCGCTATAAGGTCGCGTCTACCCAGGTCTCCGTAACGTGGTTGCGACGCCTCGCCCCGCCGCGACATCATGTCACGGCAGGTCGGGCTGACGCGTTACTAGGACCGGACCGGCCGGAGCCTCCTTTGTCTAATCCTCTTTTCCATGGGCTTCTTGCCCTACATTCGCCCTCTAGGGGCTCCATTTACTAATCCTACGCACTCATACAAGGATTTAAGGTTGATTTACTTACCGATTTCATTGCCTTGGCGGGTTTCCTCCGTTCTTCCTCCACATTCACGATTGGGGCTTCTTCTTCTTCTTCTTCTACCGCCATTTCCGCGATGTCCTCCTCCTCCTCAACCGGAGGTGCCTCCGTTCGGCGCTGGGAGCTCCGCCGCTCTGCCTAGCGTTTCCTCCGCGAGGAACCCTCACCCGAGTTCTTTCCTCCTTCCATGTCGATCGGTCTTGAATTGAGCAAGTTTGTGGGCAAGCAAGGGGAGCAAAGTCGCAAGGGAGCAGGGAGTTGAGGATGCAAGATGGCTCAAGAAGCTTGAGTTTTGAAAACCCGGAAGGGAGGAAGAAAGGGACGTTTGTGTTTTCAATCGGTCGGTCTGAGTCGCGTCAGGACGGTGGGCAGCGACCAAGATGTGTCGGCTAGGGTGACCGCGACTATGTCGCGGCCAGCCGCCCTGACGCATTATGAAGGCAGTTGCCATGGGTGTCGCGTCATCAACCGAGCCATCTGAGCTTGCAAAAAATTTAGTTTTGTTCATTCCAATTCAAATCATTAAATTCACTAATCCTTTCTATCAAATAAAATGCTTTAATTCCTTTCCTAACTACCATTTGATTCCTTGCCTACAATCAAATCTCAAACATTCCCTGGTGTCGGCTGAATCCTCCCCAAAGCTTCAATATATTCCTTCGTCACATCCTCGTCCTCTTCCACCTCGGCTTGGACCACGCTCATCGCGCACCCTTCCCAATGGACGTTGACGCTACGCACGTCGCGCTCGTCCTACTCATCCTCCGTCTTCCACTGTTGAATGGGCGGGTAGTGCGATAGAGTGGGGACCACCATGCGTGCTGCGCCGCATTGGAGGTAGCACCGATCTGGGTTGTAGGCAACCAATGCTTCATTGCCTAACAGTCGCAAAGCAAGCCCGGTGTGCTGAGGGAGGTGAATTATCCGGTCGTGCATGAATCGCGGGCGCATGTCGAACTCGGCTACGCTCATCCTTTTGAGGTAGTCGCGCCATGCCTTCAATCCTTTCAGTTGTGCGGTCTTGCACCACACCTTGGTGCCCATGTGGAGAGGCCCGCCCACGAATGCCAATGGATGATTGAGCATTGTCTTGCACTCTGAGGCCCGCCCACGAATGCCCATCCAAAGCTCGAGGGCGATGATGGAGCCGAAGAAAGGTCCCCCGATTTCTGCAGAGGTCAATCCAGCATATAAATATCCTAAGACTGCCTGGCCAATTCTCATACATTCTGAAATCAAGTCGATGATGCTAAGGTTGGCGAAGGAGATAGCGCCATCCATTGCCGGGAAAAGGATGATGTCACAGATGCAAATAGCAGCGGCCTTGGCAATTGCTGTGTAGTTTCTGGTCTTTCTCTTGCATTGTGAAGTGATCCACTGTGCGATTGGAAGAAGGTGCACGTGCATCCCACTCGTCATGGAGTACAAGTCATTCTTCTTAGTGGTAATTTCTGCAAAATGCTCCAGGAATTGATCGGCGCTACGGTGTATGAGATCGCAAGTTCTTCGCCTCTTTGGTACCATGGGAGGCCGAGCATTATCTCTAATTCTTCTAGCAGAATCGTGGCTTCAAAGCTGGGAAGATGAATGAGTGTGTCTGGGTATGCCACAGCTCCACTAGCGCAGTAACGCTCTCCCACACATGCACCACTTTGTCATATTTATTGGCCAGCACGAGCACCGTGGACAGCCCCCATTCTTTCAAAAGGCTAATGGACGTGGGCGGTAGTAGCTCGAGCGTAGGTGCAAGCCATGGCACCCGAGAGAACCGCCTTTGGCCGGGTAAGATCTAAAGAGAGGTAGAAGAAAGGAGTCTAAGAACAAAGAAGAACAAAAGGGGGAAAAGCAAAGCATAGTTCAGAAATCCAGAAATTGAGGAGAAAGGCACTTACTTGGAGTTCCGGGCGCATGCACACATGCCCGGGGATGTCAGAGAGTCGCTGGAGTTCGGCAGAGGACTCCCTTGCTGCCTTTGGGCCAGAGTATGGAGGGATGTCCTCCTGAAAAACAGAGCAGCTTCTCTTCATGGTGACAAAGAGGGAGAAACTTAAAAAAATTGGGGAAGAAAAGGGAGCAGAAGGTTAGCTGCGGGATTAGCCCCTAAATTCTCCTATTTATAGAGTCTTAAGAGGTCCACTCCTACTCTAATCCCGAAACTAGGTGTTAGGATAGCATTAGAAGAGGTTTAGGAGTCCCAGTGTTAGTCTAGATGTCTTAGGATAAGGATAAACTCCGGTTTCTTGGTCTTTCTGGGTTCGGTCCAAGTCGCGACGGTGCGATCTGACGTGATTAGGTCGCGACAGGGTGGGTTGACGCGACTATGTCGCGGTTATCCATAGTGTCGCCTCTCTACCCGAGGGTCTGTTTTCATGTCTGTGCCTTGTGTGTATGTTTGTTTGTTTGTTTATAATTGTGAATGTATATTGTCAGTTTGTGCTCATTGTGTTTGTTTCTTATCCAAAAAAAAAAAAACTGAAATTTAGAAAATCAAAAAAGGGGGACTTCATCATAGGTAAGTCAAGTAAGTATTTCTATCCCTACCCCTCGCATTACTATGTGGTATTCTACTTATTATATCATTTCAAGGACCGGCTGGTTCTCAATGTGTTCTGGGATTTGAGTTCCCCTTTACCAAAAACAGTGATAATCTAAGTGCACATTGTTAATCATTGGATAGGCCGTTGAGTTGTTTAAGTTCAGGAACGATGGATTCAGGCCTGCACTGCGGTTGTAGGTAGTCTCTTGACCTGTTCTTCTTTAGCTTAACAATATTATCCTTGATATATTTTCTATTTTCTCCCTTTATTTGCATTTGTTTTGATGATTTCATTTATTTTAGCCCAGCATGCATCATGTAGGACTTTGAGTTTTCCTGACTCATTCCTGACTTTTGATGAGCCCTTGTTGAGTGCCCAATCATCCTCCAGTTTCCAAACAAGAAACCCAATTCCACTCCGAATCAGAAGGTTTGTCTCCGAGTGAGTTGTTCCCGTCAGTATGACAAGAATTTCCATGTCTACATTCTTTATCAAATTTTCATCATGTTCCTTTGATCCGTTTTGGTTGCGAACCGCTCTCAGGACAGAGTCATGAGTTACCTACCTGGCACGCACAAGTCCCTCCAAGGCAAAACCTGTAGGCCAATCGGCTAGGGTACCTCTCAATCGAGGGGTTGATCGTCCTCCTCTTTTCTCCTTCTCATCTAGACTCGTTTTTCTTGGCATCCTGCACGACCAGCTGACTCGGAGCTTTCACGAAAATTCCAGTTGTCTGTTAGTTAAATCGGGTGTCTCATTACCTTGGCTCCCACTTTTCAGTCCACTCCGAGTCATTTCCGCTTCGTCGTCACTTCGTGACATCTCCACTCCACTTCCGTTTCGCTACCCTGCAAAGAGGAAGCCAAGGAGGGGCAATCTGTAGACACCCGATTCCGACTAATGGGTTGAACCACATTTCATGTTATCCTAGTTAGCCCCTAGTTGGTCACTCACCTTGAGCCCATCATTAGCCTTGATTGAGCCCATTAACAATTTAAAATTGCCTTGAAATCCTGCCCATTATTATTTTGGAGAGTTCTTGTGCAATTATAGCTCATATCTGTTGTGTGTTTGGCTGATAAATCAAAAATAATTCAATTTCCTAGTCACGACATATCGTAGCGCCACGACTCTAGTCGTGACGGCCCTGGACACTGCGACAGCCCATGCATAATATCCATGCATGTGGGCTTACTGTCGCGACGCCTCAGCCCGTCGCGTCTCTAGTCACGACCCTACGATACACCGCGACAATGCCTAAGCGCACCAGACGCCGCAACAACCTCCCATTTATCCTCCTATTGACCCAGCTTTATCCCTAGGAGATATCTCCACCCCTTGGGGCGAGATTCTAGCCTTAGGGACTCCTGTGAGGATCCCTTGGACTCTCCCTTGCAATTTTAAAAGGCCATTTTCTCTCATTTCGGATTTTGACCATTTTTAAGAGATAATATCACCCATTTCTCTCTCATGGCTCTATAAAAAGAAAGGCACCTCCTCAAGGACGAAGAGAGCCTCATTGTTACCCCGAAGGGCTGCCGAAATTTCCTTAGACAGATACTTAGCCACGCAACCACCCTTTTCCTCCATTTCCTTCACATCCCTCTCCACCAAAAACAACTCATTGCATCATCTATGGAGCATGGGATGTGAGAAGGGCGACTCCAGCAATCTCCTGAAGCTTTTGGACGATCCTTTGAGCTGCAACCATGCCAAGGAGTCGCCCTAATGGGGCTCATTCTCTCCTTTTCCCTTTCTCCTTCTTTTGCATGCATTTTTCATATTATTCTTAGATAGAACATGTCCAGCACACACCCATGTTTTTTCCTACACCCAAAGGGGTTTAAAAACCTCCCAGGTTCATTCCCACCATGCTTCCATATTTTATTTCCATTTTAGAATAGGTACTATGTTTAACGTGTTCCAATAGGGCTTCCTTTTGTTTGTTTTCTTTTGTGGAAGGCATCCAAGCGTCATCTACGAGGAGCTCTTGCCTTCCGGCCGACCAGGAGATGAGAAGAAGGTCCATACTCCAACAACTCCCACATAAAGAGAACGCGACAGAGGAGAGTGACGCGACAAGAAATGCGACCGTTTAGACGGCCGTGATCTCAGCGCCCTCGCGGTGCTCATGATGACCGCGACATCAGGTACTCCTCAGTTCTCTTCATTCCTTTCCTAGAATAGTTAGCCCGTATTATTTTCTTCATTTGGAAATATTCTAGGTGGCGATCACATCCATATTTCCACACCACTAGTCTTGGTACATGTTCATGTGTCGAGGGGAAGCACAATCCCCGTGATTACATACACCACTTTGACAAAGTTATGTAAACCTGAAAATATGAAGTGTAGACCCTCAAAACATGTCATTAACAGTAAAATGTGAAATATTAAATGTCAAGAACATGTTGTTTGAGCATTACTATAATATATTCAATATGTACAAATTGTCTAATATGTCATCATCAAAATCAAAGTATGAGTGATGTACAATGGTCATCATTAAAAATCAACTTTAAGAAATTCTAATACACACTCAACACAACATACAGAACATGATATTACTATTTCACAGTGATGATTAAACTATAACAGGGCCTTAACATGATGCTAATCACTGAAAATCACATGATTTAATTCAAACACACTTAGCATGGCCTAAATACTCCTTAAAAAAAAATGAATAGTACTAACAGTTGTCAAAATAGTACCCAATTTTTATCACAGGCTTCTTATATGCAACATGTAATATATCTAAATTTTCAGATTTTTCGTAACAGTAAAACAAATTTTAATAATTTAAACAAATTTCATGCAAATTTGGCAAATTATTCAGTTAAGCATGGTTCACAGTAGAACAGTCATATCTAACAGTTCTAAAACTTGAAAATAGTAATCATAACATCATGGAAATTTTTTGAAACCCTAGCATGCAACAACTCCATTTATTCGGAATTAAACATAGTCAAATCATGCTTATTTCCTTAATACATAAATTATATTAAATGAAGTTATGCACAGAAATTTGACATACCCTCATGATATGACCTACAAACAATACCTGACCAAACATAAATTTTATAGTGTGCACAGACCCCTAAACATTCAAAAATCATAGTACAAAGATCAAACATGTAGTTCTGCAGAAATAGATAAACTTGACGGCAAGGGGGTTGCCGCCGACAAGGGTTAACAGCATACGATGTTTCTGTCAACATAAGACCTTGGCGGCACACAAGTGGCTGCCAACCCCCTGTCTGCAAAGTGCAGAAAGAACACAATAAACAAGGGGAAATTTGAGGTTCCAGGACACGAAATAAATTCTATAAAATCTTGAGACCTAAAGGACATGTGTAGTGATGATACCTCTCGATTACTTGCCTATGAAAAATTCCCTAATACGCATAATTAGTCGAAGAATCTCTCCTCATCCAAGCCAAGAAGATGAATAAAACTCCTCCCAAATCTGGTCCTCTCAGTTGCACAGAAGGCCTCTTGATGTCGGGGACCCCACCTCAATGCCAAGGGCTCCTCCAAGTTGATGAAGATCGCCGGAAGAAGCACAAAAACATCAGATCAAGCTTGCACAAAGTCTCTTCGTCTCCACAGAAAACCCTAGTTTTTCCTTAAGCCCAAAAGACCTAATCTGAGCGAAAACTAGGTTTTTATAGGGCTAATTGAAAGGTTGCGGAATTCCCTATATGGTAATCTAGAAGGGGGGTTGAATAGATTACTGTCAATTAAAAAGTTCTTATCACCTTCTTTTCATGAAGGCACAAACTGTGAAAACTGTAACAGAGTTTAAACTAAACTTTGATGTGTGTAACTTGACAATAGATAGAGAAACAATCTATCAGACGTGTGTAGAGACACCATGCCTACTAAACATCTAACGTAGAAACGTTCAAACCATAGGACATAGAGTTTTACGTGGTTCGGAGTACGCAACTTGTATATCCTACGTCCACGGTCCACACACACATGCAGAAAAGACTGCTTATGAGCTAGTTCAACGACTACAACTCACACACACGAGTTGTCTGATGTGAAATCACGATCAGAACAACACAAGCCTCGTGAATCAAGCACAAGGACTGCTTGAGACACAACCACACACACACGGATATGTAAAAACTAAAACAGGGTAGAGTTCTGAGTTGAAACACAAATCCTGATGAAGAACACTTCTAAAGAACGTCTGGATGGACTTCAAGCTTCGTCTTGAGGGACACAACTTGATGGAGAGGCTTGAATCCACGACGATCAGACTTCAGTACGGCTGGATCAACAGTTGGTTCAATCTCTGAACAGCAGGGTGAAGCAGAGCAGCAGCAACACCTCTTGTTCTTGGACTTTCTCTAGGGTTTTTGGTGGAGGCTGCTTCTGTATGAGATTACCTTCAAAAGATAGCTTATATAGTGGTGTCCATATATGGAGGGACGTGGTAGTTGGAACCACCATGTTTGGCAACTTAAAAACTTCCCATATCTGAAGGTTTTCTTCGTCTGTCGATAGCACTGGGTGCTCCTGTCGACAGGTATTGACAGGCAGAGGACTGGGAGTTCGAGAGACAGTTTCCTGTCAGTGGCTGTCGACAGGCGACACTGGTGCTGTCGACAGGCACTCCTATCTTGAGGTGTGGCTTTCTGGCCTGTTTGTATCTATCGACAGGGGCCTTTCTGGCTGTCGACAGGTACTCATGTCCTGAGGTGTGGCTTTCTGGCCTGTTTGTATCTGTCGACAGGGGCCTTTCTAGCTGTCGACAGGTACCTATTTTTCTTGCTTTTCTTGATCGTTTGAACCTTGTTTTGGTACATGTCTTGCATAGTATCTCACCTACATAAAAGAACTTAGTTAGGGAGATATAATGACATATAAATGATCAATTAACATGTTTGCTTCATTTGCATTCCAAGAGTCATTATCATCAAGTTTCATTACTTATCATTCATGAAATTTGTCCATGAAATATTCATGCTCATCATCAAAAATAAAGATGTAATTTGATGGCTTAGCATTCTCATTAAGCATTCAACATATGAGAATTCAACATTCTCCCCCTTTTTGATGATGACAAAATTTTCAAATTGAGCCACAATTTTTGAACAGTTTTAAATTCATTTCACAATTGGTTTCTCCATGTATTGCATGTATTGCTCAATTTATTTCTCCCCCTTTTAACAACATCGAAAAAAGGCATTCCATTGCATAAATCAATGTAGCAGCAAGAGAAATTGTGCTTTCATTATAGGGTAGGCATTACACAATAGCACATTTGACAACATGACAAAAGGCAAATCAAGTAAACAACATGACTCTGAAAGCAAAGTACAACAGCAAGACTTGGACCAAAAACATCTAAGACACCTAGACCCCCTAAGCATCATCAGGACCAGGTGGGGCAGGGGCCTGACGATTCTCTTGAACATGGGTGGAGAGCCTAGTTAATCTGAGCTGGAGCTGAACTTGGGAGTCAGCCAATGCTTCCAGACTAGTGTCTACTGTGTCCAATCGGTCATTCAGCTTAGCAAAGCCGGTGGACATCTGAATTTGCAACTGAGCTATGAGGTCTCTGATGGAAGGCTCAGTAACGGTGTCACCAGTAGCAATGCTATCACCATCTCCAGGAGCATCTACAGGCTCAGATTGGGAGTCTTCAGCTTCTTGGTCTTCAGCTTCATCTTCATTTGCAGCTTCTTCATCTTCACCATCACCCTCAACTGTAGCTTGTCCCTTACCATTGAGGTCACGGGTCACAATGCCATCTACCATTTTGTAGCCCATCCGCTGTGCAGCAGTGAGATCATAGGAGCTACGAGACTTGAGGGCAGTCATCTCTTCTTTTGGAATAGGGAGATCAAGGAACAAGAAGAGGGAGGTGAGCTGACATGCGTAAGGCATAGACCTCTTTGAGATACGGAGGCAAATGCGGAGGATGAAGACCATGAGGAGTGGTAGATTGATGGGTTCACAGTTCAGGAATTTATGGAGCAAGGACTTGTGAATGGAAGTCACAAGTTCGCGACTACCATCCTTAGGAACGATGATGGTTGTGATAATGTGGTGGATGAGACGATGAAGTGGAGGGAAACAGTTAGCATTCAGTTGCTTATGATCCGTAGGATCGTAAGACTGCAAAGTTATGAGGATATGGTACTTTTTTGGGGTGGGATGATGGGATATGATATCTACCCCAGTGTTAGGGATTTGCAAGGCAACAAAGAAAAGATTAGGGGAAATTCGAATGAAGTCCCCTTGACTCTGGAATAGAGATCACCTGCAGCAGTCTGTCAGAGATTGTTGAAGAACTCCGTCACAGCGGTGGGTGAGTACCGCTTGTGGTTATAGCAGAATGGAGACCAACTCTGGACGTCGAAGAGAGGCTGCAACCTGGGAAAAAGGTCTTCCAGAGACACGAAGTCGACGTAGCGGGGTTGCACAAACATCATGAAGGTGCCATGGACTTCGAGTAGGTGAAGGTTCTGAGGGATCATGAGCTCCGACAGACGGTCTTCCCGGTGCTTCGTCCGGCACTCGGCGGGTGGCCTGGAGCCCTGTCCGGCTTCGGGAGACCGAGGATGACGACGGGAGGCCATCTTCCTGGACGGTGGAGCCATCTAAAGTTGTATCTTGAAGTGGATGGTGATGGGAGAGAGGAAGAAGACAGAGGGAGGAAGGAAACGCGAAGGGCTGGGTGTTCTCCTCTATCAACCTGGGAAAGGAAGGGTTTGGGGAGAAGGAGGGAAGAAAAGTTTTTGGAAGTGGGAAAGGGTGGAAGGGGACGTGGAACCCCTTTATAGAAGTTATGTGAGAATTTTAAAGGGTGGGCCCACAAGATCCGCCCTAAATCGATGCCCGGTGGGCTTCCAAAAAATAGTCTGCCACTAGCCCTGTCGACAAGCACATGCAGAATTGTGCCAGTGAAGGGTTTTTGACAGATTTTCAAGGCCATGAGCATGAAATGTGTATGTAAGATGTAAAATAGGTAAAATTATATTATAAAATGTCATAGCCACACATATTTTGGACACATCAAGAATCTACAATGGTTGTGAAATAATATTCCCCGATTCGCAAGTGACAATAACAAGAATGCATTAAACAAAAACATGTGTTGATAAAAAGACCCTCTTAAATAATGTCATTTGCAAGAGACCATTTTCCTTAGTTGGTGACGTACACAAGATTAATGAGGTGTATGTCTACTTGGTTAGTTAAACAAAAACCACTTAATGACTTTGACATGACGAATTGGGAGGCTACACTCTATTTCTTCTTTTTTTTTTTTTTTAGGCATAAGAGAAACAATGGTAATTAGGATCACTTGACCTTTTTACGTGAAGATAGATATTTGTGATGCCCGTATCCCCAGTTACTCGGTTGAGTGACCATCAAACCATTTTACAGAGTTAATGAGTAAGCCATTTGACGCGAAGATAGACAGTTGTGATGCCCGTATCCCCGGTTACTTAGCAATACTCAACATTGCTCTGCCTTTTCTCTTTTTGTTTTAATGAACACTTCGTGTTTTGCTTTCAAATAGGTAGCTTTTCTCCCTTAATTTTGATTGATATTTCCTTGTTCATGTTTAATATCAAGGTCAAGAAGTAGAAGGAGTTTAAAAACCAATGAAAGACATAACCCGCAATGACCTAGTAACTAATCACATGACTTTTGAAAAATGATATTTTACAAATTAGTTATTCAAGTGAGTTAATCTAAGCTCATGTGATTTTGTTTGATGTGCTCAAGTTAATGCAACTTAGACTCATATAGAATAGTATGTCAAAATCATTGTGATTTAGACAATATCTTTGATATCATGTGGATAGGATAAGTTATAATGTTGGCATTTCCCATTTTTCACCTTAAATTCTTTCAATAAGTATGCTCATGAAGAATTGTGGACCAAAAACTGAAGTATGTGAAGAAACTGGTCCATCTGTCGACAACCATTTGGGGCCTGTCGACAGCTGTTAACAGAGCTGAAGGATGAAGGCTCTGGAGGGGTGTTCCTGTCGACAAGCGATGGAGGGCTGTCGACAGGTACTGACAGACAGACAAAAGATGATTTCGGGTGGACTGAAGCTGTCAGTGGCTGTCGACAGGGACTTCAGAAAAATTGTTTTTGAAGGCAGAAGTGAGAGAAATTATTGAATGTTCATTCATGGGAAGTAAGGTAATGGCCAAGGACATGTTTTCCTCTTGAATTTCACTCACCTACCTTAACATAGCTCCCCCATAGTGTGTGCATGTGAAGACTCATCATTCAAGCAATTCAAAAACAATTCAAGCAAGAGTTTCACACATTTCAACATCACACCATTCATGAAAGGGGATAACAACAAATATCATTTTGGTATTTTTGGTTTTTTTTTTTTTTAGAATGATTGGGCAAATTGTAAAGAAACTAAATACTTAATCTAAAATAGATGTCCCTTTTTCACTTCAACTATGGATACATGGCGGAGAATGTTTTCTCACGTATAATGAAAGTTTCCAAACAAGCATAACTTGTTTTTCCACAAATCACCATTTGATATAACACATAGTTGTTGCACACAAGAAACATATATTCAAGATTTGGTATGAGTTTCATTGCATTTTGCACAAACCCAATTCTCTTCTAACTGCAGTGAACCTATCCTCAGCCAATGGTTTTGTGAAGATGTTAGCTAGTTGTTTCTCAGTGGGTATGAAGCTCAGCTCTAAGGTGTTGTTGGCTACCTCATCTCTCAGAAAATGGTGTCTAATCTCTATGTGCTTTGTTCTAGAGTGTTGAATTGGGTTCTTTGAGAGATTGATTGCACTAGTGTTGTCACATAGGATAGGTGTGCATCTAATGTCAATGTTGTAGTCAGACAATTGACTTTTTATCCACAACACTTGAGCCGCACAACTCCCTACAGCAACATATTCTGCCTCTACAGTGGAGAGTGCAACTGAGTGTTGCTTCTTGGATGCCCACAAAACCATGCAACCACCAAGAATTTGGCAATAGCCACTAGTGCTTTTCCTGTCAATTTTACATCCAGCATAGTCAGCATCAGAATAAGAGACCAAGTTGAAGCTACTACCTGCTGGATACCAAATACCCATATCATGCGTACCTGAGAGATATCGAAATATTCTCTTAACTGTAACCAAATGGCTTTCCTTTGGACTAGATTGGTATCTAGCACAAAGGAAAACGCTGAATTGAATGTCTGGTCTACTTGCAGTAAGATATAAAAGGGAGCCAATCATACCTCGAAATTGCTTTGCATCTACCGGTTTACCTTTCTCATCACTTTCTAGTTTTATGCTTGTGCTCATTGGTGTTGAGGTAGGCTTGGCTTGTTCGAACTGAAATTTTTTCAGTAGCTCTTTGACATATTTTTCTTGGTTGATGAAGAATCCATCTTCCAGTTGTTTCACCTGCAGACCAAGAAAAAATTGAAGCTCCCCCATTAAGCTCATCTCAAATTCACTGTGCATGTGTTATGAAAACTCTTCACACAGTGATGGGTTAGTAGAACCAAATATAATATTGTCCACATAAACTTGAACAACAATTATGTGATTGCGGACTCTCTTAGTGAAAAGAGTTTGGTCTACTTTACCTCGTGAGTAGTTTTTGCTTACCAAAAATGTGCTTAGCCGGTCATACCAAGCTCGGGGTGCCTATTTCAAACCATAAAGAGCTTTGTGCAATTTAAACACATGGTTAGGTTTATCATGATCCTCAAAGGCAGGTGGTTGAGAGACATAGACTTCCTCTTTGATGTAGCCATTCAAGAAGGTAGTTTTTACATCCATTTGAAAAAGCTTGAACTTGTTTGAGCATACATATGCTAACAAGATTCTAACTGCTTCTAGCCTAGCTACAGGAGCAAAGGATTCTTCGAAGTCAACACCAAATTCCTGATTATATCCCTTTGCAACCAGTCTAGCCTTATTTCTTACCACATTACCCTCTTCATTTAGTTTATTCCTAAAGACCCATCTTGTCCCTATGACAGAAATTTCAGGGGTTCTAGGAACTAGACTCCAAACACTATTTCTCTGAAATTGCCCAAGCTCCTCATGCATAGCATCAATCCATGAGTTTTCCTTTAAAGCTTCTTCAACATTTTTAGGTTCCACGTGAAACACAAAAGCTAGATGATCCTGTTCAACTATTTCCCTAAGTTGAGACCTAGTTTAAACTTTTTCATTCACATCTCCTATTATGTTCTCAAGTGGATGATCTTTAGAGTACCTGACATTTGTGATTGTTGAAGGTCCTGCTTGATCTTGCATTTGAGGAGGTTGTTCTGGAGGAGGGTGTGCTTGAGGAGTTTAAGCTTGAGGCTCCTCTTCTTGTGGATCTTCTTCAGGTTCATCATTTTCATTTCTGAACAAAATTGCATCATCCTCATCATCGTACCTACAAAGATGTTCACTGTTAGTCTTGGAGACAATTTTTTAGTTTGCTTTTGTTTTTATTTGAAGTTCCCCTGGTGTTGTTCCTTCAGCTTCATCTTTAAACCTGTAAGCATTTGAGATGTTAGGCTTTGATTGAGATTCATCAAAAACAACGTGTGGAGTTTCTTCCACCATTCGAGTTTTAAGATTAAACACCCTGTAAGCTCTAGAGTGTTCTGAATATCCAAGAAGAATACCTTGATCACTTTTGGCCTCAAATTTGTCTAGATCATCTTTATCATTATTATGAATGAAGACTTTTGAGCCAAAAACTCTAAAGTACCCAATGCTGGGTTTTTTACCTTCTAGCAATTCATAGGGAGTTTTCTTGATTACGGGTCTTACCATGGCTCTGTTGAGAATGTAGCATGATGTGTTTACCGCTTCTGCCCAAAAGGTTCTTGCAAGTTGACTTTTGACCAAAAGGGTGCGAGCCATTTCCACCAAAGTTCTGTTCTTTCTCTCCACTACTCCATTTTGTTCCAGAGTCCTTGGAGAGGAGAACAAATGTTCTATCCCGTGGTGCCTGCAGAAAGCAGAAAAGGAATTGTTATCAAATTCTCCCCCGTGATCAGTGCGGATTGAGCTTATTTTGTGAACATTTCCATGCTCAATTTTATTGAAGAATCCTCAAACAGTCTCATTGCTTCATTTTTGTGTACGAGGAACTTTACCCATGTGAGCCTAGCTAGAGAAGTCGTCTACAATGATAAAACCAAAGCATTTGCCATTGAGACTTAGTGTTCTAGTAGGTCCAAACAAGTCCATGTGCAGAAGTTCATAGGGTTTAGAAGTGCTTATTGGTGCTTTTGATTTGAAGGATTTCCTTGTTTGTTTTCCCTGTGCACATGCATCACAAAAACTTTCATTTTTTATTAAAGGAAATATCAGGGAGTCCACTTACCAACTTCAGCTTCATGATCTTGTGCAAGACATTGTAGCTTGCATGGCCAAGCCTACGATGCCACAGTGTGAGATCATCCTGTTTGTTTGCTACAAGACACAAGTATTCATTTTCTGGATCATCTAAGTCAACCATGTAGATGTTGTTCACCCTTTTTCCAGAAAATTCCAGACTTCCTGTATCCTTATCAATGATTTGACATGTGCTTGATTCAAAGATAACTTGGTGACCTTTATCACACAATTAACTTATGCTAAGCAAATTGTGATGAAGGCCATCCACCAATAGTACATTGTCAATTGAGTTGCAGACATACTTACCGACCTTACCTGAGCCGATGATCTGGCCTTTGTTGTTACCTCCAAAGATGACTTGACCTCCGTCTTTTTCTACCAACAAACAGAATTTTTCTTTATCGCCCGTCATATGCCTCGAGCAGCCACTATCCAAGTACCATTTGTTTTGATTTTGGGCTTCTAGGCATTCATGCATATGTGGATCAGACAAGAGGTTTTGGTACCCAAATTACTTTGGGTCCCAGTGTATCATTCATGCCAAATAGTAAATGCTTCGGAATCCAAATTTGTTTGAGTTTTAATTTATTTGGACTGTTCCAGCATTATTTTTCATTATGCCCGACCTTTTTACAAAATTGCATGATGAAGGTTTTTCTACAACAATGGGCTTTTTCTTTTGAAGAACATGCATGGGCATTTTACCTTTTTGTTTTCTGGTCAGCTTTCCATTAGAAGCTAGTTTCCTGTCCTGTCGACAACTCTCATTGGGGTTGTTGATAGGTTTTGCAGTTTTGTTAGCAACAAATTTGGTATTCTTAGGTTCCTGTTTCTTGCCCTTGGCTTTACTTTTATTGTTCATTGATGGGATTTGTTTGCTTGTGCTTGGGCTGGTATCAACAAAAGATGTCAACAGATTTTTACCAATTACTTTTGGTTTAACAAGTTGATATCCAACCCCATGTTTTGCAACAAATGCATTAGATCCCAAGATTGCATCAAGATTTTGTTTACTTTTGACAAACTTAGCTAGATCTTTAGATTTTTCCTTAAGATGCTCTTCAGCCTTTTTCAACTTTTCTTTTACTTCAGTAAGTTCAACTTGGAGAGTTTCAAGGGAATTGCTTAGATCATCTTTTTCTTTTTGAACTTCTTGGAGTTTCAGTTTCATGCCATCCATTCCATCACTGTGTGCTTGTTTATCAACTTTCATCATTTCAATTTCTTTATTCAAGGATGCAATTTGTTCATTATGGTTGGTGTCATGAACAAGGGAATTGATTTTCTTTTTCAGTGCTTTATTTTCAGACTTAAGCTCAAAGAATTTTTCGAATAAAACAGTATAAGCTTCTTCCCATTCATCAACAGAATAAGTTTCAAAGGAAGAATTTACCTCATTGGAGTCATCACTTCTAGCCATTAGACACTGAACTTCATCATCTCCAGAGGTAGCTAAACTGTTCTCATCTTCATCTTCATCACTCCAAGTTGCCAACATTGCTTTGGCTTTCTTGAAGGTGAATTTCTCCTTTTTTAGTTTCTTCTTGAGCTCGGGGAACTCTCCTCTCATGTGCCTTTGTTTCTTGCACTCATAGCACACAACATCAGACTTTTTGTTAGAATCAGATTTGTTCAAAAAGTCTTTCTTTTGAAAAGGTTTGGAGTTAACTGATCCTCTCCTTTTGAATTTTAGAAATTTTTTGTCACATTCATCATATAGTCGTAGGAAATTTCTGAAACCCTAATTTAACATGGATCAAATAATTAGGAATTATGAAGATCAAATCATATTCACAATCCATTTACAGAAATTTTAATAAATAAAATTGTATACAGAAATTCATCCTAGCCTCATGATTTGACCTATTCTCTGTCCTTGACCACATATAAAATTTACAGCATGAAATTATACCCAGAAGTCCGGTAAATGTGTCACAAAGATCAAAACATCAATATGTCAAACCTGATGAACTTAGCGGCACAAGGGATGCCACCAACCGGGTTAACGACAAAGGATGTTGCCGCGGACCCTGGATCTTAACAGAAAAGATGTTGTCGTTATGTTCTTGTCTATAGAAACACAGACTAAACACATAAATCATGGTGAATGGGGGTTCCAGGACATGAGATAAATTCTTAAAATTCCTAGGACCTAGCTGACATGAGTAGGGATGATGTCCAATGGTTACTTGCCTCTTAAAACTTGCTAGATGACATTAAATTGCCGAAGAAGCTCTCCTCGGCCAAGCCAAGAAGCTGTCCTAAATCCTCCCAGATCGGGTTCTATGATGATGCTAGTTGCCCACCGGAGTCGGGGAAGATCCACCAATGCTAGGAGCACCTCCCAGTCGATGTAGATCACCAAGAGGACTCCCCAATCGCCGGATTGAAGCTTCCAAAGATCAGGTTTCACACAGAGTTTCTAGGGTTTCTCAAAGAGCCAAAGGGAACCTAATCTGGCCAAAGAGAGTGTTTTTATAGAGCCAAGGGGTCGGGTTAGACAATTGATAGGGTATCCTACCATTGGTAGTCAATTTCCAAAACTGGAGCCGAAAGAATCACGGCCGTTTCTGGATCTGACAAACCAACTCAAATATCTAAAATCAGCTTGCTACAAAAAACCTCATTGCTAACAGATCTTTTCTCCGCTAAATCAATATAGTTGGATATCTTAGCAGAAGTATTGAGATTGATGAGGGAAAGTATGAAATTGGAGGCATGCTTCACACAATGCTTTAACCAACACTCTTATGTTTTTGTTCATAAATATCATGTTACCTACTTTAATTCTCTACATTTATATGTGAGTTGGTTTTAGATCCAACCCCCCCCCCCCCCAACCCCCAATACACACACACACCTTACAAGATGGATGTATATGGCACTGTCAACCATTTTCTTTTGAAATGTTAAAAGTATACATTCACATTCGCTTTGATGAAGCTGCCTTCATAGATATGTTTCCCAAAATGTTTAAGGGGGATGTGACTTTTTCTTTTTTGTTTTGGTTCAAGAGAATAGATTTTTTTTGCTATTTATGATTTTTTCTCCTCTCCATCACTATAGTTGGATCTCTTAGCTGAATTTTATTAACAGTTGGCCTTAGTTTACATTTATCTTTCTGAATGTCTGAAACATCATGCTACCAAAATAGCCTCAATATTTTTTCTAACTGCTCCCCTACATGATCTAACTCAGCTTACCGTAGCTCATGTATCAATTTGAAATGTAACTAATTTGATTTTTTTCTGTGGATGAATTTTGCTTGATTTTATAGGAGATTGGAACCCAGATAAAGGAATTTACTGTGATGGAATGCTCCTAACATCACTTGCAACTCTGTTAATGTCAAAATTTTAAATTAGGTCATTAATCTCAAGGTTGGAGTTATCTTGTCTGAACAACATATTTTTCTTGCAACTATGTTACTGCATATTGAGCATACCTTTTGCAAATTGAAAATTTTCGGCATGTTTGTTGTATCATCCAGAAAAAAGAAAGCAAAAAACCCAAAAGCTGCTATTTTTTCTTCTTCTGGTAGAAATTAGGTCTTGTCATACCTTTTGCATGCATCCAATGTGGAGGACAGAATAAAGAAATGGGTGAGAGAAACAAAAGTTGGACCTAGAACAACATAAACAAAAATTTCTTTCCTTTTCACACTGTCAACCTATGCAAAAGAAAAGGGAAAAAATAAAAGGCACTCGTATCTGCTATTTCCATGTTTTTTCTGGCCACTTTAAACAAAAAAGATATTTCCGGGAATAAAAGGAAGTAAACCATATGAAGAAATATTTTTTTAGTAAGAATTGCAATTCTTTTTTCAGAGAATATACAGAAGTTTTGTGGTTCCCTGACCTACAACAGTAATTAAATTAATGACAAATCTCTTTGCATGCACCATCAAAGTAAAGTATAAGTTCTAAAATGCTTCTATGATCCAAAAAAACAACACAAATAAATGGATTAGTTGGGAAAGGCAAAGATGAAATACTTTAGATTTCTCTTGAAGTAATAGATGCAATAGGTTTTTGAGCTGGAGAAATTCAAAGTTACAGAAACCAGGAAGAGGGTCAGTGCCAATATATTTTTTGTAAATAGGATAGCCAATCATGCAACTATGCAAACACTGTCCTGTCTGTTATAAAAGATTTGTTGACTCTTTCTGTCCTAGTATCAATATTTATCAAGGAATGCATAGAAATGTTGGATGTCTTCCTTGTCTCCTTTCTTGCATTGAGTTCTTTTTCTTTTAGGAAGTTAAGGTCCAGGTTTTTGGCTTCTTAATGTGCAGTCATTTTGAATATGAGAGCTAAATAGAAATGGCAATGATGCATCAAGCTAAATATAGAAATATGCAGAACCATTGGCCACCTTTTAACCTACAAAAAAATCAACTACTTGCATAAATAATGTCAGTTAACTGGTCACCAGTCATGTACATGATATTTAATATTTTCTTGAAAATCCAACAACATATATTTATTCCATGTAACTACACTGAGAAATCTATATGATACATTAAAAAATACACATATGTAAATACGAAATAAAGGAAACAATCATTTGATTTAATTGAAAAATTAAAATCACAAATACAAATACGTGTTAACTTAAATGTTATTTTTGTGAATTAATTATCATACATTATATTATAGTAGTTTATATTGTAAGTGCAACACATTTGAGTAAGTATTAATTACATAGTAAAATGCACATTCTCTCATATCATTTGAGCCTATGGCTATCTGACTTACCACCAACCTTCCATTAGCTAAGCCATAAGTCTGCCACCATGGAGGATCTTATGGACAACTCTAAGTTTACACCTACTGTTAAAGCAAACATGCTTTTCTGTATTCTGTCAACACTCAACACAACTGTCAAAACTACATGTCTGTGCCATCAGAACTTACTTAGGCGTCCACCGATGTTGACGTTAAGATCACTGACCTGCATGCGTAGCAGAGCCGGAAATCCCGGGAGCAAGCTACCCCAACCATTGGGGAGCTGTCCCCAATGGTCTGAAAGGGGTATCACATCATCTCCTGCATGGGTGAGAGGTCTTTGGCTATATACAAAGCCATTTTTGCAACTCACACCCTTCTCTTTGCCCCTTTGCAAGAGAGGAAGAAGAGAAAATCCGGCTACCTGAAGCTTGCACCGGGCATCTACTGCAGCAAGGAGCTAGCTGGAGTGGAGGAGGAGGCTTCCCCGACCTTATCTTGGAGCCATCTTCAACCAAGAACCCGGAGTGAAGCTTTTCTAGGAGCTTCTTGGGACAGCCCAAGGAGAGCTTCATCGAGCCCTAGATCCGTTTGGTGTATTTTCTAGAGGCAAGTACCCTACCCATAACGTCCCTGTATGTGTCTAGGTTGGTTTTATCATTTTTGTGCATTTTCCCTCGTGTCCTAGATCCCCCAATTCACCCTATCTTTGGAGCTCGGGTCTGTGTTTTACACAGACCTGAACTTAACGACAACATCTGTTGTCGTTAAGATCATGCTTAGCATCCAGCGATTGTGTCGTTAACATTAATTAGCGGCCATAGCTTGCCGTTAAGTTCATCTGAGCAGAACAGCAAGCTGTTCTGCCCTTCTATATGATTAATTTCGATATGTTTCACGATGAGGATATAATGTAATCTCTTATATGCTATGTATACTAGCTAATGTGATGGATGGGAATGTGAATGTACACTTATTTTGTGGATGGTAGAGCTTATTTACATAGTTGAAAGCATGTGGAAGAATGTTCATGTGTATGTTCTCACCATTATCCTGATAATCTGTGGTAAAATCATGTTGCCCTAATTTGTTAGACCATGTATGTACAACCCTGTCTGTGCTCTGAGTTTCTGGAATTTTCCATGCTTGTATGATTTATTGAATTTTTGTTTTGGGAAATAGAAATCATGCGTAGGTCACGATAAATCTTCCGTAAATTGTGTATTGCCCAATAACTTCGGGAATAAATCATGTGGCTCTATGCATGCTAGGGTTCAGACAGTGAGTTGTTAAATTTGTGATTGGTGTTCAACTCCATGCTAACTTGAATTGTGGAGAGCATGTGAATTTGATGTTAGATTTTCTGTAATTACGTTTTAGGTTATAAAAATATGAAAATTTGCATGTGGGATCCTAAACCCGAAATCCGCTAGTGGTTAAAATTTTAGGTCATTTGGACAAGTATATGATGCAATATGAATTTTCTATGTAGAAATGCAAAATTAATTGCATGCCGTTGCAAAAATGATTTAATTCTGTTTATTTCAACCTGAAGGGTGAAATTCCCTGAGTGTAAAATTTATTTAATTGTAGTGTCATGTCAGGAAAACAGAGCCCCATGTGTGTGAATGAGTGAGATGTGAGTGTCATGTGCTAAACTAAGTGCTTAAATAGGCAAATGTGTAATGTGTAAATTGTGCCAAGTGTGACACTGCTTCCACAGAGGGCAGTGGAACCGTATCAGGGAAAAGTCCCCTTGAGAAGGTTCAATGTGTTCTGACCCTAAGGGCATTAGGGGGAAATCCTGGAGGTGGACAAGAACCACTGGTTAGGGTGGAGACTTGTTCTCCCGGTCTGCGCAGTCCAAGAGTCGCCATTGTATTGCCTAGATGGCATCTATGTGATGTGATGTGTTGTGTCCTTCTTTGGAGGTTTAGACTATGTGTCACGGCACTAAATGTGAAGGTGTAAATGTGTATGTGTTCATGTGAAAAAAATGTGAATGTGAACAATGTGTAAAAGTGCATGTGTAAAGTGTGAAATATGCGAATTTGAAATTGTGTAAAAATGTGAAACCAAAATGTGAGGATGTGAGTTTGTAATCCATGTTATGACAATCTGAAATCATGCTTAAACAGTAGCTTTACTATGTTATGATCATGTTTATGTATGCAAAATGCCTAGAATCCATGCTACGGATAATTGTTAAGCATATATAAACAACTTCCATACTTGGTTGTTCACATGTTGTGATTTAATTGTTGTTGTAGCTCTCATGTGTTAGATTATGGTTGCTAAAGCATGTAAAACCATCAAGCTTAAAACATGTAAAATGGTTACGTATATGCGTAGGAATGTGTAGATTCCATGTTAGGTATGTTTCCTTTCATGCATGCTCGGGAATTCATGTTAATGGCTTTCATATCTTAGTTGGTTGAAGGTAGATTTTTATGTGAGGAAAGAATAGAAAGCATGTGATAGGTGATTCTATTTTAGGAAATCTGAAAGCATAGTCCATATGTTTAAATTGTAGATTCACCATGATTGGTTGTAAAATTTAATGTCAAGCATGCTACATGTTGTGTCTTGTGAATGTGTATGTAGAACCTACTATGATATGTGCATGTACGGTATGTGTAGAATTACTTGCAGAGTCTTTTAGACTCACTACTTGCTTCGGCGTACAGGTGTAGTTGGTGACGAGACACTTGTGGAGGAGACGTTGGAGACCGACTCCGAGCGTGGAGATTAGAGTGTTGGAGTACTTGTGACATTTTGTGATTTTCATAGTATGTAAATTGAACATTGTACTAGCATTATCATGGAAGAATGTATAAGTATGGACATCTATGGATTTGATTTTCAGCAATTTAAATTATGTGGACTTTTAGCTCTTAAAATGTTATCGAAACATGTATGTTAAATGTGGATGATGAATAAAATGAAGACAGTGGTTCTTTTACTTCTGCTACTCTGTTCTTATATTCACGTGTATCGCAACTGAATGTCATTGTTGGGTAAATGTCCCACTGTGATGACGCTCGCTATACCGACGTGGGTTGGTAGAACCGTACCGGTATAATGAGGGTCGTCGCAAAATCGTTGCACATGTATAAGTTCGATGTGAACATAAATCATTATACAATCATAACCAAATCGTTGTAGAGACAAATTGTTACGAGAGTATAAGCAAATCGTTATGAACAAGTCGTTATAACCAAATCATTGTCTCACTTATCGAGTTGATGTAGTGATCAAATCGTTGTTTTACTTTATCCAATCGTTACACAGACTAAGTCGTTGTTGTGACTTATCGAATCGTTACAACAAGCAAATCGTTGCGTAATTTATGGAGTTGTTATAATGACCAAGTCGTTGTTGAAACTTGTCGAATTGTTATGAATACCAAATCGATGTGGAACTTATCGAATCGTTATGAAAGACAAATCGTTGTGAGACCAAGTCATTGTTCTCACTTACCAAATCGATGTGAAACCGAATCGTTGTTCTCATTTATCATATCATTGTGAGAGCAAATCGTTGTGAGAGAAAATCGTTGTTCACACTTTTCAAATCATTATGAGAAACCGAATCGTTGCTCTCACTTATCAAATCGTTATGATATCAATATGATTCTAATGAAATTGTTGTATCATAGAAAGAGTCGATGTGTACTTAGAGAAATTTCATACTCTGTATTTTAAATGCTATAAAGTAAGAAATACTTACATATTTTCTTGATTTTGCCTAATTTATTTCCTGTGCCTAAGCTTCATGAAAACTTGTTAGATGACACTTTATTGAAGTTTTGTTAATCACCAAAATAGATATATAATTCATAAAATTATATGGTGATGAACTAATCATCATCTTGGAGGTGGACAAGTACCACTAGTTAGGGTGGTGAGTGCTTCTCTCGGTTCTGCGCAGTTAACCAAGATCTATCACTGTGTTGCCTAGGTAATAGGTATGTGAATGTGTATATGTGTGTCCTTCTAGTAGTAGTTTGGAGTATGTGTCACGAAAACTGTGTAAATGTGAATATGACCATGTGAATTGTGTAAAGTGAAATATGTGCATGTGAAATTGATAAGTGAATGTGCTATCATGTGAAATAGTGTAAACCCATATGAATGTGACTTATTCATGTCAAAACAGCAAGCAAAATGTGAGTGCAATTGTGTTAAATACATGAGAAAATGATTAGAATTCATGCTAGGTATGCTATTTACTTTATGTATAATTCCATGCTTAAATTGTGTATAGTTGCCATTGTTGGGTTGAGTCTAATTTCATATCATTTCCCCTCCTATTTTGATGATGACAAATGTGATTTGAATGCAAATTAATTGAAACATGATAAACACATTTCACCTGAATTACATATTCAAAAAGCTTGTTTCAAAACACACTTATCATTTGTACTTATAATAAAACATCTTACTAATGATATATGTGTTTAATTTTCAGGTACAAATATCTTCTGCAATGATGGTGTCGACACACCCTTCAATGGTGTCGACACAACACCTCAGTCTCAAAGGCAAAAAGCTGAAGAAATGCTGAGACTGTGTCGACACAAGTCAAAAAGCAGGTCGACACGAGTTGCAGATTCCAGGAATTAGTCTACCCAAGTCGACACAGGATCATGGCAGGTCGACACTGGACCTCGTTCCCAGAACAGCCTGTTTGCAGGATTGGGACAGCAGGTCGACACTACCACCAGGGCAGGTCGACACTGGATCAACTCCTAGAACAGTCTGTTTGAATAATGGGACAGCAGGTCGACACAAGATGGGAGCAGGTCGACACTGGATCTTGTTCCCAGAACAGCCTGTTCTTAGATTTGGGACAGTGTGTCGACTCCACCACCAGGGCAGGTCGACACACTACGGAAATATTCCAACTTAAAATGGATGATTGCCACGTGTCAGCCTAGGGCGATGGTGTATCAACCTAGGATCGTGTGCCCTTATACCTAAAGGGTATCTTTGGAATCTATTGGGTATAAAAGGCCGCCAATTGGCCACCCATCACATCAAGAGACCCAACAAATTCTTGGAGCCTCCAGAAAAGTTCCCTTTGGCGGCGAGAAGAGTTCATCTCCCTCCTCTGCTCTCCTGGTGTCTTCTGAAGACCAATTCTCATCAATTCGATTGTGAGAATTGGAGTGTGATTGTTGAAGAAGCATCTGAAGCGCCTCAACGAAGCAGATCAAGTAGAAGCATCTGTTGGAGAAGACTTCAAGGAAGATCCCCAAGTTCAATTGTGCAGAGCATCGGTTGGGACTTCGAGGATTTAAACCTCTTCCCAATCTGAGCTTCTACAAGGGAGTACACTGAAGAACAAAGTCTTTTCATATAATCCTCTTTGTACTTTTGTTCTTCTAAGACATTTTGAGATTGTGCAAGTGCTTCTGCATATTTCTCATGAATGTTCTCATGTGTGACATGATCTGCTGCTAGAAGATCTATGTCTTGTGTTGGTGTCTAGCATAGTTGTTTGCGAGCTACTGTGCTCAGTTTGAGTCATCGAGCTCAAGTGTTTGTTGAGCAGTCTTGCTCAGGGATCTAGAGTAGTCTTACTCTAGAGGTGTGTGAGTTGTAAGCTCAGGTGTTGGAGTTGTCTGGCTCCAGTGGGTGTGTTACCCAAGTAGTTTAGTGAATCCTCACTAGGTGTGAGGGGTGGATGTAGGAATCACATGGGTGATTTCCGAACCACCTAAAAATCTCTGTGCACTTGTCTATTTGTGGTTTGATTCCATTATCCGTTAGATGCTTGCATAGGATCGTTTAAGATTCAATTAATCAACTGGTTTCACATCTATTTTATCAACTCACTTAACATCTCATCAGATCTGTGTTTTTCACTGTTAAAATTGCCTCTGATTCTCAAAGTAATTTTAAATTGCTTAAGCTTCCGCATAGAGTGGAATAGATCTATTCATCCCCCCCTTCTAGATCTTATCCACACCTTTTCCTCGATCCTTCAATTGGTATGAAAGCGGGTTTATACTTGATCTGATTTGATTTGAGCAGTTTTTGAGTATTGTGTGTCTGATTGCTTAATTGTTTGCTAAGTATTATTTATGTGCTTTCCTTTTAAGTCAATGGATTCCAAAGGTTTCATAGCTGAGGGGCATTCCATAAATAGGCCACCATTCTTTAATGGAACGGACTATTCATACTGGAAAAATAGAATGCAAGTCTTTCTAAGAGCCCAGAACTATGAAATTTAGAAAGTGGTTGAGGTTGGTCCCTATGAAAACCAGGGAGAGGAAGAAACCTGGACTAGGGAACAAATAAGAAAAGCCACATTGAATTATAGTGCCATGAACATGATTCAATGTGTTGTTCATCCCAAAGAGTATTCGAGAATCTCAATGTGCAAATCTACCAAAGAGATGTGGGATAAACTCGAATTACTTTATGAGGGAACATCACAAGTGAAGGAAACTAAGACAAATATTCTTGTTTCAGAATATGAATTGTTTATGATGAAGTCTAATGAAACAATTTCTGAAATGTTTGCCAGGTTCATGGTTATTGTCAATGGACTCAAGGCCTTAGGTAAGGACTACACAGATGCAGACTTGGTAAGGAAAATCTTACGTTCACTCTCTTCTATTTGGCACACAAAGGCCACTGTCATTGAAGATTCTAAAGATTTGTCCAAAATTTCTTTTGATGAATTGATAGGATCCTTAATGACATATGAAATCAATTTGAAATGAAATGAAGAACATATAATTAAGACCAAGCCAATGGCACTTAAGGCCTCTTCAAGTAACAAAGACAAAAGTCAAGAAAAGACAAGTTTTGAGGAGTCTGAGTCAAATGAGGATGAAATTGCCCTCATGACCAGGCAATTCAAAAAATTCTTGAAATATAGAAAAGGAAAAATGTCTGGGAAAAAGAAGTTTTCCTCAGGTAAAAGAAACACTTCCTCTTCTAATTTCAACAAGAATAAAAAATCTGACGAAACTGTCATTTGTTACAGGTGTAATAAGCCAGGACACATGAAGGGAGAGTGTCCTGAGAACAAGAAAGAAAAGCACAAGAAATTCCAGAAGTTCAAGAAACCAAAGGCCATGGTAGCCACTTGGTCTGATGAAGATTCAAGTGAAGAAGAAGAAGACAAAAAATCCTCAAGCTCTGAGAGTGAGGAAATCTGCTTCATGGCCAACAATTCTGGAGAAAAGGTAAACACCTCTTTTGAAGATTTCACTGTTGAAGATTGGCAGGATGTTTATTCTGAATTAGTTGAAAAATATTCTGAAATGAGAAAAGAAAATAAATATCTCAAAAAGAAAATTGAAAACCTTTATCATAACCAATCTTCAAACAACAGAATTTGTGAGCTAGAAAATGAGATAACAGAATTAAATGAAGAAAAAGAAAATCTCATGAATCTAATTGATGATCTGAAGCTTGCCTCTCAAAAGGCCACCCAAGAATTCAAAGACTTATCTGAAAAGCTGGAAATGGAAAAACAACAAAAGATTGAAAAAATTAAAACTCTTCAAAACCAGCTAAAAGAAAGGGATGAAGTTATCCAAACCTTCACAAAAGGTAAAGATAACTTGGAGGCATTGCTAGGAACAAATATGACAACAACCTCTCATGGATTAGGATTCAACAAACAAAACCAAAGAAAGACAAATCCGGTGAGAAAAAGGGCAAAGCACCATTAATTAAATTTGTCAAAGGTCCTAATCTTGAGAACACAGAAATCAAGCAAACATCAGACAAAACTTCAGACAAAACATCAAACAAAACACAAAACAGATCAAAAACTCAAAAACAAAAGAAGACAATCAGGTCGACACAATCTCCTGACAGGTCGATACCAGTCATGGAGAGGCCGACCTGCTCAACATCAAAAGCTACAAACAACTCAATCAAAAATTCAAATAAAAATTTGAAAAACAAGAAAAAGTCAAAGGAAATCAGTTATAAAGAACCATGGACCTCCAAGACAGCATTTCAAGATGATTGAATCAATCCTTGGAGCCAATGGTATGACAACCCCTGTTGGTATCATCCTCAATTCTTTAATCCAAACATTTGGATGTACCAACAAAATCCATGGATTCCACCTCCTCATCTGAATTCCTATGCTCAAATGAAAAACTCCCCTCCCACTAAAAACAAAAATATTGGTGCTTTCATTCCAAAGGAAAAGAACAAACAGAAAAAGACTGAAAACACCAATGAAACAAAACAAAAATAAAAAACAAGTCAAATTTGGGTGAGAAAAGATTTACTAACAATGTTCAAACATTCTGATGGTCCCAACTCTGTTTGGGTACCAAAATCTTCTCTCCACTGATCTTTTTGCAGGAAGGTCGTGCACCCAACACCAATGTGTGGTTTCTTGACAGTGGGTGTTCACGACACATGACAGGAGACAGAGCCAAATTCTCATTCCCGATTGAAAAGGAGGGAGGGTCAGTGACTTTTGGAGGTAAAAATAAAGGAAAGATCATAGGATCTGGTAAGGTTGGTCAAACCTCCTCAAACGCTGTAGATAATGTTTTATTAGTTGATGGTCTTGATTATAATTTGCTCAGTATCAGCCAACTATGTGACAAAGGTCACAAAGTTGTGTTTGAATCTGATTTCAGTAAGATGACTCATCAACTGATAAAATCAAATTTTTTGGAAAAAGAGAAAACAATGTCTACATGATCAACCTAAATAAAAACTTTTCTGAAAATCTTTGCTTTGTTGCAAATAAATATGAAATTGCATGGACTTGGCACAAAAGACTTGGCCATGCAAGTTTCAGAACAATGAATAAGTTGTTAAGATTGAATTTGGTTAAGGGTCTTCCTGAATCCTTCTCTAAAGTTAAAAATCAAGTTTGTAGGATTTGTGCTAAAGGAAAACAAACAAGAAAATCTTTTAAAAACTTCAATGAGGTACTCACATCTAAGCTACTAGAATTACTTCACATGGACCTTTTTGGCCCTACAAGAATTCTAAGTCTAAGTGGCAAAAGATATGTGTTTGTAATCATTGATGATTTTACTAGATTTACTTGGGTTATTTTTTTGTCCCACAAAAGTGATACTTTTCTTGAATTCAGGAACTTCTGTACCACTGTCTTAACAACTTATCCATATAAAATCAAAAATATTTTGACTGATCATGGGGGTGAATTTGAGAACACATCCTTTTCTGATTTATGTGCTGAATTTCAAATATTCCACAAGTTTTCTTCACCAAGAACTCCAGAACAAAATGGAGTTGTGGAAAGAAAGAATAGAACTCTTGTGGAAATGGCTAGATCCATGCTCTTAGGAAGTAATTTGCCCAAATCCTTTTGGGCTGAAGCTGTAAACACAGCCAATCACATTCTAAATAGAGCATTGATCAGACCAAAAATCAGAAAAACCCCCTATGAATTATTGAAAAACAAAAAGCCAACTGTATCTTATTTTAAAACTTTTGGGTGCAAATGCTTTGTACACAACAATAACAAAGAAAACCTTGACAAATTTGATGCTAAAAGCCAGGAAGCTATCTTCCTTGGCTATTCTGAGGTGTCAAGGGCTTTCAAAGTGTACATTCTTAATCTAAAACTGTTGAAGAATCTCCACATGTTATCTTTGATGAAAATTCATTTTCAACTGATAATTCTAAATCTTGCAGGGAAAGACAAGACACTGAAGAGGATGAATTTGTTGTGGACTCTTCACCAACCGTTGAGGAGTTTGAAAACATTGAAGAGAACCTGAACACCCCATCTTCAAGTGGTTCAGGTAATATTGTCCCAGAAGTGGGTACTTCTCAACAGGTAATTTCTGAACATATATTTCTGAAAAATCACCCATTAGACAATGTGGTTGGCAATGTAAATGATAGAGTTAGGACTAGATCTTCATTCCTGTATGATATTGAAGAAGACCCACTAGCTCTAATTTCCCAAATTGAACCAAAGTCAATTGATGAAGCCTAGTCAAGTTCAGATTGGATTAATGCCATGCATGATGAACTTCATCAATTTGAAAGAAATAAAGTATGGGAATTAGTACCTAGACCTAGTGACCAAACAGTCATTGGCACTAGATGGGTTTTCAGAAATAAGTTGAATGAAAATGGTCAAGTCATTAGAAATAAAGCTAGGCTAGTTGCAAAGGGGTACAATCAAGAATTTGGAATTGATTTTGAAGAATCATATGCCCCTGTAGCTAGACTAGAAGCAGTTAGAATTTTCCTTGCTTTTGCATCCTCCATGAATTTCAAAGTTTATCAAATGGATGTCAAAAGTGCTTTTTTAAATGGATTAATTAAGGAAAATATTTTTGTTGAACAACCTCCTGGTTTTGAAAATGAAAAACATCCTAACCATGTTTTCAAGCTTAATAAAGCTCTCTATGGTCTTAAGCAAGCTCCAAGAGCTTGGCATGACCGTTTGAGTACCTTTTTACTTAAAAAAGAATATTCTAGAGGAAATGTTGATTAGACTTTGTTCACAAAAACAGTTAAAAATCAAATAATTGTAGTCCAAATTTATGTTGATGACATAATATTTGGCTCAACCAATAAAGGCCTATGCACTGAATTTTCAACTCAAATGAAGAATGACTTTGAAATGAGTTTAATGGGAGATTTAACATTTTTCTTGGGACTGCAGGTTAACCAAACATCTGAAGGGATATTCATCAGTCAAGCCAAGTATGTCAAGGAACTTCTCAAAAGGTTTGACTTTCAGAACCTCAAGCATTCAAGCACACCTATTGCTATAAATGCTAAGCTAGAAGAAGACTCAAATGGTAAGTCAGTAGACCCAAAGACCTACAGAGGTATGATTGGCTCTCTACTCTATCTTACAACTTCTAGACCAGATATTCAGTTTAGTGTGTGTTTGTGTGCTAGATTTCAGTCTAATCCTAAGGAAAGTCACATGTTAGCTGTTAAAAGAATTTTCAAATATCTTGTTGGAACATGTGATTTAGGAATTTGGTATCTGCTAATTGCAAGCTAGATTTGATTGCCTATTGTGATGCTGACTATGCTGGGTGTAAATTAGATAGAAAAAGCACAAGTGGCTTGTGTTTATTCCTAGGTGGGTGCCTTATTTCTTGGGCTTCCAAGAAGCAACATTCAGTTGCACTGTCAACTGCAGAGGCTGAATATGTTGCAGCAGGTAGATGTGGAACTCAGATTCTTGGGTGAAGCATCAACTTCTCGATTACAACCAAAATTTAGGTTGTGTACCCATCCTATGTGATAATACAAGTGCAATAAATCTGTCTAAAAACCCCATTCAGCATTCTAGAACCAAGCATATTGAGATTAGGCATCACTTCTTGAGAGATGAGGTTGCAAAGAAGTCCTTTGAACTCCATTTCATTGAAACTGAAAAACAAGTTGCTGACATTTTCACCAAACCCCTTCCTGAAAACAGATTTTCATCTTTGAGGAGAGAACTTGGTCTTTGTAAATGTCCACATTCATGATCTCTCTTTAGGTTTGGGTTGAGTGTTATGCATTGTCTGAGGGGGAGTTCTTTTCATATCATAACCCTTTGCTTCCTCCAGTTACACTGTCCATATCTCTCTTAATTCCACTTCCTTTTCCTTTGGACAATAAAGTCTTCAACTCTCATTGTGTTGAACTTCTTGGTATATCAAATGGTGATTTGGAGAAGGACAAGTTATGCTTGTCTGGACACTTTCACTATGCGAGAGTATATGTCTCCGCCAAGTACCAAGAAATGAAAATGCATTTATTGAGGGGGAGCTTTTATTGTTTAAAGAGAATCCTTCTTGATTTCAAAAACTTGCATATCTTTATTTTGATAGAAAATGATTGAAATCATCATCTCAGGGGGAGCTAGAAAATTCACAAGTCATGACTTTTGCAAAATTCATAACTTTTCTTGCATTTCATCAATTTCCTGCATGATGTCATCATTCAGATGTCTAGAGTCTCCAAATGATCCTTTGAGTGATCTATCATATTTTTTACTAATCAACTGTCAACTATTTTTTTCAACCCAAAGAAACTCAGAACTCTTCAAGATTGAAAACAAATTGGGTCTTGAAATTAAGACATCTCTTTGTTTACAACTGATGTTGAATAAAATTGATTTCTATCTTACAAAACTCTCAAAATTTTGAAAATTCAATAGAGCAATGGCATTTGTGCTGAGAAACTGCACACCTTCACAATGAATGAAGTGTCATGCATGTCATGAGGCACTAATGCTATCTCTATTCAAAGGGGATAAAAATTCAAAAATAAATTCAAATTACAGCAAATTGTGCTATACTTTTTGATAATGACTGAGTAACTAGAAATATTGGCGTGTACAAAACCTATATTTTCATGTCAAAAAGTCATTATTTACCCCTTTGAGACTTGACAATGAATAAATCTTAAGTATCCAGGGACTATGGTGTGTAAAAAGCACTAGTACTTGAGTGAAAAAGATTTATATCATTTGATAAAAACAAAATATGTGTGTTAATGGAGTTTTGTTTAGAAAGAATCATTTTCATCTATCATCAAGTTGTTCTTTAAGATTGTGTTTTATTTTCAAAACAATTGTATTCAGTCTAGAGGATATCTCTGTTTCTTTCAAGTTGAGAAATATGGTAGCTTGTAGTTGATTGTTAGATATAATATATCCCTCAAATCATCATTTCATTGATTCAAGTCTTTGAATGCTCATATCCTATTGGAAATTGTTTAAAACTTGAATTGTGATGAATTTTTGCAAAATATAACAAATGAATTTTTAAGACTCTTAAACATCCTTGAAATGATTATTTCTCTCGTTGATTATCATTTTACCGAAGCCCCAAAAATTCTCAAAAATTTTCACAAAAAATTTCAATTTTTCTTCATAGGCCAGGTCGACACCATCCTATCTCGTGTCGACAACTCCCTAGGTCAGGTCGACACTACATCTTCCAGTGTCGACACTGCACCCCTTGCCAAAATTTTTTAAACCGTGGGTTTGGTTTAGCGGATGTTGTTCCTGCGGGGTATTGCACCACTGCAAACCCTTTTTAGGCATCAGGTCGACCCGACGGTCACTTTCTTCTCTTATCCGGCAAGAAATTCCACAAATTTCTCTCTCAATCACATCCCTTTCTCAATCATCTCTCTTCTCCTTCATCAACTCTCGATTCCACTCCATCCTTGCAATCATGGTGAGAAAAATGGGTCCTCGCCGTGGAGCAAGATCTCAGGCCTCATCTAGGCCACTTCCGGCAGAGGATGATGTTCCCCAATTTGAAAGGAGATCCAAAAGGCGCAATGACCCTGCAGAGCAACCAGGGTCCTCCTCTGCACCTCAGCCAACTGCCAAGAGAGGTAGACCCTCTTCTTCGGGCAGAGGTAGGGTTTCTAGTCCTCAGAATCCGGGCTCCTCTTCTGGAGATTCTACAGAGTCATCTTCGTCTGAGTCTTCCAAGTCTCAAGACACCACTAGTGAAGCCAAGCTCATTCTAAAGCCCAGGATAGTGGATTTATCAGATATTCAGCTAGCAAACACATTTCCAGAAATTCAGACCTACTTCTCTTTTCAGTCTTGGTTGCTATTCATTTCTGAATTTCAAACCATCTATCCAAGACTTGTTAGGGAATTCTACAAGAACTTGAAATGCACAGATGAAGGATATCAATCAAAGGTTAAGGGAATAGTTATTGACATGCCATAAGAAAAAGCTGCCTCAATTTTCAAAGTGCCAGATGAAGGGGCAGATTATCATAACTTCGAATTTGATCTTCATGAAGCCTATACCATCATGACAGGCTTACCTGCTGATGCATCTGATCCCAAACAAACCCATGTTACCAGATTCAACACAAATTCCTTTCCCCCTGTGTTGAGGATTATCCACCACATGTTGACCACAATCATTACCCCTCAAGGTGGTGGAAGGGACAGGCTAACAGATATACAGAGGTTCATTCTTTATTGCATGGTAAAAGACATCAAAATCAACCTCCATGTAATCATGTATCAAATCATATCTGAAACAACCAAGAAAGACCTCAAGAGATCTCTTCCATATGCTGCACATCTGACCTCAGTGTTCCAGCACTTTGGTGTGCCTTTAGATAATGAGAAATTCCAGTCAATCCTTAAATCCAACATCTAAAGCTTTAAGAATATTCAGAAATTCATGGGATTTAGACTGGAGGGCAATCAAGTTAGGAGAGGGCCAGTTGTGGTTGAGACCCCTCAAGCTCAAGAGGAACAGCCTCAAGATCAAGGGGACCAGCCCCAAGCTCAAGAGGTCCAGCCTCAAGGTCAAGGGGACCAGCCCCAAGGTCAAGAGGAACAGCCTCCAACTGAAGGGGACCAGCCCCAAGGTCAAGAGGATCAGCCTCCTTTGAATGAGGAACAGCCTCAAGTTTCAACTGAAGGTGACATTCCATTTCATGCCCCACTCTCACCTCAGTTTCAACATTTCTCTCCACAACCCACTTTTCAAACATCCACATCCTCTGGTGGACCTTCTGCTCCACCAGAGTTGTTCTCCTTTTTAAATGACAAATTTGACACCTTGAACTCCTCCATTCAAACCATGTCAGAAACCTTTGAGTTGAGGATTCAGAGATTGGAGAACACTATGTCTGCCAAGTTCATAGAGCAAAAAGCTGCCTCAGACTATGCAGCTTAAAGATTCAACAGATTAATTGGTACATTGGCAGATGCCTCATTACAGCTGAAGGAGCACCAGTAAAAGTTGGAGGCAGTTCTTCAGGGAATTTTGGCAAATTCCCAAGCTGATGTTTTCAACACCAAGCAGACATTACATGAGATCACAAGCACTAGACTGTCTTTTGCTCATCTTGTGGATGATTTGGAGAGCATGAGGAACTTCAATGCACACATTGACAACCAGATCTCTGATTTGACAAAGGAATTCAAAAACATGCAAAGGCCTGGTTGGTCAGCTGGATCATCTTCCTCTTCACAACCCATTGCAGCTGATCTAGCAAGAATTCAAGCTACCTTGATAGAAAATTCAGACAGAATGGAACATTACTTGCACACAAAACTCACAACCATTCAAGATCAAATCAAGTCCAGCTTGACTTTCATGGAGAAAAGATTGCCAGACATTGAGACAATCTTAGTTCCTCCTCCTCCTCCACCTTCTACATAATGTTTTTTTTTTTTATGATGTCAAAGGGGGAGAAGAAAGAAAGAGAAAGAAATGATTGTAATATTTTTGGAATGATTGTAATGTTTCTCTTGAATGAAATGAAATGCTTTTTGCTCAGCTTGAATGAATTTCTCATTTGTGTCTTCAATGTGATTGAAAATTTGTTATGTGAATGTGAATGTATGAATGCTTGTCAAGTTGCTTGACCTTCTTTATGCAACTAACTTACTTCAAGTAACCTTGTACTTGTGAAGTGCAACCATCAATTGTTACTGAGTTTTGTTTAAAGGTCTTTGACAAGCATGAACACAAAAAGAAAAATAAGAACATGAATAACCAAAATTGTTTAAAATCACATCTCATCAAAACCTCATTGTCATATGGATTTAATGTTGCCATCATCAAAAAGGGGGAGATTGTTGGGTTGAGTCTAATTTCATATCATTTCCCTTCCTATTTTGATGATGACAAATGTGATTTGAATGCAAATTAATTGAAACATGATAAACACATTTCACCTGAATTACATATTCAAAAAGCATGTTTCAAAACACACTTATCATTTGTACTCATAATAAAACATCTTATTAATGATATATGTGTTTAATTTTCAGGTACAAATATCTTCTGCAATGATGGTGTCGACACACCCTTCAATGGTGTCGACACAACACCTCAGTCTCAAAGGCAAAAAGCTGAAGAAATGCTGAGACTGTGTCGACACAAGTCAAAAAGCTGGTAGACACGAGTTGCAGATTCCAGGAATTAGTCTACCCAGGTCGACACAGGATCAGGACAGGTCGACACTGGACCTCGTTCCCAGAATAGCCTGTTTGCAGGATTGGGACAGCAGGTCAACACTACCACCAGGGCAGGTCGACACTGGATCAACTCCCAGAACAATCTGTTTGAAGAATGGGACAGCAGGTCGACACAAGATGAGAGCAGGTCGACACTGGATCTTGTTCCCAGAACAGCCTGTTCTCAGATTTGGGACAGTGTGTCGACACCACCACCAGGGCAGGTCGACACACTACGGAAATATTCCAACTTAAGATGGATGATTGCCACGTGTCAGCCTAGGGCGATGGTGTATCAACCTAGGATCGTGTGCCCTTATACCTAAAGGGTATCTTTGGAATCTTTTGGGTATAAAAGGCCGCCAATTGGCCACCCATCACATCAAGAGACCCAACAAATTCTTGGAGCCTCCAGAAAAGTTCCCTTTGGCGGCGAGAAGAGTTCATCTCCCTCCTCTGCTCTCCTGGTGTCTTCTGAAGACCAATTCTCATCAATTCGATTGTGAGAATTGGAGTGTGATTGTTGAAGAAGCATCTGAAGCGCCTCAACGAAGCAGATCAAGTAGAAGCATCTGTTGGAGAAGACTTCAAGGAAGATCCCCAAGTTCAATTGTGCAGAGCATCGGTTGGGACTTCGAGGATTCAAACCTCTTCCCAATCTGAGCTTCTACAAGGGAGTACACTGAAGAACAAAGTCTTTTCATATAATCCTCTTTGTACTTTTGTTCTTCTAAGACATTTTGAGATTGTGCAAGTGCTTCTGCATATTCTCATGATGTTCTCATGTGTGACATGATCTGCTGCTAGAAGATCTATGTCTTGTGTTGGTGTCTAGCATAGTTGTTTGCGAGCTACTGTGCTCAGTTTGAGTCATCGAGCTCAAGTGTTTGTTGAGCAGTCTTGCTCAGGGATCTAGAGTAGTCTTACTCTAGAGGTGTGTGAGTTGTAAGCTCAGGTGTTGGAGTTGTCTGGCTCCAGTGGGTGTGTTACCCAAGTTGTTTAGTGAATCCTCACTAGGTGTGAGGGGTGGATGTAGGAATCACATGGGTGATTTCCGAACCACTTAAAAATCTCTGTGCACTTATCTATTTGTGGTTTGATTCCATTATCAGTTAGATGCTTGCATAGGATCGTTTAAGATTCAATTAATCAACTGGTTTCACATCTATTTTATCAACTCACTTAACATCTCATCAGATCTGTGTTTTTCACTGTTAAAATTGCCTCTGATTCTCAAAGTAATTTTAAATTGCTTAAGCTTCCGCATAGAGTGGCATAGATCTATTCATCCCCCCCTTCTAGATCTTATCCACACCTTTTCCTCGATCCTTTCTATTTATCACTGCCAACTATTATCCAGCCTCATCTGCATTTACATTCGCAACTGACACCTCTTCAAAGAAAACCAATCACCATCTTTGAATTTCCTGCTCTTTCATATTATTCTGCTCATACTATTTAAGGCCAATTTCTGATTAAAAAAAAATCATAATAAACTATGTTCCTTTATTCCACTGCGCAAAACTTTACACTTTCTTCTTATCTCAGCAAAGCTTGAACAATTTATGAATATTAAATCTTTCTTGCTTCTGCTTCTGCTACGCTACTCTGATCACACTGAACACTTGTACAAAATATTTCACAATTTCTGCTCACAATATTACTTTCAATTGCTTTCTTCTGACTTGAACTGCTTCTCAAATCATCCCATTCAATTAATTCCTGCTGAAGAAATTACTGCAATTTCTGATCTGCCAAATCACTATTGACATATTGCGCTTTTCATATATCTTTCCTGCTTTACTGACATTCTCTGGCTAATTCCCATAATTCTGGGGCATAAACTTTCCAAATACTCTTTAATTAATTTATTCTTGCTCCTGCACGAAATTCTGGATAACAATTTCCTTTCTGCTCAATTAAATCATCTCTTTACACCATATGCAAACTCTAATTGACATTTCCTGACTCATCTGATCTTATTCACTCCATCATTTGCTAAATTCTTCCTTTCTCTAATCCATATCTTTTCTTTATCTAAACTGCCAATCATCAACTAAATATTCCTCTTGTGCAAATTTCACAATTCTTTATTACACATTAATCCTTATTTTCTCTCTTTCTTTATTGAACTAATCCTTTCAATACATATTTATACAAATCTTCATATCACACTTCCTTCTATCATCATTATTCATAACAGCACTTTTCTCAGATTTTTGATCTTAGGCATATTTAATCTATCTGCCATAATTCACTGCTCTTTTATGTACTGATACCTCTTTTAAAACTGATCTGCCTTTCTTGATCATATCAAACTCTTCATAACTCTAATCACATTTTCATCCACACTGTTTCTTAATATCCACTGACTCAAGTCTCTAATGCCACAATACCTCTACTAAGGTTCTCAACTGCAACTTATCACACAAACTGACATGTTCCTTATCACCTTGTTACCACGCATCTGTCTCTGCCAACTTTGCACTTTATTAACATATCTCAAAGCACTACTTTACCTTTCTTCTCTAATCTCTGCAACTGAAAACTTTCAAATACTATACTTTAACTGCTTTAACTACACTAGTGCCAGAATGCTACCACACAACTTATGCCACTATTCACATTATGGCACAGCAACTGCTCACAATTACCAATCTAACAAATAAAAACTCACGGTTTACGTGCCAAAAGCAAACGTAAAAACTACTTCATATCACACAAAACCACAGACTTACTACCAGCAGTGGACATTAATCCATGTATTGGGACATTATACTTTCAATGTCTTTTCATATTCTAACTGGACATTGCTCTGATACCAACTTGTAACGGACCGGGGTATTTATGCCCATTAATGCTCCATATCCAGATCCGCCTCCCGCGAACGCACCGAAGTGTCGCAAGGGATATCTCACACACTAGTCCAGTAAGATTATAAAAAGACAAACCACAAGAATATAAGGCACAAGAAAGTACATGTGCTCATATCTATTCACAAATTTGTACAACTGTCCCATTACATTAATACATGTCCAATTAAAAGAGTACAACTACCTGGGGCATACCCCGAGGGAGCACAAGCTCACAACAAGCTAACTACTACACAACTGCTGGTGGTACAAGTCTGACACAACGCCGCTGCAAGCCAAACACTCGGCAAGCCCTGAAAAGAACTGTAGGGGAGTGAGCCTCAACAAGTCACTCGCTTAGTAGGGGCTACCCAAAACAACACTGTAACCACAAACACCTCGACCCAATGGGTCTCACTGGCAACAACAATAGCCAAACCATTTCATGCTCACATCATTACAATAAATAACAATTAAACATGCTTATGATAATAAACATAACGTCCTCAGAAGAAAAATAGGACTACAGGACTAACATAAAATCATTAGTTAGCCCAACAACCAAAGTGCCTAAACCACAGTCTCACTGGCACACTGCTACAACAACGGGTTGCCTAAACTATAAGCCACACAGGCAAGTCACTGCCCAGGCTACAAGCTTTACAGGCGAACCTCAAACACTTGAGTAACAGGACTGCTAAGAAAGAGCTGGTCCTTTATACTCTAAACCACACTACATCGGAAACTACACACAAGGTAACAGAACTGGCTACCACGAAGCCAATCCATAACTCACTAAAACTATAATTGGAATCATATCCAAGAAGAGTAAAACTCAACTAGTGGAAGGTCTCACACGGCCTCCACGGAGCACAGCTCAACTAAACCACATTATGCCTAGGCTATAAGTCTCATCGGCAAAATACCCATAAAGGTAACATAATTAATAATCACAAACTAATCCACAATAATCTTATAAACAAAGATTTATTTAAAACAGTTAGGATACATCAAGTGGCAGGTCAAACCACAAGACCTCCACAACACACAAGTACCCGGAAAGGTTGGTACACAATGTACCACCACAAAACTACAAAATAACCCACGAAGGGAACAAGTACTTGCTACTCTGAGGTACCACAACACAAACACCCGAACAAGGGTACAAGTAGGTGATAAACACCACACTGAACCATAATTATATTATACCTTTAATTAGGCACAATATTACAGGTGAAACCTTAATCGACGAGTCACACAAACCACAACTGAGTCACAACTGTGCCAACACCAGGGCACATCTCGAACTGTCAAACCTCGACCACGAGTCACAAACTCACAAACCACAGTCACTGGCAAAGCACGAGTCAGAAAGAACGACGCCACCACACGGGTACGGACTACTGGCTGATCAAGCCAATATCCAACCCGGACAACACAACACAAGAACTACCTCTCAGCCTCGCAGTCACGGATGAAAGGTCCAACTGCCACTCCACAAGGAAGAAGTCAAACAACTGTGGAGACCAACCAACACCACACCTGCAGACACACAACTGCAGGCCCATGCCTGGCACCTCTAGAGTCTCTGGCCGGAGCACTCTAAAGTGAGGCACTGGAAAACAGGACTAGCTGGGGACCAGTGTCGACTACTGGTGTCCGTACCCCCAACTACGAGCGCGCTACAAGCGACAAAAGAACAAACTCTAGGAAGTCGCTGCCCCACTGCCGTCTTTCCCTCAGCCGGACGTACAACTCAAACTCAGGAGTGAGAGTGTCCAGGAAGACGACACAGACCTCAACGGTACAACACAAGTACTGGGACAAAACCCCGAGCACAACAAACACACGTGCTTGGCTCACAAAGAACCTGGGGTACCCGACTAGAGAGGCATTCCGGAATAGGCGCCGGACCACCACACTCGGCTAGCACAAACCACGATACTTACACATATAACCTTTACTTATAATTCACAATATACAAGTGTTAGGATTAGCTTAACATCGGTCACCGTGTGACCCCAAAGCTATCCCACACCAACACATACCTGAACCACTAACTTGCCTATCATTGGTCATCTTGTAACCTCCAAGCTAGCTCACACTAATACATATATAAATCACGATAGCCAATCATATTTGAACTATCATTGGTCATGAGATGACCTTCGTAACAACACACCATTTACTTACTTCATAAATCCATATAATATTATTCGAAAGACAACAACGGACCAGGGCTAGGTCGGTATGGACCTTCACTGCCCAAACACCACAAAGTCATGGCTAGGCTCACACAGGAACCTCACTGCCCAGTTACTACGATAAATCATAAGAATTATATTACCACAAAGTGTGTAGTAAACACACACTCAAACCACGTAGACAATACGTGTATAATACACCCTGGATGGTGTACCACACGTCTTCCATGTAAACCACATGCCCAACATATGGACAACGCACTCCAAGAGTGCCACGGGTGTCAACGCATCACGCATACCACGTAAAGCGATTACGTACATCACACATCATTCATGTAAAACTTGCCCATTACATGAGCAGTATGCTCCAAGAGCATAACAAGTGCACTGGCTCACACCGGTCATCGCCATGCACACACAATCACACATTATTCTTAACCAGGAAAGCTACGTAAACAACACTGCATGGATACATGCACAGGTTGGCGGCAACATCGACTGCCGCTTATAAGAAGTAAACGGCAAACGATCTAGCCGTTTAAATCCCGGCTGGTGAGCTTGGCGACAAGAGATCTTGACGCCAAGTTCTCCGGCCTAAAACCCTGCAGAAACCCTAATCCAGCTGTACAGGTTTTCCAACCATTTAAACTACAGAAAAACATATAAAAGCAGTTCCTTTAACATACTTGAACCCGGAACAAACCATTACAACATGCTTTATACATTAAATTCATCAAACCACCCTTTAACCCCGCATGGTACGACTTGATCCAAAATACAATAAAAATGCTGGTTCAAGTGATTAAGTTGTGTTTTAATGTTTCTAACAAGCTAACAGGGCTCAACCCCTACCTCAGAAACGCAATTAAACGCCCGAAGAACCTCGAATCACGCCGAAACCCGAGAAACGTCCCACGAACACCGCGCTCCAATCCATCATTCCCCGCCCGATCTGCCGCTACCACGCGTACCACGGCCTTCCCACGAGCTCCCGCCGACCGTCAGAACTCGCGAAGAAGCTCAAGGGTGAAGGTGGGGAAGAGGAAGGGGAAGAAGGAGAAAGAACAGAGCTCGGGTCTGCCATAAAAACACAGGCATGTCAGGTTAACGTCAACCTTTGGCCGTTTAACCAGACCGCCACAACTAGACGTCCACAAAGCTTGACGCCAAGTTCAACAGTCGACGTCCTTATCGATGGACGCCAACACACTGCTGTCCAGCAAGCTGAACACCAACACGGACCCAAACCAAACCCGGTAAGGATCTAGCAAGAAACACACAATACTAATGGGCCTCACATTGGCCAGCAAACCCACTAAACCTGGATCCACGGGGATCCGGAAAATGCGTGACGTTACATTCCACCTCTTTGAGGTGGGGTACACTCTCCTGTCCTCCTTTAGGAGTCCTTTTCCCCATGTACCTATTGGTCATGGGTTTGTACATTCTCTTCTTTCAATACATGAAAGTTATTACTTACCAACAAAAAAAAAAGAATTCTAGAAGAGGGGAGTTGATGAAAATTATTCAGTCAATGCATTGTGATATTGTTGTTATGCTAGAAACTAAGATCAAGAAGAGTAACGTGGATATTTGTAAAGCGCAAATTTGGGCTGATGCTAGTTTGGTTCACAACAGTATTTTTTTTGGTAAGTCCTCATCAGGTCGGTATACCAAAACTTTGGTAGAACAACATGCATCTGACAGTCATGGTCTCATACAAAATTTTTGGAAAATTTACCTGTATCATACCATTTAATTGAGAATTTAAACAGAATGTGCATATTCACTGTTTCATATTTCAGAAAACTTAATAATTTATACAGAACTTGAAAATTCACCAAAATTTTAAGGTAAGACTAAATTCAGGTACATATGTTACAGAAATTTCATAAGACCCAATTTCAGCACGAATCCACATAAACAGTATTTAGCAAGATTAAAACATTATCAAGACAATATTCCAGCAATTTTAATAAATAATCAATTTAACGAACTTTCATAAGGATTGCATGCCATGATCCACTATAGGTAATATACAACATATAATATTTACAATATAACCTCGTGCGCAAAATCCTGAGAAAATAGCTTTTATAGGGCAGACAACACAGTGTCCTTGTCTTAAAACTCAGCGGTAAGGGGGTGGCCGCCTACGTGGTTAACGACAACAAAGGCCGCCACCAACCTCGGATCTTAACAGTAGCAATGCTTGCCTTTAAGTTCCTGTCTGTGCAAAACACAGATTGAACATCAAAATCCGATAGAAAGGGGGTTCCAGGACACGATTAAAATTCTGAAAAATTACCTAGGACCTACTAGACGCATGTAGGGATAACGTGCATGGGTTACTTGCCTTTGAATAAATCTATAGACGAAGAGTAGGGTCGAAGAAGCCCTCCTTGGCCTGAGCCAAGGAGCCTTCAAATCCTCCTCGATCCGGGTTTTGTGTCGATAGAAACTACCACCCGATGTCGGAGAAGCCTTCCCAAACGTTTAGACTCCCCTCCAGTCGTAGAAGATCACCGGAAGGAGTCACCAATCGCCGGATCCGCGTGTCCAAAGTTCAAGGTTCGCACAGAGAAACTAGGGTTTTTGACAATGCCAGAAAGGGGTCTTTTGGCTGGAGATTTGGTGTTTTATAGGCTAAGGGTTTCGTGGATATGCTTAGAAGGGTTTCCTGACCGTTGGGGTCGGTTACCAAAATGAGGGGCGACATTTTTGGTGGCATTTTCGGATCTGAAGACGCAACAGATATGGAAGATTAACGTCAACATCACTGGATGCCAGCCCTGAGTTGGCGTCCATCGATGTGGCTGCTAACTCCCTATTAACGTCAACTCATGTTGACGCCAACAGGTCGTTTGGCCAGAACGTAAAACTACATAAAACTATACTTACTCAATGCGTGTACATATAATATACAATGTATACTTTAAAATAATACTATTTATGCTATGTAAATATATAACATACACAACCAAATATACATATATGTACAACACTACTCAAATAGTTTATATATATACATAGCTTCACACACAAGCATCAATTCCTCACACAATCAAACACCTATATAAGAGTGTAAAATCCAAGGGCCTTACACCCTCTCCCCCTTAAAGAAACTTCGTCCTCGATGTTAGACTGACACTACTCAAATAATTGAGGATACTTCTTCTTCATTGCATCCTCAAGCTCCCAAGTAGCCTCCTCTCGCGAGAAGTTGCGCCATAACACCTTCACTGACGCAATGCTCTTGTTCCGGAGATGCTGAACCTTCCGGTCAACAATAGCTACCGGTTGCTCCACATAAGAAAGATCTGGCTGGATCTCCACTGGCTCGTGGCTAATAACATGAGATGGATCTCTGATATATCTCCTGGGCATAGATACGTGGAATACAGGATGAACACTACCTAACGCCAGGGGTAAAGCTAGCTCATATGCCACATTGCCCAATCGTCTGAGAATCTCATACAGGCCAATGAATCTAGGACTTAACTTACTATGCCTGCCAAATCTAACTACACCACGACTAGGCGAAATCTTCAAGAAGACATGCTCACCTACTTCGAACTCCAAATCCTTCCTCCTGTTGTCGGCATAACTCTTCTGCCTATCATGTGTCGCAACAAGCCTCTTCCTAATCAACTGGATCTTATCCGAAGTCTCCTGAACTAACTCCAGACCAATCAGCTGCCTATCGCAGGTCTCCTCCCAACATAAAGGAGATCTACAAGGCCTACCATACAATGCCTCAAATGGAGCCATTCCAATACTCGCATGAAAACTGTTGTTGTATGTGAACTCCACTAGAGGTAAATGACGTTCCCAATCATCCTTCCAATCCAATGCACACGCTCTCAACATATCCTCGAGCGTCTGGATAGTCCTCTCGGACTGTGCATCTATCTGGGGATGGAACGCCAAACTGAGCTTCAGCTCCGAACCTAACGCATCCTGAAGACCCTTCCACAACCTCGAAGTAAATCTCGAATCTCGATCCGAAATAATCGACTTTGGCTCACCATGCAATCTAATAAAACTACTAACATACAATCTAGCTAAACTCTCAACCGACTACTTCTTCTTCATGGGTAAGAAATGCGCAGTTTTAGAGAATCTATGTACCACTACCCAAATCGAGTCATTGCTCCATCTAGATCGAGGTAAACGCATAACAAAATCCATAGTGACAGCTTCCCACTTCCATACTAAGATCTCCATCTTCTGCATAAGAACAGATGGTCGCTGCCGCTCGCCTTTCACTTGCTGGCATACTAAACATCTAGACACATACTCCGCTACATCCTTCTTCATGCCAGACAACCAAAAAGATCTCTTCAAATCCTGGTACATCTTAGTGTTACCCGGATGAATAGAGAATCTCGACCTATGAGCCTCTGCTAAAACATGCTCATGAACATCTACAATGTCTGGAACACATACACGGTGATGGAATCTAATCACACCATCCTCATCTTGAGCAATGCCTGCCTTGCCCACCAATTCTTGGAGTCTAGAGTCGGCCTTTTGTTGCTCGATCACCTCATCCAACACCGAAGACCTAATGGACAACTGAGCTACAAAAGCCTAACATAATGATGGCTCTAACTCAGTCATCGCACATGCCGCATCCTCCAACATCTTCCAATCCTACTGGAGTGAAGACCTCTTTCTACTAAGGGCATCCGCTACGACATTTGCCCTTCCAGGATGATACTTATGGTCGAAGTCATAGTCCTTTAGGAATTCAATCCATCTTCTCTGACTTAGGTTTAATTCCTTTTGGGAGAAAAGATACTTCAAGCTCTTGTAGTCAGTGAACACCTCAAATCTGACACCATAAAGATAGTGCCTCCAGATCTTCAGTGCATGAACCACTGCCGCAAGCTCCAAATCATGAGTCGGATAGTTACGCTCATGCTCCTTCAATTGCCGAGAAGCATACGCTACTACCCTTCCTTGCTGCATCAATACACTGCCAAGGCCAACCCGAGATGCATCCGTATAGATGGCAAAACCCTCATCATCACTAGGTAAAACCAATACCGGAGCGGAAGTAAGCTTAGCCTTCAATAATTGAAAGCTACTCTCACATTCCTCGGACCAAACAAACTTATCACCGTTCCTGGTTAGCTTAGTTAACGGGGCGGCGATGGATGCAAATCCTTCAATGAATCACCGATAATAACCTGCCAAACGAAGGAAACTCCGAATCTCCGAAGGGGTTCGGAAATCTCCCAATCCAACACAGCCTGGACCTTCGCTGGATCTACTGCTACACCAGCACCGAAGATAACATGCCCAAGGAAATGAACCTCGCGCATCCAAAAATCACACTTGCTGAATTTTGCATACAACTTGTGCTCTCTAAGGACTTCCAATACTACCCTCAAATGCTGATGGTGTGTGGCCTCATCCAGAGAATAAACCAACACATCATCGATGAGCACTACGAAAAAACAGTCTAGATAAGGCCTAAACACCCTGTTCATGAGATCCATGAACATTGCAGAGGCATTGGTTAGACCAAACGGAACAACCAAAAACACATAATGTCCATAACGGGTCCTAAAGGTTGTCTTGGACACATCCTGTGATGGAACGCCTCGGCCAAGCCCGTTAGATCAATAACGTACTTGATCCGAGTCCGCCTCCCGCGAACGGGCCGAAGCCTCGCAAGGGATACCAAACCACAGTCCGTGTAAACACAAAGGAACACACCACATTTTATAAATATTTCACAATTTACATAGCCAAACTTCCACAAAAACTAAAAAGAAGTACAAGAGCCTGGGACATACCCCAAGGTACAACTGAAGAAAGTAAACAACTAACTAAGCTACACTGCTGGAGTACTACACAGCTGGAACTACACCGCTGGAGGTACTGACCCTGTACCGCTACGGCGCGGCTCTGAACCGGACGACGGTAGTGAAACGTCCTCCTCGCTCTCACCTGTGGGGGTAGGGGTGAGCCTCTCTAGTCACTGGCTCAGTAGGGAACTCCCCCAAAACCGAGCAAACCAAAAACCACAGATACAATGCTATAAACAATACCAACAATTTATAGAACAGCTAAGTAGGATATTAAAGCTGTAAAAGTACTCACCGTCTGCCGACTACGAGAAACAACTATAATAATTAAACGGCAAACCAGTACAGGTGTACAAGCTAAAGTAGAGACTGCCAAACACGAGCCACGTGAACTGGTTCGCGACACCAGTAACTGACTCGGACAAGCTAACACAGGTCTACCTCTCAGTCTCGCAGCCACGGACGAAAGGTCCAGCTGCAGCTCCACGTGAAAAGTCAAGCAACTGTGGAGACCAACTAAACACCACCACCTGCGGACCACACGGTCACAGACCCATGCCTGGCACCTCTAGAGATCCTGGCCCGGAACTCTCTGGAGTGAGGCACTGGAAAAGGACTAGATGGGGTCCAGTACGTCTACTGGTGTCCGTACCCCCAACTACGAGCGCGCTACAAGTGACTAAAGACAAACACAAGTGTCACTGTCCCACTGTCGTCTTTCCCTCAGTCGGACGTACAACTCAAGCACAAGAGTGAAGGTGTCCAGGTCAGACGACACAGACCTCGACGGTACAACACAAATACCGGGACAAAGCCCCGAGCTAACAGCCTGGCTCACAAAGAACCTGGGGCACCCAACTGGAGAGGTAACCACGGTAGGCGTCGTACTACTCGCCACGTACACAGAACCACGTGCACGTCACACACAAACCACGTGAAACCTCACGTAAACCACAAGTAACAATGGTCCACTACATGTAAACCCAACTGGACTCGCGTAGATTAACACACAGCCACGAAAGTAAGTAACTAACTGCATACCTTGTATGCTAAACACGAGAACTCTGTGCACTTAGTGCACCTCAGGTGCCAACGCACATGCATTATCGATAAATACCATAATTAATCATTCATGTTTATAACCAGTAGGCGGCAACATCGACTGCCGCTTACAGGAAGTCGACGGCAAGGGACCTGGCCGTCTACATCCTGGCTGATGAGCTTGGCGACAAATGATGTTGACGCCAAGTTCTTCGGCCTCTAACCCTGTAGAAACCCTAATCCGATTCTACAGGTTTCCCAACCGTTAAAACAACGGAAAAACATACTGTAATGATCCCTCTAACATCCATGCACCATATTTAAACCAAAACAACATGTTTTACTGCCTAAATTCACCAAACCACCCATTAACCCCGCATGGTGCAACTTAATCCGAAATGCATTAAATCTGTTGTTTCAAGTGGTTAAGTCATATTTTAATGATCCTACGGAGCTAACAGGGTTCGTCCCCTACCTCAGAACACGCTAGAACCTCCCGCAATCTCCCGGTTCACACCGAACCCTCCGCGAGCTCCCACGGGAATTGCACCACGCCACGACGTTTCCTCGCGCAATTCAGCGACGCCACGCGTTCTACGATCGTCCAACCACCCTTCGGTACCTGTTGGAAGCTTTAAAACCACTGGGACAAAAAGCTGGGGCAAGAGGGAAAGAGAACCAGGTAGAAAACCTGCCCTCGGGTGACCCTATAACCTGCATAATTCTCAGGTTGGCGTCAACCCCTCTGCCGCCAATGGCAACCGCCACCCTAAACGTCCACATCTTGTGCCGCCAAGATCATGCAGTCGACGACAACCTATCTGGACGCCAACAAGTCAACGGCCATCCCTGGCCGCCAACTCCAACTGAACTGCAGCAGGTCCTATTTCATTTCAAAACCAAACCTGCACCTCACCTGCTCAACCACACATCCACACCACACATTCCACACGACCAACTCACATTGGCCTCACAACGGCCTACACAACCAACACACACATGATCCGCATGGATCCGAAAAGCACGCGACGTTACATTACGATCATCTAAAAAGAAAATTTCGACCTCGAAATTCATAACACAACTCAAAGTTAAACAACTTATACATACATACCTTTACAAGCACTATCATCTAAAAAAAAAAATACAAAAGCTTATGCAAACAGATAGGGATACCCTTTAGCCATTTCCTCGGCTAACTCCCATGTATCCTCACCACCCAACCTATTTTCCCATCTTACTTTAACCAACTCAATTTCTTTATTCCTCAGCTTCTTTATCTTTCGATCTGTGATCTGTACCGGATACTCAGGCATGGTCATATCCGGCCTTAGGTCACCACCTTGATATCTGATTATTTGAGCTGGATCTTCAATACACTTTCTTAACATGGAGACATGGAAAATATCATGCACATCTGCAAAATCAGTTGGCAAATCCAGCTTATAAGCTGCTTCCCCAATTCTTTCGATCACCTGGAAAGGTCCCACATACCTTGGACTCAACTTTCCAGACTTACCAAACCTCATGATTCCCTTACTTGGAGAAACTCTCAGGAAAACAAAATCTCCCACTTCAAACTGAAGTGGTCTCCTCCGAACATCTGCATAACTCTTCTGCCTACTTTGAGCTGCCTGCAATTTCTCTTTAATAAGCTTCACTACCTCTGTGGTTTGCTGAATCAATTCAGGACCCACTAACTGCCTTTCTCCCACTTCATGCCAGTTCAATGGGGTTCTACATGGCCTTCCATATAAAGCTTCATATGGTGCCATCCCAAGACTGGTATGATAACTATTATTGTAGGCAAACTCAACCATTCCCAAATGATGCTCCCAACTACCTCCCCAAACTAAACAACAAGCTCGCAGCATATCTTCAATTGTCTGGATAGTTCTCTCTGTCTGACCATCTGTCTGGGGATGATAAGTGGAGCTATACCTCAACTCAGATCCAATTACTCTTTGCAGACTTCTCCAAAAACCAGAAGTAAATCTTGGATCTCTATCTGACACAATAGTCTTCGGAATACCATGCAGTGGAACAATTCTTTCAACATAAATATTTGCCAATCTGTCCACTGTCCAAGACATACTTACTGCCACTAATCTGCACACTTTGGTTAATCTGTCAACAAATACCCATATTCCATTATGCCCTGAACTCGACCTTGGTAAACCTGCCACAAAGTCCATAGCAATATCATCCCATTTCCACTGTGGAATGGGTAACGGTTGCAATAGACCTCCAGGCTTTTGATGCTCTGCTTTTATCTGCTGACAGACAGCACACCATGCAACAAATTCTGCTATTTCTTTCTTCATATGAGGCCACCAAAAATGCTTTCTCAAATCATGGTACATTTTAGTACTACTCGGATGAATAGTGTACCATAGATTTATGAGCCTCTTCCAGCACTCGCTGCTTTACCTCTCTTTCTGCAGGAACAAACAACCTGCCTCGGAGTCTGACCACACAATTATCATCAATAGAAACTCCTTCCATTTTCACAATCTCAGCTAAACCTGCATCTGCTCTCTGAGCCTCAATGATCTGCCAATATAAAAACGGCTCTACAACGCTAGCAGGTAGAATTGCCCGTCGCTGATTACTAGGCAAATACAAGGAATTCTCTGCTACTTCTTCATACAACTTCCATTCCTTAATCATCATCAAGCTTACATATGCCTTTCTGCTCAAGGCATCAGCTACAACATTGGCCTTACCCGGATGGTAAGCCAAACTGAAATCATAATCCTTCAAATACTCAATCCATCTGCGCTGGCGAAGATTCAAATCTTTCTGCGAGAAGATATATTTCAAGCTTTTATGATCAGTAAAGATCTCAAATCTCTCGCCATACAGATAATGCCTCCACATTTTCAAAGCAAATACAACTGCAGCCAATTCCAAATCATGAGTGGGGTAATTCTCCTCTGCTGGCTTCAATTGTTTGGACGCATAAGCTATCACTTTGCCATACTGCATAAGCACTGCGCCAAGTCCTCTTCTTGAAGCATCAGTATACAAAACAAAACCACCACTCCCTGCCGGTAATGTCAATATAGGTGCTGATGTGAGTCTTTTCTTCAATTCCATAAAACTTTTCTGACATTCACCGGACCACACAAAAGGCACCCCTTTCCTGGTCAATTTAGTCATAGGTGCTGCAATCTTAGAAAAATCTTGAATGAAGCGCCTATAATAACCTGCTAATCCCAGAAAACTTCTAATCTCGGTTATTGTCTTAGGCACTCCCCATCTCATCACTGCTTCCACTTTACTTGGGTCCACTGCTACTCCTTTAGCTGAGATGACATGACCCAAAAACTGAATTTCTTTCAACCAAAATTCACACTTACTGAATTTGGCAAACAACTGGTTATCTCTTAACAATTGCAGAGTAAACCTCAAATGAGCTGCATGCTCCTCTTCAGATGCTGAATAAATCAGAATATCATCAATAAAGACCACAATGAATTGGTCTAAATATGGATGAAAAATTCTATTCATCAGATCCATAAAACCTGCAGGAGCATTAGTCAACCCAAATGGCATAACCACAAACTCATAGTGACCATATCTGGTTCTGAAATCTGTCTTATCTACATCTTCCTCTTTAATTCTGAATTGATGGTACCCAGACCTCAAATCAATTTTAGAAAACACTTTTGCTGATTGCAACTGAACAAACAGATCATCTATTCTCGGCAACGGGTACTTATTCTTAATGGTCACATCATTCAACTTTCTATAATCAATACACATCCGAAAACTTCCATCTTTCTTTTTCACAAATAAAACCAGCGCTCCCCACGGGGAATGACTCGGTCTAATAAAACCTTTCTGCAACAATTCCTCTAACTGCTTTTTCAATTCTTTAAGTTCTGCTGGTGCCATCCGATATGGAGCTTTAGAAATCGGCATGGTACCTGGCAGTAACTTAATAGTAAAGTCCACCTCTCTATGTGGAGCTAAACCAGACAAATCCTCAGGGAAAACATCAGCAAATTCCCTAACCACGAGAACTGCTTCTACTGGCTGACTGGCTTCTACCAGACTTACCGAGGCTAAATAAGCTACACACCCATCATTTATCAACTTTCTAGCTTTAATTGCAGAAATTAGAAACTTGGAGTATAAAAAGGCATACCTTGATATTCAAATACTGCACCATTAGGATGACAAAATCTGATCCTTTTCTTTCTGCAATCTAACATTGCTCCATACATTTCAAGCCAATCCATACCCAAAATAATATCATAATCTGACAACGGTAGGGCATATAACCGACCCGGCATCTGGTTCCCTTCAATCATAACAGGAGCTTCATCTATATAGCTCGAAGTGAGTAAAAACTCACCTGAAGGAACCTCCACTACTAACTCACAAGACTTCTCTTCTAAAGGATGAGCTATACAATCCAGAAATTCTTCGGAAATAAAAGAATGAGAGGCACCCGAATCAAATAAAACTCTTGCTGAATATTCATAAAGAGGTAAAGTACCTTCTATCATATTCGATGCCTCCGCTTGGGCTCGGGTGATAGCCATAACCCGGCCTCTTCCTCGCTGCTGCGGTACTCCTCTGCCATGACCTGACTGTGGCTGCTGAAACTGCTGAGGTTGCTGCTGCTGCTGCACACCTCTTCCATATCCATATTCTCTCGGATAGGGACAATTGCGGATCAAATGTCCCGGCTGATTACAATTATAACACCGATACCCTGGTGGAGTAATAGGCTGCCTGGCAGTACTCTGCTGCGACTCCTCCACCTCAGGCCTACCTCGGCCCTGCTGAAACTGCGGACGACCTCCCCATCCTCTTCCTCTGCCTTTAAATGCTTGCTTTAATTTCTGGCCCCATTTTCCAAAGCCTGATGAAGAGGGTCCTGCTGGTGCTTTACCTTTACTTGCACCCACTGACTGCTGCGGTAGCCGGAAACTACCTGAACCTGACTTGCCCACCTGACGAGTCTGAATAGACCTCTCCAGTGTAGCTGCTCTCTGAGCTGCCTCTTCCACTGTCTTGCACATGAGAGGTACTATCGCATCCTGCAATTCCACTCTCAAGCCTCTAATAAAATACTCAACCATCATATTATTATCTGAAACCACATATGGCGCATAACGGCTAAGTGCCATAAATCTCATCTGGTACTCTAAAACTGAAGAGTTACCTTGCTGGAGAGTCCGAAACTGCTCTCTTTTTACTTGCTGCACTTGGATCGGAAAGAATGTATCATTAAATACATCGAGAAATTCTGACCAAGTGATAGCCTCCTCTGCCCTGCCTGCAAAGGTGGTCTGCATCTTCAGTCGCCACCATTCCAATGCAAAACCTCTCAATTGATAAGCAGATAACACCACTCTATCCGCTTCCGGACACCTCATAGTCACAAAAACTCTTTCAATTTCATGAACCCAGTGCTCTGCTGTATCTGGAGTCGGCCCTCCTGAATAAGTAGGCGGCTGCAATCTCAGAAACTTCTCCACCTACATCACTGGTTCCTCGGCTATCAACACTGGTGGTGGTGGTGGCATAGGTGCTGCAAAAGGCACTTCTACTCTTGGCGGAACTGGAGCAACAGGTACAGCCTCTCCATCCCCAGGTGGCACTACTGCCGGTGGTACTGGTGCCTGCTGATCCATTCTCGCCCGAATATCCGTGAGGCTTTCCCAAATTTTCTCAATCATACGCTGGGTGCTTTCCTCCGGATCATCTCCTCCACCATCCCAATCTCTTCTATCAGCCATTTCAAAGACTTCTACATAAACAAAACACCAAGCAAAAATCAAAGAACAAATTATCAAAAACCAGGGTCCCTACCAGCAGTGTACAAAAACCAAAATAAGGCTATGTATCCTTCTAATTCCCTTATATTAACACGGACCTTGCTCTGATACCAACTGTGACGGAACTCCTCGGCCAAGCCCGTTAGACCAATAACGTACTTGATCCGAGTTCGCCTCCCGCGAACGGGCCAAAGCCTCGCAAGGGATACCAAACCACAGTCCGTGTAAACACAAAGGAACACACCACATTTTATAAATATTTCACAATTTACATAGCCAAACTTCCACAAAAACTGAAAAGAAGTACAAGAGCCTGGGGCATACCCCAAGGTACAACTGAAGAAAGTAAACAACTAACTAAGCTACACAGCTAGAACTACACCACTGGAGGTACTGACCCTGTACCGCTACGGCGCGGCTCTGAACCGGACGACGGTCGTGAAACGTCCTCCTTGCTCTCACCTGTGGGGGTAGGGGTGAGCCTCTCTAGTCACTGGCTCAGTAGGGAACTCCCCCAAAACCGAGCAAACCAAAAACCACAGATACAAAGCTATAAACAATACCAACAATTTATAGAACAGCTAAGTAGGATATTAAAGCTGTAAAAGTACTCACCGTCTGCCGACTACGAGAAACAACTGTAATAATTAAACGGCAAACCAGTACAGGTGTACAAGCTAAAGTAGAGACTGCCAAACACGAGCCACGTGAACTGGTTCGCGACACCAGTAACTGACTCGGACAAGCTAACACAGGTCTACCTCTCAGTCTCGCAGCCACGGACGAAAGGTCCAGCTGCCGCTCCACGAGAAAAGTCAAGCAACTGTGGAGACCAACTAAACACCACCACCTGCGGACCACACGGTCACAGGCCCATGCCTGGCACCTCTAGAGATCCTGGCCCGGAACTCTCTGGAGTGAGGCACTGGAAAAGGACTAGCTGGGTCCAGTACGTCTACTGGTGTCCGTACCCCCAACTACGAATGCACTACAAGTGACTAAAGACAAACACAAGTGTCACTGTCCCACTGTCGTCTTTCCCTCAGCCGGACGTACAACTGAAGCACAAGAGTGAGGGTGTCCAGGTCAGACGACACAGACCTCGACGGTACAACATAAGTACCGGGACAAAGCCCCGAGCTAACAGCCTGGCTCACAAAGAACCTGGGGCACCCAACTAGAGAGGTAACCACAGTAGGCGTCGTACTACTCGCCACGTACACAGAACCACGTGCACGTCACACACAAACCACGTGAAACCTCACGTAAACCACAAGTAACAACGGTCCACTACATGTGAACCCAACTGGACTCGCGTAGATTAACACGCAGCCACGAAAGTAATTAAGTAACTAACTGCATACCTTGCATGCTAAACACGAGAACTCTGTGCACTTAGTGCACCTCAGGTGACAACGCACATGCATTATTGATAAATACCATAATTAATCATTCATGTTTATAACCAGTAGGCGGCAACATCGACTGCCGCTTACAGGAAGTCGACGGTAAGGGACCTGGCCGTCTACATCCTGGCTGATGAGCTTGGCGACAAACGATGTTGACGCCAAGTTCTTCGGCCTCTAACCCTGCAGAAACCCTAATCCAATTCTACAGATTTCCCAACCGTTAAAACAACAGAAAAACATACTATAATGATCCCTCTAACATCCATGCACCATATTTAAACCGAAACAACATGTTTTACTACCTAAATTCACCAAACCACCCATTAACCCCGCATGGTGCAACTTAATCTGAAATGCATTAAATCTATTGTTTCAGGTGGTTAAGTCATATTTTAATGATCCTACGGAGCTAACAGGGTTTGTCCCCTACCTCAGAACACGCTAGAACCTCCCGCAATCTCTCGGTTCACACCGAACCCTCCGCGAGCTCCCACGGGAATTGCACCATGCCACGATGTTTCTTCGCACAATTCAGCGACGCCACGTGTTCTACGATCGTCCAACCACCCTTCGGTACCTGTTGGAAGCTTTAAAATCACTGGGACAAAAAGCTGGGGCAAGAGGGAAAGAGAACCAGGTAGAAAACCTGCCCTCGGGTGACCCTATAACCTGCAGAATTCTCAGGTTGGCGTCAACCCCTCTGCCTCCAATGGCAACCGCCACCCTAAACGTCCACATCTTGTGCCGCCAATATCATGCAATCGACGGCAACCTATCTGGACGCCAACAAGTCAACGGCCATCCCTGGCCGCCAACTCCAACTGAACTGCAGCAGGTCCTATTTCATTTCAAAACTCAAACCTGCACCTCACCTGCTCAACCACACATCCACACCACACATTCCACACAACCAACTCACATTGGCCTCACAACGGCCTAAACAACCAACACACACATGATCTGCATGGATCCGAAAAGCACGCGACGTTACACATCCTCACTCCTAATCCTCAACTGATGATAGCCAGACCGTAAATCAATCTTAGAAAAGACTGATGCATTCAGCAGCTGGTCAAACAAATCATCAATCCGAGGTAAGGGATACCTGTTCTTCACAGTCACTTGGTTTTGCTTCCTATAATCGATGCATAACCTAACTGACCCATCCTTCTTCTTCACGAACAATACGCACCGCCCCACGGAGAAACACTAGGGCGAATAAATCCCTTATCTAGCAAATCCTGCAACTGCTTCTTTAGCTCTGCTAACTCTGCAGGTGCCATCCGATAAGGGGCCTTTGAGATAGGAGAGGTGCCTGGAAGCAACTCTAATGTGAACTTTATCTCTCTAGCCGGTGGCAATCCAGATAAATCATTGGGAAAGACATCTGGAAAATCCTGCACTACCTCAATCTCTGCAAGAGTAGGTGACTCATCAGCCTTCGGTACTAGTACCACGCTAGCAAGAAAAGCGTCGCAACCCTTGTTCACCATTCTCATTGCCTTCATGGCGGAGATGACAAACTTCCCCACTAAGTTCCTTGGCAAGGGATGCGAAAACTCATCCTCACCAAGAATGCAGAAACTAATCTTCTTCCCACGACAATCCACTAATGCATAGTACTCCTGTAGCCAATCTAGACCAAGAATAGCATCATAGTCCTTCATCTTTAGCAAGAAGAAAAACCCTTCTAAGACTCTATCCTCAATGCACACTGGTAAAGACGGAATACACTTCCTAGTCGATATCGTACCCACAGATGTGTGCACCAATAATGGGATTTCTAACTCCTCAGACTCTAATCCTGACTCTAAAGATAACTGCCTAGCAAACCGCTCAGAAATGAACGAGTGAGTGGCACCCGTATCAAACAAAACTCGAGCGTGCACACCCATGAAAAGAACCGTACCTTCGGCAAGATGCTCTGCCTGCTCGACATCCTTACGAGCTAGCGCAAACACTTGAGCTTGGGCTCGAGGCCTTCCTGGTCTTCCTGTAGCTGGTGCTGCTGCTGTTGCTACTGCTGGTACTGGTCGTTGGACTCCTTGCTGAAGTCTAGGGCAATCCTTGATCTTATGCTCGCTGCTCCCACACTTTAAGCACTTCCCCGCCATCTTCCAACACTCCGTACCACAATGTGCTCTCCCACAATGAGGACACTCCTTTTGGCCACTAGGGGAATGCTGAGAAGATACCTGACGACTGCCGGTTGCCACTGGGTGCTGCGGTGACTAGTGTGACCCTATCATCGTCAGCACACCTAATAGCTCGGAAGATCTTCTCGATCTCCCTCAGCCAGCTCTCTGCCAAAAGCGGATCGCTCTCCCCCTTAAAAGAAGGTGGAGTCATCCTCTTGAACCTTTCCACGATGGAAGGTCCACCATGGTCATGAGCCTGGGGAACTGGTGCCTGAGCCTGCTACCATAAACAACATAAGCCACACATATACAATATAGCAACATAGCAACCATGTAATTTAAGTAAAATAGACTACTCTATCTTATCATTCTGATCTGAGCCTCCAGCTGAGCTTGGAGTGCAGCCTGGGTGTGGGCCTGCATCTGCATGGCCTGCACTAGGCCCTGCATGAACACTCCATAGTCTACTGGTGGCGGTGGAGGAAGCACAGGACCCTGGGGTGCTAGGGCCTGCTACTCACCCTGATCCTCACGCTTAGCCTCAACTCTCTCCTCTTTCCGCTGCTCGCCCTCACGAGCAGGAGCACCATGCCTACCTCGTGAAGCCATAGCCTGCAAAACAGTTTAATCCCATTTAGGAACTAACTATCTAATTCCTAATTATTTTCTTAACTATGTGGACAATCAATAGAGACTTAGCATATATCAAGATGATAACATATCTATATATTTATGTACAATCTCAACCTGGTTTCTCTGATACCATTATCTATAACGACCCTCTTTATACCGGTACGATTATTCCAACCCACATCGATACAGAAAGCGTCGCCACAATGGGACATTTAGCCAACACATTCAATAGGCTGAGATGTACACAAATATAAACATATAACAGTGGAATAGAAAGAACTGAATATGAACATCTTATTCCATCATCTACACTTTATCCACAGTCCATATAGAACAAAAGGAAACTAACTATTTCATAACTGAGAAATTTAAATAAAATACATTGTCCACAACTGAATTACATAGTGTTCTCAATTACATACTATGAAAAATAAAATACAACGCCGAAATCTCCACGAAGATCTCCTACTCACGCTCCGAGTCACTCCTAACTATCTCATCGGAAGAACTAGAGATATCTACACCTGTACGCCGAAGCAAGAGTGAGTCTACAAGACCCAGCAAGCAAATCCATGCACATTACACATACATACATTATATGGACATTTACTTTTCAATTTAAAACAATTATTACATGTAACATAGTTTGAACAATCTTTAAAACCTATGCATGGGATTTCTATACATTGAGTAACATGATACATACTTTATCATCATTAAGTACAAAACCTATTACATGATTTCTACAGATTCATTTACATGCTTAATCAACTTAAAACACATTCTATTCATGCTACAATATATATATATACAACTTAAGCATGGAATTACACATAATGAAAATAATATTCCTAGCATGGATTCTATGGACATTCTCACATACATGACATGCTTTTATACACATATAGCTTGCTGTTTTACATGGATTTAACATATTCATAAAGGACTTTCATATTATCATATCGCTTTCACATTTAACATATTCACATTTCACATAATCACTTACACATTTTACACACATATAATCATACTTTTCTCATTTAAATGCCGTGACACATAGTCCAAACCACCTTTAGAAGGACACACACTTATCCCATCACACACATATATATCACCTATGCAATATAGTGATAGACCTAGGTTAACTGCGCAGAACCGGGAGAAGCACTCTCCACCCTAACCAGTGGTACTTATCCACCTCCAGGATTTTGATCCCAATGCCCATGGGACATCACACACATATGAACCTTTCCATAGGGACTTTACTAAAACACAGTTCCTCAGCCCTCTAAGGTAGCAGTGTCACCCATGGCACAGTTACATATTTTCTATTTTTTTAACACATGCCATGGTACACTATTTATCATAGAATTTCCATTTTCACATAAATTCACATGGATCAGGCTACCTAGCATGATACTACTGTTTATAATGTTAAACAGACTCAACAGTAACTTAATCATGCTGAAATCCACAATTTTACAATAATCAATTTAAACATGCATTAATTTGCCATTTTTCTCTTAAAAATCTAAATGTACATCTACTGTCATCCATTCAGCATGAGAATTTAACCACGAACCCCTTACAGGTTGATTATCATGTATAGAAAATTTCCTTTTTATGAACTATACACAATTTATAGAAATTAAAACAATAATTTTGCATGATTATTCATAACAATATTAAACATGAATTCACAGTATGACAGGTACGTTAACCATTTTACAACATGCATCTGACAGTCATGGTCTCATACAAAATTTTTGGAAAATTTACCTGTATCATACCATTTAATTGAGAATTTAAACAGAATGTGCATATTCACGGTTTCATATTTCAGAAAACTTTATAATTTTTACAGAACTTGAAAATTTGCCAAAATTTCATGGTAAGACTAAATTCAGGTACATATGTTACAGAAATTTCATAACACCCAATTTCAGCATGAATCCACATAAACAGTATTTAACAAGATTAAAACATTCTCAAGACAATATTCCAGCAATTTTAATAAACAATCCATTTAACGAACTTTCATAAGGATTGCATGCCATGATCCACTAGAGGTAATATACAACATATAATATTTACAGTATATCCACATGCACAAAATCATGAAAAAAATTGTAACGACCTGAGAACCCGACCCTCGGCCCACGTTGAGGACCAGATTTTCGCGGTTGTCGCCCACGGATCCGGGGACCCAGAAGGGCTATAATCTATGTCTAACAGGATATGTAACGGAAGTAAACGTCAACTGCTAATCTTGAAGTGTACGTGCGGAAACAGAAAACAGAGTGAGACCACCACATACCACTCTAAGTACAGTCCCAACACACGCACGCTAGTACAAGTAAAAGGCAGGAAAAGAACAAGTCCCTTAGGGTCATACTCTGAGGGTGATGTGCACTGAAAAAGGGGAATCACTGCTAGCTATGGGGACCTCGCCTACCGCCCCGTCTACTCCGCCCGTCCCGTGCCCTGCCGCTGCTGAGAAGTCTCACCTAGAAAAAGGAGGGATGAACTTCACAACGGAAGCTCAGTAGGGACTACCAATCTCCTACTGGTTCTAAACAGGCAGAAGAATATAAATATAAAATGAATGATAAAAGGTGCCACGAGTACAGTAAAAGAAACGGAAACGGCAAAGATCGGGAACTTGTCTCACAGCTGGGGTCGTGACGTATCGGACCGTCGCGACCTCGTCGCGACGTATCGGACCGTCACGACCAGGTAGCGACATATGAGAGTGTCGCGATCTCGTCGCGATCCGATCGTGACCTCCACGAGCGTCACGATCTCATCGCGACCGGCTAGGCCGTAGCGACCAGATCACGACCTCCACGAGTGTTGCGTCCTCAGACAGAGGGGGGTTCCGGAGCAACCCCTCTGGGAACCACCCAAAAAATGGGGAAACAATCAACCAAGAGGGAGGGTATCATGCTCAACATGATAGAAAGCTAGTAAGGCATCCAAACCACCCTTAAAACCCCACAAACATGGATCTACACTCGAAGGGAAACCTCACTCAACCTCGAGCATGGCGTTCTCACACTCCCAAGCCCCAAACCACAGAGAAACCATGCTTTAGAGGGGGAAGGGAGCATTCTTAGGGAGAGAGGATCAAGATTCCCTACCTCCACGCGAAGAACGAACCTGTTGGGGCCTTCTCGTAGGAAAGGACACCTCCTCCTCGCTCCAAACGACGCGAACACGTCCCCTGCACGAGCGGGACGACACCACCACAGCACAAATGCCTCAAACGCCAAGAACTGCCCAGAATCCGCAAGGAAAACACAAGAGGGAAAAGAGAGGGGAGAAAGAGAGCTGAGAGGGTGAGAGGGGGACAGGGGGCACGGCCTTGGGTTTTAACTCGGCGGTCCCCAGAACATGACGGAATGACATGTCGCGATAAGACTCTTCGTCGCGGTGCCCCTAGGCGTCGCGACTTTATTGTGACGGTCACCTCTATCACGACCCCAAAAAGCGGATCAAACCTCGAAGACTGGGAAAGCGATCGCGACGGGTGACCACGTTGCGTTCACACCCGTACGCCTGACACCCGACAGAGCCATTCTGACAGAAATGACACCGGTCACGTCTGTTAGAAGGGCCGTCACGAAACCATCGGACGTCGCGACCACAATGCGACAGCCACAACGTCGTGACAAGAAAGTGACAGCCCTGGTTGTTGCGACCTGCAACCGTCGCGACAGGCCTCTTGTCGCGACCAGAACATGTCATGACAGGCCTCTGTCGCGACCACGTCGCGACCCTGAGGACGGGGCCAAAGGGCCCAAGGGTGCCGGGTCTTACGTCCCACCCACCTTAAGACATTTCATCCTCGAAATGAAAACAACTCGGTCTCAACCCGAAAAGCAGAAAAAGGGAAGATAGCATACCAATCAATCAAACAAATAGGGGAACTGCTCGCGCATCTCAACCTCACGCTCCCAGGTGGCCTCGCCACCAATGCGGTTCTCCCAGACGACCTTCACTAGCGGAATCTAGTTCCGGCGCAATTGCTGAACTCTGCGGTCGACAACGCTGACTGGGTACTCTGGCACTGACAAGTCTGGTGCCACCTCAAGCTGCGAGTGGTCCAACAAGTGCGAAGGATCTGCAACGTACCTCCTGAGCTGCGAAATATGGAACACACTGTGCACACCTGCTAGCTCTGCTGGAAGACTCAACCTGTAAGCCACCTCGCCGACCCTCTCGGTGATAGGGAAAGGCCTGACGTACCTCAGGCTGAGCTTTCCCTTTCTGCCAAACCTCATGACGCCCTTGGTCGGCGAGACCCGCAAGAACCAAGGTCACCAACACTGAACTCTAACGGCCTCCTGCGAACATCTGCGTAGCTCTTCTATCTGCTTTGTGCTGCCCGAAGTCTCTGCCTGATCAGACTGACCGTGTCCGCACATTGCTGCACGAACTCTGGCCCCAAAAGCTACCTCTCACCAACCTTGAACCAGTGAAGTGGAGTCCTACACGGGTGACTATACAAAGCCTCGTATGGTGCCATTTCGATGCTCGAGTGATAACTGTTGTTATATGCAAACTCTACCATCGGAAGGTGCGACTCCCAGGTGCCGCTCAAGTCTAAACAACACGCTCTCAGCATGTCCTCCAGTGTCTAAATGGTCTGCTCTGACTGCCCATCTTTCTGAGGGTGGTATGCTATGCTGAACCTCAACTCTGTGCCCAGTGCTCTCTGAAGACTGCGCCAAAACCCTGATGTGAACCTCGGATCTCTGTTCGGAGACGACCAAAATGGGGATCCCGTGCAATGAGACAACTCTGTCCACGTACAGCTTGGCTAACCTGTCCACTGACCACGACATCCTGATCGAAAGAAAGTGCACTGCCTTGGTCAAATGATCCACAATCACCCAGATACCATCGTGCCTCTGTGGGGTATGGGGCAAACCAACTACAAAGTCCATGGTGATGTCGTCCCACTTCCACTCGGGAATGGGTAACAACTGCAACTCACCACCAGGACCCTGATGCTCGGCCTTCACCTGCTGACAGGTAAGGCACCAAGCAACAAACTCTGCCACCCCCCTCTTCATCCCTGGCCACCAGAAGAACCTCCTCAAGCAATGGTACATCTTTGTGGATTCAGGATGAACAACATACCTCGATCTGTGAGCCTCTGACAAAACTGTCTGGCACGCCTCCTCAGGAATGTACAAGCGGCCTCTGAATCTGACCTCGCTGTCCTCGTCAAGCTCAGCATCTGGCATCTAAAAAACGTCTGCCAACTGAGGGTCTTCCTGCTATGCCTGCAACACCTGCCTGAACACTGACGGCCAAATTAACAAACTACTCGCCACACCACGGTCTCTGGTCCTTGACGGAACGAACACTCCCTGGGACAGCTCCTCGAACAACCTCCACTCTCTGACCATTAGTGAACTCAAGCGCACGCGCCTGCTCAAAGAATCGGCTACGACATTAGCCCTTCCTGGGTGATAGGAAAGGGTTAGGTCGTAGTCCTTCAAATACTCCATCCATCAGCGCTGCCTCGAGTTCAGATCCCTCTGGGTGAAGATATACTGCAGACTCTAGTGATCGGTGAAGATCTGAAAAGCCTCGCCATACAGGTAGTGCCTCCAGAACTTGAGAGTGAACACCACTGCTGCCAGCTCCAAGTAGTGGGTAGGGTAGTTCTCCTCATGCTTCTTGAGCTGCCGAGAAGCATAGGCAACGACCCCACCGTGCTGCATCAGTATGGCACCCAAACATGACCTCGATGCATTGGTGTAGACAACGAAACCACCGCCGCCCGACAGCAAGACCAACACTGGCGCTAAAGTCAACCTCGTATTCAGCTCTCGGAAACTCTGCTCACAGTCTTCTTACCAAACAAACTGACGTCCTGCCTAGTCAACCTAGTCAACGACGCTGCCATCTTGGCAAAATCCTGAATAAACCTCTGGTAGTAACCTACCAAGCCCAGAAAACTACAGATCTCTAACACCGATGTGGGCTGCTCCCACGACAACATGGCCTCCACCTTGGCAGGGTCCACTGCCAGACCAAAACCCGAGATCACGTGCCCGAGAAAGTGCACCTCCCTCAGCCAAAACTTGCATTTGTCGAACTTGGCATAAAGGTAGTGACTCCGCAGGATCTCCAGCACGATCCTCAGGTGCTCCTCGTGCTCCTCCTCAGAAGCCGAGTAGACCAAAATATCATCAACAAAAACAACCACAAAACGATCTAGGTACTCATTGAACACCCTATGCATCAGATCCATGAATGATGCAGGTGCGTTCATCAGCCCAAACGACATCACGACGAACTCGAAGTGATCGTACCGGGAATGGAAAGTCGTCAAACCAACATCTGACTCTCTGATCCGCATCTGATAGTAACCGGATCTCAAGTCAATCTTCGAGAAAACTTTGGCCGACTGCAACTGATCAAACAAATCATCGATCGTCGGCAACGGGTACCTGTTCTTCACAGTAACCTAGTTCAACTGCCGATAATCGATGCACAGATGAAGACTTTCATCCTTCTTCCTGACAAACAAAATAGGCGCGCCCCATGGCGAATGACTCGGGAAAATGAAGCCCAGCTCAAGAAGCTCCTACAGCTGGCGCTTCAGCTTACGTAGCTCTGCCGGGGCCATCCAGTAAGGTGCCTTGGACAAAGGCATTGTACCGGGCAAAATCTCAATCGAGAACTCTACCTCCCGCTTAGGCGGCAACCAGGGTAGATCCTCCAGGAAGATGTCGAAGAACTCAGAAACAACTGGCACGTCAAAAACTGAAGATTCGCTAGGCTCCAAAGAACAAACCGAAGCAAGGTACGCCACACAGCCATCGCGGATAAAATGGCGAGCTATACACAAGGAAATAAATGGCCGACGGGTAGACCGGATACCTCGGAAGCAGAGGACAGGCTCTCCAGGTATCCTAAACCGAACGGTCTTCCGCTGGCAATCATCCACGGTTGAGTGAGCCTCCAACCAGTCCATGCCCAGGATTACGTCAAAGTCGCAAAGCTGCAGTGCGTACAACCTGGCCGGCAGCTGGTGCCCCTCAACCTCGACTGCCACACCCTCCAAGTAACCAAGAAAACGCATGTAGTCACCAGACGAGAGATCGACCAACACGTCACACTGCCTCTCAGGCGCGTGACAAGCTAGGGACTCATAGAATTCCTCGGAAGCAAAACACAAAGAAGCACCGGGATCGACCAAAACACAAGAAGCTCTGCCAAGGATAGGTAGAGTACCTATAACAAGGTTTGATGCCTCTGCCTACTCCCGGGTGAGTGCCATCACATGACCATGACCACGCCCACGTTGCTGTGCCTGCTGGGACTGCTGTTGCTGCGGCGGCTGAGGTTAAGGGTACTGCTGCTGCAGCTGATACGGCTAGTACTATTGTGGCTACAGAAATAGCTGAGCCTGCTACTGGTACTGCCCCCACTGCTGCTGACGCGGTGCCTGCTGCTGAGGAGGGTACTAGTACTGAGGCGGCTGCTGAGCGTACTAAACTGGCTGCTGCTGCTGTGGAGCTTGCCCCATGGGGCAATCCCCCTGAAGTGGCCCGGTAAGCCACAGGTGTAGGAAACTGCCTCCTGACTGCCCTGCTTAGCTCCCTAGACAACTGATTACTCTGCAAACCTGGACTGACGCTTCTACTACCGGCTCTGACTGCCCTTGCAAGTAGACAACTTCCTAAATTGCGAGCGTATCCCGGCGCTACCGGAACTGCCTAAGCTGGAGGAAGAGGAAGTTGCACTACCGCAGCTACCCCCTGGACGCTGGTAAGGCGAGGGCGTGGAAGAGGCTCCTCCCTGCTGCTGCTGCTGCTGCTGAGGCTGCTAGGTCTCTCTGTCCAAGGCGGTGGCCTTTGCTACGACCTCTCCCAAGGTGGTACACATGTGTGCCGTCGCACCACACCTCAGGTCTGGTCTCAGTCATGTTATGAACCTCTCTGCACATGCCTAATCACTGCCTGCGACATAAGGCACATGCGTTAACAATCGAACAAACCTCTGGTGGTACTGAGAAACTGTGAGGTCGCCCTGAACCAACACGTGGAATTGGTCCCGTCTCTCACGTCGAGCGTAGTCGGGGAAGTACTCACCAAGGAAGACCTCTGAATACTGGTGCCTAGTGATGTGATCCAACCTTGCCCCTGGAAGTGAGTCTGCCTCTGAACTCTCCACCACTCATGGGCTGCTCCCTTGAGCTGGTACACCGCCAGTCGAGCCTAGTCCTCCTCAGCACACTCCATGGTCTCAAAGATGCGCTCTAACTCATGGGTCTAGTTCCCTGCCTTGTCTGGATCATACTCACAGTGGAACATCGATGGCTGGAGACGCAAGAACCTCTCAAGGAGAGCGGTCCTGTCCTCCGTAACCGCCGTCCTCCTCTGGCCGGCTCGAGTACTCCCAGTACCCAATGGCTGCTGACCAGCTGGCTACTCCACCTCTGGCTCTGCCCGCTGCTCCGGTACTGCTGCGGGAGGTACCGGAAACTGACCACCTGCTGCTGCTTGCCCGAGCTGCCACACTCCCGGGTACATGGCTCTGAAGAACTGCTAGGCAGCGGGAAACCAGTCTGCGTACTACTTCGGCTGCGGCTGGTACTCCTGCTGCTTCTACCCGCCTGCTGCCGCTGCTGTCACTGCTGCCTGTGCACCCTGAGGCTGCGCCATTGAGTCTGCTGCGGACACCTCCTCGTGGACCTGCCCTTGCGCGGTCATCTCAGACTCATCCTACTGCTCAATCAGGTCTCTGGCCTGCCTGCCTCCGCGGAGCCATGTCCTGCACGGAAGCACAACCAACAAAAGTTAACAAAACCCACTCGGGCGGCTAGCAGTGTACTTGTACTACCGTTGGGACTTCCTGTTGCAGTTTAAATCCACTACAAGTTCTGTCAGACTCTCGCTCTGATACCAACTGTAACGACCCGAGAAGCCGACCCTCGGCGCACGCCGAGGACCCGATTTTTGAGGTCGCCGCCCACGGATCTAGGGACCCGGAAGGGCTATAATCTATGTCTAACAGGATCTGTAACGGAAGTAAACGTCAACTGCTAATTTAGATGTGTACGTGCGGAAACATAAAAGAAAGTGAGGCCACCACGTATCACTCTAAGTACAGTCCCAACACATGTACGCTAGTACAAGTAAAAGGCAGGGAAAGAACAAGTCCCTTACGGGCATACCCCGAGGGTGACGTACACTGAAAAAGGGGAATCACTGCTAGCTACGGGGACCTCGCCTACCGCCCCGTCTCCTCCACCCGGTGCGCACCCTGCCGCTGCTTCTCAACCGCCGTAGTCTGGCCGGACTACGGTCCCACACTTGGCCTCTCTAAGCGGTTCCGTGGCCACAAAGAGCGAGGCAGTGAGAAAAGGACTATATGAACTGCGCCGGGAAGAAATCCGAAAACTGACCTCGGCGTCCCAGTCCAACCACGAGAGCTCTGCAAGACACTCAACACCACTATCCTAACCACCGTTTTCCCCTAAGCTCCAGAGTCCACCTGGTGGCTGCCAACTCGAGCACGCTCATAGCCCGGAGTACTCCCTCGACAGGCTCCTGAGGATGGGGGTCCCAGGCAACGGTAACAACCTCTCACATGGGACAAGCCCTCAAGTGCCGAGCACCGGGCGAAAGACTAGTGTAGACCGCACTAGGGAACTAGAACAGGTGCCACATATACAGTAAAAGAAATGGAAACGGCGAAGACCGAGAACCTGTCTCACGGCTAGGGTCGTGACGTATCGAACCGTCGCGACAGGTAGCGACACACGAGGGCGTCGTGATCTCATCCGATCGGCCAGGCGATCGTGACCCGATCGCGACCTCCACGAGCGTCGCGATCTCGTTGCGACTGGCCAGGCCGTCGTGACCAGATCATGACCTCCACGAGTGTCGCGATCTCCTTGCGACCGGCCAGGCCGTCGTGACCAGATCACGACCTCCACGAGTGTCACATCCTCAGACAGAGGGGGGTTCCGGAGTAACCCCTCCGGGAACCACCCCAAAAACGGGGAAACAACCAACCAAGGGGGAGGGGATCATGCTCAACATGCTAGAAAGCTAGTAAAGCATCCAAACCACATTTAAAAATCCCACAAACATGGATCTACACTCGAAGGGAAACCTCACTCAACCTCGAGCATGGAGTTCTCACACTCCCTAGCACCAAACCACAGAGAAACCATGCTTTAGAGGGGGAAGGGAGCATGCTTAGGGTGAGAGGATCAAGAGTCCCTACCTCCACATGAAGAACAAACCTGTTGGGGCCTTCTCAGAGGAAAGGACACCTCCTCCTCGCTCCAAACGACGCGAACACGTCCTCTGCAGGAGCGGGACGACACCACCTCCGCACGAACGCCTCAAACGCCAAGAACCGCCAAGAATCCACAAGGGAAACACAAGAGGGAAAGGAGAGGGGAGAAAGAGAGCTGAGAGGGCGAGAGGGGGATAGGGGGTGCGGCCTTGGGTTTTAACTCGGCGGCCCCCAAAATGCGACGGAACGACATGTCGCGATAAGACTGTTCATTGCAACGCCCCTAGGTGTCACGACCTTATCGCGATGGTCACCTCTGTCGTGACCTCAAAAAGTGGGTCAAACCTCGAAGACCGGGAAAGTGATCGCGACGGGTGACCACGTCGCATTCCCGCACGTGCACCTGACACCCGACAGAGCCGTTCTGACAGAAAGGACACCGGTCACGTCTGTCAGAAGGGCCGTCGCGATGCCATCGGACATCACGACTAGAATGCGATGGCCACAACATCACGACAAGAACGTGACCGCCCTCGTTATCGTGACCAGAAACCATCGAGACAGGCCTCCTGTCGCGACCAGTACCCGTCGTGACAGGCCTCTTGTCACGACCATGTCGCGACCAGGAGCATGTCGTGACCCTAAGGACGGGGCCAAAGGGTCCAAGGGGGCCAGGGCTTACAAAAATAGCTTTTATAGGGCAGACAACACACTGTCCCTGTCTAAAGAACTCAGCAGCAAGGGGGTGGCCGCCTACCTGGTTAACGGCAACAAAGGCCGCCGCCAACCTCAGATCTTAACTGCAGCAAAGCTTGCCGTTAAGTTCCTGTCTGTGCAAAACATAGACTGAACATCAAAATCTGATAGAAAGGGGATTGCAGGACACGATTAAAATTCTGAAAAATTACCTAGGACCTACTAGACGCATGTAGGGATAATAGGCATGGGTTACTTGCCTTTGAATAAATCTACGGACGAAGAGTAGGGTCGAAGAAGCCCTCCTCGGCCTGAGCCAAAGAGCCTTCAAATCCTCCTCGATCCGGGTTCTAGGTCGATGCAGATTGCCACCTGTTGTCGGAGAAGCCTTCCCAAACATTTAGACTCCCCTCTAGTCGCAGAAGATCACCAGAAGGAGTCACCAATCGTCGGATCCACGGGTCCAAAGTTCAGGGTTCACACAGAGAAACTAGGGTTTTTGACAATGCCAAAAAGGGGGTCTTTTGGCTAGAGATTCGGTGTTTTATAGGCTAAGGGTTTCGGGGATACGTTTAGAAGGGTTTCCTGGGTTGGTTACCAAAATGAGGGGTGACATTTTCGGGGGCAATTTTGGATATGGAGATGCAACAGATCTGGAAGATTAACGTCAACATCACTGGCTGCCAGCCCTGAGTTGGCGTCCATCGATGTGGCCGCTAACTCCCTATTAACACCAACTCATGTTGATGGCAATAGGTCGTTTGGCCAGAACTTAAAACTACAGAAAATTATACTTACTCAATGCATGTACATACAATATACAATGTATACTTTAAAATAATACTATTTATGCAATGTAAATATATAACATACACAACGAAATATACATAAATGTACAACACTACTCAAATAGTTTATATATATACATAGCTACACACACAAGCATCAATTCCTCACACAATCAAACACCTGTATAAGAGTGCAAAATCCAAGGGCCTTACAGATGGAGAGTCATAAATATATTGTTAACCATGGGGTATAATGATTAGTGGCGTTGCATCTGCGCTGGAAGTACTTGCGTGTTGAATGCTAGATACAATAACCACATACACGTGTCCTAGTGTGCATTTCAAGGTGGATCTATCTTTGGTGTACATTAGTGTCTTTGTGCTTGATTAGTGTTACAAGAACGTGCTCGTGCTTGCTTCCTTGCATGATATGGCCATCCTGCAATTATTGCAATTTAAGTGATATCTTGTGTGCTTGTTACATACCACACTATTGAAACATCTTGCTTGTTATATCATTCTATATCTTACTCTATCATAATTGTTCAATCTAGCTTGTACATGTACCATGTTTAATGAGTTTTATTCGCACATGCATATCTTGTTCATAATGCTTACCTAGTTCTAAATTGCTAATCACTTATATCATTACCCGCACATTTAGATATAAATCCTACTGGGCTAGTTTGCTCATTCCCTACATTTAACTATTCTAGGTGACTACAAAATACAAGAAGAGGAGCAAGTCGATGATGGGAATGTGTCTGAGTGACGAGCGTTCCAACCATGTGTCTATTTATAGTTAGTGTGCTTTGAGTGTTAGAATAATGTAGTAGGAAGTGAGGAATAAATGTAATTTGCTTTATTTGAGTCTTAGTCCTGTTATACAATGTTTAAGATTTGTATTAGTTCCCTTTGATACAATGAGATGAGATTTGAATACAATTTCAATTGAGTTCAATATTTGGGCCCTATTATGATGTTGTGTTGATATACATTTACTGTGTGCTAGCTAGATGCTTTTTTGCCGATTGTTTACGTCTCGAAATATCGACTCGAATTATTTGAATTATTATCCGCTACGTAATTCTATGGACGTGACATGCTCATTACAGTATAATATTCTAGAAGTCTAGTTTCGTTTAAAACTGGTTTCATGATTTTTCATCAAGTATTCTTTAAGATTTAATGGTTTTAAAGTCCCTATGTCAAAACCCATGGAAGCGTGGCCTACAATCCAAGGTGTTCTGATTTCCTAATTGGACTCGAGCAGAAACCCTGAGAATGTGACGACTTGATAGGTCGCCTTCTCAATCTGGTCACAACTGCACCCTCAGTTGCTTTCTTAATGCGACAGGCTCTATGTCTCATTCTGCCTAACTGTCCCAAAGGACCTGTCGCGTTCCTTTACAGGCCATGTCGCGTTCTAGATGTACCCTATCGTGATCCTTACAGTGGTAAATCGCCTTATGGATTTTTATACCTAAACCCTAGTTTTCTCTTGTTCTTGTCTAGTTAGTGTGCCTATACTTCATATTAAGTCTGAAACATAGTAAAAGAGTTTATCTAATTATGAACATGTAATGTCATGCCCCGACGCGGAATATCGGTCGTGAGGCAGTTAATATAGTGTGAGTACAGAGCGACATAAGCATCAAACCACTACACGGTTTGAATAATACAAAAACAATTGTATTTCCTTAATCCTTCCACCATATCTATTATAGTTACTATTTCAGAGCCATAACTATGGGCCCAATAAACATCATCACATCTAAATAAAACCACTAACTTATGCTAAACTCTAAAATAAATGGGACATCATCTGGGTCACTCGTGGTCCTGCTCATCCCCATCCTCTTGTGTGTGGTCCTCATCATCATTATATTCACCTGAAGACATATCATAATTACGCAGGGTGAGCGATAATGCTCAGTAAGACTTAATATCTCGTAAAATAGACATGCTTTAAGTGATTAAATGTATTAAGAGTAGAGAAACCAATGATGGAGAAAGTCAGGTAATGTCAAGAGGTAATAGAACAAATAGCATGGTATAGATAGCAAGTGTTTCAGGTATAGCACAAGAACAAGATGACCATAGCATGAATATCACAACATAATTTACGATAGCACATAACACAAGGAGTCAAGTATAGTATAGCACTTTGATTGTCAATATAGAGTCGAGATAGAAATTATCACTTGAGTGTAATGCCACACACTCTGGTCAATAAACTCCCGTGGGTACTAGCACTTTTGGGCGCACCTCCCAGGACCAGATTGGGCCCCTTATAATATTGCCAGGCATTAGTCATGTTTATTATCTTTAGATAATTAGTCAATAGCCAATAGAGTACCAAGGATCTAGATGAGATGAGACTAAGAAGAAATAGATGAGAGCATAGCAAGAACTTAGAATAGATGAAATTATAGAGAAATCTAGACGAGAACTACAGGTTATACACATAAAACAACAAGTAATACCAATAATAGTATCTATTGCACAACACACAGTCGGTACTGGTAGAAAGTAGGATTTCTTTTCTCTTTTTGGTGTGTGCATGTGAAGAAGAATCAAAAGACCATGAAATAAGATCGTGCACAAGTCTCTTGGATAGAGGATTTAACATAGTTTAATCCTTAAAATCACTTGATATTGTGTTACAATCTTAACAACAGACTCAACATGGTATTATAGCATGATGATTCAGAAATTTAGGGCTAGAGGGATAAACTTGGACCTCGATGTAAACAACATGAAAATTTATGGAAAATAGTTTAAAACAAAGCAAACAAATTCCTAAGAAGATATACTCAAAAGAAATCAAGGATTTTGACAAGGATTTTATGTAGAACTAGAACAAACAAAAGGTTGCGGGTACATGAAATAATAGAACTTGAATAGGAAAAATCTCACAACTTGATGGGTGAAATCTGAGAAAAATAGAGGCTTTGGTTACTGGTTTCATGGACTATCTATGAACGAGATTAATTAGATTTGTGCTTGAGAGATTTCCTACCTTGATTGTTCCTAAGAAAAAAAATCTTTTGCAAAATGAAGCAGAATGGGGAAGAAAGCTCTGGTTGGGTGATCTCCTCCTTCTCTGGTGCTCTAGGTAGTCTTCCGCAAGTCCTCTAGCAATTTGGTAACTCGCCCCCAAGGGCTATGACGAGTATTTATAGATTTGGATTGTTAGGAGTCCTATTGTAGTTGGAAAAGTGGAGTTACAATTTTAGCTTGATCCCTTCCGTGTCTAGAGGATTCCCATCCCAATTGGAGTGGGAAACCTTTAGAGAACTCTCTCTCGTTAGGGCACAGATTTGGATTAATATGGAAGTCTATTCATAGTGAAATTCCCAAGTTGTAATTTTCCTAAACAATTGGCTAGAGTCGTATCGTGTTCAGAACTTCCATAGAAGTCATTTCCCGTAACAAGTGTGTTCCTATCTAGTTTAGTTCTAGGGAGAAGATTCAGAATTCTCTATTGGATTTGATCACGATTCTATGGTCTGTACTTCCCATATTTATCTTAACTAACTCCCTCTTTATCATCGGTATAAAATTAACACGTGTTTTGTAATATGGAAAATAATCGGTAACTTCGTCATATACGAAGGCATACCCAATTTGGTCATGGTCACTCGAAGCTAACTTTGTCATATACGAAGTCCCACTTCATCATATCTGAAGTCCAACTTCATAATATACAAAGTCCACTTCGTTTTGGTCATAATTGATCAAAGCTTAACTTCGTCATATTTGAAGTCCAACTTCATCATATACGAAGTCCACTTCGTTTTGGTCATGATTGGTCAAAGCTTAACTTCGTCATATTCAAAGTTAACTTCGTCATATCTGAAGTCCAACTTCATCATATACGAAGTCCACTTCGTTTTGGTCGTGATCGGTCGAAGATTAACTTCATCATATATGAAATTCACTTCGTCATATCCGAAGTCCGACTTCGTCATATACGAAGTCCACTTCGACTGACAACATTATATCTTGACAGTCAAAGTTGACATATCGATTGTGGACCATTAATTGATTGTCATTAACATCGATTGCTCACCATTAATCGATTATCGTTAACATCAATTTCTTCCTTAACAACGATTACTTCCTTAACATCGATTGCTTCTTTAAATACCTAACATTAATTGCTTCTTTAAACATCGATTACTTCTCAAACGTCGATTACTCCTTTAAACATCGATTACCCCTTTGAACATCGATTACTGTCTAACATTGATTGTTACTTTGAACATCGATTACTAACTAACATCAATTGCTCCTTTGAACATCGATTACTAACCAACATCGATTGTTTCCTTAAACATTGATTACTCCTTTAAACATCGATTACCCGTTTGAACATCGATTATTGTCTAACATCGATTGTTCTTTTGAACATCGATTACTGTCTAACATCGATTGCTCCTTTGAACATCGATTACTTAACATCGGTTGCTCCTCAATCATGGATTACTGGCGGTTTTATTCATTACTCTATCGTTTGATGTGCCTTTAATCAAACCTCTCCTCAATTTTATTATTATTATTTTTTCCCTATTTATTTTTGATTTAAAAATATAGGTTGTTACACCCTCCCCCACTGAAAAGAATTTGGTCCCCAAATTCATAATCATAATAGGGAGAATGACTTACCAAATATGTCGGGGTAGTTTCGCCTCATTGTTGATTCAAGTTCCCATATGGCTTCTTGTACTCCACGGTTGTTCCATAGAACCTTTAGCACAAGTATAGACCGGTTCCTGAGTTGTTGCAGTCTCCGATCTAGTATTTTAATTGACTTTTTTCCATAAGTCATGTCCTTATGCAGCACTAATTCCTCATGGCATATATGGGTAGGATCGTACACGTATTTCCTAAGCATAGAGATATGGAATACATTGAGTACAAATGCTAAATGTGGAGGTAACGCCAGTCGATATGTGACTTCACCAACCCTTGCGAGCACTTCGAAAGGGCCAATGTATATTGGACTTAAGTTCCCTTTGACTCCAAACCTTTGAATTCCATGAGTAGGAGATACTTTTAAAACCACATGATCTCCCACTTGAAATTCTAAGTCCCTCATTCTCTTATCGGCATAGCTCTTCTGTTTGGATTGAGAAATCTTGAGCCGATCTCGAATAACCTGAATATCTTGGTTGTAGCTTATACCATGTCTGGGCCTAACCACTACTGTTCACCAACTTCGTACCAGCATACTGGTGATCTACAACTTCTACCATATAGTGCTTCAAATGGAGCCATCTTTATACTAGCATGATAACTATTATTATAGGCAAACTCCATTAAAGGCAATTACGCATTCCAATAGCCTTCAAAATCTATTGTGCAAGCTCTTAGCATGTCTTCCACAATTTGATTTGTCCTCTCGATTTGTCCATTTGTCTGTGGGTGAAAAGTAGTACTAAAGTTGAGTTTTGTACCAAATGCAATTTGCACTCCCTTCAAAAAAATGTGTGGGTCAGGATCTGAGACTATTGATGATGGAACTCCATGCTGTCTTACAATCTCCTTCACATAGATAGTGGCTAACACGTCCACAATCCACTTACTTTTAATTGGCAGAAAGTGGGCAGACTTTATTAGTCAATCAACAATGACCCATATGGTGTCAGTCCACCACGAGTCCTAGGTAAATCCATATGAAATCCATACCAATTCTTTCCCAGTTCCATGTTGGGATTTCTCAGGGTCTGAGTAAACCTACAGGGCGCCGTTGTTCTGCCTTCACTTGTTGCCAAGTGAGACAATGAGCAGCATGCTCAGCTACATCTCTTTTCATGTTTGGCCACTAAAATATTCTTTTCATGTCTTGATACATCTTGGTTACACCAGGGTGAATATTGTACTTGGCCTTGTGAGCTTCATCCATCAGCTTTCTTTTCAGTTCTTCATTATCATGCACACAAGTCTTGTCATGAAATACTAATATTCCATTTTCAGTGATGGAGAACTCTGATTTGTCTGCTATAGTTTCCTTGACGCAAATCAAAAATGGATCGTTTGCTTGTTGATCTCAGATCTCATCAAAGATGTTGGATTGTATTTTGAGGTTAGCAACCAGAACCTAGTCGCTCCTTTGCTCAATATTTATGTCTAGTTTGGCAAATTATTGTAGCAATTTCATCTCGCCCATAACTAAAGAAGACAATGATGCCACTGGCTTCTTGCTATGCGCATTAGCTACAGCATTACCCTTGCCAGGGTGATATTGAATGTTAAAGTCAAAGTCCTTAAGGTACTCCAACCATCTTCTCTATCTCATGTTGAGCTCCTTTTGAGAGAACTGATACTTCAGGCTTTTAAGATCTGAGTAGACAGTGAATTTTTCTCCATAAGATAGTGTCTCCAGATCTTGAGTGCAAAGACTACATCGGCCAACTCTAGATCATGTACGGGATAGTTGACCTCATGAGTCTTCAATTGTCTTGATGAATAGGCTATCACTCTTTCCTTATGCATCAATACACAACCTAGACCAATTCCAGATGCATTGGTATAAATTGCGAAACTTTTCCCCTCTATAGGAGGAGCGAGAACTGGGGCAGAGGTTAAACATTCTTTCAATGTTTGAAAGCTCTTCTCACACTCCTTGCCCTAGAGATAGGTATTCCCCATTTGTGTAAGGTGAGTTAGAGGTACAGTGATCTTGGAAAAGTCTTTTATGAACCGCCTATAATAACCAGCCAGTCCCAAAAAGCTTCTAATCTCAGTGACGCTGGTCGGTCTCTCCCAACTAAGCACAGCTTCAACCTTGGAGGGATCGATAGAGATGCCATCCTTGGAGATGACATGGCCCAAGAAGGACACTTCTTGAAGCCAAAACTCGTACTTGCTCAGTTTGGCATAGAGCTTGTTGTCACGCAAGACCTGCAGAGTGATCCTTAGATGCTCCTCATGTTCCTCTTTGGTTTCGAAATATATAAGGATATTATCAATAAATACAACAACAAACTTGTCGAGGTATGGTCGATAGACACTATTCATCTGTTGCATGAATGCTGCAGGAGCATTGGTTAGACCAAAAGGAATAACGAAAAATTCATAATGTCCATACCTGCTCCTGAAAGCCGTCTTATAGATATCTTCATCTTTGATTCTCATCTGATGATATCTAGACCTAAAGTCAATCTTGGACAAATATTTAGCTCAAGATATCTTGTCAAAGAGTTCATCGACTCGAGGCAATGGGTACTTATTCTTGATTGTCAACTAGTTCAGTTGCCTGTAGTCGATGCATAACCTCATGGTCCCATCCTTCTTCTTGACAAATAGAACAGGTGCTCCCTATGGGGAAATAGTTGGTCTAATGAACCGTTTTTCTAATAACTCCAAAACTTGTGCCTTTAGTTCTTTTAACTCGACAGGTGACATCATATACGGTTGACATGACACTAGTGCAGCTCTAGGGATCAAATCGATAGAGAAATTTACATCTCATTCTGGGGGAATCCCTGGCAACTCATCAGGGAAGACATCAGGGTAATCTTGTACTATTTGTATGGCTTCTATCTTGGACCATTTCCTTTCAATTACTACAACCGCAAGGAAAGCAATACATCCTTTCGTTATCATGTTGTGGGCTTGTATGACAAAGACTAGTTACATTCATCTCTTGTGTCCAATCCTAGTAAATGATACTTTAGGGAATTCACTAAATGTAATCATCCATTTTCTACAATGAACACTGGCTTCTTAAGTGGATAGCCAGTCGACTCCGAAAATCACATCATAGCCTTCCATGGGCATACACACCAAGTCGGCTCTTAGGTTGAGTTCTTCGATCTTCACATCGGCTAACGTACAATATTTTTTTAGTTTTGCTTTCTCTCCTAGTGTTGTTCTGACAGGGAATTCAAAACACATAGATGCAGGTTTAATATTCAGAGTATCAGCAAAGTTTTGAGATATGAATGAATGTGTAGTGTTAGTATCAAACAAAAAAATGCTAATTGAGAGAAAACTTGTAATGTACTTTCTACCACTCCTCCTTCTTCAATGGTTTCCTCATCTTGCAAGGCTTGCATCCGACCTTGCTTCTTCGACATGATAGCTCGTTTCTCATGTTCTTTGAGTAGTGGGCATTCTGGAATACGATGTGTTGGGTTGAGTGTGAATTTAATACCTTTCCCCTCATAATTTTGATGATGACAAGTTGTGATTTTAATGCACAATAAATGAAACATGTTAGATACATCACACATAAAATAAAAATTCTCAAAAAGCATGTTTCCAAACACATTTTATCATTTATATTCATGATAATACATTGGACTAATGATTTATGTGTTTATTTCTCAGGGACATACATTTCATGCAAGGGTAGTGTCGACACACCCTTTACTGGTGTCGACACAGTGTTTCAAACCCTAAGGCAAAATGATGAAGAAAAGGTCAAGTGTGTCGACACAGCCTCAAGTGGTGTTGACACTAGACCCAGCTCCCAGAGAACCCAGTTGACAGGTCTGTATAGTATGTCGACACAGCCTCAAGTGGTGTCGACACTAGATCTAGTTCCCAGAGGACCTGTTTGCCAGACTGGGACAGTGTGTCGACACAGTCTAGGTGTGTGTCGATACTAGTGACCCTTCCCAGAGAACAAATTCTGCCAGTTTGGGACAGTGTGTCGACACACTCCTTGGACAGGTCGACACACTCCGGAAACGTTTTCACTTTAAGTTCCACCTGGACACGTGGCACTCTAGGGTTCACATGGATCGGTCTTTGATCATGTGCCCACGCACCCCAAGGGTACTTTTGGACACATTGGGCTATAAATACCCTCCTGTTGGCCATTCAACCCAAGAGAACCTTTTCAGAGCCCTCCATAAATCCTTTGGCGGCAAGAAGAGTTCTTCTACCCGTTCTTGCTCCTCTTGTGTTGTTGCAACCAAATTCTCATCTCTCCAACCACAAGAAGTGAAGATTGATCCATGAAGATGCAATGAGATCACTTCCAAGGGAGCAGATCAAGTAGAAGCAGCCAATTGAGAAGACTTCAAGGAAGATTCAGTGGCACAAGTTGCAGAGCATCGGCCGGGGACTTCAAGCATTCAAGATCTTCTCAATTTAGTCTTCTACAAGGGAGTACATCTGAAGAACAAGGATTCTACATACAATTCTTGGATTCCCCTTAGTTCTTCTGAGTCATTCTTGAGATTGTGCATGAATTGTTGCACCAGTCTCCTTGAATGAATCTCTTTAGATCAGATCATTGCTAGAGGATCTGGATCTTGTTGTTTTTGATCTAGCAAGTTGGTTGTGAGCCTTTATGCTCAGTGTGTTGAGTCGTCGCACTCAAGTTGTGGTTGAGCAGTTGTGCTCAGGGTTCTAGAGTAGTCTTGCTCTAGAGGTTGTGTGTGAGTTGTTGAACTCAGAGTGTGGAGTTGTCAAGCTCCAGTGTGTGGTGTATTCAAGTTGATTAGTGGAGCCTCACTGTGTGAGGGGTGGATGTAGGAATCACATGGTGTGATTTCCAAACCACCTAAAAATCTCTGTGCAGTGGTTTGTTTTGTGATCTAACAGCACTCTGTGCTAGATGTATGCATAGGATTTTCGCTCTCTTCTTATCAACTTAATCACTCACTCATCATATCTGTGAATCTCTTTTTCAAGTTGTCTCTGATTCAAAGCAATTTTTAAATTGACTAAGCTTCCGCAGTTTTTGGCCTAGATTTATTCAACGCCCCCCCCTTCTAGATTGGTTCAACCTAATTTCGATCCTAAAATTGGTATTAGAGAGGGTTCATATCTGATCTGATCTAATCTGATCTGAGTGTTTCTGTTTGTTTTGTGTGTTTCACTTGCTTGTTTGTTGAGCATTTCCTTAATTGCATCTCTTTTTGATTCAATGGATTCTAGAGGTTTTATTACTGAAGGCCACTCCATCAATAGGCCACCCTTCTTCAATGGGTCTGACTATTCCTATTGGAAGAATAGAATGCAAGTCTTCCTTAGAGCCCAGAACTATGAAATTTGGAAGGTAGTTGAGGTAGGCCCCTATGAAAACCAGGGATAAGAGGAAACCTGGGCCAGGGAACAAATTAGAAGGGCCACCCTGAACTATAGTGCCATGAACATGATTCAATGTGCAGTCCACCCAAAGGAGTACTCAAGAATCTCCATGTGCAAATCTGCCAAGGAGATGTGGGATAAACTTGAGTTACTCTATGAGGGAACATCCCAAGTAAAAGAAACCAAAGCAACCATTCTTGTTTCTGAGTATGAACTATTCATGATGAAATCTGATGAAACAATTTCTGAAATGTTTGCTAGGTTCATGATCATTGTAAATGGACTGAAGGCTCTAGGTAAGGACTATACAGATGCTGATTTGGTAAGAAAAATCTTGTGCTCTCTTTCTTCAATTTGGCACACTAAGGCCACAGTTATTGAAGATTCTAAAGATTTATCCAAAATCTCTTTGGATGAACTCATAGGATCCTTGATGACTTATGAAATAAACTTGAAAAGAAATGAAGAGCACATAATCAAAACCAAACCAGTAGCACTCAAGGCTTCATCCAGTAACAAGGATAAACATCAGGAGAAAACAAGTTCTGATGAGTCTGAGTCCAATGAGGATGAGCTTGCCCTCATGACCAAGCAATTCAGAAAATTCTTAAAATCAAGAAAAGAAAAATTCACTGGAAAGAAGAAGTCCTCTTATGGGAAAAGAAATACTTCCTTCTCAAATGCTAATTCAAATAGAAATCAGAAAACTAATGAAGTTGTCATTTGTTACAGGTGCAACAAACCAGGACACATGAAGGGAGAGTGTCTTGAGAACAAGAAGGAAAAATACAAGAAGATTCACAAATTCAAGAAGCCAAAGGCAATGGTTGCCACTTGGTCTGATGAAGACTCAAGTGAGAAAGATGAAGAAAAGTCCTCAAGCTCTGAGAGTGAGGAAATTTGCTTTATGGCAAATAGCTCAGATGGAAAGGTAAGTACATCCTTTGAAGATTACTCAATTGATGATCTTATGCTGAACTAGTTGAAAATTATTCTGAAATAAGAAAAGAAAACAAGCATCTAAAGAAGAAAATTGAAAACATTTGCACAACCAATCCATAAATAAATGAATTTGTGAATTGGAAAATGAAGTAACTGAGCTCAATGAAGAAAAAGAAAATCTTTTAAATATAATTGATGAGCTTAAGCTTGCATCTTAAAAGGCCAACCATAATTTTAAAGAATTGTCTGAAAAGCTGGAATTACAACAAAAGGAAAAACAACAAAGTGTTGATGAAATTAAAACTCTAGAAATCCAGCTAAAAGAAAAAGAACAAGTCATTGAAACCTTCACCAAAGGTAAAGACAATTTGAAGGCCTTGTTAGGAGACAGAATGAAATCTGTATCACATGGACTAGGATTCAAAAAACAAAAATCGAAGAAAGACAAATCTGGTGCAATAAGGGAAAAAGCACCCTTGATAAATTTTGTCAAAGGTCCTAGTCTTGAAAACACTAAAAACAAGCAAGTGTCAAGCAAAACAATAAAAACTCAAGAAAACAAGAACAAAAAGAAACCTAACAGGTTGACACAATCACTTGACAGGTCGACCTGCTCAACCTCAAAAACCACCAACCAGTCAACCAAAAATTCAAATAAAAATTTGAAAAATAAGAAAAATACAAAAGAAAACATTCATGACAAAACTTGGACTTCCATGACAGCACATCAAGCTGATTGGACCAATTCTTGGAACCAATGGTATCATAATCCTTTTTGGTACCATCCTCAATTCTTCTATCCAAACTTTTCAACGTACCAACAAAATCCATGGTTTGGACCTCCACAAATGAACAATCATGTCCAAATGCAAAACTCCCATCGTAATGAGAAAAAGAACACTGGTGTTTTTATTCCAAAAAGGAAGGATAAATTGAAAAAGGCAAAAAACACCATTGAAATAAAACAAAAGCAAAAAAAAAGTCAGATTTGGATTAGAAAAGATTTGATGTCAATGTTCAAACATTCCGATGGTCCCAACAATGTTTAGGTACCAAAATCTTCTCTCCACTGATTGATTTTGCAGGAAGGTCGTGCACCCAACTCAAATGTGTGGTTTCTTGATAGTGGGTGTTCACGACACATGACAGGAGATAAAGCGAAATTTTCATTCCTGATTGAAAAGGAGGGAGGTTCTGTCACTTTTAGAGGTAAAAATAAAGGAAAAATCATTGGATCTGGAAAGGTTGGTCAATCTTCCTCAAACTCAGTTGATAATATTTTATTAGTTGATGGTCTGAATTATAATTTGCTGAGCATTAGCCAACTATGTGACAAAGGTCACAAAGTTGTGTTTGAATCAGATTTTTGCAAAATAATTGACTCTTCAACTTATAAAATAAAATTCTTTGAAAAAAGAGAAAACAATGTTTACATGATCAACATTGATAAAAACTTTTCTGAAACATTTGTCTTGTTGCAAATAAAAATGAAATTTCATGGACTTGGCACAAAAGACTTGGTCATGCAAGTTTCAGAACAATAAATAAACTGTTAAGGCTGAACTTGGTCAAAGGTCTTCCTGAATCTTTTTCAAATGTAGAAAATCAAGTTTGTGGGATTTGTGCCCAAGGAAAACAAACCAGAAAATCTTTTAAAACCTTTAATGATGTACTCACATCTAAGCCACTAGAATTGCTTCAATGGACCTCTTTGGCCCAACAAGAATTCTAATTTTGAGTGGCAAAAGATATGGTTTTGTCATTATTGATGATTTTACTAGATTTACATGGGTTATCTTTTTATCCCACAAAAGTGATGCTTGCCTTGAATTCAGGAATTTCTGTACCTCTGCCTTAACAAGTTTTCCTTATAAAATAAAAAATATTTTGACTAATCATGGGGGTGAATTTGAAAACAAATCTTTCTCTGATTTATGTGCTGAACTTCACATTTTTCACAAGTTTTCTTCACCAAGAACTCCAGAATAAAATGGGGTTGTGGAAAGAAAGAATAGAACACTTGTGGAAATGGCAAGATCCATGCTCTTGGAAAGCAAATTCCCCAAATCCTTCTGGGCTGAAGCTGTAAATACTACAAATCATATTCTCAATACAGCATTGGTTAGACCAAAAATCAGAAAAACCCCTTATGAATTGTTGAAAAGCAAAAAGCCAACCTTGTCTTATTTCAAAGTCTTTGGGAGTAAATGTTTTGTGCATAACAACAATAAAGAAAATCTTGATAAATTTGATGCTAAAAGTCAGGAAGCCATCTTTCTTGGCTATTCTAAAATTTCAAGAGCATTTAGAGTTTATTCTCTCAAAAACAAAAATGTTGAAGAGTCTCCACATGTAGTTTTTGATGAAAATTCATTTTCAACTCATTATTCTAAATCTTGCAGGGACTGTCCAGATAATGAAGAGGATGACTTCATTGTTGATTCTTCACCAACTGTTGAGGAGAATGAAGACCTTGATGAAAATTTGAACAATCACTCACCTACTCCAAGTGGATCAGGTAATGTTGTTCCAAATTTAAATGCACCTCAACAGGTAATTCCTGAACACAGAATTTTGAGAGATCACCCAATAGAAAATGTTGTTGGCAATGTACATGATAGGGTAAGAACTAGATCATCATTCTTGAATGTAATTCATGAAGACCCACTAGCACTAATTTCCCAAATTGAACCAAAGTCAATTGATGAAGCTCTAATGAGTTCAGACTGGATAGATGCAATGCATGATGAACTTCATCAATTTGAAAGAAATCAAGTGTGGGAATTATAACCTAAACCTAGTGACCAATCTATCATTGGCACTAGATGGGTATTCAGAAATAAATTTAATGAAAATGGTCAAGTCATAAGGAATAAAGCTAGACTAGTTGCCAAGGGATACAACCAAGAATTTGGAATTGATTTTGAAGAGTCGTATGCCCCTATAGCTAGACTAGAAGCTGTAAGAATATTCATTATTTTTGCATCTTCATTGAAGTTTAAAGTTTATCAAATGGATGTCAAAAGTGCATTTTTGAATGGGTACATAAAAGAAAATGTTTTGGTTGAACAACCTCCAGGCTTTGAAAATGAAAAATATCCTAATCATGTTTTTAAGCTTCATAAAGCTCTATATGGTCATAAGCAAGCTCCAAGAGCTTGGTATGACCGTTCGATCTCTTTTCTGCTTGAAAAAGGATACTCTAGAGGTAATGTTGATCAAACTTTATTTACAAAAATTGTAAATAAACAAATAATTGCATTCCAAATTTATGTTGATGAGATAATTTTTGGATCCACCAATAAGAGCCTGTGCACTGAGTTTGCAAATCAAATGAAAATTGAATTTGAAATGAGCTTGATGGGAGACTTACAATTTTTCTTGGGATTGCAGGTTAACCAAACCAGTGAGGGAATCTTCATAAGCCAAACCAAATATGTCAAAGAACTTCTGAAAAGGTTTGACTTCCAGAATCTCAAACACTTAAGCACACCTATTGCAATTAATGCAAAACTAGAAGAAGATTCACTTGGTAAGTCAGTAGACCCAAAGACATACAGACGTATGATTGGTTCTCTATTCTATGTCACCACTTCTAGACCTGATATTCAATTCAGTGTATGCTTGTGTGCTAGATTTCAAGCAAATCCTAAAGAAAGTCACATGTTAGCTATTAAAAGAATTTTCAAATATCTTGTTGGAACATGTGATCTTGGAATTTGGTATCCTGCTGGTTGTAAGTTAGATTTGATTGCCTATTGTGATGCTGATTATGCTAGGTGTAAGCTTGATAGAAAAAGCACAAGTGGCTTGTGTTTGTACTTAGGTGGATGCCTAATCTCTTGGGCTTCCAAAAAGCAACACTTAGTGGCTCTATCAACTGTAGAGACTGAGTATGTTGCAGCTGGTCGATGTGGCACTCAAATTCTTTGGGTGAAACATCAACTTCTTGATTATAACCAAGAGTTAGGTTGTGTTCCCGTTCATTGTGATAACACAAGTGCCATAAATTTGTCTAAAAATCCAATTCAACATTCTAGAACAAAACACATTGAAATTAGGCATAATTTCTTGAGAGATGAGGTATCAAAGAAATCTTTTGAACTCCTCTTTATTGAAACTGAACAACAAATTACTGACATCTTCACCAAACCTCTTCCTGACAGTACATTTTCATCCTTGAAGAGAGAGCTTGGTCTTTGCAAATGTCCATCTTCTTGATCTCTCTCATTTGGGTTGAGTGTTTAGGCATATTCTGAGGGGGAGTCATTGTTTCATCATTCTTCTTTGCTTCCTTGATTTATATTGTTCACATCTCTCACAATTCAACTTCTATTTCTTTTTGACAATAAATTCTTCAACTCACATTGTGTTGAACTTTATATCAAATGGTGACTTGAAGAAGGATAAGTTCTGCTTGTCTGGACACTTTCACTATGCGAGAGTATATGTCTCCGCCAAGTACCAAGAAATGAATATGCAATTGTTGAGGGGGAGCTTTTGTTGTTCAAAGAGAATCATTTCTGTTTTCAAAATACTTGCACATCTTTATTTTGATGAAAAGTTGTTGGAATCATCATCTCAGGGGGAGCTAGAGAATTCACAACTCATTTTTTATGTAAAATTCAAAACTCTTCTTGAATTACAACAACTTCCTTGCATGGTGTACTCATTGAGTTGTCTAGAACCTCAAAATGATTTCTTTGAGTGATCTACCACATCTTTTTACAGTCAACTCTCAACTATACTCTTTAAGACTACAGAAATTTAAATCTCTTTCAAAGATTGAAGGATAATGTGTGACTTGAATTTAAACATCTTTTTTTTTGCAACTAATGTTGGATATAAATGCTTTCAATTTTATAAAATTCTCCTTATACTAATGATTCAACAGAGCAATGGCACAAATGCTGAGAAACAACACACCTTCACAATGAATGAAGCGCCATGTATGTAATGAAGCCTTTTTGTTATCTCTGTTCAAAGGGGTTAAAAAAAAATAAAAAAATAACAACATGCTCCATATATTTTGATGATCATTGAGTAACTGGAAATATTGGCGTCTGATAAACGCTATTTTCACGTCAAAAGGTTGTCATTTACACCTTGAAATTGGATAATGGGTAAATCTCTAGTATCCAGGGAATATGGTGTGTAAGAAGCATTAGTTCTTGAGTGAACACGATTTACTACATTTGATAGTTTGATTAAAAAAATGGGTTTGTCTAAGGAGAATTGCTTAAAATAAACATCCCTGTCTTTTATCAATTTGTTTTAAAGGTGTTTACCTTCATCACACTTGATTTCAATCTAAAAGATATTTTTTTTTCTTTGGATTTGGAGAATATGGTAGTTTGTCATTGATTGTTGGATGTCTTATATCTCTCAAGCTATCATTTTAATGGCTCAAGTCATTTAATGCATATATCCTGTAGGTTGTTGTGTAAAACTTGAAGTTTGTTAAATTTTTGCACCAATATGACAACTGAATTTTTTGGCCTCTTAAAAATCCTTAAAATTTTAATTCCATCCATATTTCATGATCTTAAACCTTTCCTAAAATTTTCAAATTTTTTCCATGCTCGAATATACAAACTTCTTCAGGCCAGGTCGACACCACCTTCATCTAGTTTCGACGTAGTCTAAGCCCGTGTCGACATACCCCCCTGTCTAGTGTCGACACACAGGCCTTTCTGGGCGATTCAAGTCATTGGCGCCAGTTTGGGGTTTCTTGTTCCTGCGGTTTATCATACCCTAAACCCCTTTTATACCCCAGGTCGACCCCATGGCCGCCATTTGTCTTTGAAAATGGCAAGAACCTTCATCTCCTTCCCTCCATCCCCCATCTCTGTCTCCATTCTCTTTTCCCCATCCATTCCATCCCCTGTTCTCCTCGCTCTTCTGCAACCATGGCTCCCAAGCAGGTGCCCAGCCGTGGTGCCAGGTCTAGGGCATACGCCAGACCTATTGCAGTGGAAGAACAACCAGTTGAAAGGAGAAGCAAGCGTCAGCATGACCCTGCTCAGCAGCCAGGAGGATCATCTGCATCTCCTACACCATCGAAGAGAGGTAGGGCATCCTCTTCCAGTAGAGGCCCTTCCCAAAGGGGATCTGCTCACCCTAGAAGGAAAATTCTGGCATCTTCTCCTGACGTTTCTGAGTACTCGTCCTCAACATCATCTGGGTCATCCCAGCCCTCTGAGGCAACCCCTTTCAAGTTGGCTAGTGAAGGGAAATTGATTTTAAAACCTAGGGCTGTGGATTTAGAAGATAATGCTTTAGCCACTGCCTTCCCAGAAATCCGTCAGTACTTCAATTTTCTGACTTGGTTGCCATTCATATCTGAATTCAGAACCATCTACCCCAAACTTGTCCAAGAATTCTACTCGAACTTGGAATGTACACCTGACGGTTACCAGTCTGAAGTCAAAGGTGTTCTCATTGATTTGCCTATTGAGCTGGCTGCTACTTTATTTAGAATTCTTGCTGAAGGAGCTGATTATCATGACTTCACATTTGATCTTCATGAAGCCTACTCTATATTGACTGGACTTCCATTTGATGAATCTGATCCCAAGCAGACTTATGTCTCTAAGTTCAACACAAACACTTTTCCACCTGTGTTGAGACTTATCCACCACATTCTCACCACTATTATCACACCTCAAGGTGGTGGAAGGGATAGGCTCACTGATATACAGAGGTTCATTATTTACTGCATAAAGAAAGATATCAAGGTGAATTTGAATGTGATCATGTACTAGATTATTGGTGAGACTACAAGGAATGATCTACATAGATCTCTACCTTATGCTGCTCATCTTACTTCAGTATTTCAGCACTTTGGAGTGTCCTTAGAGAATGAGCTAGCCCAGTCTATCCCAAAGTCAAACATTTACTGCTTCAAGCATTTACAGAAGTTTATGGGATTTAGACTGGAAGGTGATCAAGTAAGAAGGGGACCAGCTGTAGTTGAGGCCCCAGTGGCTTCAGAGGATGTACCACCTCCTGAGGTACCTCAATCTCCTGCACATGAGGACCAGCCTCCTATTGTGAATGAAGCACCCATACCTCAGGATGTCCCTCAAACACCTCCCTTTCAAACCTCTTCACCACTTCTCCCTGAAGTGGAAATTCCTTCTTTCACTCCACAATTCCAAGCTTCTACTTCCACTGGTGGACCTTCTATTCCACCAGGGTTATATTCCTTTCTCAATGAAAAGTTTGATACCATCAATTCTTCCATCCACCAACTATCAGAAAGCTTTGAGTTGAGAATTCAAAGGTTAGAGAATTCAGTCAATGGGCAGTTTATCAAGCAGAAGGAAGCATCTGATCATGCCACCCAACGGTTCAACAGGCTAATTGGCACTTTGGCTGATGCATCCCTTGAATTGAAAGAATATCAAGAAACACTGGAAAAGGTCCTTCAAGGGATTTTAGAAAATTCTCAAACCAACCTATTCAACAGTCAGAAAGCAGTATCTCAGATTTCAAAGACTAGACTGTCATTTGCACATATGGTTGATGACTTAGAAGGCATGAAAAATCTCTCAGCACACATAGATAATGAGATGTCTATTCTCAAAAAGGAGCTCAGAGATATCAACAGACATGGATTTGCAGGCTCTTCTTCAGGTTCACAGTCAATTTCAGCTGACTTGTCTGCCTTTCAGTCCAACATGTATGAAAACAGTCAAAGGTTGGAAGAGTTGCTACACACAAGGCTGTCAACAATGCAAACTCAACTCAGATCCAACCTTGTAGCAATGGAGTCAAGGCTGAAGGCCATTGAGTCCATCCTTCTTCCTCTTCCTCCTCCTCCTCCACCTACTTAATGTATTTTATCTTTTGATGATGTCAAAGGGGGAGAAGAAAAAGAAAAACACTTGTTTAAAATGTAATTGCATATCATGGTAGTGACCATCTTGTTTTGGATGATAAGAAATACTTGTAATGAATATATTTGAATGAAAAGTAATACTTGTTTTGAATGTGATTGAACATCTTTTGAATGAATGTCAATGAATGTGATTGAATGGATGATTGTAAAGGTGTCTCTCTTGAGTGTGCAAAATATCAAATGTTGCTAAAGTGTGCTCAATGACCTTTGTTGAAAATGAATAAAATTGATTGAAACAAGGTTCATTGCCATTTAGTGTGTATGTGATTGAATGTTGTGTAAATAAATGGCTTAAAATCACATCTCATTAAAAACTCAAAACTTCATGTAGACTTAATGTTGCCATCATCAAAAAGGGGGAGATTGTTGGGTTGAGTGTGAATTTAATACCTTTCCCCTCATAATTTTGATGATGACAAGTTGTGATTTTAATGCACAATAAATGAAACATGTTAGATACATCACACATAAAATAACAATTCTCAAAAAGCATGTTTCCAAAGACATTTTATCCTTTATATTCATGATAATACATTGGACTAATGATTTATGTGTTTATTTCTCAGGGACATACATTTCTTGGAAGGGTAGTGTCGACACACCCCTTACTTGTGTCGACATAGTGTTTCAAACCCTAAGGCAAAATGATGAAGAAAAGGTCCAGTGTGTCAACACAGCCTCAAGTGGTGTCGACACTAGACCCAGCTCCCAGAGAACCCAGTTGACAGGTCTGTATAGTGTGTCGACATAGCCTCAAGTGGTGTCGACACTAGATCCAGTTCCCAGAGGACCTGTTTGCCAGACTGGGACAGTGTGTTGACACAGTCTAGGTGTGTGTCGACACTAGTAACCCTTCCCAGAGAACAAATTCTGCCAGTTTGGGACAGTGTGTCGACACACTCCAAAAACTTTTTCACTTTAAGTTCCACATGGACACGTGGCACTCTAGGGTTCACATGGATCGGTCTTGGATCATGTGCCCACACACCCCAAGGGTACTTTTGGACACATTGGGCTATAAATACCCTCCTATTGGCCATCCAACCCAAAAGAACCTTTTCAGAGCCTTCCAGAAATCCTTTTGGCGGCAAGAAGAGTTCTTCTCCCCGTTCTTGCTCCTCTTGTGTTGTTGCAACCAAATTCTCATCTCTCCAACCACAAGAAGCAAAGATTGATCCATGAAGATACAGTGAGATCGCTTCCAAGGGAGCAGATCAAGTAGAAGCAGCCAATTGAGAAGACTTCAAGGAAGATTCAGTGGCACAAGTTGCAGAGCATCGGCCAGGGACTTCAAGCATTCAAGATCTTCTCAATTCAGTCTTCTACAAGGGAGTACATCTGAAGAACAAGGATTCTACATACAATTCTTCAATTCCCCTTAGTTCTTCTGAGCCATTCTTGAGATTATGCATGAATTGTTGCACCAGTCTCCTTGAATGAATCTCTTTAGATCAGATCATTGCTAGAGGATCTGGATCTTGTTGTTTTTAATCTAGCAAGTTGGTTGTGAGCCTTTGTGCTCAGTGTGTTGAGTCGTCGCACTCAAGTTGTGGTTGAGCAGTTGTGCTCAGGTTTCTAGAGTAGTCTTGCTCTAGAGGTTGTGTGTGAGTTGTTGAACTCAGAGTGTGGAGTTGTCAAGCTCCAGTGTGTGGTGTATTCAAGTTGATTAGTGGAGCCACACTGTGTGAGGGGTGGATGTAGGAATCACATGGTGTGATTTCCGAACCACCTAAAAATCTCTGTGCAGTGGTTTGTTTTATGATCTAACATCACTCTGCGCTAGATGTATGCATAGGATTTTTGCTATCTTCTAATCAACTTAATCACTCACTCATCATATTTGTGAATCTCTTTTTCAAGTTGTCTTTGATTCAAAGCAATTTTTAAATTGACTAAGCTTCCGCAGTTTTTGGCCTAGATTTATTCAACCCCCCCCCCCTTCTAGATCTAGTCCAACCTAATTTCGATCCTACACGATGCTCGCGGCTACCACAGTGTAGACATGCACCTATTTTCCTCCAGCACTCCTCGACAGTGTGACCAACCTTGTCACAGTGTTTGTAATTGCCTTTTGCTGGAGTAGCGGGGACATTTACCTTTGGTTTCTTTTCTTGACTTGACCCTTCTATGATACGGAAAGGTCATTTTTTGCCATTAGCCGGCTCAACACTAGAAGAGCCAGGTGTTAGCTCCTTCTTTATAAATCTCCCCTTGATTCGTTCAGTGTAATCAGTAGCATCTTACAGGAGTTGATCCTTTTTAACCATCTCGACATAAGTTTGGATGTTGAGATGGGCCAGTTGTGTTATGTACTGAGGTTTAAGGCCATTGAGAAAACATTTAGCCTTCATCCATTTTGTGTTAACGAGATGATTGATGTAGCCTGCCAGTCTGGAGAATTGTGCCTTATATTCAGCCACAGAGAGGTTTCTTTATTTAAGAACAGCAAATTCTGCAGCCTTTCTTTCATAGACTCATTTAGAGAAGTATTTAGCATTAAATGCTTCTTTGAACATGTTCCAAGTAAATTGACCATTAGCTCTGGTCGCTTCTATAGACTCCCACCAAGTGCGAGCGTCTCTCTCTAGTTGAAAGGTAGCCAACAGTAGCTTATCTCCTGCCGCGCATTGCATAACACGGAAGATTCTTTACATTTTCTTAAGCCAGTGCTCGGCTTCATTTGAGTCAGTAGTACCGCTGAATCTTTGTGGATTCATGCTTCTAAAGTTGCAATGCAGTTCTTCTGCTCCACTGTTTCCCCCTCCTTGAGTAGCTTGCAAGAGGACATTTGTAAGCTCCTGGATGGTCTATTGCATGCCTCTTAGTTGAGCACGTTCGACATCCATCTTAATACCTAAGTTCCTACAAAAGTAACCTTACATTAAGTGTTGGGTTGGTGTGTTTTGGAATTTCCTAAAGTTGTATTTTAATGATGACCAATGAACATCACTCATACTTTGATTTTGATGATGACATATTGTGATTTTGATGATGATATGTTAAATATGTTATACATTTTATACATATCACAATAATGCTTAAACAACATATTTTTGATGTTTAATATCTCATATTTTAATGATAATATCTTGTACTAATGATTTATGTGTTAAATTTGCAGGTGTATACAGATTTTGTCATGGTAGTGTCGACACACTCATTGATGGTGTCAACACTGGGTCAGAGTCCCTGAAGCTTTTTCATGAAGATAGGGTCAAGTGTGTCGACACAGCCTCTGGTAGTGTCGACACTAGTCCCAGATTACAGAAGACCCAGTTGCCTGACTGGGACAGTGTGTCGACACAACCAGTGGCAGTGTCGACACTAGTCTCATCTCCCAGAAGACTAGTTTTGCGTAAATGGGACAGTGTGTCGACACACTCCCTGGTGGTGTCGACACACTCTGGCTGAAACTCAAAATCGTGATTTTATCTGGACACGTGGCCGCTTGGGGTTCAAGGGAATCTGCCTAGGTTTTTGTGCCCACGTACCCTAAGGCTCTTTATAGACATATGGGGCTATAAATACCCATGCTTTTGGTACTCCAAAGTATCCCACGGAAGACAAGAGCCAAGAGCTTTTTGGAAGAAGGGAAGGAGAGCGGGAAAATGCAATCTGCATCCAGAGGAGCAGAGTAGCGCCACCAAGGAAAGAATAAGGAGAAGACGAAGGAGAAGAAGAGAAGGAGCTCGTGATTGCAGCAGTGCTGGTCAAGAAGGTGATCCAGCCGAGTTTGTATTTGGTCAGAGTGTTAAATTCTCTGGGGAATCTGTGTATGTGTTCTACACAGATCTCCCAATTCTATTTGTCTCTACCACTTCTATTGTACTGAGATAGATCGTGCTAGAGGATCTATTCTCTAAGTGTGCTTGTTCTAGCAAAACTTGGATCTATTGTGATCCAGAGGTTTGAGTACTTTGTACTCTATTTTGGAGCCGTTGTGCTCTGGGTTGGAGCTGTTGTGCTCTGGTGCTTGAGCCGTAGTGCTCAAGGGCTTGTGAATTTGTTGAATTCACAAGTGGTCTGTGGAGTAGGTTGTCGTGCCTATCTCCTGGGTTTCTTTGAGTCGTTGCACTCAAAGAGGTTGGAGTCGTCGTGCTCTAGTTTGTACTGCACTTGTGCTAGTGGTTCCTCCGTTGTGAGGAGGTGGATGTAGGAGACACAAGTTGTGTTCTCCGAACCACCTTAAAATCTTCAGTGCACTGTGGTTTGATGTGTGGTTTGTTGTTTCTATTCGCTATACTCACACACCACACTTGGATCTGATCGAATTGTGTGTTTTACTTATTTTAATTATGCTGCCATACACACAATTTTTTAGTTCTTTTATCAATGTCACCTATCCGATCCCCAACAATTGGTATCAGAGCAGGTCAGAGTCAAATCTATACTCTGAGGTGCTTTGGTGAATTTTTTGTATTTCAGATTTTGATCACTTGCCCAAATTGTTGTGTGTTTTGGTTTGATTGTCTTTATTATGGACTCTAGAGGGTTTGTTGCTGAAGGTCATTCAATCAATAGGCCTCCATTTTTTTATGGTACTGACTATCCCTACTGGAAAAATAGGATGATGGTTTTTCTTAGAGCACAAAACTATGAAGTATGGAGAGTTGTTGAAAAATGACCAATTGAAGTCACTAGAGATGAAGATCAATCGACCAGGGAGCAGATCAGGAGGGTTACCCTGAACTACAGCGCCATGAACATGCTTCAATGTGCCATCCATCCAAAGGAGTATTCCAGAATCTCTATGTGTAAGTCAGCCAAGGAGATGTGGGATAAATTAGAATTGCTTTATGAGGGCACATCTCAGGTCAGGGAGACTAAGTCTAACATGTTAGTTTCTGATTATGAGCTGTTTATCATGAAATCTAATGAAACTATATCTGAGATGTTTGCTAGGTTCATGGTTATCATCAATGGTCTTCGATCTTTGGGTAAGGAATACTCAAATGAAAAATTGGTAAGAAAAATCTTGCATTCCTTATCTTCTGTATGGCACACTAAAGCAACTGTCATTGAAGATTCAAAGGATTTATCTAAAATCACATTGGATGAACTCATTGGATCATTAATGACATATGAGTTAAACCTTAAGAGATCAGAAGAACACATGCTAAAAATAAAAACCATTGCTCTTAAAGCTTCATCAAGGAATAAAGGAAAATCTAAAGAAAATTCTAAGTCTGAGAAATCTGAATCCGATCATGATAATCTTGCTTTCATCACCAGACAATTTAAGGCATTTCTGAAATCAAACAAGAAGAATTTTGGTAATAAGCAAAATGCCATGTCTAGTAAAAAGAAACATTTCTCTCATGTTGATCATAAGAATACTGATGAAATTCATGTGTGTTATAGGTGTAACAAATCTGGGCATATGAAGGCTGATTATCCAGAAGGTAAGAAAGAAAAGCACATAAACCACAAGAAGGAGTTCCACAAAAAGAAGAACAAGGCCATGGTGGCTACATGGTCAGATGATGAAAGCTCAGACTGCAATGAATAATCCTCAAGTTCAGAAGGGAATGAAATCTGCTTCATGGCTGGAAGCAACGAAGAACAGGTAGATATATCCTTTGAACTATTTACCATTGAAGATTGGCAAGAAGCATATGGTAGTTTAGTTGAAAATCTTTCTGATGTTAGAAAAGAAAATAAATACTTGAAAAGAAAAATTGAAAGCATTCTTCATGATACTTAATCATCTGTAAAGATTTCTGAATTGGAAGCTCAAATTTCAGACCAAATCAAAGAAAATGATGAACTGTTGATTTTTGTTGATGATCTGAATTGAAGCTCAATCCTATCAAGAAATTTGAAGAAAAAGAAAAGGAAAATCATGAAAATTTGAATCAAATTGAAAAACTCAATCTTTGCATTAAAGAAAAAGAAGATATCATCAAGAACTTCACTCAAGGGAAAGACAATTTGAATGCTCTAGTTGGAGTTAAGATGAATTCAAACAAGCTTGGCTTAGGTTTTGAACCACAGAATTCAAAGAAAACTGAATCATCTCCAATGAAAATAAAATCATCAAAAACTCCTTTAATAAAATTTGTCTAGGCAAGCTCATCTGAAATCAAAGGAAAAATACAAAAACAAAAAGAACGTGAGAGGTCGACACATACCCTACCTAGCTCGACACACACTATGCACAGGTCGACCTATCCCTGTCAGAGGTCGACCTACCCTTCTTATAAGAATCACAAAAACTTCAAACCAATCAATAATCATCTTTCTCATGGAGATTGTAATGTTTTCTCCTCTTACAATTCAAGATGGAATAAGTCTTGGAACCAAAGGTACAATGTTATTGAAGGATCGAGAAAAGATGAGGACAAGATCTAGAAGGGGGGGTTGAATAGATCTTGGCCTACTAATGCGGAAGCTTAACCAATTTTAAAAACTCTTGAATCAGAGACAAATTGAGAAAAAAATTTCACAGATCTGAAGATGAATTATGCAAATGGAGTGTGTGAACAAATTGATTAGATGAATCTAAACGATCCTCTGCATGCATCTAACGAAGGATAAGTTCAAACCACAATTAGATCAATGCACAGAGATTTTTAGGTGGTTCGGAAATCACACCATGTGATTCCTACATCCACCCCTCACACAGTGAGGATCCACTAAACAACCTAGGTACAACACACCCACTGGAGCCAGACAACTCCAACCACCTGAGTTTACAACTCACACAAACTCTAGAGTAAGACTACTCTAGAACCCTGAGCAAGACTGCTCAACAACACCTTGAGTACGACGACTCAAAACCACTGAGCTCGATGGCTCACAAAGAACTTGCTAGAAACACACAAGACTCAGATCCTCTAGCAAAAGATCTAGTCCAACAAGAGTGAATTCATGAGACTCATGCAACAACCCATGCACAATCTCAGAATTACTCAGAAGAGAAAATTGAAGATGAGAATTGTATTGATAGCTTTTCTCTTCAGATGTACTCCCTTGTAGATGGTCGAATTGTGAAGGTCTTTGATCTCTGGAAGTTCCTGGGCGATGCTCTGCAATTCTGATCTTCAGGATCTTCCTTGGATTCTTCACAGAAGTCGGCTTCCACTTGATCTGCTTCCTTGAGGTGATCCAATTGGTTCTTCAACGATCAATTTCCACTTCTCATGCTTGAGCAGATGAGAATTTGGCTTGAGGAGGCACCAAGAAGGCAAGAACAGGGAGGAGAAACCTTCTAGCTGCCAACAAGACTTCTGGGAGGCTCTTAAAGGGTTCTTGCATGTTGGATAGCCAATTGGAGGGTATTTATACCCCTAATAGTCCAAATGTACCCTTGGGGGTCGTGGGCACACGATCCAAGGCTAATCCAATAGTTCCCTAGGGTGCCACGTGTCCAGGACAAAGTTTAAGTCACAGAGATTTCAGAGTGTGTCGACCTGCCCCTGAGGTGTGTCGACACACTATCCCAGACTGGCAAATCAATTCCCTGGGAGAGGTCTCTAGTGTCGACTTGAGATGATTCAGTGTCGACACCATGTCCCAGACAACAAAACAGCCCTTCTGGGAAGGCTCTCTAGTGTCGACCTGATATCATCTCGTGTCGACCTGCTTTGGCCATCTGAAAAACAGGCCTTCTGGGAAGGCTCTCTAGTGTCGACCTGATATCATCTCGTGTCGACCTGCTTTGGCCATCTGAAAAATAGCCCTTCTGGGAAGGCTCTCTAGTGTCGACACTATCTGATTTAGTGTCAACCTGAGATGGAAGCCTGTTAACATATTTCTTTGGGATCTGTCTCTAGTGTCGACCTGCCCTGGACTAGTGTCGACACTAGTTGATCTTTTCTTCACATTTCTGCCTTTGCTCTGAGCCATTGTGTCGACACCATTGATGGTTGTGTCGACACTATCTTTGCAAGAAAATGTTTGTCCCTGAGAAATAACACATAAATCATTAGTTAAATGTATTATCATGAATATAAATGATAAATGTGCTTGGAAACATGATTTTTGAATATTGGTAATTCAGGTGATGTATTTTACATGTTCCAATTTTTATGCATTAAAATCACATCTTGTCATCATCAAAATATGAGGGGAAATGACTTGTTTTCACACTCAACCCAACAATCTCCCCCTTTTTGATGATGACAACCTTAAAACTATATAGAAGTGAAGTTTTGATGAAAAGTGATTTTAAGCACCTTTGGTTATTTAACACTCAATTAGAAAGGCATTGATTGTGACTGAGTGATGTTTTATTTCTTTTTATTCTAACTTGTCAAAGACCTTTGAACATTTTTTAGTAACATTTGAAGATCACACACATGAAAGACACAATGTTACTAGAAGTGAATTATTTGCACAAAGAGGTCAAGCAGCTTGACAAGCAATCATGACATTCACATTCATTCAAAAAAGTTTTCAATCACATTGAAGACACAAAGATTTCTATTCATTTCATTCACAAAATATGAACATTGCAATCTTCAAAAACACATTTAAAAAGCATTACAAGTTCTTGCTATCTTCTCCCCCTTTGACATCATCAAAAGAAATTACATTAATGGGGAGGAGGAGGAGGAGGAATGGGTATCAAAATGGTCTCAATATCTGTCAGTCTCTTTTCCATTGAAGCCAGACTGAACTTCATTTGTGCTTGGATAGTGGAAAGTCTTGTATGCAATAGATGTTCCATTCTCTCTGAGTTCTCTGACTTTGTAGCTTGAAGGGCACTAAACTCTGTTGACATTGGCTGTGAAGATGAAGAAGAGCCAGCTGATCAAGCAGGTCTATTCAAAACTTTGAATTCCTTTTTAAGAGCAGACATCTCTTCATCAATATGAGCAGACAAATTCTTCATGCTCTCCAAGTCATCTACCAAATGAGCAAAAGACAGCCTTGTCTTAGAAATCTGAGAGAGTGTCTCCTTTGTGTTGAAGACATCAGCTTGGGGATTTGCCAAAATTCCCTTAAGAACTATTTCCAACTCCTTTTGATGCTCTTTTAGCTCAACTGAAGCATCTGTCAATGTGCCTATCAGCCTGTTAAACCTTTGTGTTGCATGGTCAGAAGCTGCTTTTTGTTCAATAAATTTGCAGACACAGTGTTCTCCAACCTCTGAATCCTCAACTCAAAAATTTCTGACATGGCCTGAATGGAGGTGTTCAAAGCATCAAATTTGTCATTTAAAAAGGTGTATAGCTCTGGTGGAACAGAAGGTCCACCAAAGGATGTGGATGCATGAACTGAAGGTTGTGGAGAAAAGGATGGAATTTCCGTTTCAAGGTTCATGGAGGAGGAGGGCTGAAGTTGAGGTGAAAGAGGGGCATTAAATGGTTCATCAACTGAGCTGCCACATGAGGCTGATCCTCATTCATTGGAGGCTGGTCCTCATGTACTTGAGGCTGATCCTCTGGAGCTGGAGGCTGATCCTCTTGCACTGGAGGCTGTTCCTCTTGAACCACAGGGGCCTCTACTGCAGTTGGCCCTCTCCTCACCTTATCACCCACAATCCTAAAGCCCATAAATTTTTGAACATGCTTAAAGCAATAGATGTTGGACTTAGGAATTTTCTCAGACTTCTCATTCTCAAGAGACACACCAAAGTGTTTGAAGACTTGAGTCAAATGGGCTGCATAAGGAAGTGATCTATGCAAATCTGCCCTAGTGGTCTCAGAGATGATCTGGTACATGATGACATGAAGATTGACCTTTATGTCCTTGCTCATACGGTAGAGCACAAACCTTTGGATGTCTGTGAGTCTGTCTCTCCCACCACCTTGAGGTGTTATGATAGTGGTGAGGATGTGATGGGTAAGCCTCAACACTGGTGGAAAAGTGTTGGTGTTGAATTTGGTGACATGAGTTTGCTTGGGATCAGACTCATCTGCAGGCAATCCAGTCAAGATGGTATATGCTTCATGAAGGTTGAACTCAAAGTTATGGTAGTCTTCTCCTTCATCTGGAATTTTGAAAATGGTAGTTGCTATGTCTGTAGGCATATCAATTTCAATCCCTTTGACTTTTGACTTATAGCCAACATCTGTGCATTCCAAATGCATGTAGAACTCCTGGACAAGTCTAGGGTAGATGATGCGAAATTCTGAGATAAAGGGTTGACAAGACTGAAATTTGAAGAAGTTTAGGACTTCAGGAAAGGCAGCATTCAGTTCACTGTCATCTAAGTCCACAGCTCTGGGCTTCAAAATGGTTTTCCCTGCACTAAGTGGTTTGGATGAAGTTCTCTTAGAAGGCTGGGAAGACTCTGAGGATGAAGAGGTTGACTTCTCAGATACTTCAAGAGAGGAATCCAAAATTTTCCTCCTAGGGTAGGCAGACCCTGGACTTCTCCCAGAAGATGAAGCCCTACCTCTCTTAGAAGATGATGGGGATGCAGAGGACGACCCTGGCTGCTCTGCAAGGTCATGGCGCCTCTTGGTTCTCCTTTCAGTAGGAGGATCAACATCCGCTGGAATGGGCCTTGCCGTAGCCCTTGATTTTGCTCCACGGCGAGGGGCCTGCTTGGGTGCCATGGAAGCAGTATGGAGTGGAATAGGAGACGATGGAGAGTGAGGAATGAGAGAAGAGGAACAGTGATGGAATGGAGGAGGGAAGATGTGGAAATGGTTCAAAGACCTGCCAGATTCCAGGAAGAAGACGACCGTCGGGTCGACCTGGAGAAGAAAAGGGGGGTTTTAGGGTATGCTGTCCCGCAGGTACATCAAATCCTTAACCGGAGCCCACGGCGAAAAAGAGTCTGGTAGGGGGGTCAGTGTCGACACTAGAGGAGGTGAGTGTCGACCTGAGTGAAAGTGTGTCGACACTAGATGGAGTAGTGTCGACCTGGCCTGATGAAAATTTAAGATTTGAGTGTGGGAAAAATTATGTGACTTTTGGGATATCTTTAAAATGATAGGCAATGGGTGGAACAATCATTTCAAGGATATTTAAGAGACTAAAAAATTCATTTGTTAAATTTTGCAAAAATTCAACACAATTCAAGTTTTACACAATTTCCAACAGGATATGAGCATTCAGTGACTTGAGTCGTTAAAATGATGATTTGAGGGATATAATACATTTAACAATCAACTACACACTACCATATTCTTCAAGTCCCAAGAAATAAAAAAATCTTTTAGACTAAAATCAAGTGTGTTGAAAGTAAACAACTTTTTAAGAACAACTTGATGATGGATAATAGTGATTCTTTTAAAACAATTCTCCAATGATATTCACATTTTGTTTTTGAAACAAACTATCAAATGAGATACATCTTGTTCACTCAAGAACTAATGCTTTTCACACACTATAGTTCCTGGATACTAAAGATTTATCCATTATCAAGTCTCAAAGGGGTAAATGATGAACTTTTGACATGAAAATATATGTTTTTTAGACGCCAATATTTCCAGTTACTCAGTCATCATCAAAAAGGAATAGAACATATTTGTTTTGCTTTGCATTTATTTTTTATTTTGAACCCCTTTGAACAGAGATAGCATTAGTACCTCATGACATACATGGCACTTCATTCATTGTGAAGGTGTGCAGTTTCTCAGCACATGTGCCATTGCTCTATTGAATTGACAAATTTTGGAGATTTTTGACAAAAAAGACATCATCTATATCCAACATCAATTGCAAACAAAAACATGTTTAGATTCAAGGCACACATTATCCTTCAGTCTTTGAAAGAAATCTGAATTTCTATAGTTTTGAAGAATATAGGTGAGAGTTGACAAATGAATATAGTAGATCACTCAAAGGATCATTTTGAGACTCTAAACACCTGAATGAGGACATCATGCAAGGAAATTGATGTAATGCAAGAAAAGTTGTGAATTTTTCAAAAGATATGACTTGTGAATTCTCTAGCTCCCCCTGAGATGAGGATTTCAACCACTTTTCATCAGAATAAAGATATGCAAGTTTTTGAAATCAGGAAAGATTCTCTTTAAACAATAAAAGCTCGCCCTCAATAATTGCATCTTCATTTCTTGGTACTTGGCGGAGACACATACTCTCGCATAGTGAAAGTGTCCAGACAAGCAGAACTTGTCCTTCTTCAAATCACCATTTGATATACCAAGAAGTTCAACCCAATGTGAGTTGAAGAGTTCATTGTCAAAAAGAAATAGAAGTGAAATAGAGAGAGATATGATCAGTATGAATAAGGAAGCAAATGAATATGATGATGCAAAGAACTCCCCCTCAGAAGATGCTTAACACTCAACTCAATCCCAATGGACATTTACAAAGACTAAGTTCTCTCCTTAAAGAAGAGAATCTACTGTCAGGAAGGGGTTTAGTGAAGATGTCAGCAATTTGTTTTTCAGTTTCTATGAAGTGGAGTTCAAATGATTTCTTTGTTACCTCATCTCATAAGAAATGATGCCTAATTTCAATATGCTTGGTTCTGGAATGCTGAATAGGGTTTTTAGATAGATTTATTGCACTTGTGTTATCACAAAGGATGGGAACACAACCTAACTCTTGGTTGTAATCAAGAAGTTGATGTTTCACCCAAAGAATTTGAGTTCCACATCTACCTGCAGCAACATACTCAGCCTCTGCAGTGGACAGAGCAACTGAATGTTGCTTCTTAGAAGCCAAAGAGATTAGGCACCCACCTAAGTACAAACACAAGCCACTTGTGCTTTTTCTATCTAATTTACAACCAGCATAGTCAGCATCACAATATGCAATCAAACCTAACTTGCAATTAGCAGGATACCAAATTCCTAAATCACATGTTCTAACAAGATATTTGAAAATTCTTTTAACAGCTAACATGTGACTTTCTTTAGGATTTGATTGAAATCTAGCACACAAACACACACTAAACTGAATATCAGGTCTAGAAGTTGTAAGATAAAGTAGAGAACCAATCATACCTCTGTAGGTCTTTGGGTCTACTGACTTACCATGAGAGTCTTCTTCTAGCTTAGCATTAATGGCAATTGGTGTGTTTGAATGCTTGAGGTTCTGAAAGTCAAACCTTTTCAAAAGTTCTTTCACATACTTGGTTTGACTGATGAAGATTCCCTCATGTGTTTGGTTAACCTGCAATCCCAAGAAAAACTTTAGATCTCCCATTAAACTCATTTCAAATTAATTTTTCATTTGATTTGAAAATTCATTACACAGGCCTTTATTGGTTGATCCAAATATTATGTCATCAACATAAATTTGGACTGCAATTATTTATTTATTGACTATTTTTATGAACAAAGTTTGATTAACATTTCTTCTAGAATATCCTTTTTCAAGCAAAAAGGAACTCAAACGGTCATACCAAGCTCTTGGAGCTTGTTTAAGACCATAGAGAGCCTTATGAAGCTTGAAAACATGGTTATGATGTTTTTCATTTTCAAATCCAGGAGGTTGTTCAACAAAAACATTTTCCTTGATATATCCATTTAAAAATGTACTTTTAACATCTATTTGATAAACTTTGAATTTCATGGAGGATGCAAAAGCAAGGAAAATCCTAACTGCTTCTAGTCTAGCTACAGGGGCATATGATTCTTCAAAGTCAATTCCAAAATCTTCATTGTACCCCTTTGCAACTAGCCTAGCTTTATTTCTTATGACTTGACCATTCTCATTCAACTTATTTCTGAAAACCCATCTAGTGCCAATGACTATTTGGTCACTAGGTCTAGGTACTAATTCCCATACTTGATTTCTTTCAAATTGATGAAGTTCATCATGCATGGCATTAATCCAATCAGAACTTGATAAAGCTTCATCAATTGACTTTGGTTCAATTTTGGAAATTAGAGCTAGTGGGTCTTCTTCAATATCATGCAGGAATGATGATCTAGTCCTAACTCTATCATGCAAATTGCCAACTACATTATCTAATGGGTGATCTCTAAAATTCGATGTTCAAAAATTACCTGTTGAGGGGTACTTAAATCTGGAACAATGTTACCTGATCCACTTGAAGATGGTAAATTGATGTTCAAGTTCTCACCAATGTCTTCAAGCTCCTCAACAGTTGGTGAAGAGTCCACAATGAAATCATCCTCTTCACTGTCTTGTCTTTCCCTGCAAGATTTAGAATTATTAGTTGAAAAGAATTTTCATCAAAGATAATATGTGGAGATTCTTCAACAGTTTTGTTTTTGAGAATGTACACTCTGAAAGCTCTTGACACTTCTGAATAGCCAAGGAAGATGGCTTCCTGACTCTTAGCATCAAACTTGTCAAATTTTCTTTATTATTGTTATGTACATAACATTTGCACCCAAAGATTTTGAAGTAAGAAACAATTGGCTTTTTGTTTTTCAATAATTCATAGGGGGTTTTTCTGATTTTTGATCTGATCAAAGCTCTATTCAGAATGTGATTTGCTGTGTTTACAGCTTCAGCCCAGAAGGATTTGGGCAAATTGCTTTCTAAGAGCATGGATCTAGCCATTTCCACAAGAGTTATATTCTTTCTTTCCACAACTCCATTTTGTTCTGGAGTTCTTGGTGAAGAAAACTTGTAGAGAATTTGAAGTTCAGCACATAAATCAGAAAAGGATTGGTTTTCAAATTCACCCCCATGATCAGTCAAAATATTTTTGATTTTATATGAAAGGTTTGTTAGGGCAGTAGTACATAATTTCTTGAACTCAAAGCAAGTATCACTTTTGTGGGACAAGAAGATAACCCAAGTAAATCTGGTAAAATTATCAATGATTACAAACCCATATCTCTTGCCACTTAGATTTAGAACTCTTGTTGGGCCAAAAAGGTCCATGTGAAGTAGTTCTAGTGGCCTAGATGTGAGTACCTCATTGAAGTTCTTAAAAGATTTCCTGGTTTGTTTTCCTTGGGCACAGATCCCACAAACTTGATTTTCAATGTTAGAGAAGGATTCAGGAAGACCCTTAACCAAGTTCAGCCTTAACAATTTATTCAAAGTTCTGAAACTTGCATGACCAAGTCTTTTGTGCCAAGTCCATGCAATTTCATCTTTATTAGCAACAAAGCAAAGATTTTCAGAAAAGTTTTTATTAAGGTCGATCATGTAAACATTGTTTTCCCTTTTTCCACAAAATTTTATTTTATCAGTTGATGAATCAATGATCTTACAGAAATTGGATTCAAACACAACTTTGTGACCTTTGTCACATAGTTGGCTAATACTTAGCAGATTGTAATCAAGACCATCAACTAATAAAACACTATCAACAGAGTTTGAGGAAGTTTGACCAACCTTTCCAGATCCAATGATCTTTCCTTTATTTTTACCTCCAAATGTTACTGAACCTCCCTCCTTCTCAATTAGGAATGAAAATTTAGCTCTATCTCCATTCATGTGTCGTGAACACCCACTGTCAAGGAACTACACATTTGAATTAGGTGCACGACCTTCCTGCAAAATCAATCAATGGAGAGAAGATTTTGGTACCCAAACAGTGTTGGGATCATCAGAATGTTTGGACATTTTTATCAAATCTTTTCTCACCCAAATTTGTTTTGTTTTTGATTTTTGTTTTATTACAGTGGTGTTTTCTATCTTTTTCACTTTCTTCTTTCCTTTAGGAATGAAAACACCAGTGTTTTTGTTTTTGGTAGGAGGGGAAGTTTTCATTTGAACATGAGAGTTTAGATTAGGAGGTGGAATCCAAGGATTTTGTTGGTACATCAGAAAGTTTGGATAGAACAATTGGGGATGATACCAACATGGGTTGTAATGCCATTGGTTCCAATCAGCTTGATATCTTGTCTTGGAAGCCCAAGGTTTTTCATGAATGACATCCTTTGACTTTTTCTGATTTTTCAAATTTTTATTTGAATTTTTGATTTTGTTGTTTGTCTTTGTTGATGTTGAGCAGGTCGACCTCTTCTTGACTGGTGTCGACACAACAACCACAGAATCCTTCTTCTTGTGGACTGCTGTCGACCTGTCAGGTGACTGTGTCGACCTGATTGACTTACTTTGTTTCTGAGTTTTTGGACTTTTTGGTGTTTTGCTTGAGGTTTGTTTGATTTCTGTGTTCTCAAGACTAGGGCCTTTGACAAATTTAATTAATGGTGCTTTATCCTTCTTTTCACCAGATTTGTCTTTCTTAGGTTTTTGTTTATCAAATCCTAGTCCATGAGAGATTGATTTCATTTTTGCTCCCAGCAAGGCCTCCAGATTATCTTTACCACTTGTGAATGTTTCAATAACTTCATCCTTTTCTTTTAGCTGGTTTTGTAAGGTTTTTATTTCTTCAACCTTTTGTTGTTTATCATGGTTTTCCATTTCCAGCTTTCCAAACAATTCTTTGAATTCAAGGGTGGCCTTTTGAGAGGCTAGCTTAAGCTCATCAATCAAATTCAAAAGATTTTCTTTTTCTTCATTCAGTTCATTTACTTCATTTTCTAGTTCACAAATTCTTTTGTTTGAGGATTGGTTATGGTAAATGCTTTCAATTTTCCTTTTGAGATGTTTATTTTCTTTCCTCATTTCAGTGTAGTTTTCAACAAGTTCTGCATAAGCATCTTGCCAATATTCAACTGAAAAGTCTTCGAAAGATGTACTTACCTTTCCATCAGAACTATTCACCATGAAGCAGATTTCCTCACTATCAGAACTTGAGGATTTTTCTTCTTCTTCCTTTTCACTTGAGTCTTCATCAGACCAAGTGGCTACCATGGCCTTTGGCTTCTTGAATTTGTGAATCTTTTTGTGCTTCTCCTTCTTGTTTTCAGGACATTCTCCCTTCATATGTCCTGGCTTGTTGCACCTATAACAGATGACAATTTCGTCATTTTTTATTCTTGTTAGAATTAGCATTAGAAAAGGAAGTGTTTCTTTTACCTGATGAATATTTCTTTTTGCCAGAAAATTTTCCTTTTCTATATTTCAAGAATTTTCTGAATTGCCTGGTCATGAGGGCAATCTCATCCTCATTTGACTCAGACTCATCAGAACTGGTTTTATCCTGACTTTTGTCTTTGTTACTAGATGAGGCCTTTAGAGCTACTGGCTTGGTTTTGATTATGTGTTCTTCATTTCTCTTTAGATTGATTTCATATGTCATTAAAGATCCTATCAACTCATCCAAAGAAGTTTTGGACAGGTCTTTAGAATCTTCAATAACAGTGGCTTTTGTGTGCCAAATTGAAGAAAGAGAACGTAAAATTTTTCTTACCAAGTCAACATCCGTATAGTCCTTACCTAAGGCCTTCAGTCCATTGACTATGATCATAAACCTGGCAAACATTTCAGAGATTGTCTCATTAGATTTCATCATGAACAATTCATATTCAGAGACAAGTATGTTAGCCTTGGTTTCTTTAACCTGAGATGTTCCCTCATAGAGTAACTCAAGTTTATCCCACATCTCTTTGGCAGATTTGCACATTGAGATTCTTGAGTACTCTTTGGGGTGAACAGCACATTGAATCATATTCATGGCACTGTAATTCAATGTAGATCTTCTTATCTATTCCCTAGTCCAGGTTTCTTCCTCTCCCTGGTTCTCATAGGGTCCTACCTCCACTACTTTCCAGATTTCATAATTTTGGGCTCTTAGAAACACTTGCATTCTATTTTTCCAATAAGAATAGTCCATCCCATTAAAGAATGGTGGCCTATTAATGGAATGGCCCTCAGCTATGAATCCTCTGGAATCCATTTAATTAAACTGATGGTGCAAAGAAGGAAACACTCAGCAAACAAATCACACAGAAAACTCAGAAATTACTCAGATCAAATCAGATCAAGTATAAACCCGCTCTGATACCAATTGAAGGATCAAGAAAAGATGAGGATAGGATCTAGAAGGGGGGGTTGAATAGATCTTGGCCTACTAATGCGGAAGCTTAACCAATTTTAAAAACTCTTGAATCAGAGACAAATTGAGAAACAAATTTCACAGATCTGAAGATGAATTGAGTGAATTGTGCAAATGGAGTGTGTGAACAAATTGATTAGATGAATCTAAACGATCCTATGCATGCATCTAACGAAGGATAAGTTCAAACCACAATTAGATCAATGCACATAGATTTTTAGGTGGTTTGGAAATCACACAATGTGATTCCTACATCCACCCCTCATACAGTGAGGATCCACTAAACAACCTGGGTACAACACACCCATTAGAGCCAGACAACTCCAACCACCTGAGTTTACAACTCACACAAACTCTAGAGTAAGACTACTCTAGAACCCTGAGCAAGACTGCTCAACAACACCTTGAGTGCGACGACTTAAAACCACTGATCTCGACGGCTCACAAACAACTTGCTAGAAACACACAAGACTCAGATCCTCTAGCAAAAGATCTAGTCCAACAAGAGTGAATTCATGAGACTCATGCAACAACCCATGCACAATCTCAGAATTACTCAGACGAGAAAAATGAAGATGAGAATTGTATTGATAGCTTCTCTCTTCAGATGTACTCCCTTGTAGAAGGTCGAATTGTGAAGGTCTTTGATCTCTGGAAGTTCCTGGGCGATGCTCTGCAATTCTGATCTTCAGGATCTTCCATGGATTCTTCACAGAAGTCGGCTTCCACTTGATCTGCTTCCTTGAGGTGATCCAATTGGTTCTTCAACGATCAATTTCCACTTCTCATGCTTGAGCAGATGAGAATTTGGCTTGAGGAAGAACCAGGAAGGCAAGAATAGGGAGGAGAAACCTTCTAGCCACCAACAAGACTTCTGGGAGGCTCTGAAAGGGTTCTTGCATGTTGGATAGCCAATTGGAGGGTATTTATACCCCTAATAGTCCAAATGTACCCTTGGGGGTCGTCGGCACATGATCCAAGGCTAATTCAACAGTTCCCTAGGGTGCCACGTGTCCAGGACAAAGTTTAAGTCATAGAGATTCCGAAGTGTGTCGACCTGCCCATGAGGTGTGTCGACACACTATCCAAGACTGTAAAATCAATTCCCTGGGAGACGTCTCTAGTGTCGACCTGAGATGATTCAGTGTCGACACCATGTCCTAGACAACAAAACAGCCCTTCTGGGAAGGCTCTCTAGTGTCGACCTAATATCATCTCGTGTCGACCTGCTTTGGCCTTCTGAAAAACAGGCCTTCTGGGAAGGCTCTCTAGTGTCGACCTGATATCATCTCGTGTCGACCTGCTTTGGCCATCTGAAAAACAGCCCTTTTGGGAAGGCTCTCTAGTGTCGACACTATCTGATTTAGTGTCGACCTGAGATGGAAGCATGTTAACATATTTCTCTGGGATCTGTCTCTAGTGTCGACCTGCCCTGGACTAGTGTCGACACTAGTTGATCTTTTCTTCACATTTCTGCCTTTGGTCTGAGCCATTGTGTCAACACCATTGATGGTTGTGTCGACACTACCTTTGCAAGAAAATGTTTGTCCCTGAGAAAATAACACATAAATCATTAGTTAAATGTATTATCATGAATATAAATGATAAATGTGCTTGAAAACATGCTTTTTGAATATTGGTAATTCAGGTGATGTATTTCACATGTTCCAATTTTTATGCATTAAAATCACAGCTTGTCATCATCAAAATATGAGGGGAAATTACTTGTTTTCACACTCAACCCAATAGTAACCAATGGTTCAATCCTTATTTCTATCATTCATCTTTTCCTGCATATCAACAGCAATACATGCCAAGTTTTTCACAGTGGAACAAATCAACTAAGAGGCATAATGTTCAAAAAATTGAAAAATAAAAAGTTGAATCTTTTGTTTCAAAAAATACTGTGAAGAAAAATACACAAAATTGGGTTAGAAAGAATTTGTTATCTCTTCTCACTCAAGATGTTGGTACCAATCTCATGTGGGTACCAAAAACTCTTCTTGTCTAATTTGTTTTGTGCAGGAAAGCCGTGCATCCAATTCCAACAACATCTGGATTCTTGACAGTGGATGCTCACGGCACATGACAGGAGACATAAATAAATTTTCTTGCTTGATTGAAAAGGAAGGTGGATCAGTCATCTTTGGAGGTAAGAATAAAGGAAAAATAATCGGAAAAGGAAAAATTGGTAAGTCTTGCATTACCTTAAGTGATGATGTTTGTTTAGTTGAGGGTCTGAATTACAACTTGCTTAGCATTAGTCAATTATGTGACAACGGTCACAAGATTCTTTTTGAATATGATTCATGCAAAATAATTGACTCCTCTTCTGAGAAAATTAAATTGATTGGAAAAAGAGAAAATAATGTCTACATGATTGATTTGTGTGATAATTTCTCTTTAAATGTTAGCTTGATTGTAAATAAAAATGACACTGCTTGGTTGTGGCACAAAAGGTTGGGTCATGCAAGTTTCACAACCATTAGTAGACTCATAAGAATGAATCTTGTAAAAGGTCTTCCTGAATCTTTCCCAATCATTAACAATCCTGTTTGTGGGATATGTGCTCAAGGAAAACAATCAAGAAAATCTTTTAAAGTGTTCAATGAAGTACTTTCATCTAAACCACTTGAGTTGCTTCATATGAATCTTTTTGGTCCAACCAGAACTCAAAGTCTCAGTGGTAATAGATATGGCTTTGTGATCATTGATGAGTTTACAAGATATACTTGGGTCTTATTCTTGTCCCATAAAAGTGATGCATGTTCAGAATTCAGGAGATTTTACAATTCTGCCTTAGTGGGTTTATCTTTCAAACTGAATTCCATTTTGACAGATCATGGGGGTAAATTTGAAAATAAATCATTTTCTGATCTCTGTATTGAACTGAAAATTCTCCATAAGTTTTCTTCCCCTAGAACTCCAGAACAAAATGGAGTTGTAGAAAGAAAAAATAGAACTATTGTGGAAATGGCTAGAACTATGCTCATTGAAAGTAAACTGTCTAAATCTTTTTGGGCAGAAGCTGTAAATACAGCTAATTTCATTTTGAATAGAGCATTAGTAAGACCAAAGATCAGAAAAACCCCTTATGAGTTGTTCAAAAATAAAAAGCCAAGTGTGTCATATTTCAAAATTTTTGGTTGCAAATGCTTTTTTCACAATAACAACAAAGAGAATCTTGATAAATTTGATGCAAAAAGTTTTGAATCAATTTTCTTAGGTTATTCTGAAACTTCAAGAGCTTACAAAGTTTATATCTTGAAAAATAAGACTGTGAAAGAATCTCCACATGTCATTTTTGATGAAAATTTGTAAAAGATTGACATTTCTGATTTGTACAGAACTCAAATATGTGATGATGAAGATGAGTTTCTTGAACATCCATCTACAAATCTTGAAGAGCAAGGAGTACCAAATGCACATGAGGTTCTTGAATTGGCAACTTCAAGTGATTCAGGTAATCATGTTCCTGAAAATCATGCAAACCCTGAGGTAATTTCTGAACCCAGATTTTTAAGAGATCATCTACTTGAAAGCATTGTTGGTAATTTACAAGATGGAATAAGAACCAGATCTTCTTTTCATTCTGTCATAGTTGAAGATTCTTTGGCACTACTTTCCCAAATTGAACCCAAAAATGTGGATGAAGCTTTATCTTGTAAAAACTGGATAAATGCTATGCATGAAGAGCTTCATCAATTTGAAAGAAATCAAGTTTGGGATTTAGTACCAAAACATTCAGATTTAACTTCTGTCATTGGAACTAGATGGATTTTCAGAAATAAATTGAAGGAATCTGGTCAAATTGTAAGAAAAAAAGCTAGAGTTGTTGCTCAAGGGTATAACCAAGAACTTGGTATTGATTTTGAAGAGTCTTATTCCCCTGTAGCAAGACTTGAGGCTGTTCGAATATTTCTTGCATTTGCTGCCTCTTTGAAATTCAAAGTCTATCAAATGGATGTCAAGAGTGCTTTCTTGAATGGCTACATAAAAGAAAATGTCTTTGTCAAACAACCCCCTGGTTTTGAAAATGAAAAATTTCCCAATCATGTTTTTAAACTCAATAAGGCTCTATATGGTCTTAAGCAAGCACCAAGAGCTTGGTATGACCGGTTGAGCTCCTTTCTTGTAAATAAAGGTTACATAAGAGGAAACATTGATCAAACCTTGTTTAAAAAAACTGTAAAAAATCATTTCATTGCTGTTCAAGTTTATGTTGATGATATCATTTTTGGATCAACAGATAATACTTTGTGCAATGAGTTTGCCCATCTAATGCAATCTGAATTTGAAATGAGTCTCATGGGTGAGGTTACATTCTTTTTAGGTCTGCAAGTACATCAAACTGATGAAGGAATTTTTCTGAGTCAAACAAAATATGTCAAGGAGTTGCTCAAGGGGTTTGACTTCCAAAACATCAAGCCATCCAACACACCAATGGCCACAAGTGTAAGACTTGAGAGTGATGCTTCTGGTAAGCCTGTAAATGCTACACTTTACAGAGGTATGATTGGATCTCTTCTTTATTTAACTACCTCTAGGCTAGATATTCAATTCAGTGTCTGCATGTGGGCAAGATTTCAAGCAAATCCTAAAGATAGTCACATGTCTGCCGTTAAAAGAATTTTCAAATATCTTCTTTCTTCATGTGATTTGGGTCTTTGGTATCCTGCTGAATGTAAATTGGACTTGATTGCATATAGTGATGCTGATTATGCCGGGTGCAAACTTGATAGAAAAAGCACTAGTGGGTTGTGTTTATATCTAGGAGGGTGTCTTATTTCTTGGGCTTCCAAAAAGCAACATTCTGTAGCTCTTTCAACTGCAGAAGCTGAGTATGTTGCCGCTGGTAGCTGTGGTACCCAAGTCCTTTGGGTCAAACATCAACTTCTAGATTATAATCACACATTAAGTTGCATTCCCATTCTTTGTGACAACACAAGTGCTATAAATCTTTCCAAAAATCCTATTCAGCATTCCCGCACAAAACACATTGAGATTCGGCATCACTTCCTTCGAGATGAAGTCTCAAAGAATTCTTTTGAACTCCACTTCATTGACACAGAAAAACAAATTGCAGACATTTTCACTAAGCTTCTTGCAGAACCTAGATTCACTTATCTTAGAAGGGAACTTGGTTTATGCAAGTTTTCACATGTCTGAAATCTTCATCTCATTTCTTTGTGCAAATAAAAGCCCTTCTCTCTTGTAAATAAATTCCTACTTCTCAGTTGCATTAAAATTCTTGGTATATCAAATAGTGATTTGAAGAAAGGCAAGTTAGGCTTGTCTGGACACTTTCACTATGCGTGAGTATATGTCTCCGCCAAGTATCAAGATTCCTTTATGCAATTATTGAGGGGGAGTATTTGTTGAGGGGGAGTATTTATTGAGGGGGAGTCATTGTCTATTCTTCACTAATTTATCTTGACAATTGTTGTCTTTACTGCGCCCCAATCATCAGAATTTTTGAGTCATTGTGCTATTTTCTTATGAGAGAATTAAGACATTGAAACTAAACTGATTGTGTATTTAGTTTAATTTCAAAGGTTCATTATCATTTCAAGGTTAAGCAATTTTAATACTGAATGTTTTTAAAATGATTTGCAAAACACTATTATAGGCACATGACTGGCTTTAATATTTCACATGTGTATGTTTAAGCTTTTATTTTTACCACATGTTAAGAATAATTTTTCTATATCGTAGTCATGACTTGTCTGGTCAAAGCAAACATATTCCTGCAAAACATCAAAAGAAAATGATCAACAATCTGGAAAGATACAAACAGAGCAATGCAAATTCTTGAACCACTGAGTAACCAGGCCATTTCACCTAAAAAGTGATATGTTTCGCGTCAAAAAGTAGAAATCAAAAATTTCAACTCTGTATATGATAATGAAAGTTAAACCACTGAGTAATCAGAAGATCTCGCATCTAATCAATGTGATCTCTTGCACTGAAAAGTGAGATTTAACTAATTTATTCTTGTATTCTTTCCCAGTTAAAAATGAAAGAAAATCAAATTGACAGGATGGAAAAGATTAATACCTTCATAAAGTTCATGTATACTGAGTTTAGACCTATTATTTTACATTGTGTTAAACTTAAAGCTCCTAACATCCTTGTTAAATATTTCTGCTTATTCATATAGGTCACTTTTCATCACATTTGCATCATTATTTTAACTAGATTCAGATCATTATATTTTGCTATACTTTGTATTGAGTGTGTCTTTGTGATTAAACTTTGTTGCACAATAACAAAAACACAATAATTTCTCTCATATGTTAATATCACTTTGCCTCATTTATTTTGATCATTTCTGACCATTCATTACCTACATTTCATTTATTGATCTCTTACAATCTTTGGTTCTCTCTCTTATCTAACTTTTTGATGCTGTGAAAAAGGGGGAGAAGAAAGGTTTCTAGGGGGGGAAAGTTCAAAGGGTGTATATGGTCAAGGGGAGTTGTTGCAATTAAGGAAGTCAAGCTATTGGGAGATTGTGCATATGTTTTGTCATCATCAAAAAGGGGGAGATTGTTAGGTTGAGTGTGTTTTGGAATTTCCTAAAGTTGTATTTAATGATGACCAATGAACATCACTCATAGTTTGATTTTGATGATGACATATTGTGAGTTTGATGATGATATGTTGAACATGTTATACATTTTATACATATCACAATAATGCTTAAAAAACATGTTTTTGATGTTTAATATCTCATATTGTAATGATAATATATTGTACTAATGATTTATGTGTTAAATTTACATGTGTATACAGATTTTGTCATGGTAGTGTCGACACACTCATTGATGGTGTCGACACTGGGTCAGAGTCCCTGAAGCTTTTTCATGAGGACAAGTGTGTCGACACAACCCCTGGTAGTGTCGACACTAGTCCTAGATTCCAGAAGACCCAGTTGCCTGACTGGGACAGTGTGTCGACACAGTCAGTGGCAGTGTTGACACTAGTCTCATCTCCCAGAAGACCAGTTTTGCGCAAATGGGACAGTGTGTCGAAACACTCCCTGGTGGTGTTGACACACTCCGGCTGAAACTCAAAATCGTGATTTTATCTAGACATGTGGCCGCTTGGGGTTCAAGGGAATCTACCTAGGTTTTTGTGCCCATGTACCCTAAGGCTCTTTATGGACATATGGGGCTATAAATACCCATACTTTTGGTACTCCAAAGTATCCCACGGAAGACAAGAGCCAAGAGCCTTCTAGAAGAAGGGAAGGAGAGCGGGAAAACAGAATCTGCATCCAGAGGAGCAGAGCAGCGCCGCCAAGGGAAGAAGAAGGAGAAGAAGAGAAGGAGCTCGTGATTGCAGCAGTGCTGGTCAAGAAGGAGATCCAGCCGAGTCTGTATTTGGTCAGAGTGTTAAATTCTTTGGGGAATCTGTGTATGTGTTCTACACAGATCTCCCAATTCTATTTGTCTCTACCATTTCTATTGTACTGAGATAGATCATGCTAGAGGATCTATTCTCTAAGTGTGATTGTTCTGGCAAAACTTGGATCTATTGTGATCCAGTGGTTTGAGTACTTTGTACTCTATTTTGGAGCCGTTGTGCTCTGGGTTGGAGTTGTTGTGCTCTGGTGCTTGAGCCGTAGTGCTCAAGGGCTTGTGAATTTGCTGAATTCACATGTGGTCTGTGGAGTAGGTTGTCGTGCCTATCTCCTGGGTTTCTTTGAGTCATTGCACTCAAAGAGGTTGGAGTCGTCGTGCTCTAGTTTGTACTGCACTTGTGCTAGTGGTTCCTCCGTTGTGAGGAGATAGATGTAGGAGACACAAGTTGTGTTCTCCGAACCACCTTAAAATCTTCAGTGCACTATGGTTTGATGTGTGGTTTGTTGTTTCTATTCACTATACTCACACACCACACTTGGATCTAATCGAATTGTGAGTTTTACTTATTTTAATTCCGCTGCCATACACACAATTTCTTAGTTCTTTTATCAAAGTCACCTATTCGATCCCCAACATTAAGGTATTATGGTGGAACGAAGTGAGTGCGTGTGTTAGTATCTTTTAGTCCTTGTCACTGGTTCTACCTTGTTCTCACATTGGCATGATACTCGACGTATAGTCAAGGCAGTCCATCCTAGAACATCCTAGACCTAAGAGATCTAATTAAGGCATCCTAGGCTCTGATAACACAAAAATAGTCATGCCCGAACATGGAATATCGGGACGTGAATAGTTAATATAGTGCGAGTATAGAGCGACATAAGCATCAAACCACTGCACAGTTTGAATAAAACAAAAACAATTGTATTTCCTTAATCCTTCCACCGTATCTATTATAGTTACTATTTCAGAGCCATAACTATGGGCCCAGAGAACTTCATCACATCTAAATAAAACAACTAACTTATGCTAAACTCTAAAACAAATGGGACGTCATCCGGATCACTCGTGGTCCTGCTCATCCCCATCCTCTTGTGTGTGGTCCTCATCATCATTATATTCACCTGAAGACATATCACAATTACGTAGGGTGAGCGATAATGCTCAGTAGGACTTAATATCTCATAAAATAGGCATACTTTAAGTGATTAAATATATTAAGAGCAGAGAAACTAATGATGCAGAAAGTCAGGTAATGTCAAGAGGTAATAGCACAAAAAGTATGGTACAAATAGCAAGTGTTTCAGGTATAGCACAAGAACACGATGACCATAGCACGAATAGCACAACATAGTTTACAATAGCACATAGCACAACGAGTCAAGTATGGTATAGCACTTTGATTGTTAATAGATAGTCGAGATAGATAGCACTTGAGTGTAATGCCAAACACTCTGATCAATAAACTCCCACGAGCACTAGCACTTTTGGGCGCACCTCCTAGGACCAGATCGGATCCCTTATAATATTGTTAGGCATTAGTCATGTTTATTATCTTTAAACAATCATTCAATAGCTAATAGGATACCAAGGATAAATGAGAGTAAAAATCTAAGGCCCAACAAGTTTTCTATAGGTTCGCACTTTCAGAAGATCATTCAATCAGTGTTCGTGAGCCCGGACGACGTGTTTCGGCTGAATCAAGGGTCTACTGCGAGGGGGCTTTTGACGTCAAGTATTGTGACGTCAAGATAGGGTTGACGTCAACATGCCTAGAAGTCAACCTGCTACTTGTTCTGACGGCAATTTCGATTGTCATCTATTTTGTGTCGACGTCAACATGCTTGGAATCTTGACGTCAATGACGATTGACGTCAACGTAGGTTGATGTCATGTTCTGGGTGTTCTAGTCTGAGTTTTTCTTCGAACATTGTGGTTTTCTTTGGATAGGTTTGAAGGGGTAGAGTCATGTTAGGGCAAGTGTAACGACCGCCTTTATACCGGTATGATTATACCAATCCACATCGATATAAAGCGTGCCGTCACAGTGGGACATGTACCCAACACAACATAGTAGGTAGAGATGTACACAAATAACAAAGGAAAGTACAACAGAAATGAAAGTAACTCTTATTCCATCAGTACCACACACATCCCATAGTCTATATAGTAGCAAAATAAATATACAAAGTCCACAAATAAATAAGTCTATATCATAATATCGTCTCACGTACTAAGTAAAGAAAAGTACAAGCTATGCAAATAGCACTCTAAATCTCAGCTACTCCTCTCGCTCGGAGTCACTCCTCGCTATCTCCTCCTCGATCTCAGGAATATCTACCTCACTTGTAAGTTTAAGCAAGGATGAGTCTTCACAAAAGACTCAACAAGCAACCTATCGATACATCCTACACTTATCACATTCATTCTACACAAGTTTAACATATAGAGCAATTTATCACATGATTCATGTAGCAATAAGCAAGTACTAATGAACAATCTATAACATACTAACTACACATGGATTGATATAACTCATGGTACAAATCACAACTCATTTTATGGCACATTCCCAAATATCTAAATTATAAAATTAAACACATGTTTACTAGTGATACTAGCATGATATCTACCACATTCCACACGCTCATATGTCACATATTCTCACCTTTTACTTGCTTTTTTAACAAAAAAGTAACTTAATCACATGGTTTTACATTCTTACACAGTGAAACACATTATCACATCACTTTCACATATTCACTTTGCACAATCACACTTAACTCACATCTTTACCAATCTTTTGCCGTGACACATAGTCCGAACCACCATAAAGGACACATCACACATATAACACATACCCGTCACCTAGGCAATACAGCGACGAATCTTGATAACTACACAGAACCGAGAGATGCACTCTCCACCTTAACCAGTGGTACTTGTCCACCTCCAGGATTTTATCATGATGCCCACATGATATCACATACAATCGAGCCTTCCCATAGGGACTTTTCTACAGTACGGCTCCACAGCCTTCTATGGTAGCAGTGTCAATCTCGGCACATTAATCACTTAATCACATTCATCACTTGATCATATGTTTAGCATAATTTTTCATGCACTTAATGACCAATTTACATGCTCATGACTCAAACACACATTTCAGGTTATAGAAGTAATGATGACTGTCTAATAGTGTTAGAACATGCTTAATAGAACCTAATCATGGTGGTAATTATCAGAAAACATCACTTTTAACTAATCATGCTTAACGTGACCATTAATTGCTTATAACTAGAAACAGTAGTTTCGGATTTCAGAATGTGCTCAAATTTTAATCACAGATCATACACATGGAATATATCAGATGTCTAATATTTCAGAATTTTCACGATAGTTTATCTATTTTTAACATTTAACATAGATCTCAGGCAATTAACAAGAGGATTTATTAAAAACATGATGAACGGAGAACTGATGACTCTATCTATCCTAAAACATGCACACAGTGACCCTAAGTTCATGGAAAAATACTATGGCAATAATACACATCATACATATTTATTCCAAATTTAAGTCTAATATGGCATGCTCATTAACTCATGATAGAATTTCTACAATTTACAAATATGATCAGAAAATTATCAATAATTCATGACTCAATCTTCTAAATGTACTTGACAAGATAAAATTTTCCAAACCTATACATACATTTAAAATATCTAAAAAATCACATCACATATATTAAAACACCTTTCTGGAAAAATTTGAAGAACTTAACGGCAAGGGGTTTGCTGTCAAGGGATGTTAACGACAAGATTGATTTCCGTCAACACTGGAACTTAACGAAAAGGATGTTGCCGTCAACTTCCTGTCTATAGAAAGTGCAGACCGAAAGTAAAAAGATAGAGAATTTGGGGGTCTAGGACAAGAGACAAAAATCCTTAAAAATTGTAAAACCCTAGATGATAAGTATAGGGAAGAAACTCCTAAATCACATGCCTCTAGAAAACTCCCTGAAGATCAAATTAGGGTGATGAAGCCCTCGTCGGCCAAGCCAAAGAGGTACTCTTCATGGGTTTGATTTGACTTCCACGACTAAACGGACGTTCTCCCAGCAACGAGAGAGCTTCTCCACGTTCAGATGGACCTCCCTTGTAATGCCCTCAAATTTTAAATACCATGATTTACTTAGAAATTCTTGTTTATGCAAACCGATTAGGTTTAAATTGTGATATTTAGGAATAAGGGTATGTTTAAGACACTTTATCATACTCAGGTACTACTTTCGGTCGTACGCACCCCGACAGAGCGACACTGGAAAACTGTAACGAAAATAAAATCTGAGAACACCATAATTCTTAGAAAATTGTGGAGATATCAAATATGTAATTATCCGAAATTTTTGACGACCGGATTTTGAGATTAAGTCGACGCAACTATTTTTCGGGTGATTTTTCACCCAGTAGCAAATAAATTATAAAAATTAAATAAAAATCATGACAATTAGTAAAACCTTTCTATTAGTCTATGGTTGAAATTTCAAGTTAAACGGATATCATTAGGGCACCTAAACATGAAGATCTTTGGCCCAGCTGATTTTTGGGCTATTTACGGCAGGGATTTTTTTTGGGTTTTTCTTGGAGCTACGTGTGAGGCTTAGGAGAAGCCAACACACATTAGGATAAGGCTTAGCCAAGGGGTTGGGCTATCATTACGGTTACTTGCGTGTAACTAAAGAGTGTGTTGCATGAGATAGGTGGCCTCACATGGTTTAAGGGGGTTTACACCATGACACGTCCATGGCCAACGTGCCCAGTTTGCAAGGGAACTGGGGAGCTTATATAAACCTCCCAACACCCATCGTATACATCTTTCCAACACTTATGTTCTTCCTAGTCCTACTATTGCTGAGGTTACAAGCCTGGTGTTGGTAAATTGTTGTTGGGGCTGTATGCGTTGGAGCCACTTTTTGCTGGAGGTGTAGCTGCTGAAGTCCCTGTTTCAGCAGTCTTCTTACTTCCTCATCTTGTTGCTGTGTTGATCTCTATTTAGAGAAGAAGGAGAGGAACTTTTGTTCTTTTTCAGATCAAGTAGGTGTCATACCATGAATCCTTCTCAGTTTCCTATGTACATGCTCATGGTTTCCTCATTCGTAGAAACCATGTCTCTTGTTTGTGCCATGATCTGTAGAGTTCTTCTTGTTTTGGTTCACTTTTGATTATAGGTATTCAAGGATTTTGTGTACCTTGAGGAAAAGTAGATTCCTATCTTCTCCTCATACTTCTACCTACTGCTCTAGTTAGAAAGATCATAACCTTACATGAGTTGCCTTCAAGCTCATTAACCAGTCTTGGTTAACTCTGTATAAGAGATTGTACTTTCAGAATCTTTCGTTTGATTTTCCCTATTACCTCTGGAATCATATAATTATCAAGGAGCTTTTTCACTCCCCTTTACAATTTAAGTAGATTTCAAACCTCTTGTCCCACCCATGATCCAAGTTTGTGTTATAGAGTTTTGCTAAAAATTTCGATATCCTAGAATATTGTGATTTCTTTCCTTTCGGATGTTTGTACCTCAAGCCTTGATTTGGAACATTAAATATCTTGTGTTTTAGTGTTCATTTTGTAAGAATCTCCCAATAATCCATTGCTATCAAGACCACACTTCCAACAATATACTATGTCTAGTTTCTAGCTAGACAAGCTTGAATTGCAAACCTCTTGTTTCATCTCGCTAGTTCGGTTTATAAACCACTGTGAGAACTATAATTAGACTCTTCTATTTGATATACATCATGTATTGATTCATAGGTTCCATGGTTAGCATGTTTAGAGTGCATTTCATAGTCCCTTATGAGTGAAGAACAGGCGGCTGTCGACAGGTAGCTCATAGCTGTCGACAGGCCAGCCTGACAGAACTCTGGTTAACTGGGACTGTGTGCATCTGTCGACAGCCATCTTGTTGCTGTCGACAGATACATACAGTCCAGCAAGCTAATGTTCTGTCTGCAGCCATCTGTCGAAAGGCCCTTCTTGGCTGTCGACAGGTACATCCCTGAATTGGATTTCTGCACTCTTTCATGTCTGAATCCATGCTAGAACATCATCCTAAAAGCCATGGAACTTACCCTCTCATTTACCTTGATATTTATTTTCATACTACCTCAAAGTTTACCCACATTATGTACCTTAACCTCCCTTGAGTTATTCATCAAGTTGGCAATTACGAATAGTACTCCGATTGAGTCTATTCTTCGGTATTCGGTAACTGAGGTTATAAAACTTGACCACTTGAGAGTTCATATGTTTGAACACCTCATGAGATGTGAATAATTTGTGATGACCATTATGGATCTTCATTTTCTTTTGGATTCTTATATGAATCAAATCATCTGAAGTTATTGACTTGAGTCATAACCCTGTCTCAGCCAATTGTCTTTCTTATACTCTTGAACTCTGAGCTACTTTGTCACTAAGATATGTGTATTAATTCTCAACCAAAACTACCTTTGGATTTCCCATTTCCTTTATGCTCATGAAAAGAAATTTATGATTTGAAGACAGTGCTCTCTTCAAAGAGGGTTTAGGATCACTTGTGGTAGCACCAGCCACTTGTGATCAGCTGAGGGCGACAGTTTGTAGGTAAATCCAAGTCAATGGACTGACGATGGTGGGTAATAAACCCCGTTCTTGCGCAATGAACAAGATCTAAGGTGCTGGAATCGCCTAGGCACTGAGGATGGTATATTATGTCTATATAGTAACCTCTTGAGAGCAGTGATGCCTGTCAAGTTTGTTCCGAAATCAAGTTATGATATGAATTTTGAAAGACAAATATGACTTTGTTCTGATATTCGTTTGAGCCCATCATGAAATTAATTTGGGCTATATGTTTATGTTAAGTATGAAGATTCATGAGCAATTATGTTTGTTCCATATATGAACTTTCTGAATACTCTTGAAGCTCTAAAATTTAAAACTCCTATCTTTATGTTTACTGTCACCTACTGAGTCCTTCCGACTCACGCCTTTGTTTCCTCCACCCCTTTCAGATTGAAGGTGTGTATAATCTCAGCTACATGTGAATCCTAATTCCGCTGCGGACGATGAAAAGACGAAGAAGAATAGCATAGTTTTAGTAGTTTCTTTTAGTTGATAATATATTAAGTTAGAGAGAGAGAGAAACTTGTCTTTTGTCAATAATGAGTGTTGCTACTTTGTCACTTTGTATATTATAATGTGTTCGAAGATACCTTTGTGGAATGGTTTTCCAGATTTGTGCATTGCACGGATATATCTAACCATAACGAAAGTTTGTCAGCGTAACCCCTCTTCCAATCAAAGGTTACGTATGTGTTTGTGTGAAGTCGGAGGAGGGTGTTACATCCCTCTTGTAGGAAAACGCAGGTGCAGCTTCTAGTTCGCTAGATCCACCCCCTCAAAACTATTTATTTTCCTCTCCCCGAAACCCAAAAGCCCTAGCTGGGCAAAAGTCCTCTCTTTGCAGAGATGACCTAGTTTTATAGGAGTTTTGGGTCGTAGGTATCCTATGAAAGAGAAATTCCAGCCAACGTGGGGTTTTCAAGTTTATCTCCCGGAGAAATCGGGACAGTTTCAGGGAAAAGAAACCCAACGCAACTGAAGAAGTTTAATGTCCAATTGGTTGCCATCTACATGAAGTAGACGTCAATCGATTTTGACGTTAAGATACTCAAGCTAGAAAGTAAACGACAAATACCTTGCCGTCAACTAGCTATTAACGTCAACGGATGTTGACGTTAAGAAGGAATTCGACCAACAATTTAAAACATAACAGTAAGTCATAAAATGCACAGAAAACTAGGGCCTTACACCATCTCACCCTAAAAGAAAACTTCATCCCCAAAGTTAGAGTAATGGTACTAACCGAACAGATGCGGATAGTGCTTCTTCATGGCGTCCTCGAGCTCCCATGTAGCTTCCTCTCGTGAGAAGTTTCTCCACAACACCTTCACAGAAGCTATAGCCTTGTTTCTGAGGTGCTGAACCTTACGATCCAAAATGGCCACTGGTCGCTCCATATATGACAAATCTGGCTGAAGTTTCACTGGCTCGTGGCTGATAACATGTGACGGATCTCGCACGTATCTTCTGAGCATAGACACGTGGAATACAAGGTGCACACTTTCTAGCGTTGGGGGTAATGCTAGCTCATACGCCACATTGCCCATCCGCATAAGAATCTAAAATGGGCCAATAAATCTCGGAGTCAGCTTGCCATGCATGCCAAACCTAAAAAGGCCTCGCGTATGTGATATCTTGAGGAAAACATACTCGCCAACCTCGAACTCTAAGTCCTTCCTTGTTTTGTCGACGTAGCTCTTCTACCTATCCTGCGCTACAATCAACCTTTTCCTGATGAGATGGATCTTGTCTGATGTTTCTTGAACCAACTCAGGTCCTACCAACTGTCTATCTACAGTCTCCTCCCAACACAAGGGAGACCTACAGGGTCGACCGTACAATTCGTCAAGTAGAGCCATGCCTATACTTGCGTGGAAGCTGTTATTATAGGCAAACTCCACAAGAGGTAGGTGACGTTCCCAGTCGCCCTTGCAATCAAGCACGCACACTCTCAACATGTCCTCGATCGTCTGAATCATCCTCTCGGACTGACCGTCTATCTGAGAATGGAAAGCAGAACTAAGCTTCAACTGAGAACCTAAAGCCTCCTGAAGACCTGCCATGGCCTCGACTTAAGCTACGGGTCTCTATCTGAGATAATGGACTTTGGCACTCCATGCAGTCTCACTATGCTACTCACATAAAGCCTCTCCAAGCTCTCCATAGATTGCTTCTTCCTCATAGGTAAGAAGTGAGCAGTCTTGGAGAAATGGTCCATGACCACCCATATCGAGTCATTGCCCTTAACTGATCTGGGCAAACCCATCACAAAGTCCATGGTGATCGCTTCCCACTTCCACAATGGTATCTCCATCTTCTGCATAAGGCCTGATGCTTGACCTGCTGAGACACCAAACACTGGGACACAAACTCTCCCACATCCTTCTTCATGTCTAACTACCAGAAGGATCGTTTCAAGTCCTGGTACATCTTTGGTGTTGCCTGGATGAATAGAGAATCACGACCTATGAGCTTCTGCCAGCACTTGCTCTCGAACCTCCATAATGTCTGGAACACATACTCTGTGTTGGAATCGGATAACGTTGTCCTCATCACGAGCAATGACTGTCTTGCCCACCATCTCCTGAAGTCTAGGATCTGCTCCCTATTGCTCTATTACCATATCCAACATAGTGGATCGGATGGACAATTGTGCCACGAATGCTTGACATAGCTGCGGCTCTAACTCTGTCATAGCACATGCCGCATCCTCTAGCATCTTTCAGTTTTGTTGACGTATAGATCTCTTCCTGCTGAGTGCATCTATAATGACCCGACCTCTCGAACCCCCGCCAGGGACCCCAAAGTTCGCACCGCCACCCACAGATCTGAAGACCCAGAAGGGTTAGAAGAAAATAGTCCAGTGAGATATGTACTGAATTTAGATAACTATAACAAGATATACAAACTCTATAGAACATGTCCCAAGTAAAAGCACAAGTACAAGAAGAAAGGTGCAGTCCTTAAGGGGCATACCCTGAGAACTTGCAAAGCACAACTCTCAACTCACTCTGGTACAAGAGCTCACAACACTCGCTCTCACTACTGCTGACAACACACGGCGCCACAGCCACCTCTGCAACCCGTCCGATACCGAGCTCCTGCGATCACGAGCCCCTAGCTGAAGGAAGTAGGGGGAGTGAGCCTTGCAAACAAGGCCTAGTAGGGATTACCAGTCCCTCACTGGCTAGAGTAGTAGGAACTCCAAAAAATAGGAAACTACACTAGAAAGCTATAAAACGAGGAACACCAACAGCAAAGTACTACAAAGTAGTGGAATAGAGAATAATGCCACGACCAACAACTGAGTTTGGACCACACATGACTCCCGTAGAAACCAACGAAGTCAGGCACAACACGGAAACAAGTCTCGACATGCTTGCCGAGACAGGGGTCTCGCAGAGACCGCAGAGCGACCATGTGAGAAGAACGTCTCACCACAAGCACGGCCACCTCAGACCTCCACAAGGTTGAAGGCCCACAAGTAGAACCACCCCAAACCCTAGACATACCACGAGGTCGGGAAACCACACATGTTGGTGCCACCACGGACTGGCACCAAGGAATGGTACTACGGAACTGAGAGAACACTGAAGCAGAAACCACCAGAAGCACGGGCCAACAAGGACAGACTAATGATGCCCACAGAAACTAGACAAGGCTAGGCTACAACCACCGTGTAGGCTAGGGCAATGAATCACATTAGGAAACGTCGTCACAACAACAACAACCAAGCCACCAAACCTGGCAGCTATGAGGCGGCCCCACACCTAGCACCACTACATGGCTCAGGAACCAACACAGAGAGAGGCAGTAAGACAAATGACTTTCTGGGCAACGCCAAAAAGATAACACCTTAACAACCTCAGTGTCCCACCCTAGACAAGAGAGCTCAACAAACGTCTTGGTGCCGCTGTCCAAACCTCATTTTCCCCTCAGCTCCAGAGTCTGCCAACTCGCCTACCAACTTGAGCACGCTTGTTGCCTGAAGCACTCCCTATACAGGCTCCCGAGGATGGGGGTCCCAAGCAACAAGGACAACCTCTGAATGGGACAAGCCCTCAAGTGCCAAGAATCGAGCGAACAGATGGGGCAAGCTCAACAAAAACCATGCCGAACTGCTGGCTTGCAACCTACGACAAGCCCAGCAAGCACGAGGTACGCATATACCCTCGAGAGGGCCGTTGGCCAACCAAGGTATGCACGAACAGGCCAGAACCTGGGAACACCACCTGTCAGTATAGAAAACATCACTCTGATAATAATCGATTGACCACTAAACAATCGACTATTAGACAGATGCGAGCCTCCTGGCACCGCCGCCAGGACACGGCCACGAAGGTGTCACCTTCGGTCATTGAACGTAGCGAGGTAACCTGCCGCGTTCCCCACTAGAAGGTCCTAAGGTCAAGCCTGCCCTGGAGCACACGCCGACACGCTAACTGGGGCCATGGAAAAACCCGAGGCAACACAGGTGTGGACGCCCCGTTCTGCACACCCCGGTGGGCTGTTGGACCCTCCGGAGGTTCACGAACATTGCCGCTCCCTCGTTTGGCGTTGAAGGGTTGCTGGTTGACCTCGTTGACTCTCTGTTTGACCAAGTTGACCAAGGGAAAGAAGAAGAAAACCAACGGAATAAATGAAGGGAGGATCGCCAGGGCCTTACCTATGCCCAAGGAGGTGTTTAGATCGCGTCAGTGATGCTGCCTTGCGTAGCGGACGATGGCGGTACTCCAACTTTCTCCTCTCCAGCCGGCCAAAGAGAAGAAGCTCCATGGTATCATTTGATGTGTTCCTGCCACAAAAAGAACTCTATTAGACTCTAAGGTAGTGTAGTAAATGTCCTAAAATGAAAGAAGAAGCCCAAAAGGAGAGCTCCGTACCAGTTGCGGGCTTGAGAAGAGGGGTGGCCAAATGCTATGACCACCCTTCTTACCTCCGTTTTTGGTTTGGGAAACCCCTTTTTAGGTGTGTAGGAAGGTGCCCTACGTGCCTAGGGTGTGTGTGAGAGTGTGTGCAACATGTAAAGCTAGAGAGAGAAGGAAGGGAAAGAGAGGAAGATGAGGGAGATGATCCTCATTTGATGGTGTGGTTGGCTCCTTTGTGGACTCCTCCAGTACTTGGTGAAGCCTTCTAGACGCCCCAAATGATGAGAAGAAGAGAAGAAAGAAGGATGGAAGCTTGATTGCACTTTTCTCTGTCTTCTCTCAAAGTAGCATGGTATGGACGTCTAGCATCTCCTCCCCTCACTTAGAAGGCCAAGGAGTAACCAATATAGGTAGTGGGGTCGGAGCTTGGAAGCCTTTGATGCTCAAGTGTGTGAAAACACACTAAAACATGTGGCAATCCATGTGTTAGGGCTTGAACCAATGAGAGGGGGCCAAGTAGGACTTTTACTGGGTCAAGGGGGTGCCAAGGTGGCCCATTTTTTTTTTTTTTAATGTAGCCAGACCAAAGAGGTAGGTAGGGGCAACCTCACGATGTGAGAGGGCCACTACCTTCCCAAGCGGCTAGGGGTTAGATTTATATATATAAGGTGAGGGGGGATACAAAGGGGGCCTACGGCCTGATAAAGGGAGTACCCACCTTATCCTGGTGGTAGCTCTCCTTGACACTGGAGGGCAGATCGCCCCATTGGTTCCAGCTGATAAGAGAGGGACAAGAAAGAGCGAAACTAGCAAGGGCATCCGCAACTTTGTTGGTTTCACGATGAATATGAGTGATTTCAGCTTGCATGTTCTGGGTCATGATGGGGATGTTTTGGAGGATGCAAGCAATGTCCCACGGGCTGATCTGCTGTTCTGACAAAATCTGCTGGAGGTTGAGGGAGTCAGTCTCAACCATTACCTCAAGTATATCATATCTGTGGCACATGGAGATACCATCCCTCAGAGCTAATGCTTCAGCTGCCAAGCTGGAGTTTAATCCGTAATAGGCATGGGCAAAAGCGCACAGCATATTACCATTGTGATCTCGAACAATACCTCCTCCTCCGGCTTCACCCGAAGCCGGATTGAAAGAACCATCAATGTTCAGTTTCAGTCTTCCTGAGGGAGGATTGATCCACTGGACTGTAGATGGGTTTCTCACATGAAGCTTATCCTGTACCATGCCAACTGGACCAAGGGCGACTAACCAAGCTTTTGAATTTTCTGAAATCTGTATGAGATGCAGATCGTCCGGACGGAGAGCAAACATCTGTTAATGATGTGCTTTGCCGACATCTCCTGGTCTTGATATCTAGCATTGTTACGGCTGCACCAAATTTCCCACATCAAGGACATAAAAGTGCAGCGGATCAGACGAGCAGTGGCTGCATCAGATTCCCGGCAAGCAAGGAAGGTGGTTAGACTGTCATCTACCACTGTTATGTCTGAATTTTTGAAGTGCAGAAGGTAGGATAGTTCGGACCATATTTGAACTGCAATGTTGCTTTTAAAAAGAGGTGGAGGATGGTTTCTTCTTGGTGATCAGAAGAGCAATAGCATTTTGAGGCAAGAGGGACGCCTTGATCTTTCACAGTCCCATCAACCGGCACCGCATTGAGGAGCATCCGCCAGACGAGGACAGACCATTTAAGAGGAAGGTAGGGGGACCAGAGAACAGCCCAGCGGTGATCAGCTTCAACCATCATAGTGGATCTGACCGATATGGTGGAGAGGAGGCCATTTTTAGAAGGGCGCCAAATCCAGGTGTCCTGGGTATTGTTGTTGGTCAAGAATTTGATGAACAGGTTCATGGGGCAGTGCCGTAACGCTGTTTGCAGCTGAGTACCAGTGGGATCGCTGAACGCCTGGTGAATGGTGCAGTGCTTACCGGGCAAAGTGTTCCAGATGTCTTCAGGTAAGTAGTCTTTCAGTGGGGTGTTTCCAGTCCAAGTGTCATACCAGAAATGTGCCTTTGACCCGTTGTCCATAGCAATAACCCTGTGGTTCTTGTGGATAATTTGAGCTGCACACCGCCATATTCTCCTATCCGCAGCTACCATAAAAGGGAGGTGGGCTTCGGAGTAGTGGCAATTGTATAGATGTTTCCCCCTAAAGAATTTAGCCCATATAGAGTTGGTCGTCAAGGCTCTCCATAATAGTTTGGTACGAAGCGCCGTTTGCATATGATTCAGATTCATAACTCCCAGTCCTCCACATTCTCTAGGCTGAGCAATAGTGTTCCAATTTTTCCAGTGTCTTTTGGGCGATCCCTCGTAAGACCCCCAGAAGAAGTTGGCGAGGTGGCCCATTTACCCATTGGGAATGGCTCCATGTGTTGCATAGGCGAAGAGAGGGCGCAAGTGGGCTGGAATCTCAGGCAGTTGCGAAGACCAAGTAAAACCAAGTTGACGTCAAACGATGCTGCCGCGAACCCCATGCAAACGTCAACATGTGTGGATGCCAACATGAGTCAACGTTTGAGGAGCTTGCTGCTAACTGGGAGTCAGCGGCAGTCGATGCTGCCGTCTACATGGGATCCGAGGCAAGTCAACAAACGGTAAAACAAGCCTTATTGGGCCATGAACCACACGAAGATGGGCCAAATCTCGCGTCTACAATAGGTACTGTCGCGTCCTCCCTAGCCGTCCCGATACCATCGTGACGGGGCAGAGCGTCGCGACAGCAAACCCTGTCACGATAGGAAAATGTGTTGCGTCAGCGATCCTTATTACGATGGGGCAACGTGTCGCGACAAGGTCGCATTCGACTGGGAAGACTTCTCTTCTGGTGTCATGACGTGCACCGCGGTCGCGACACTAGCAGAGAGGCAGACCCACGGGATGCTCCATCCCCACAAGCCACAAACACCACCACACGGGGGAGGGGAGCATGGAAAAGAAATAAATGCTAACTAGAAAGTATGAGGGGCTCCCAATCCACCCAAATCGAGAAGGGTTCAAGAAATCTCTACCTAAATGAAGAAACGAACCCATAAGGGCCCTTCACGTCAGATTGGCCACCTCCTCCTCGCTCCACGCAAGCTCCACAATGCCAAGGACACAACACGATCCTCCTCCTCACTTGAAATGCACAAAGGGAACGCGGGGAGGAGAAGCATGGCTGGACGGGGAGGAGAAGAGAGGGAAAGGAGGAAAAGGGAGAAGGGGTCATCGACTACGGCCTTAAGCCTTCGGCACCAAAGTCGCGATGGGGTGACGCGTCGCGTTTAGGACCTTAACACGATAGGTCAACACACAGCGACACCAACGCGTCCCCCAGAGACGTCGCGACTACCCGACAGATGATACTGACACACCTGCCCCTTCACAGGCATTAGACAGCCAAAGCCATGGAACACTATCGTGACCCATTGACCCGGCGGTACACGAAGACGCGATGAGAAAGCCGGGTGCGACAAGAACGCGACACACAAGCTGGTCGTGACAGCGATGCGTTAGTGGCCAGTCATTCAAGACACTGGATGAAATGCCAGGAAGTAGGGTCTTACAGCATCTTCCATGACATTCGCCATCCCTGGATGGTACTAAAGTTCGAAGTTGTAGTCCTTGAGGAACTCGATCCATCTTCATTGTCATAAGTTCAACTTATTTTGAGAGAACATGTACTTCAAGCTCTTGTGGTCTGTGAACACCTCAAACCTGACACCATATAGGTAGTGTCTCCAGATCTTTAGTGCATGGACCACAGCTGCTAACTCCAAGTCATGGGTCAGATAGTTAAACTCATGCTCCTTTAGTTGACGAGAAATATAGGCAACTACCTTACCATGCTGCATCAAAACACAACCAAGGCCTATTTGCGAAGCATCTGAATAGATCGTAAAACCCTCGGAACCACTAGGCAAAATCAACACAAGTGCAGATGTCAGCTTTGTGTTCAACTTCTGGAAACTGCTCTCGCACTCCTCGGACCATACATACTTGACCCCTTTCCTGGTTAACTTGGTTAAAGGCGCTTCTATAGAGGCAAAGCCTTCTATGAATTGCCTGTAATAACTTACTAAACCAAGAATGCTCCTGATCTCAGATGGTGTCCTTGGAGTCTCCCATTCTATGACTGCCTGCACCTTTGCTGGATCAACAACAACTACAGCGCCTGAGATGACATGCCCAAGGAAATGAACATCGCGCATATAGAAGTTGCACTTGCTGAACTTGGCATATAACTTGTGCTCTCGGAGAACATCTAGAATTGTCCTCAAGTGCTCACGATGTGTACCCTCATCAAGGGAGTATATTAGCACATTGTCTATAAACACCACAACAAAACTGTCCAAGTATGGCCTGAACACCCTGTTCATGAGATCCATAAACGCTATAGGGGCTTTAGTTAGACCAAACTAAAGCACAAGGAACTCGTAGTGTCCATAACGGGTCCTGAATGCCGTCTTGGAAGCATCCTCCTCCTTGATCCTCAGTTGATGGTAGCCTGAACGCAGATCGATCTTGGAGAATACATACTCATTCTGGAGCTGATCAAACAAATCATCAATGCGTGGCAAAGGGTACTTGTTCTTCACTTTCACTTGATTGAGCTTCCTGTAATCTATGCATAGCCTGAGAGAACCATCTTTCTTCTTCACGTACATTACAAGTGCACCCCATGGTGACACACTAGGGCGAATGATCCCCTTATCGAGCAACTCCTGCAAGTGCTTCCTCAACTCAGCTAACTCCGTAGGTGCCATCCAGTAGGGAGCCTTAGAGATAAGTGAGGTGCCTGGAAGCAACTCAATAGTGATCTCTATCTTCCTTACTGGTGGCAATCCAGACAAATCCTCAGGGAACACACCTGGAAACTCCTGCACAACCTTGATCTCCTTAAGAGTAGGTGACTGATCGGCCTCAGGAATCAAGACCACACTGGCAAGAAAAGCGTCACAACCCTTACTCACCATCCTCATAGCCTTTATGGTAGAGATCACAAACTTTCCCGCTAAATTCCTATCCAAAGGATGTGAGAACTCATCCTCTCTAGGAATGCGGAAAGTAATCCTCTTCCTCCTGCAATTGACCAAGGCAAAGTAATCCTCAAGGCAGTCCAGACCAAGTATAGCATCATAGTCCTTCATCTTGAGCAAGTAGAAGCACCCAAACAAACCTCAATCTTCGATGCACACTGGTAAGGACAGAATGCACTTCCTGGTCACTACAGTACCTGATGGGGTATGTACAGACAGGGGAACCTCCAATTCTTCTTCCTCAACTCCAGACTATGCCACTAGATGCCTTGCAAACCACACAGAAACAAACGAGTGTGTAGCATCCGTATCAAATAATACTCGAGCCTGCACACCCATAACTAAAATAGTACCTTCTGTGATTTTCTCAGCCTGCTCAGCATCCTCACGTGCAACTGCATACACTCAGGCTTGGGCTCGAGGCCTTCCCGGTCGCTAGTGCCGCTGCCGCTGCTGCTACTGGGGCTGGTGCTCCTCTTTTCGCAAACTGCTAAAGTCTGGGGCAGTATCTGATCTAGTGCTCTGTGCTACCGCACATTAGGCATTTCCTTGCTAACTTCCAACACTCTGAGCCGCCATGTGTCTTTCCACAATGAGGACACTCCTTCTTGTCGCTGAGCCTGAAGCTGGTCGTCTGGGGTACAACTAGTGAGTGGCTTGGAAGTGCTGTACGTGGTGGCTGCTGCTACGGGTATACAGCTACCCTCTTCCTATCTTGCCTCTGAAATGGTGCCGCTGACCTCTTTTTGGCTGCCTTCTTCTCCTCCATGTATTGGTCCATCTCGGTCTCCTATCTGCATGCTACGCTGAGAGCCTCGTCCAAAGTCCAGTGATCGAAAGCCACCACTCTCGACTTGAGTGATGGTCTAAACCCCATCACGAACTTCTTAGCCTTCCTACGCTCATCTATGACGATGTGGGGAGTGTACTTGGAAAGCTCAGCAAACTTAGCCTCATACTCCAGGACAGTCATGGAACCCTATGTAAGAGATAGAAACTCCTGCTCTATCTTGTTCTGAATATGCTCGGGGATGAACATGGCCTTAAAGAGTCTGGTAAACTCGGCCCAAGTCACCTCTAAAGCTCCATCCTCGTACCTGGTATGTAGCATAGAGGCCCACCAAACATTGGCTCTCTCCTGCAAGACTCAACCAATAAGCACCATCTAGACCAAAATCTTAATCATAAACAAGCTCATATATTCCAAGTACCTATAGCATGTAAGTCACCAAGCTCACTTTATCCTCTTCTGCACACCTGATAGCACAGAAGATCATCTCTACCTCCCTCAACCAACTCTATGCTAAGAGGGGCTGACTCTCCCTCTTAAAAGAAGGGGGAGCCATCCTCTTAAACCTCTCCATGATGGACTGACCACTATGTCCATGCTCCTAGGGAACTGGAGCTGGAGCCTGAGCTTGAAATAATAAGAATCACATAAGCAATCATACAATCAATAGAACAGACTACTCCTACTTGACAACTCCAACCTGAGCCTGTAACTGGGCCCACAATGCAGCCTGGGTCTGTGCCTGCGTCTGCTTCACCTCGACCAGGCCTTGCATGAATACGCCATAGTCCAATAGTGGCGGTGGTGGGAGTACTGTGGGACCCTGGGGTGCTGGGGCCTGCTGCTCACCCCTCTCCTCATGTCTCTGCTCGTCCTCCCGAGCCTGAACATTACACCTACCATGGCTCGCCATTTCTTGTAAAACAAATATCTCAATTAGGATCTGTGTTCTTTAGTCCTAAGCATTTTCTTAACTATCTTTTATTCATTATTAGGTGTTTTCCACATACATGGACTGATTTTATAAAGACCTTGAAATATTGGGTGGATGATGAGACGCGCGACATTGTTGACTGTGCATCTTCGTTGTCCAGAGTTCTTCGCACCCGTCAAAATGCGCACTTCCTCTAAACTGTCTCACAGAATTAAAATAGTAAAAAGGAACTAGTAGAATGGTGAGCACAGGTCATATCCACGGAGAGGCCGAATAGAATTTGATTTAGACTACTTTAACTTGAAATCGTTGTACCCTCACAATGGAGGGATCAAACAATCACACAGGAAAAGAAATATAAATTGCAATATTGACCAATCCAGATGAAAATAGAAAAGAAATGAAATGGAAATCTCAAGAACAGAAATTAGCAAAGAAATTCACACAGAAGAAAAAAATTCAAACAACAGAAATGAGAACTTAAACTAGATCGAAATCTCTCATAGCCCTCAAACTCTCACAGTAGAAGAACTCAGAAATGTCGAACAAGCTTTCACTGCCAAACATTAAACTAAGAAATGAACAATTGCATTGGATCGTTCTCCCCTGAAACATAGAAGAAGTAGAAATGAATAGATGCACTGAATCGAACTATCCTGAACATAGAAGAATTGAAAATTGCAACACACTGGATCGGATTCCTCTAAACACAGAAGAAAATGGAACTTAAAACCCCAAAAAAAGTAGAAACAAAACCCTCACAGCAGCAGAACACTCCACTGCCCGACTCCCTCAAATGTCGAACCATCCATCACTGCTTAAACATTAAACCAAGAACAGATGAACTGAACAAATGCACTGGATCAAAGTTTAAACACAGTAGAAAATAGAAATTAAATGCAGAAGAAACAGATAGAAAAGCTCCACTAAATCGAACCTTCAAATGCTCAAATTCCTCACAGATGAAAATGGAACAATAAAACTCAGAAAACCCCAAACATCACAACCCGTCTACTTCACCTACTCTACTGCTCAAAGGAAATTACAGAAGGAAATGGCAAAGAATTAAACTCAGATCTGAACCAGAGAACTCCCCCCCAAATGCTAAACTCCCCAGATCTGAACTCGCCAACCTTGAAGAAACCACAAAAAACTCAACTCCCAGTAGCAAGACCAGCAGAAGAATAGAACAATCTACAATATTGAATTAATGCAAATACTGAACCAGAGAAGAATCCTCACAGCTCTGCTCACAGAAGAGGATTACATGAAATGGAAACTAAAAATAAAAGACAAATCCCTACTTGTGAACCAGCCGAACCAGAGAAGAATCCCCCATGGCGAACCAGAGACCAAGAGGAAAACCCCAACAATTATGAACCAAAAACCCTCACACCCCTCACAGCTTTGAGGAAAAAAAAAATACAGAAAAATTGAAAGCTAAAAATCCTACGAAATTCCTACTTGCCAACCCCCGGAGAAGAGGACCTTGGGGTCCTTTTATAGGCTCCCTGGCTGCCTCTGCACGATCCGGATCTCCACCTCCTAGCCAGTGCACAGCTTTCACTGGGATCGCCACGCCAGTTGCTTCCATTTCTTTTCCCGCCCAGATCTGGCCGTGGCCAGCTCAGCACGGCACACACACACCGCCTTGCTCTCCTTCCCGCCCAACAGGCCCAGCCGCACACACCTCACATCTGCATGCGCCAGCAACCAACGCCTGCAGCCCATCCACAGCAGCCTCACGATCCGGGCTCCATCTGGCCAGCTCCAGCCCATCGCACGCAGCACAGGCCTCCACACACAGGAGCTCCAGCGCACCCTGGCCGCCCAACTGCCACGCACGGGCCCGCCTCCGCAGCAGCGCACCACCTGCACAGCACCGCCTGGCGCCTGCACCATCACGCCAGCCGCACCGCCAACCCTCCATCTGCACACACCCATCGCTCCACACCGCACGGCGCCTGGCCCAGATCTGGCCGCGGCCAGCTCCCATCGCGCCAGCACACCCCAGCTTGGCCCAGCCGTCCACCTCAGCCATTAGCAGCCGTCGCCCCTGCGCCTGCTCACCTTCTTCCCGCCTGGGCTCAAATCGCCATGCCCTCCCTTGCACAGCACCGCCAAGCACCAGCCGCCCTTCTAGCTGCTTCCAGCAGCATCTGGTGGCGAAGACAGGGTAAAAAAAAGTTAAGTGGGGGTATGTGGCACATTCTAGTGAGATGAGAGGCAAGGACACAATGGATCTTAAAGGGGTGGGGTATGTGGCATTATGGTGTTGGGTGGAGTGTTTAAAATTTATTTAATGGGATGGGGTGGGGTTTTAAAATTTTATTTATTTATTTATCCCTATTTATTTACCACTAAAGATATTTACAAGACTATTATTGTAACAATATTTATTTACAAATGACTTTTATTTTTCAAAGTGAATAAAAGAAATGGCTTATTTAAATGAAAATCTAACAACTAATATGTTCAAAAAAATTATTTACAGATGAAATGAAAATTACCATCAAAATGCACATTATTTATGGACACAGACGGTCTAAAGTTAACTATATGTATGAAATTTAACCTGAAAAATTGTATAGTTATCACTCCCCCCTACTTAAACATTGCTAGTCCCTTAGCAATGAAAATTATTCCAAATGTAGGACTAGAGGATACAATATCTCATGCTAACCAACCATCATGCAAAAGATTAATGTAGAGATATGTCTTTCCTAATTGTAAAGGCTTATGGCGAGAAATTAGTGCACGAGTGATAGAACACTTAAGAGTTCACATCAGCCCTTCTGAAGCTCCTTTACCTCAGCAGTATTCGAGATTAGATTGATTTGAGGGGAAGAAAAGAATTGTAGAGTAAGATCCTTGTTCAGTCAGATTGGGTTGTTTCTCTCAGTTCCATTCTGCCCATCTTCCTTGAGGATTATTTTGATCTGAGCTGAGGACTTTTGTCCCTTTATTTGCACTTTGTGCACTCAGAATTTCTTTATTTCTTTTTCATCCACAATGCTGCACAACCCATCACTTTTCAAGAGTAGCGAGTCCAACTTTACTCAGATCCGGGGCATTTTTCATGGATATATTTTTCTTTTGCTTTTTGCTTTTGCTTTGCTTTTCTTTTCTTTTCCTCTTTAAGGAAGAATGAACAGTCAAGTTCCTTGATCACATACCTTCACTTCCTTCACAATTCACTTAAGGGGAGGGGAGAAAACCAATCACCTCTCTCCTACTAGCCTTGACAAAATTGCTACATTCGGGTTCAGCTAATCTAAGTGGCTGTGTAGTGTGTGTATGAAACTTCCTGCCATAAATCCTTACATAAGGTAGACAAGAGGTACATGTAATCATTTACTAGATGCTATCTAACATGGATACTTGCAAGGGAATGAGACAACCACAAAATTTTAATGGTTAAAGATCAGACACATAGTCTAGGAAATGACAAGCATTTTTATTCAAAGATTTTATTCAAATATGAAACATGTGAATTTTATTTGCATATGTACAAGCTCAGAAAGGAAATGAAGCATTGGTTAGGGTGAGAACTATGAATGCATGCTTTATTCTACCTCTCCCCCCCCCCCCCCCCCCCCGTACTTATTTACAGGAAAAGAAAGTAAGATAGAGAATTACCTGATAAAAGAAATCTGTATACTTGGGTTGCCTCCCAAGAAGCGCTAAGTTTATCGTCTTCAGCCAGACGCAATTAGGCTCCATTCGGCTCAGGTAGCTTGGTAGAATCAATTTTTACAGAAGATGGGCTTTCAAAGAAATGCTTTAACCTTTGCCCATTGACAGTGAATGAATATCCAGTTTTTTGGTCAAGAATAATGACAGCACCATTATCACAGGCTTTGACAACAGTGTAAGGACCATCCCATCGGGACTTCAAGTTTCCACGAAGCCTAGAATTAAATAGCCAGACCTTATCATGCACTTGAAAAAATTTTCTATGAATGTGTTTGTCATGGAATGCTTTGTCTTTGGCTTTATAGATTTTTGGCTTTGGCTTTGGATTATTCTCTTCCTTAAACCCTAGAGCACAGGGTTGGTCTACTGCTTCTTTCTCACAAGCTTCCTCCAAAGAGTCTACCACTAGACAACTCTCTCCTTCATCCTGATGCCCAGATGCCTTAAAAATGCTGATACTAACCCGCTCATCCCCAAATGATATATCCATCATCCCGGTAGCACAATTAATGTTGGCTCTAGCTGTGGCCAAAAAGGGTCTACCCAAGATGACTATGGACTGAGTTAAATCTTGAGGAGTGTTCATGTCCAGAATGATGAAATCGGCAGGGAAGTAACACTCATTGATTTTTATGATAACGTCCTCAACTAAGCCTTTAGGAGTGGTGACAGAACGATCGGCTAGTTGAAGGACAACAGAAGTGGGTTTCAATTCTCCTAACTTGAATTTCTCAAAAATGGCATAAGGTAGGAGATTGACACTGGCTCCCAGATCCACAAGACTGCTCTCAAAAGTGACTCCACCGATGGTGCAAGGAATTAGTGGAGTGCCTGGATCCTTGAGCTTTTTAGGGAGTTTGTTCAAGATAATGGCACTCACAGTTTCTGGAAGAATGATTGTTTCAGTTTTATTTCTCATTTCACGTTTTGGAGTGCACATTTCTTTTAAGAATTTGGCATAAGCAGGCACATGCTTAATAGCATCAAGGAGAGGAATGTTGACATGAACTTGCTTAAACAATTCCAAGAGTTCTTCATTACCAGTGGATTTGTTTTTGGATTTTGGCTTTAAAGCTTCAGGAAAAGGAACTCTTGGGATGTAACAACTTGGGTCTTCACTTGTCTTGGTTTTGTCTAGAGGTTCTTCAATCATTTTCTCTTTTCCCTTGGATTTTTCTTTTTTAATATTTTCTTCACTCTCTTCCTCAATCTCAATTTCATTTTCTTTATCCTCATTCAATGTTGACATGTGAGGGTGAGGATTTGTTCTGATTTTCCCACTTCTTAAGGTTAACACAGCTTTCACATTTTCTACTTGGGAGCCCCCAGCTTGGGCAGGAGGATGATCCTGTTGTATAGGTTGGTTTTGATTTTGAGGTGCAGGAATGTTCTGGACAAAAGCTTGTTGTGGGTTTTGTGGTGGAGGACCATTTGGTCTAGCAGGTGGTCTGTACCCTTGAGCTTGATGGTATTGCTGGTTCTGATAGAATCCAGGAAGGTTGTTTCTTGGGTTTGCTACGCTTTGACTTGGTAACTGACCAGTCTCCCTCCTTTGACATACATCAGCAATTTGAGACTCTATTTTTGCCAAATTTTGTTGAAAATTTTGAGTTTGAGTTTGATATTGAGTTTGTTGTTCTTGCACAGTTTGGCATAGAGTCGCCATCATGTTTTGGAGTTGGTTCATTTTATCATCCCAATTGGGTTGAGGAGGTAGTGGTTGATTCAATGAAGGTTGTTGGAAATTTGTGTGAGCAAATTGATTGGAATTTTGATTTCCTTGGTATTGTGGAGGTTTTGAGTTAGAAGATTGGCCGAATCCCGAATTTTGATTGTGATAGGATTGACCGTACATGGATTGCTTGAAGGCAGGTTGGGAAACTTGTTCAGATTGATTTTTCCATGAAAAATTTGGATGGTTTCTCCAACCCGGATTGTATGTGTTGGAATATGGATCATAGGAGGGTTTTTGAAAACCTTGTGCAGCTTGCACTTATTCTTGAATGAAAGGGGGTAATTGGGCAGTAGTGGGACAAGCATTTGTGGAGTGAGCTGGGCTAGCACACATAGCACAAGTTTCAGGTGTTTGAGAAAATTTGGGTGTGGCTTGCCCAGTCAAAGACAACAATTGATCGAATTTTTGTTCCCACTTCTGCTCTAACCTCTGATCAAGTTTAGCTATCAGATCTTCTACCCTGGAATCTGATTCTCCTCTCCCTCTTACTTCATACATCCCTGCCTTCTTTATGGGTCCTAATGCTCTCTCATAAGAGTAGAGTGAGGCATGATTGATAGAATTCTCACTTAATGTCTCAAACAGATTATATGCCTCATCCTCACTCTTAGTCATGAATGCTCCTCCACATGAAGCATCAACCATTTGCCTATTCGATTCAGTTAAACCTTCATAAAAAGCTTGCACTATTTGCCACCTCGACAAACCATGGTGGGGACATTTTCTAAGCAACTCCTTCAATCTCTCCCATGATTCATGCATTAATTCTCCCTGGTGTTGGGAGAATCCGGTGATTGCTCTTCTCATGGTGTTGGTCCGGCCAATCGGGTAAAATTTCTTCAAAAATTCCTGCTGCATTTACGGCCATGTTGTGATGGTTCTCCCTATGGTTCCCAACCAATATTTAGCCTTGTCTTTTAAGGAGAATGGAAATAGGGTCAACCTTAAGGCATTTTCAGTGAAGTTTTGGATTCTTACAGTGGAACAGATCTCTATGAACTCATCTATATGCCTATAAGGATCTTCATTGGGATTGCCATAAAAAGATGGCAGCATCTGAATGGTTCCAGGTTTGATCTCAAAATGATTTGCCAGAATTTCCGGCCTAATGCAAGTAGCAGGTTGATAGTCAGAAGGAATGAAATATTCCTTCATTTGTCTAGGTGCAGCCTCTTCTACATTTCTAACAACTTGGTTTTGGTTTTGGTTGGCCATCCTATGAAAGAATCTTTCAATTTCGTATATAGGTTGAGCCAAATCTGAGCGTCTACCAAGCATGCACAGATAAAAAGCCTTCTATTTATGATTTTTGAATTTTTTTTTTTAAAGATTTTTATTGATTTTTGATGAATTTTTAAACAAACACAAACAAACAAAACACTTTCAAATCAAATTATCCTACCACTAAGTGTTCCTTGGACTTATGTTATTTTCTCAAAATCAGATTTATACTTGCTTAAATCCAATTCTAACTCTTTTTGTACTGGCCAGGTAAGAGGTGGAGTAGAGGGAGGCCCCCCTTGCTTTCGCAAGGACCCAATTAAATAACCTCTAGCTCACTTAAGCGTAAGCTTTTTAACCTCTAATCCTAGACACCAGACTTAAAGAGAAGTTTTGAGATCAAAAAAAGATAAATCTAATGATGAACCCTAGGGCCAAGTCTACTGATTTTTATTGAAAGTTTAGGACAATGCAAGAATGTGAATTTTTTGTGATTTTTGGGCAAAGGAAAGGGTGATGAAATCCCACACCTTATCTTTTTATCTAATGGGTTAAGCCCTTAAGCAGTCCCAATTACAATTATGAAATGCAACATATCAAGTTTGAAACAAGGGTTTTCTAATGCTAAGTCTAATGCATGAAACAAGTGGTGGAAGTCTTACCTTTCCCCCGCTCTCTTCAATGCAAGAAAAAAATGAAATGACAATTAAAATGATGAATGTCCTAAAACATGAGATCCTAATCTTGAGAGATGAAATTTTAATTACAAACAAACGGCTAACATGAAAGAGCGATTTGAGAAATTTTTTAGATTTTAGAAGTTTTTAATTTTTATTTGATTTTTAAACTGAATAAAATGAAAGTAAGAAAATATAAAGTGGTACTATAGACTAATGCCAAACCAATCAAACCACAAAGAGGCCAATTATTACATGCCAACGAGAAGGACATCTCTGTACATGCACAGAGAGTACATGAAAGCCTCACTACAAAGTTCACTCACACTCTTTCTATCTAAAATTCGGAATTAAAAGCAATAAAAAAAAAATTCAGCAAGCTTCTCCTCCAATGGGCTTCAAATCTCCAAGCCCAAATCTCCAGTCCCACTCCAAGTGTGCAAATCTGAAATGAAAGCCCAATAACAAGTCAAATGAAATCTCAAGGTAAATGAAATCAAATTAAAGCAAATCTAAATCAAACTCTAATGCCTCCCCGGCAATGGCGCCAAGATGAGACGCGCGACATTGTTGACTGTGCATCTTCGTTGTCCAGAGTTCTTCGCACCCGTCAAAATGCGCACTTCCTCTAAACTGTCTCACAGAATTAAAATAGTAAAAAGGAACTAGTAGAATGGTGAGCACAGGTCATATCCACGGAGAGGCCGAATAGAATTTGATTTAGACTACTTTAACTTGAAATCGTTGTACCCTCACAATGGAGGGATCAAACAATCACACAGGAAAAGAAATATAAATTGCAATATTGACCAATCCAGATGAAAATAGAAAAGAAATGAAATGGAAATCTCAAGAACAGAAATTAGCAAAGAAATTCACACAGAAGAAAAAAAATTCAAACAACAGAAATGAGAACTTAAACTAGATCGAAATCTCTCATAGCCCTCAAACTCTCACAGTAGAAGAACTCAGAAATGTCGAACAAGCTTTCACTGCCAAACATTAAACTAAGAAATGAACAATTGCATTGGATCGTTCTCCCCTGAAACATAGAAGACGTAGAAATGAATAGATGCACTGAATCGAACTATCCTGAACATAGAATAATTGAAAATTGCAACACACTGGATCGGATTCCTCTAAACACAGAAGAAAATGGAACTTAAAACCCCAAAAAAAAGTAGAAACAAAACCCTCACAGCAGCAGAACACTCCACTGCCCGACTCCCTCAAATGTCGAACCATCCATCACTGCTTAAACATTAAACCAAAACAGATGAACTGAACAAATGCACTGGATCAAAGTTTAAACACAGTAGAAAATAGAAATTAAATGCAGAAGAAACAGATAGAAAAGCTCCACTAAATCGAACCTTCAAATGCTCAAATTCCTCACAGATGAAAATGGAACAATAAAACTCAGAAAACCCCAAACATCACAACCCGTCTACTTCACCTACTCTACTGCTCAAAGGAAATTACAGAAGGAAATGGCAAAGAATTAAACTCAGATCTGAACCAGAGAACTCCCCCCCAAATGCTAAACTCCCCAGATCTGAACTCGCCAACCTTGAAGAAACCACAAAGAACTCAACTCCCAGTAGCAAGACCAGCAGAAGAATAGAACAATCTACAATATTGAATTAATGCAAATACTGAACCAGAGAAGAATCCTCACAGCTCTGCTCACAGAAGAGGATTACATGAAATGGAAACTAAAAATAAAAGACAAATCCCTACTTGTGAACCAGCCGAACCAGAGAAGAATCCCCCATGGCGAACCAGAGACCAAGAGGAAAACCCCAACAATTATGAACCAAAAACCCTCACACCCCTCACAGCTCTGAGGAAAAAAAAAATACAGAAAAATTGAAAGCTAAAAATCCTACGAAATTCCTACTTGCCAACCCCCGGAGAAGAGGACCTTGGGGTCCTTTTATAGGCTCCCTGGCTGCCTCTGCACGATCCGGATCTCCACCTCCTAGCCAGTGCACAGCTTTCACTGGGATCGCCACGCCAGTTGCTTCCATTTCTTTTCCCGCCCAGATCTGGCCGTGGCCAGCTCAGCACGGCACACACACACCGCCTTGCTCTCCTTCCCGCCCAACAGGCCCAGCCGCACACACCTCACATCTGCATGCGCCAGCAACCAACGCCTGCAGCCCATCCACAGCAGCCTCACGATCCGGGCTCCATCTGGCCAGCTCCAGCCCATCGCACGCAGCACAGGCCTCCACACACAGGAGCTCCAGCGCACCCTGGCCGCCCAACTGCCACGCACGGGCCCGCCTCCGCAGCAGCGCACCACCTGCACAGCACCGCCTGGCGCCTGCACCATCACGCCAGCCGCACCGCCAACCCTCCATCTGCACACACCCATCGCTCCACACCGCACGGCGCCTGGCCCAGATCTGGCCGCGGCCAGCTCCCATCGCGCCAGCACACCCCAGCTTGGCCCAGCCGTCCACCTCAGCCATTAGCAGCCGTCGCCCCTGCGCCTGCTCACCTTCTTCCCGCCTGGGCTCAAATCGCCATGCCCTCCCTTGCACAGCACCGCCAAGCACCAGCCGCCCTTCTAGCTGCTTCCAGCAGCATCTGGTGGCGAAGACAGGGTAAAAAAAAGTTAAGTGGGGGTATGTGGCACATTCTAGTGAGATGAGAGGCAAGGACACAATGGATCTTAAAGGGGTGGGGTATGTGTCATTATGGTGTTGGGTGGAGTGTTTAAAATTTATTTAATGGGATGGGGTGGGGTTTTAAAATTTTATTTATTTATTTATCCCTATTTATTTACCACTAAAGATATTTACAAGACTATTATTGTAACAATATTTATTTACAAATGACTTTTATTTTTCAAAGTGAATAAAAGAAATGGCTTATTTAAATGAAAATCTAACAACTAATATGTTCAAAAAATTATTTACAGATGAAATGAAAATTACCATCAAAATGCACATTATTTATGGACACAGACGGTCTAAAGTTAACTATATGTATGAAATTTAACCTGAAAAATTGTATAGTTATCAGATGATGGCTTATTTATGTACAATCTCCGACATGTTGCTCTGATACCAATCTCTATAACGACCCCTTTTATACCGGTACGATTATACCAATCCACATTGATATAAAGCGTGCCGTCACAGTGGGACATGCACCCAGCACAACATAGTAGGTAGAGATGTACACAAATAACAAAGGAAAGTAGAGTGGAAATGAAAATAACTCTTATTCCATCATTACCACCGACATCCCATAGTCTACATAGTAGCAAAATAAATATACAAAGTCCAAAAATAAACAAGTCCATATCATAACATCTTCTCACGTACTAAGTAAAGAAAAGTACAAGCTATGCAAATAGCTATCTAAATCTCAGCTACTCCTCTCGCTCGGAGTCGCTCCACGCTATCTCCTCCTCGATCTCATGAATACCTGCCTCACCTGTAAGTTTAAGCAAGGATGAGTCTTCACAAAAGACTCAACAAGCAACCTATTGGTACATCCTACACTTATCACATTCATTCTACACAAGTTTAACATATAGAGCAATTTATCACATGATTCATGTAATAATAAGCAAGTACTAATCAACAATCTATAACATACTAACTACACATGGATTAATATAACTTAATCACATATTCTCACCTTTTTACCAAAATCTTAATCATAAACAAGTCACATATTCTCACCTTTTACTTGTTGTTTCAACATAAAAGTAACTTAATCACATGGTTTCACATTCTTACACATTGAAACACATTTTCACATCATTTTCACATATTCACTTTGCACAGTCACACTTAATTTACATCTTTACACATCTTTTTCCATAACACATAGTCCGAACCACCATAAAGAAGGACACATCACACATATAAGACATACCCGTCACCTAGGCAATACAGTGATGAATCTTGGTAATTGCGCAGAATCGGGAGAATCACTCTCCACCCTGACCAGTGGTAGTTGTCCACTTCCAGGTTTTCATCTTGATGCCCACAGGAAATCACATACACATAGAGTCTTTCCATAGGGACTTTTCTACAGTACGTCTCCACAACCTTCTATGGTAGCAGTGTCAATCTCGGCACATTAATCACTTAATCACATTCATCACTTGATCATATGTTTAATATAATTTTTCATGCACTTAATGACCCATTTACATGCTCATGACTCAAACACATATTTCAAGTTATAGAAGTAACCATGACTGTCTAATAGTGTTAGAACATGCTTAACAGAACCGAATCATGGTGCTAATTATCAGAAAATATCACTTTTAACAAATCATGCTTAACGTGATCATTAATTGACTTATAATTGGAAAAAGTAGTTTTGGATATCAGAACGTGCTCAAATTTTAATCACAGATCATAACATGGAATGTATCAGATGCCGAATTTTTTAGAATTTTCACAATAGGATATCTATTTTTAATATTTAACATAGATCTCAGACAATTAACAAGATGATTTATTAAAAACATGACGAACAGAGAGTTGATGACTCTATCTACCCTAAAACATGCACACAGTAACCCAAAGTTCATGGAAAAATATTGTGACAATAATACACATCATACATATTTATCCCAAATTTAAGTCTAATATGCTCATTAACTCATGATAGAATTTCTACAATTTACAAATATCATCAAAAAATTATCAGAAATTCGTGACTCAATCTGCTAAATGTACCTGACAAGATAAAATTTTCTAAACCTATGCATAAATTTAAAATCTCTAAAAAATCACATCACATATGTTAAAACACCTTTCTGGAAAAATCTGAAGAACTTAACGACAAGGGGTTTAACGTCAAGGGATGTTAACGACAAGATCCATTGTCGTCAACACAGGAACTTAACAGGAAGGATGTTGCCATCAACTTCCTGACTATAGAAAGTGTAGACTGAAAGCAAAAAGATAAAGAAATTGGGGGTCCAGGACACGAGACAAAAATCCTTAAAAATTGTAGAACCCTAGATGATAGGTATAGGGATGAAACCCCTAAGTCACTTGCCTCTAGAAAACTCCCTAAAGATCGTATTAGGGTGAGGGAGCCCTCCTCGACCAAGCCAAAGAGTTAGTCTTCACGGGTTTGATTCGACTTCCACGACCAAACAGACGATCTCCTAGCAACGAGAGAGCTTCTCCACGTTCAGATGGACCTCCCTCTTGCAGGAAAAAGCCGGTGCAACTTCTGGTTCACTGGATCCACCCCCTCAAAACTCTCTCTTTTCCTCTCTGTGAAACCCAAAAGCCCTAGCTGAGAAAAAGTCCTCTCTTTGCAGAGATGACCTAGTTTTATAAGAGTTTTGGGTCGTAGGTAACCTAGGAAAGAGAAATCCCAGCCGACATGGGGTTTCCAAGTTTATCTCCCAGAGAAATCGGGAAAGTTTCAGGGAAAAGAAACCTAACGCAATAGAAGAAGTTACCGTCCAATTGGTTGCCATCTATATGAAGTAGATGTCAATCGATTTTGACGTCAAGACCCTCATGTAAGAAAGTAAACGACACATAGCTTGCCGTCAACCAGCTGTTAATGTTAAAGGATGTTGACGTTAAGAAGGAATTCGACCAACAATTTAAAACATAACAACAAGTCATAAAATGCACAGAAAACTACACATTGAGCCTTGGTTGTGGTTCCCATGCGTGGTGTCGGTGTTGTTGGCCAGAGGTTTTAGCCCAAACAGCCCACAAGTTTTCTAGTGAAGAAGGCGACGGAGTAGGTCGTCACGTTTTGAACACGTCGGCTTCCCTCATCCTGTTCTTCGAACCCCTTTCCCTTGTGCGGGGTGATTGGTGACGGTTAGGTCTGTCGGCTTAAGGTGTTTTAAATGCAACGATTGCCTATGTCGCAATTTTAACTGTGGATTTAATACTATGATTTTGGGTCAGACAAAGCAGAGGAAGCTCTATCTAGCCGAGTGGAGGAGGCCTTGTGGTGTCTTTGACGATTTCGGGTTCCAAGTGGCCGGGCTGGTGCGGTTTCCATGCGAGGAGGGTGTCCGGAGAGTCGACACACCGACGATGTGGCATTCTTCGCATTCTACATATTCTTCGAGTTGGCAGGGAGACTTCCCATTGGTTTTCTATTTTTTAAGTGGTTTAGAGCTTGTACATCATGCTATGATGGTGTGCTATTGTATATGTTTCATTTTAGATATTTATACTTTAGTTCAATTGTTGTATGAATGGATTTCTAGGGGAAGATGAAGGGTTCAACCATCTGCCTAAGAAGGCAAGGGGTCGGGCTATCGCGTTATGAACGCGGCCATGTTTCCCATCACATTTTGTTGTGAATGCGACGGAGTGGTCCGTCGTGATTATGTTTCTATTTGGTGTCTGAATCGATTAGCGTGAAGGCTACATCTTGGTACACGTTAATGACTTCAGATTATTATGTTTGACTTGAAGGCAACAGGTTGTCCCATTGCATTCACATCGGCCGGCTTGGTGGTGATGTATCTAACCGTCTCAATTTGGGTTTGATTGAGTTAGTTGTCTTGGTGGCAACAGGTTGGGCCATCACGTTCATGTCGCAAGACTGGGCCCTGTCATGTTCGTGTGTAATCGAGACCGGAAAGGTCATCGTGTCTTGGAAGGAGACAAATGACCACATCGTGTTTTACCTTCCAAGGTCTGTGTTGTTAATTGGGCAGTGATGGTCCTGTATGGGCCTAGCCTAGGGTTTATGGTGTCATTTTTGATGTTTACGTTGGTCTTTTGATAGTAAAGAATGGTATCAGATTGATGGTTGGTTTATGGTTAATTAGTGAGTTATGTTAACTATGCAAATTATGTTAATTATATCATTATATTAAGGTTATGTGGTTTATGTGCTTAATTGTATGTAGTAGCTATGGAGGTCATGTATTGACCAATGACAAGCAAGTTCAGAATGTGATTGATCATGGTTTATGAATATAAGTTTTATGAGTATGTCAAGTATCCGGCGTGATTTGTGTGTTTATTGAGTTTGGTGGTCCGACGCCTATTCTGGAATGCCTCTTCAATCAGGTACCCTAGGTTCTTTATGAGTGAGGCACGTTGTTCTCGGTGTTTGTCCCAGTACTGTGTGTACCGTAGAGGTTTGTGTCGTCTTCCTAGACACCCTCACTCCTTTATTTGAGTTGTATGTTTAGCTAAGGGAAAGACGGCAATCGGGCAGCGACTCATGTGTTGGTGGTGCGCTCGGTTGCTTGTAGCACGCTCGTGGTTGGGGGTACGGACACCAGTAGATGTACTGGTCCCCAGCTAGTCCTATGTTTCCTATGCCTCACTTTAGGGAGTCAGGCCAGAGTCTCTGAAGGTGCCAGACATGGGTCTTTAACGTGGTGGTGGTCTGTAGAGTGATGTTGGTTGGTCTCCATAGTTCTTTGGCCTTTGCAATGCTGTGGTGGAGCCACAGTTGTACCTTCCATCTATGGTTGCGAGATTGAGATGCAGTTCTTGTGTTGTGTTGTCCGAGTTGGATACTGGCATCATGAACCAATTGTCTTTACCCACGTGGTGGCATTGTTCCTTTTGACTTGAGCTTTCCAGTAGTTGTAGTTGTGAGTAGTTACTCTTCGATTGTGGTTCCATCGTTTCTTGTATACAGTGCTAGTGGTATGATCGTGATTGTGGTTTAATTGAGGTACCTTGTGGTTTCAGGTACCTATACCCTTCCTAGGTAGCTGGTTGTTGTAGCACACTATGTGCCAGTCTTTTCAGGTGTTGAGGTGGAGTCATGCTTCATGGAGGTCGTGTTGTGTGACCTTCCACTTGTCGTGTTTTTACCCTTTTATTGGTAGTCCTTCATTGTATTTGGTTCAGTGTGTTGTGGACTAGCTCCTTGCCGATAGTTCTGTTACCTTTTGTTAGTAGTTTGCCTATATGGATCGTGACGTAGTCGTTTCAGTTACTGAATGGTGTGGTGTTTCTAGATTAGTCATGTTGTTCCCTTTATTTTCTGTGAGTTGTGTTAGCTAGTATGTTTATGTTTAAATGCACTTTAGTTGTGTTTAATGCAAGCATGTCGTAGTCCTTCTATCGGTGTTACCAGTGATACCCTTTGTGGTTAAGGTCTTTATTCTCTCTCTTTAGTTTTTTATTGTTGTTTTTGGGAGGTCCCTGCTGAGCCTGTGACTTTTTTAGGCTCACTCCCTTATAGTTCCTTTAAGGTGTTAGCAATGTGTTTAGGTTATAGTGAGGATGTGGCAGACTTGTACCACTAGCATTTGAGTGTAGTTGTCGTTGTGTGAGCTTTGTTCCCTCGAGATATGCCCCAGGTAGTTGTACTCTTTTCGGACATGTAATGATGTATTAGGACAGTGTAATTTGTGTAATTGAGTATAAACACATGTGTTTTCTTGTATCTTATACTCTTATAGTTGTCTTTTATATTCTTACTGGACACGTGTGAGAGCTATCCCTTGAGAGACTTCGGTCTATTCGCAAGAGGTGGGTTTGGATATGGAGCCTTATTGGGCATAAGTATCCAAGGTCGCTATAGTTGGTATCAGAGCATGGTCCAGATTGAATACGAAAAGATATTAAGGTTACAATGTCCTAAGACATGGTTTAATTTTCACTGCTGGTAGTAAGTTTGTGGTTTCATGTGGTTTTCGCGTGTGTTTTCTGAGTATGTATTAGTGCATGTGTTATGTAGTGTTAGTGGTTTGTTGTAAATTGGTTTAGTAAGTAGCGGGAGTTGAGAAAGAATTGGTAAATTCAGTTGTGGTATTCAGCAAAGGTAGAGTTGTTTTCTGAGAAGGATATGATTTAGGGTGATGAAGAAGTTTTTAGCGAGGTAGAGAATCATTAGAGCCAAGTATATGGTAATGGTTGTATATATGTGTAAAAAGAATTTGCTATGGAGATAACAATGCGATAGAATTACAGTGGAAATAGTGTGGTAGGGTGGAGCTGTAAGACCCTAGATTTTCTATGCATTGATAACTTGCTGTTATGTTTTAATTGCTGGCCGAAATTAATCTTGACGTCAACATCTTGTCACATTAATTATTTGTTGACGACATAGTATATGTCATTTACTATGTGGTTTGAGGATGTTAACGACAATATCGATTGCCATCTATTTCATATAGACGACCGACACATTGAGGTTAACATCTCCATCTGTGTTTGGGTTTCTTTCCCCCAATCCCTCTTGATTATATATGTGGATAAACATGGAAACCCCGATTTAGGTTGGGTTTCACCATCCTACCATGACCACGACGCAAACCCCTATAAAAATAGGTCATCTCTATAAGGTGAGGACTTTTACTCAACTAGGGTTTATTGGGGTTCAAAGAGAGAAAAAGGGAGGCTTTAGAGGTGAGAAATCCAGCGAACTAGAAGGTGCACCAACGTTCTTGGGCAAGAGGAAGGTTCTAAGGAACGCGGGAGGCTCTCTAAACGTGGGGAGATCATCTTCTAAGCCGTGGAGATCGAATCAAGCAAGTGAAGATCATGTCTTCAGCTTGGCCGAGGAGGGCTTCATCGCCTAAATTCGATATTCAGGAAGTTTTTCGGAGGCAAGTAACTTAGGGGTTTCATCCCTATTCCTATCACCTAGGGTTTTATGATTTTTAAGGATTTCTGTCTCATGTCTTGGATCCCCAATTTCTCTTTTCTTTTGGTTTTGGACTGCACTTTCTGCAGATAGGATATTGACGGCAATACCCTTGCTGTCAAGTTCCTTAGTTGACGTCAATCAACCTTGTCGTTAACTACCCTTGACGGCAAGGACCCTGCTGTTAAGTTCTTCAGTTTTTTTTCCAGAAATTTGTTTTAGCATGTGTAATGTGATCTTTTGAAGATTTTGAATGTATGAGTGGAATTTAGGATTTTTGTCCTCTCACGTACATATAGTAGACTGGATCATGGAATTTTGATATTTTTCTGATCATATCTATAATTATTAGAGTTTCTAACATGAGTAAATAAGCAGGCCATCTTAGATTTAATCCGGGATAAATTAAGTATGTTGTGCATCCTTGCCTCAGTATTTTTCCTTGGACTTAGGGTACCTATGAACTTGTTTTTAGGGAGATAGAATCGTCAGTTCCCTGATGTTTTAGTAAATCATCTTGTTAATTGCCTAAAATCTATTTTAAATGTTATAAATAGATATACTATTGCAAAAATTCTAAAAACCTAGTCATCTAATATGTTCCTTGTATATGATCTGTGATTAAAATTTGAATATGTTCTGACATCCGTAACCACTATTTCCAGTTATAAGACTTTAATGACCATGTTAAGTATGATTAGCTAAAAGTAGTGTTTTTTTTATGATTAGTACCATGATTAGGCTCTGTTGAGTATGTGTTAAATCTGTTGAATAGTAATGATTACTTTTGAAATATGTGTTGAGTCATAAGCTTGTTATTAGACTACTAAATGCATGAGAATTATGTGTTAAACATGTGATTAATGTGATGACTGTGATTAAATGATTAATGTGCCGATTGTGACACTACTACCATAGAAGGCTGTGGAACCGTACTATAGAAAAGTCACTATGGGAAGGCTCAATGTGTATGTGATATCTTGTGGGCATTAGAATGAAATCCTGGAGGTGGACAAGTACCGCTAGTTATGGTAGAGAGTGCTTCTCCCGGTTCTGCACAGTTACCAAGATTCGTCACTATATTGTCTAGGTGATGGGTATGTGATGTAACGACCCACTTCCACCCGGTATGGTTATACCAACCCACATTGGAGAGTAAATCACTACAGGGGAGAAAACCCCAACGATATTCATACGGATTGAGATATACATAAATAGAAAGAAATGTTACAGCAGAAATTAAACAACTCTTATTCCATCACATTTTTAATCCACACACCATAGTCTATATAGTCCATGAAAGAATTAACATAAACTATAACATCCACATAGCCAGTTTCTAGTTTCCAGGTACAATAATACCAAAGTTTAATTTACAAATTTCATCACCTACTAACAAATGAAATACAAGTCTTCAATCTAATCTTCACGTTCCTCGCAGGGTCTTGCCACGTTCTCAACTTCTAAGTCTCCTGAAATGTTTAGCAACTACACAATAGACTTAGCAAGCAACTTAAAATCACAAACCATACACTTATCACACATGCTTTCTAACAATTTATCATTTTACTAACTTATTAGACTTTAACATTTAATCTCCTATATGTTCATGCTATAACATAAGAATCAAACAAGGAATCCTTTAAACAAAACTATACTAATACATGTAAAATAATGATTTCTAAACATGGGTACTTATAACATGGAGATCATTTGTATACTTACTATAGACACCCATTTCTGACCCATAGGTCGAGCAAAATCCCTTGTCGTATTATTGATGCCCCACGTTGGCTCATCATCGTCAAGCTGGCTTTCTCCGATCATGACATCATTTCCATTATTTCATCGCCCTGGAGGACCCTTCCTGGTCAAATCAATCTCTTTCACTATAAGCTCTCTGAGTATAAGATCCGATATTTCATCCCGAAGGCTGTGCATGGCTGATTGGACGCATCACATGCCAAAATGCAGAAAAGACCAGAAGGCGACAGGCCCTAGGTCGCCTTCCTGAAAACGACAGCCCCTATGTCGCCTTCATAATTCCACAATTTAAATCCTCAGAAAATCACAAAATGACTTAAGTTACTTTCCATATGAGGAAGGCGACATATCGAGCAGTCGCATTCAAGAAGGCGACCAGGAGACCATCGCATTCTGGACCTTAAACAGGAAACTCAATCCGAAGCCAAATTGGACACATGCTATTGATGGTAATTGCTTAATTTGGACGTCCAAATCATGTACAAATCCTCTCAAATTCGGAGGAGACCTTCCTAACATGTCCCTTTCCAAGTTCCAATAGCCCTTGCACAGCCATACTTACCCAGAGTCGGACTCTTGCCTATTATTCCTCTCAGACCCGAGTTGGGAATAATCACCCATAAGTACCTCATCTCTGCATCTTTTTGGGCAAGGCCGGAGTCATTAGTTCGCTGAGCAAGAGAGCTTCATCTTCCATGAAGAGAGTTCTCCCTCCAGACGATCAGCAAGAGCCCTCCAGGCGTTTTCCCATCAGCTACACAATCTCTTCTCCCCTCTTCTCTTTATTTCATTGATTTCATGAATGCATAGCTTCGTTTTCGTTCTAGCTTAGCATTAGATCACGACACACACACCTATCCTTAACACCCACAGGGGTTAAAAGCCCCAATCTTGTGAGTTCCCCCTCATAATAGCTCATGTTCATGTGTTTTTCATTGAATAGATCATCTACACACGAATTCTAATGGGTTTCCTGTTTATTTAAATCACTTTGGCAGGTGTTTGAAGGTCAGAGCAAGGTGAGGCTCTTGCCCCTCGGCCTGCTGAGGAGCAGGAAGACGAAGAATCCACATCTCCATCCCTGAAGAGGAAGGCGATGACCTCCGTGTCGCGATCAAGAAGGCGCCATTGCCTACGTCGCGTTCACATTAAAGCATAGCGACGCCCGTCCTGTCGCATTATCAGGTACGCCTTCCCCTTCATCTTTCCTTTCCAAGGTAGTCATCCCACCCTCTGAATATCAAGAGGCGACTGCATTGGTGGCGATCACGGTCAGTTCCTAATCCCCCTCATATTCACAATCAATTCAAAAGGGGATATAAATCCCGTGATTACACCTTTTGGCGATCACGGTGGGACCACTTGTGCCCATCACGCTTGTTCTTCCTTTCCCTGCCGTCCCTATCGTCTAACAGGTGTGTTGTGTGGTTAGTTTTCCTTTTGGTTCTCTTCCTTTGAGTTTATCAGTGTTCTGCGGTTCTAGGTGAGAAGGCGATAAGATCAACGTCGTGATCCGAATAGAGACACAAGGCCCGTCGCGATCAGGTTAGTACACAACGTCCTCCTTGTCTCCTTTTGTTCTGTGTGCTGTAAGGTAGGCAACGTGCCTTTCGTCGCAATAAGGAAGGCGACAGCAGGGGCGTCGCTACCAGGTACGCACTCTACCCGTACTCCTTTTGCGTTATTTAAAGATCTGTTGAGACTGTGGGGAACGCGATGAGGCGTGTGTTGCGTTAAAGGAGGCGACAGAGTTCTTGTCGTAATAAGGTCAGTACCTTGTTCTTTGAGCTTTCTTGCAAATTTGAGTCCACTTCTACATACTCCATCCATGTCCCATCATACCATGCTTTTCTCTATGATCTTGAGAGTTTGTTAGTCTTGTATGTTATAGGATTGTGTCATTTTCCGTGCATGATTAGGATTAACTTGCTCTTTGTCCACTGCGAGAAGGAAAGTGACAGTCTCAGTGTCGCGATCTCGGTCGCGACAGAGGCCCTGTCGCCTTCTACCTCTGAGAGCAATTAGTCTTAATTCTTGTTGTGTTAGTACTAGGTTAGAATTTTGCATGCACTCCGGTGCACATAGGATTTGCATACATCTTTCCATATTCGTAGTATAGGTTTCCTCCTCAGCGACGCTCGCTCTCTCGGCCACATACTCCTTGTGTCCGACTAGAGCACTCGCTCGAGGGCCTCCGCAAGTCCCCGCTGATCGTGGATTCCCACACGGTCGCCGGGCTGGTTGTACCCGTCGCCACCTAGGATCGAGTCTAAAGTTCATTTGGTAAGGTTGAGAGAACCCTAGTCATACCCGAAGTTGGAAGCCTTCTCCCATTTAGGAAACCCTTCCTTACTCGGAGAGAACTTGCTAAAAGTCAAAACCACTAAAAGGCAAACTTGAACCAATTAAAAGAAACCATCATCATTGCCAACTGCTTGCTTTGGGTGAGACATTTTCTCTTTCCTTTTGTCTGCATAGGATTGCTTGAGTATGTCTAGGTTAGGGCATCCCTCTCAAGTCTGGAAAAAGCTTTCCGCACCTTTCTGTGCTCACATGTCAAATATGGAGTCATACCTGAACCCTGTCTATGATGAGAAGCAGGACCCTGCCCTCTACACCTCCCAAGACTACGAGGATTCCCTTTTTCACGATCTCTTCGGGGAGTCGACCCCACCCTGGGTCGCTACTGTCCATACCTCTGAAGGTCACCATCACAACAATGGCGGCCCATCTCAGAACACCCATCCTCCTCAGTCGGATGATCAAGCCACTCAGCTCTTGCACCTAATTCCTCAGCTTGATCAGTCCCAGATCCAAACCCTCATGACGGCCCTCAAAGGAAAGGCCGCTTCCTCACCCTCACCTAGAGCGGGCGCGTCACGCCCCGTAGCAGCTACATCCGGCCCCCACGTCGCCATGGGACGAGCCGACAACACCCCCATCCAGCAGCGGACCATCTGGTTTACGCCATTTGAGTCTGAGCACTACATTCCCCGTGAGTCGAGGCCGCAGTCTCCACTATACCAGCCATGCTACTCCCCTCATCGCCCTGAGCCTCGTGCTAGGCCCACCTCTCATGCCTCGTCCATGTACGCTCAGCCATCCGCCGCACCGGACATGATGTCCGAGTGGGCATCCATCAAGAAGGAGCTCCAAGAGCTCCGAAAGCAAGTCGACCCTAGGCAACACCACGATGTGCACATGCCAAATTTCAATGGCCTATGGGTCCCCTCTCCATCCGAGCTGCCGAAGTACCGCAAATACAACGGCTCAGGCAATCCCTATACCCATATCAAAGACTTCATCTATGAGTCTGCTTCCTACCAGCATGATCGCCGCCTCATGGCATATCTCTTCCGCCGGTCGCTGGACGGGCACGCCCTATATTGGTTCTACTCTCTGCTACCCGAGGACGCTGAGGACTTTGCTGTCGTGAAGGCCAAATTCCTCGAGCAATTCCAAGACAGGGTCGGGCCCGAATACTCCCTTACAGATCTCATGGCTGAGAAGATGAAGTCGGACGAGGATTTTGCCTCGTACGCCGATAGATGGAGGCAAATGGCCACCAGAGTTCCAGGGTACCTTCCAGAGGGGGAGAAGGTGAAGATTATCATCGCCAATGCCACGCCTGCTTATAGAAACATTCTGGCGATGAATGACATCACCACCATGCATCAACTCTACAGCCAAGCCCGGTTTATCCAGTCCCAGCTCAAGGATTCCCCCATCCACTCCATGTTCGAACCCCAGAAATCCCGGTTCCAAAGAAAGCCTCAGGGGCCAGTCACTGAGGGCGTCCAAGTGAACGAGCAAGTGAGCGCGTTCAACCCTGCCAGCCAGAGCCAAAATCGTCAACCTTACAACGCCCAGGGACAGAACCCTACCCAGCCGCCACAGGGGCAATCACCACACCAATACAACCAAGTGCCACCTTCTGATGGCCCTCAACAAAGGCGTCCCATGGGTCCTAGAAGAACTCACTACCCGCCATTGCCGGAGACACTCTTCGACATATTCTTGGGCTTGCTCTCCACTGACGCCATTAGGCTCCCTCCTGAGAGACCCTTGGACCCTAACATTGATCAAACTCGGTACTGTGTATTCCACCGGCAGCCTGGTCATACCATCGACCAGTGCTTCACATTCAAGGATTTGGTGTATGACTTGCACGAGCAACATAGAATAGATTGGACAGCTCTCCGGCAAGTGATCAGAGATATCAAGGAATGGCAGAGGCAACAGCAGCAGCAGAAGCAGCAGTGCCAACCACCCCCTCAACAACAACAACAGCAGCAGCACCAACAGCCGTTGCAGGACCTCGGGATCGTCCACAACCCATTACCTAACCATCCAGCAGCTCCAAACCCACCACCACAACAACTTGCCCAGGTAAACCCCATCGTCCACCACCCTCCTTCGCAAGCAAACTGGACGTACGATGATGAATTAGATGTTCAGCAGATGATGGCCATTAACCAATATCCTGTCTAATCCCAAACAATACAACCAGCCTACACGGCTTCCCAGTCAGTCCCTCCTGTAGTTTCCATGGCCAACGCCGTCATACTGCCCGTTGGTTCAGCATCCGCGCCAGTTGCTAGCTCACCCATCATCTTACCTTTCATTCCACCTGTCTCCATTCCTCTACCACCTATCATACCCTTTCCCTCACCCATCATCCTACCACCACCTGGGCTGGACCAACCCTCCGCCGCCACATTATCCTCTGCTAGACAGCCACCTACCAATCCAACCACACTGCGGAGCGGGCGCATCTTTCGCCGTCCGTACCCACCTATCTCCACCACCACCACTTCCACAAACCCCCAGCAGGTCCTACAACCGCCACCGCAACAACAAGCTCAGCAGCAAACGCAAGATGAGGGGTTGATTGAGCCGCTACCCGGAACCCACTATGATATCCTCAAGCACCTGGATCATGTGCCAGCCAAGATCTCCATTCTGGAGTTAATAAAGAGGTCTAAAGAACACCAGGAAGCCCTGAGGAATTTCCTGCAGAAGGTAGTTATGAATGAAGACATGTTGGCTGATAAGCTACCTAGTGCCCTGGCCATGGTGACTCGCGGGCCAGCAATCACTTTGGCAGAGAACGAACTAGCATCCCCAGAAGCCAGGAGGCTCCCACTCTGCGTCACCCTAGTCATTAATCATGTAGCAGTGGGAGCGTCACTGGTCGATACGGGGGCATCCATAAATGTCTGCCCGTTGAGCACTCTGAGGGCCTGCGACCTATCAGAAGGTATGCTAAGACCAACACCCACCACCATTGCCGCATATGACAACTCTAGAAGATCCTGTCACGGCATGGTAACTGTGCAAGCTGAACTGGGACCCCTCGCCGTCACAGTAGACTTCTACGTCCTTGATATTGATCCCATGTTCAAGGCCATCCTAGGGCGCCCATGGCTGGAAGCGCTCGGGGCTATGCCATCTACTGCACACCAGTGTCTGAAATTCCGCTTCCAAGGGCGAATTATCATAGTCAAAAGCATAGCCACCACCCACTCCGTAGATGCCCTCCACGATACCCACCTCCCAGCCGTGTGGCCAGCCAACAAACCCATTGTCTCAGTACTAGACATCAACTACCCCTGGAGCTACACGTTCCAGTCCAAGCGAGAGGTCAACCTAGCCTGGGTCAATGCGATCAAGAGAAAAGAGCCACTAAGCACAAAGGGGTGGCAAATTATGATGAAGCTGGGGTATGAAGAAGGCAAGGGCCTAGGGGCAGAGCTACAGGGCATAGTCAAACCCATCCTTGACATTGTCATGAACAGCCGATGGGGCTTAGGGTACAAAGAGAAATCCAAACCATGGTCATCTAGCACATCCACTCTTAAGGCCGACGGAGAACCACTCACCTGGACACTCTGGTGTCACTTTATCAGGGGGCCTACCCAGCCAGGATATAATACCATGGTAGTCGAGGCGGAACTCTCACAGCACGAGGTGCATGGCCGGAACTTCTCTCGGCACATGGCCCCGTTGCTGACCTATAGAGCCCTAGAAGCCCTCCGTCCAACCAGGAGGAGAAAGACAAGCGACCCAGAAGCTGAGTGGTACAGATGGTTTGACATAGAAGATATCACCATTGCCTTCAGCCGACTGTTCTGGGAGGAAGAGAGAACCTGGCCGCCAGCTGCGGAAGAGTTGCTAGATCCACCCATTGCCATCACGTCCAAAAGGCAGCTCATGAGCGATGCCTCAGACATAGGAGAGCCAGACATCCCCTACGAAGAGGGGAAGACCATTGACAAGCTCTGGAAAGACACCTGCCTAGCCATACACCCATCCCTCTTGGATTCCCTCCTTCCCAATCTAGTCCCATCCTCTCCTCCTTTGCTGATCCAGCTGACTCCTCAGCTCCTCACGGCGGCGCACAACCTCCTCACACTCGAGCTCCCACCGACTGTCCTCTCTGCTCTTCAAGTTGATCCAGGTGACCAAGAGGTCACCCTCTCCTGTTGCATGCTCTCCTCCGATCTCCAAAAAAAAAAAACGTCCATTTTCAAATGCACGTTGAGGTCGAGGAGCCGGCATACGTCCTGCACTCTTCTGATCAGGGGCACCCCTCGGCTGGGGCTTCCCCGCCTGCTCCTTCATTAGGAGCCATTCTCTTCGAGGACACCATGTCCTCCCCTAGTCCTGTAGAGTCGTCTAGTCTAGGAGAGTCTAGGGTAGGTGAGTCTAGCGTTAAGATAGATAGGCCTAGGATAGAGAGTCAGGTCAGCCCGCCATCCACCAATTCCAGGCACCGTCCTAGGAAGCACCGGGGAAAGGCTATTCCCCAGAGATATCTTCAAGAGCTAGCTCGGCGGTGTCAAGCGCTGCTATTGATAGAGGAGTTCACGAGAGAAGCGCTGGTGTTCGAAGAAGTGTTTGAGCAGGATGGGGTGTTCATAGACGACAGGTTTGGTGTCTACGAAATAATGAATGATGAGGACCCAGTCGATGAAGAGGATAGCGAAGTAGATGACGCTGCCGAAAAATATGACAGTGGAGTAAGAAGGTTTGATGAGCCTACAACGGCAATGGATGAATCTACTAAGGAAGTCAACCTTGGAACAGAAGAAGATCCCAGGATTGTGATTATCTCAGCAAATCTCCCTCCTGATGAAGAAGAGGAACTGGTGCAAATCCTAAGGGAGTACAAGGACACATTCGCCTGGTGTTACGAGGACATGCCCGGTCTAGACCCCTCACTAGTGGAGCACCGACTGGTACTGAAAGAAGGGGCAAAGGCAATCAAGCAGAAACTCAGAAGGTTCCATCCACTCACAGCCCTGAAGATGAAGGACGAAGTAGATAAGCTCCATAAGGCTAGATTCATCAGGGTAGTACTTTATCCAAACTGGGTGGCCAATATAGTCCCTGTCATGAAGAAAGACGGCAAAGTCATAATCTGCATCGACTTCAGGGATTTGAATAAGGCATGTCCGAAGGATGACTTCCCGCTTCCTCATCTTGATGTGCTGATCGACAATACTGCTGGGTATGAGACCCTCTCATTCATGGATGGGTATTCAGGATACAACCAAATCCGTCTATCTCCTGAAGATCAAGAGAAAACATCCTTCACCACGCCCTAGGGAACGTACTGCTATGTAGTCATGCCGTTTGGGTTAAAGAATGCCGGCGCTACTTATCAGAGGGCAATGATGGCCATCTTCCATGATATGATGCACGTTTATGTAGAGATATACGTGGATGACATCTTGGTGGAGTCAAGAACCAGGAGAGAACACCCTGAAATCCTAGCCAAGGTGTTGCAGAGGTCGAGAGAATATCATCTGAGAATGAATCCGAAAAAATGCGTGTTCGGGGTCTCATCAGGAAAGCTGTTAGGTTTCATAGTCAGCAAGCGGGGCATTGAGATCGATCCTAACAAGGCCAAGGCAATAGCAGAAATGCCTCCTCCAAAGAACATCTCGCAATTAAGAGGGTTAATCGGGCGTTTGTAGTTCATCAGAGGATTTATCTCCCAGCATTCGCAAAGATGTCGCCCATTTTATGATCTCTTGAAAGGAGGGGCAAAATTCGAATGGAATGATAAATGCCAAGCAGCCTTCGATGAGCTGAAAAGTTATCTCATGAATCCCCCAGTCTTACAGCCTCCTGTACCCGAGAAATCGCTAATCCTGTATCTCTTAGTCATTGAGGATTCCCTAGGAGCTGTCCTGGCACAACATGATGAGTCTGGGAAAGAAAGGGCAGCCTACTACCTCTCTAGGCTCTTCAACACCGCTGAATCCAAGCTCACCACCGCGGACAAAACTTGTGCCGCACTCGTGTGGGTAGTCCAAAAGCTCAAGCACTACTTCCTAGCCCACGAGGTCAAGCTGATCTCAAGGATGAATCCACTCCGATATCTTATTGAAAATCCCACCTATTCTGATCGGCTGGCACGCTGGCAGAGTTTCCTCTCCCAGTTTGACATATCCTTTGTGGTCCAAAAGGCCGTCAAGGGGTATGCCATCGCCGAGCATCTGGCCCATCTCCCACTCCCTCACAGTGACTCCCTCCGAGAGGAATTCCCAATGAGGAACTCTCAGTCATAATCAAAGACCCCTTCTGGTCCCTTCATTTCGATGGTGCACTCAACTCTCAGGGACGGGGCATTGGAGCCATGCTGCTTACCCCGGAAGGTATTACCATCCCCTTTGCATATCAACTCACCTTCCCCACTACCAACAATATGTCAGAGTATGAGGCTCTCCTTGCTGGTCTCAAGCATGCTTATCTGCTGGGGGCATCGCACCTCAGAATTATAGGAGACTCTCAGCTCGTCCTGCGGCAGGTGCTCTCAACTTACCGCACTCGTGACCTGAAGCTCAAGCCATATCAAGACCTGGTCACGTTATTAGCGAGGCAGTTCCAAAAGCTCATCTACATCCATACTCCTCGTTCCCAAAACATCCTTGCCGATGCTCTAGCGTCGCTAGCCTCGTCCCTATCCTTCCCTCTGAGTCGCCGGACTGAGACAATCGTCGTCCAGCGTCTTGATGTCCCATCTACCCAAGACCCTTGGTTTAGCAACCTTAGGGCAGCCTTAGAAGAGAGGGCTAGGAAAAGAGGAGCGCAGCAAGTCATGATAATGGAGCTCGAGGAGATCTTGAATGAAGAGGAACTGCCATGGTACTTGGAGATAGAGCAATACTGCAGGGATAGAACATATCCTGAAGGGGCAAGTGCAGAAGACTGCAGAGCCATCAGAAGAGCCGCCTTAAGGTACACAGTTGTCGGAGAAGTTCTGTACAGGCGAGCCCTTAATGGAGTCCTTTTAAGGTGCCTTACCGATGACGAAGCTTGGAAGGTGGTAGAAGGGGCCCACGCTAGTGAATGCGGAGGGCACGTCAACAGTCAGATGCTAGCAAAGAAGATCATTAGGCAGGGCTATTACTGGCCAACCCTAGAGGAAGACTGTACCATCTACGTCCGTAGGTGTGTCAAGTGTCAACTCCATGCCGATAAGATCCATGCCCCTTCCTCCTCACTACACCCACTCTCCACACCATGGCCATTCTCCATGTGGGCTTTCGACATTGTCGGCCCTCTTGGTGACTCTAATGCTCATACCAAACAGAAGTCATTTATCCTAACTGCGACTGAGTATTACACCAAGTGGGCAAAAGCTGAAGCCTTCACCGAAATCAAAGCATCCACGGCGTGCCGCTTCATTATGAGAAACATCATCTCGCGGTTCGGAGTGCCAAGCAGCATCGTCACGGACAATGGGCCGCAATTCATCGCACAAGAACTCCAGGACCTCTGTAAGAAATACAACATCATGCTGCATCATTCATCACCGTATTACCCACAAGGCAATGGCCAAGCTGAAGCAACTAACAAAACCCTTCTTAAAATCTTAAAGAAAACCTGTGAGTCGCATAAATTCGCCGACTGGCCAGAGAAGCTAATAGAGGCTCTATGGGCCTACCGCACCTCCGTCCGCACTCCCATGGGACAAACCCCGTACGCTCTCACCTGTTGCCCAGCTAGCTAGCCCAGAGGGGGGGGTGAATGGGTTATTAACGAAATTGATCTTTGATACCTGTTTACTGAAGAATTACACAACAACTTAAATGAAGGTTAGAGTTAGAGGAAATGAGATAGCAATCACACAAAATACAACCACAAGACAGAAGGATTTTTATCCTGGTTCGGAACTCCTTTCCACAGGAGACCTACGTCCAGTCCCTGAGCAATACCTCAGGATTTCACTAAACAAGGGTACAGTCCCCCTTAAGGACACAACAACACCCAGCTCAGCTGGTCTTCCTTCACACCCGAAGGGAACAACACCCTAGATACCACCAGGTCTTCCTTCACACCAGAAGGGAACAATACCCTGGATACCACCAGGTCTTCCTTCACACCCGAAGGGAACACCACAAAGAGAGGTTTGTAAGACAAGCTCCTAGATCAAACTGCAACAAGCAATGATCTGAAGGACCAAGCACTGAGAGCAAAGAATCTAAATCTAGGCTCACTCTCAGAACTACACAAGCTCTCTTCAAATGATCTTTCACTAGCTAGTAGAGAGCAAAAGAGCAAAAGCTAAGAGGAATGAAGTTTTCTGCTCTAAACTTTCTTCAGAAGAATTTGAATGTCTTTCTTGAACATTGTTCCTCTTCTTCTGTTCTTCTGACTTGTATATATATATCTTTAATTTGAAATTTAGACGATAAAGAGACGTTGTCTCTCTTTTGAGTAGTCGTTAGACTGAATGGCATCTGGAGTCTTGGAAGCTTCTTGTCAACAGTCTTTTGATTACTTGAGCATGCAAAGAGATGAGATCTTCAAAGATATCTGATTGCTTCTATTTATTTAACATTGTACCATGAAGCTACTTCAGAGGTCTGCACAGATGTCAATCTTAAATAGCAGATAGATAAGCTGTCTCTGATGTCAGTCAACGTCAGTAGCAATAGTCATGAAAATAGTAATGCCAAAAGACTTAAGTCTAAAAGACGTTATCAGAGTAGGCACGATACAGGATGATATGGTCTGCATGCATGCAGAGATATGTTCAGATCTCATAAATGCAAAAGGGTCAGAGAGATGTCTATGTGGACTTTGACTGGTCAATGCTTTAAGATGAATAAGACATCAATATATGAAAATGGTGACTGTATGATTTATGAAATCGTTAAGAGTCATAGCAAATCGTTATGAGCGCAACAAGTTGTTATAGAGAGTAAATCGTTACAACAAGCAAGTTGTTGCGAGTTCTAATGAAATTGATCTGATAACTTATGAAGTCGTTACGAGAACTAAAGAAATCGTTACGGCTACCAAGTCGTTACGAGTTTCAAAGAAATCGTTACGAGAACTAAAGAAATCGTTACAGCTAGCAAGTCGTTATGAGTTCTAAAGAAATCGTTACGAGAACTAAAGAAATCGTTACGGCTAGCAAGTCGTTATGAGTTCTAAAGAAATCGTTACGAGAACTAAAGAAATCGTTACGGCTAGTAAGTCGTTACGAGTTTCAAAGAAATCGTTACGAGAACTAAAGAAATCGTTACGGATAGCAAGTCGTTATGAGTTCTAAAGAAATCGTTAGGAGAACTAAAGAAATCGTTACGGCTAGGAAGTCGTTACAAGTTTCAAAGAAATCGTTACGAGAAATAAAGAAATCGTTATGGCTAGCAAGTCGTTATGAGTTCTAAAGAAATCGTTACGAGAACTTACGAAATCGTTACGGCTAGAAAGTCGTTGTGAGTTCTAAGGAAATCGTTACGAGAACTTACGAAATCGTTACGGCTAGAAAGTCGTTATGAGTTCTAAAAGAAATCGTTACGAGAACTTACGAAATCGTTACGGCTAGAAAGTCGTTGTGAGTTCTAAAGAAATCGTTACGAGAACTTACGAAATCGTTACGGCAGACAAGTCGTTGCGCTTTCTAAAGAAATCGTTGCGATGTCTTATAGAATCATTATGAGATCTTTAAGAAATCGTTACAGCATCGATTTGTTTGAAACATCACGGTTTTTCGGTTAGAAAGGAAATTGATCATAATACTTATGAAATCATTATGATGACTCTATTATGAACTTATAAAGGAATCGTTCTGATTATCAATAGAAGTCTATATGAACTATGAAGAAGTTGATACAAAGACTTGGACAAGACATGAAATGAGACTTTACCTGATTGTCTTGAACTTTCTTTTTGCTTTTATTTCCTGTCCTCAAGACTCAAGTAATTCATTAGTAATGTTTTGATAATCATCAAAATTAATATATAAATAAATGAATTATTTTATATGGGGACAGTTTGGTCATCAATCTCCCCCTTTTTGATGATGACAAAATATACTAAACATCATACAAAAAATAAACATGTTTTTCAGAATGGCTTTAGGTTTCTCCCCCATTTTGTCAATAAGCAAAAAGATAGTCTATGAGACAAAGAAGAGAGAAGGTCTTGTATTAAGTGGGAGGAAGATAGTACATAGGAGACAACAAAAAGGCATGCTGTGAGATGACAACCCATGCCTTGATCTCAAGGTCTTCAAAAATATGTTGGAAAACTCCAGAAGCAACTGAAAAATTAGGACCTGTGGATGGAATGGCCCTTTGAATGTAAAGTTGCTGTTGCTTTTCCAAGAATACTTCATACTGATCTGGGTCCAAGATGAATCTGAAGTAGGTGCTCTTTCCAAAGCTAGCACGATGGAGAAATCTATCCAGAGAGATTGGATAGAAAATCTTCTGATCAAGCAGATCCTGCTTCAGAGCATAGAAGGCAGTATATCTGGCTGCCCACTGAACATAGATCTCTTGAATTGGATTTATGGAGTTGAGATCCATGAAGGCTTCGGCTGAGAGAGTGGGCTTATCTTGACGAACCAAGGAACTGTTGATGGCCTGTAATTGAAGATGGGGTTCCTTGTAGAGTGTTTCCCATATGGTGGGAGTAAGCCTTTCACATTCAGAAATGAGTGGAGCCAAAACTTGAGAGGAAATGCGGCCAGAGTGGTATTCTCTGAAGATAAACCGCAAAAAGGAGGGCATTCTATTCTGCTTAGCTGACATTCTACCCATCTGCTTAGAAAACATGTCAAAGGTATGAGAGCCTGCATCTGAGTCAAACACTAGGGAGTGTAGCTTTGGCAGAAGGATTGGAGAGTCAACTTTGAGATCGGCAAAGTCCACTGTGAGGGGAAGATTTACTGGACGTTCTGATCTCAGCATCACTAAGGCTGAATGAAATTGATAGAATTGTACTTCAGGCAGCTTGTTCAAATAGCAAAAATCACTGTACAGCTGAAAATTTTTGGCAATTCTGATCTCTTTCAAAATGAAGGGTCCCCATGAGTTCTTATCCTGAATAATGAACCACTCAGAAAGAGTGAGTGGGTGAGCTCGATGGGTAAGAAATTCTGCCCTGGCAGTCAAATATTTGTTGTATTGAGCTTTGTTGCCCTTGACATTGGCCCACTGATCTTCAGTCTTGAACTCAGTGCCCTCAAAGATTTTGGATTTTTTAGGGTGGGACAGCTGGGTAAGAGGAAGAACAATGTTTAGGTGCTCAGAGAGGTTGAGGAAAGGAATACCATAGATGGTGGAGAGGATGCACTTTTGAACATATTCCTTATAGAGGGATCGTCTCTGAGGTTCGAGGGTAAGAGAGTACCAAAGAGGAGGAAATAATGGTGAGGAGGGGATGCTGACAGAGGATGATTGTTTCCTCTGTTTCTTGGCAGGACTGGGAGGATCAGTCCTGTGGATATGGGTGGCAGTGGAGAGAATGGTGATAAGGATATTTCTCTCAAAATCATCCGGCAGATTTGTGTCAAAGACACCAAGTAGTGAAGGTTTTTCAGGAATGATAGTGACAGAGGAAGGAGGAGTAGGAGGATAGAAGAGGTGTTTGATTGAAGGATGTAGACGGGTGAGCTGGAGTGGTTTGAGTGAGAGGTGAAGAAGGTGAGAATGATGATGGAGCTGAGGTGTGAGAAGGAGTGGGAGAGAAAGAAGGTTGAGATGAAATGAGAGAGGAAGAAGGTTGGGTGCGAGACAGAGGATGTTTGAGAGTTGGTGGTGCTGGAGGGGCTGTAGAAGGAGATGAAGGTGAAGAGAGGGTTGGAGTTGCAAGAGTAGAAGTGTCAGGGGCCTTGGTAGCTTCAATGGGCTCTTTCCCTTTTGCATGACTTTCTTTGACAATTGAAGAGGGTCCTGATGACCCTGAAGCATGCACAGATGGCCCTGGTGGCCCTGATGCTTGAGCTGATGGCCCTGCTGGCCGAGACTCTTGAGCTGGAGGCCCTGGTGGCCGGGGAACAGTAGCTGGTCTGCTCTGAGTAGCTGCAGGAGAAACTCCACTTGACCTTGAAAGAATGCTAGCATCGACTTCATCTCAGACATTTCTTTATTAAACCACTTCATTGCATTTCTGACAGAAGAGAGCTCAGAGGTGGTCGAAGCTTGACTAGAAAGTATCCCTTGCACACTGGACTGCACTGCTGACAGAATCTCTCCCTGAGCCTTCAACAATTCCAAAACCTGTTTCTGATTGACTTTCCTGTGGCTCTTTCTGAGTTTTCTGTGAACTATCCTCTTGCCTTTCCTCTGAGGTGCTGGTTCTTCAATAGACTGCTCCCCCTGAGCAGGAGCTTCCTCTTCAACTTCCATTTGCTCCCCCTGAGCAGGAGCTTCCTCTTCAACTGGATCTACTGGAGCACTGGACTGCTCCACAGGAATTAATTCTTCAATGTGGCCTTCTGCCACAGCTTCTTCCACTTCAATTTCACCAGACTGTGAGTCGATTCGAGTGGTGAGCACTGATTCAACTAAGTTCTTAAGAATTGAGCCAATTATTGAGGTAGGCGAATCACTGGCTTTATCTGCCACTTCCTCCTCAACTACAGAAGCTGTAAGAGATTCAGGCTGAAATGCTGGTGCTACTGCCTGCTGCTCTGCTGCTGACTGAACTGCTTGCTGCTCTGCTAGTGTTACTGATTGCTGATCTGCAGATGGTGTTACTACAGCCATTTCCTGAACATCAGGAATTTCTACATCACCAATTATGGCCTCTCCCTCGGCCACAGTGGTCTTAGACCATACACCTTCAATTACAGAGAAACCACTTTTCTTGAGATTTCTGGATCTTATACACTGGCCCATCTTCTCTACAACTGCCCCAGATAAATCTATTCCAAAGTGTTTGAAAATCTTTGTAAGTAGATGAGCATAGGGCAATGAGACATTTAACTTACTTTTTGTATCCCATATTTGATCTCTGGCAAATTTCATCCTTTCCAACATGACTTGCCCCATATTAATCTCCTTTTGTTGAATCGCCCAAAACATCATATCAGAATCTGCCCTAGTGCACGTTGAGAAGGTGGCACTGCGAGGAACCAAAATTTGACAGATAATGAAATGAAGAAGACGGTTGTATGCATTCATCTGATTAATATCCAATTTTCCGTCTCTTAGCCTAAACCCTGGACCTATAATGCCAAGGCTTTTGCTTCATCGTTCACTGCGTGAACCCCACTGAATCCAGACGTCTTCACTCCAAACAACATGTGCAACAACTCATGATGACTTTAATTTGGATTCCCTTTACCGATGATACAAGGGACCCATCTGCCTCTGACCTTAAGCACACATAAAATGCTTTCACCAGGTCGGGATAGCTTACCTCGGTGAAAGTGGCAATTTCCATCCACTGCATCCTTCTCAGAGTTTCTGCTATACTTCCCATGCCATTCTTCTCGAGATTTGGAACATCCACTGCCTTGTTTCCGCATACCTTTGTCTTCACGAAGGTGAACCTTTCCTGCTATTTTGCGGACAGGTACTCAGCACTGTAGCCCCCTACACTTCCGGAGATCATCGGAGCGGCCATGGGTAGAGAGAAGAAGAACTGTTCTGGAGAAGGGAGATGATGGAAGAGATGGAAGCCCTCGAGGGATTCTTCACGGGAAGAGGGGAAAGCTTCAAATCTTGCAGAGAGTCGATGCCAGAATCATTAGGGCATCGACTTTGGGTGAATAGATAAAGGAGAAAGGGTAAAGGTAGAAGATGAGTCGTTCCCAGAACGATTTGACTAATTAGAATTATTTTATCGAAAACAGGAAGTGCCAAAAGGTGGTAACGGCACAAGGCGACAAAAGGGTTTGACGAGTCAAACTGCTTTTAACACAATAGCGGTCAAGGAAGAGTAAATAAACTGAGTTTTGCTTAAAGTGAGAGAGAGAGAGAAAATTTTCATTTATTCTGAAAAATTTATATGCCATTTTAAATACAGGAATCTTTTCACAAATTGCACATCCCTAATTCCCTTCTAAGAGATGTAAATCTCTCTTCAGGTAGGGCTTTTGTGAAGATATCTGCTAGTTGGCTATTTGTATCAATAAAGGATATTTCTATATTCCCATTTGCAACATGATCACGAATAAAATGATATCTAACCTCAATATGTTTTGTCCTTGAGTGCTGAACTGGATTCTTGGTAGGATTAATGGCACTGGTGTTGTCACACAGCAATGGAATTGATTTGATATTTAATCCAAAATCTTCAAGTTGTTGCTTTATCCAAAGGAGTTGTGTACATCAACTTCCAGCAGCTACATATTCAGCTTCAGCTGTTGATAGTGCCACTGAATTTTGTTTCTTTGAAGACCATGATATCAAACATCCTGCAAGAAATTGACAACAACCACTGGTGCTCTTTCTATCTATCTTGCATCCAGCATAGTCAGCATCAGAATATCCTACTAAATCTATTTCACATGATTTTGGATACCAAAGACCTAAATCATGAGTTCTAGCTAAATATCTAAATATTCTTTTTATAGAAATTAGGTGTGATTCTCTAGGGTCTGCTTGATACCTAGCACACATGCATACACTAAACAAGATGTCTGGTCTACTTGCTGTTAAATAACGTAAAGACCCTATCATACCTCTATAGTTCTTTTGATCTACCTTTTTACCATTTTGATCACTGTCCATTCTGGTTGATGTGCTCATTGGAGTTGACAGTGGTTTGGCATTATTGAATCCAAACTTCTTCAGGAGTTCCTTAGTATATTTGGCTTGACAAATGTGGGTGCCTTCCTTCCCTTGATTGACTTGCAATCCAAGGGAGTAGTTTAGCTCCCCCATCATACTCATTTCAAATTCTCCCTGCATAAGCTTCTCAAAATACTTGCAAAGAGATTTGTCAGTAGAACCAAAAATGATATCATCTACATAGATTTGAACTAATAGTATGTGATTGACCTTTGACTTTATGAATAATGTGCAATCTACTTTGCCTCTATTGAAACCATGATTTAATAGAAAAGAGCTAAGCCTTTCATACCAGGCTCTAGGTGCTTGTTTTAAACCGTATAATGCCTTATGGAGTTTGAAAACATGATTAGGAAATTCGGTGTCATCAAAACTTAGAGGTTGTTCAACATACACTTCCTCTTTTATAAAACCATTTAAGAATGCTGATTTAACATCCATTTGAAATAGTGTCAAGTTTAGAGCTGATGCATATGCATGTAAGATTCTAATAGCCTCAAGTCTAGCTACAGGTGCATAGGTTTCATCGAAATCTATGCCTTCCTCTTGAGAATAGCCCTGAGCTACCAATTTGGCCTTGTTTCTTAGGATTACACCAGTTTCATCCAATTTGTTTCTGAACACCCATTTGGTGCCAATAACTGGATGGTCTGATGGTCTAGGAACAAGTGACCATACTTGGTTTCTCTTGAATTGATTTAATTCATCTTGCATGGCTATTATCCAAGATTCATCAGTTAAAGCTTCATTGACTGTCTTAGGCTCTATCTGAGAAACAAAGGCTAAATAATCACAAGGGATTACATTACCTCTTGTTCTTACCCCTATGGATGGATCACCAATGATATTCTCAAGTGGGTGATCTTTCTTGTATCTCCATTCTTTGGAAATTTTCATGAGTAATTTCTTCTTGTTGTAATTCTTCCAGAGGTGGATCATCCTTGTCCTCAATTGATGTATCTTTAAGCTTTTTGGACAGTTCATCTGCATCATCATTATCACTATCTACTTCCTTTCTCAAGGAAGGGTTAGTTTCATCAAAAATAACATGCACAGTTTGTTCAATTAATAGTGAGCGTTTATTGAAAACTCTATAGCCTCTGGGTTTAGAAGTATACCCCATAAAGATGCCTTCATCTGACTTGGCATCCAACTTACCAATGTCCTTTTTCCGTTGTTGTGAATAAAGCAAGGACATCCAAAGATTCTGAAATGACTTACCCTGGGCTTCTTTCCCTTGAACAACTCATATGCAGTCTTCTTCAGTATTGGCCTGATCATTACTCGGTTGACAATGTAACTGGCTGTGTTGACTGCTTCAGCCCAAAAATATCTTGGTAGCTCATATTCAGAGAGCATGGTTCTTGCCATATCCAAGAGAGTTCTGTTCTTCCTCTCAGCTATACCATTTTGCTGTGGTGTCCTTGGTGCTGAGAAATTGTGCTGAATTCCTTGATCATCACAGAATCTAGCAAACTTTTCATTTTGGAACTCACCACCATGGTCTGATCGAATGGACACAATACTGAACTTCTGATCTTTCTGGACTTTCTTACTGAAACTGAAAAAATTATCAAAACTATCATCTTTATGCTCTAAGAATGATACCCATGTGAATCTTGAGTAGTCATCTACTATGACAAATCCAAAATTCTTTCCTCCAAGACTGGTAGTCCTCATTGGTCCAAATAGATCCATATGTAGGAGCTCTAAGGGTTTTGAGGTAGTCACCACTGTCTTTGACTTGAAGGAACTCTTTGTGTGCTTTCCCTTAGCATAGGGTCTACAAACACTTTCCAATTTTCCATTGACTTTTGGTAGACCTTCCACAAGATTCCTCTTTTTGAGCTTGTTCAATCCGTCCAAGCTGCAGTGGCCTAGTCTTCTGTGCCACAGCTCAGTTGATTTGTCTTTGCTGGCTGCCAGACACACATTTTGCTCTTTGAGTTCTTCAAGGTAGAGCACGTACAGATTCTTCTCTCTATTTGCTTCAAAGATGACTGTTCCATCCTTTAGTATGCTGCACTTTGATTCTTGAAACTTGATTTGATGACCTCTATCACACAGCTGACTTATACTGATGAGGTTGTACTTTAATCCTTTGACTAATAACACATCTTCTATTACTGTTTTTCCTTTGCTATTTACTGATCCACTGCCTACTATAGTTCCTTTCCCATTATCTCCATAAGTGACTGTTCCTTCTTCAGCTTGGAGATGGGAAAACAGCTTCAGGTTTCCTGTCATGTGCCTTGAACACCCACTATCCAAATACCATTTGGATTCTCGAGGATTAACCTAAAATTAAGACATCAAGCTTTAGGTACCCAAGTTCTTTTGGGTCCTGATGGGTCAGTATCATTATTTTTTACTTTCATTATCCACTTCTTATGTCTTGTTGGACAGGTGGATTTTAAATGACCTAGCTTATTACAGTGACTACAACATGATGTTTTTGTTACTCTTTCAATATACTTAAAATTAACTTTATAGGCTATATTTTCCTCAGGAACAAATCTTGGAGTTGGATACACCTTAGGTGGAATTATAGTTTCTGCATTTTCAGGTGGTGTGTAGCCTACACCATCTTTTCTCTTACCTGAGCGTCTAGCTCCTTTTAATATTATGAGATTCTTACCATTTGTAAATTTTTCTAATGTGCTTGCTAATTTCTCATTCTCTTCATTTAGATTTTTAATCTCTTTTCTTAATTCATCTACACTTTCTTGTTTTTCTAATTTTGTTATTTGTTTATTCTTAACTTTTAAGTCTTCACACAACAATTCATTTCTTCTTTTTAGTTCGATTAATTGCTTTTCTAGTTCTTCATTTTCTGTTTTTAAGTCTGAGTTAGTGTTTTCTAAGCATATTATTCTTCTTACTAATCTTAAGTAATTTAGACACCTCTTTATATTTGTCGTAAAGTTCATTAAAGGCGCTTTCCAAATTGTCAGAATCTGAATCAGAATTATTACAAGAATCGAAAGAAGAGTCAGAGGTTACCTTTTCTTCGATGTTGGCCATGAGAGCCAGGTTGGCTTCTTCTTGATCACTGCTTGAGCTTGACTCACTGTCTGAGTCACTGCTGTTCTCCCAAGCAGCTACCATTGCCTTTTTCTTGTATCTTCTGAACTTCTTTGAGCTATTCTTCTTCTTGTGATCATTTTTCTTTAGCATTGGACAATCTGCCTTGATATGTCCAGGCTTCTTGCATTCATAACAGATGGTCTCTCCTTTCTTCATTTCTTTGCCATCTGATCTTTTGAAGTCTTTATTTATCTTAAAGTACCTTCTGCCGGATTGAAATTTTTTCTTCTTGGCCAGGATGCGCTGCAATCTCTTAGAGAGCATTGCTTCTTCATTTTCGCTGTCTACCTCACTCCCGCTAGAGCTTGCTTCTGATGACTCTTCTTCTGCTTTCAAAGCATTGGAGTGCTTCTTTCTGCTAGATGATTCTCCTAGCCTTTCCATGTTGATCTCATGGGCCATGAGGGACCCGATGAGCTTTTCTACTGACATTCTCTTAAGGTCATTAGCTTCTTCGATAGCTGTGACCTTTGGTGTCCATGAAGATGGCAAGGATCTGAGAATCTTTCTTACCATATCTGCAATCTCATAGGACTTTCCTAGACTGGCTAAACCATTGGTGATGTCAGTGAATCGACTGAACATCTGGGTGATTGACTCACCTGACTGCATTTGAAATCTCTCATACTGAGTGACAAGAATGTCCATTCTTGTCTCCTTTACTTTATCTGTACCTTCGTATGTAATGCTTAGCTTTTCCCACATTTCCATGGAGGATTTGCAGGCTGAGACTCTGTTAAACTCCTTCTTGCTTAGAGCACAACATAAGTTGCTCTTGGCTTTACAGTTCAAGGAGATTTTCTTTATGTCTTCATCTGTCCATTGTGCTTTCTCATTTGTGACAACCAGGTCACCTTCTTCTACTATCGACCAGATTTGATAGTCGTGGCCTTGTAGAAAATATTCCATTCTTGTCTTCCAATACGGATAATCTACACCATCGAACAAAGGGGGTCTGTTGACTGACTGACCTTTGAAGTTGCCTTGGGCTGCCATTGATCTTTGCTCTTCAGATCGTTGGATCTTCTTCTTTGTCGAAGAGACTCGCTCTGATACCACTTGTTGCCCAGCTAGCTAGCCCAGAGGGGGGGGGGTGAATGGGTTATTAACGAAAATGATCTTTGATACATGTTTACTAAAGAATTACACAACAACTTAAATGAAGGTTAGAGTTAGAGGAAATGAGATAGCAATCACACAAAATACAACCACAAGACAGAAGGATTTTTATCCTTATTCGGAACTCCTTTCCACAGGAGACCTACGTCCAGTCCATGAGCAATACCTCAGGATTTCACTAAACAAGGGTACAGTCCCCCTTAAGGACACAACAACACCCAGCTCAGCTGGTCTTCCTTCACACCTGAAGGGAACAACACCCTGGATACCACCAGGTCTTCCTTCACACCAGAAGGGAACAACACCCTGGATACCACCAGGTCTTCCTTCACACCCGAAGGGAACACCACAAAGAGAGGTTTGTAAGACAAGCCCCTAGATCAAACTGCAACATGCAATGATCTGAAGGACCTAGCACTGAGAGCAAAGAATCTAAATCTAGGCTCACTCTCAGAACTACACAAGCTCTCTTCAAATGATCTTTCACTAGCTAGTAGAGAGCAAAAGAGCAAAAGCTAGGAGGAATGAAGTTTTCTGCTCTAAACTTTCTTCAGAAGAATTTGAATGTCTTTCTTGAACATTGTTCCTCTTCTTCTATTCTTCTGACTTGTATATATATCTTCAATTTGAAATTTAGACGATAAAGAGACGTTGTCTCTCTTTTGAGTAGTCGTTAGACTGAATGGCATCTGGAGTCTTGGAAACTTCTTGTCAGCAGTCTTTTGATTACTTGAGCACGCAAAGAGATGAGATCTTCAAAGATATCTGATGGCTTCTATTTGTTTAACGTTGTACCATGAAGCTACTTCAGAGGTCTGCACAGATGTCAATCTTAAATAGCAGACAGATAAGCTGTCTCTGATGTCAGTCAACGTCAGTAGCAATAGTCATGAAAATAGTAATGCCAAAAGACTTAAGTCTAAAAGACGTTATTAGAGTAGGCACGATACAGGATGATATGGTCTGCATGCATGTAGAGATATGTTCAGATCTCATAAATGCAAAAGCGTCAGAGAGATGTCTATGTGGACTTTGACTGGTCAATGCTTTAAGATGAATAAGACATCAATATATGAAAATGGTGACTGTATGATTTATGAAATCGTTAAGAGTCATAGCAAATCGTTATGAGCGCAACAAGTTGTTATAGAGAGTAAATCGTTACAACAAGTAAGTTGTTGCGAGTTCTAATGAAATTGATCTGATAACTTATGAAGTCGTTACGAGAACTAAAGAAATCGTTACGGCTAGCAAGTCGTTATGAGTTCTAATGAAATCGTTACGAGAACTAAAGAAATCGTTACGGCTAGCAAGTCGTTATGAGTTCTAAAGAAATCGTTACGAGAAATAAAGAAATCGTTACGACTAGCAAGTCGTTATGAGTTCTAAAGAAATCGTTACGAGAACTAAAGAAATCGTTACGGCTAGTAAGTCGTTACGAGTTTCAAAGAAATCGTTACGAGAACTAAAGAAATCGTTACGGCTAGCAAGTCATTATGAGTTCTAAAGAAATCGTTACGAGAACTTACGAAATCGTTACGACTAGAAAGTCGTTGTGAGTTCTAAAGAAATCGTTACGAGAACTTACGAAATCGTTACGGCTAGAAAGTCGTTGTGAGTTCTAAAAGAAATTGTTACGAGAACTTACGAAATCGTTACGGCTGGAAAGTCGTTGTGAGTTCTAAAGAAATCGTTACGAGAACTTACGAAATCGTTACGGCAGAAAAGTCGTTGCGCTTTCTAAAGAAATCGTTGCGATGTCTTATATAATCGTTATGAGATCTTTAAGAAATCTTTACGGTATCGATTTGTTTGAAACATCACGGTTTTTCGGTCAGAAAGGAAATTGATCATAATACTTATGAAATCGTTATGATGACTCTATTATGAACTTATAAAGGAATCGTTCTGATTATCAATAGAAGTCTATATGAAGTATGAAGAAGTTGATACAAAGACTTGGACAAGACATGAAATGAGACTTTACCTGATTGTCTTGAACTTTCTTTTTGCTTTTATTTCCTGTCCTCAAGACTTAAGTAATGCATTAGTAATGTTTTGATAATCATCAAAATTAATATATAAATAAATGAATTGTTTTATATGGGGACAGTTTGGTCATCATCACCTACGGGATGGAGGCGGTAGTTCCTTATGAGATCCTAATTCCTTCACTAAGAGTCCAACTAGACAAGGAACATAATCTTGATGAACGTCGAGAGGCGTTACTAGTCTAATTGGAACTTTTAGATGAAAGGTGGCTTATGGAAGCCGACCATGTGCTTTCCTACCAAAGGCGAATCTCAAGGTCTTTTCAAAAGATGTTAATTGAACAAAAATTCCAAGAGGGTGATATGGTCTTGAAACTCATTTTCATCAAACCCGGAGGTCCTAGGTCCAAACTACAGCCTAATTGGGAGGGTCCGTACGTTGTGAGGGAAGTCTACCCTGGGAACGCTTACCGCTTAATCAATGCTGAGGGCGTCGAATTATCACATCCGTGGAATGGGTTGTACCTCAAGCGTTTCTATCCTTAGGCCTATAGGTGTGAGGCCACAACACCTAGATCGGGGAGTAGCCCCATGGTGGGAGTCCAAGATACCTCTCTAATCGCCAAGGGTTGCTCTAGGTTAGGATTAACACACACGCACATGGGAAGCCCGGATAACCACACTTGGTAGATGCTGCAACTATGCGGGCTCTACTCTAGCGATGCATCGGTCATTCTCTCCTAATCGGTCAAAGTGTAGGGGCAAAAGGGTCGTAAGGGTGAGGTCGTCAACCTACAGCATACCCCGACGAGAGGAAGTCTCAAACAGGGACGGTCAAAATAACAAAGGGGCAAAGAAGCAAAGAAAGAAAAAGAAAAGAAAATCCATAATACAACAGGGGCATGGCAAAGAGTGGCAAAGTCCCCGCGGGACACTAATGAGCCCGGTCGTACGCATGCCCCAAAGAAAGGCAAGTCCATAGCAAAAGACCATAAAGTCCCTCCACAACAGACCCAATCTCCGAATGGTATGCTGTAGGAAGTAGCCGAACCCAACATCCCTATACCCACACAAGACTTTCCTTAAATAATCTTCCATTTCTCCCTATAAGGCTGAGTCACCTCTTGGGTAGGGCTTAATTAGTCGCAGCACCAACTAAGAGTAGGTTTTTTCGAGGCGTTGTCACCCCTTACGCACGTCCTAACTTAGAAAGCCCTGTGGCGAGAACCGGAGGTGATCAAGATTCCTAACCAGCGGCTCGAATCGGTTTAAGTGTTGTGGCCCGAAGATGCGAGTACCTTCCGTCTCGCGTGTCTTATTTTAGGAAGGGCTAACGCCAGCTTTAGGCGCTCAAAAAAAACTCCAAAAAAATCAGATATTTCCAAAACCCAAAAAAATCAGATATTTCCAAAACCCAAAAAATCAGATATTTCCAAAACCCCAAAAAAATCAAATATCCCCAAAACTCCAAAAAAATCAAATATTTCCAAAACCCTAAAAATCAAATATTCCAAAAATCTCAAAACATTAAATGATGTTTTCAAAATTCCAAGCCGTTTGCATACATGCATTTCATTTGATTATTCGCATCTTTTGCCTATTTAATAAGGCTTAGCCCCTTGACTAATTATCAAGGTCGGTCACTCGTCGCATTTTAAGGCAAGGGGCTGAGCCTAAGAATATATCTGACTTGTTTCGTGGTTGTCTAAGTGTGCAGGACGGAAAAGAAAGCGGCACTCATATCTCACTCGTCACTCTCACTCAGTCGCAAACCATAAAAACACAAAGGGTTCCATTCCATTCATATCATGTACACCATCATGACAAAAAGAAAGGAGCAAAAGAGTACAAACCCCTCAACCACTCTCCCCCGTACCCTCAGGCGGGCGGGGAGATGGAGGGGCCATCACCCTCGGCCCGGTCTCGCTCCCCTCTAGCGCTCTCTCACGCCGTCGTCGCTCCTCCTCCTCGTTCCTCCGCCGTCCGGAGGAACCCGTCAGGTAGTGCCCAGCGGACCCGCTCGGGATACCGCTCCTGCTAGTCACTGATCGGCTGCGCCCGATCAAGGCCAGGGCCCTCTCCAGACCCCTCATCTCGGATCGCAGCATGTCGCCGCGATGCCTCTCCTCCCCCAGCTGGGTGCGGAGGTCCCCAGCCTCAGCGCACAGTCGTGCCGCCTCCTCCACCTCCTGGCGCCAGCGCGTCGCCTCCGCCGCCTCCTACTTCTAGCGGACCGCCGCCTCTGCCTCCTGGCGCCACCGCGCCACCTCCGCTCCCTCGGGGCGTAGGCGTAGCTCCGCCATCTCCGCCTCCAGCGTGGTAGTCAGCGCCAGGGCGGTCCTCAGCTCCTACTCCTGCAATATCAAAAATCTTGTCAGAAATCACAAAAGAAGCAAAAGCCCAATGGCATCTAAATAAGTAACTTACCCATTCCCGCAGCTGGGTGAGGGCATCCTCCGCTCGGGCCGCCGCTTACGCTAGCTGGCCATCCAAGACGGAGCGGCCGAGATCCTCTCGGGAAGAGGAGGCACCTCCCACCATCTGCTGGCCCTGTCCAACTCTGCCCGCTGCGAAAGAAACATCAGGGGTCAGTCAACCACAATTAGAAACATAAGGGTAGGGTGTAGAGTACTTACCAGCTGGTCCACCACTGCCTGAACATCGTCGCGCTGCTGTATGGTGGAGTGGAGGATACCCTCGAGTGAGGAGATCCGCCCCTCAGGGTCAAGCTGCGAGCACAAGCCATGTCAGTCACACAATTAACTAAGAACTCAAAAGATACTGAAAGCAGTAAAATACGTACCGGTCGCCGGGTCCCCTTGTATACCTGGGCCCCGTACCTCCGAGCGTAGGCTCGGAAGTAATCCTCGTCGCTCGTGGCCTCGGAGACCACCTCCTTCCCTCACCGCTCCCAGTCATCCAGCTGCTCCCAGACTTGAACCGTCCAGTCTGTGACCTTCTGGATTCCCCGGAAGCTGCGACATGGCCTCTCCCATGACCTTTGTCGGGTCGGGAACTCCACCACCGCCTGGTGGAGTCCCAGTGTCTGCGCCACTAGCCGGTGGTGGAGCGGAACCACCGTGTTGAAGCAATGGAGCCAAATGTCCCTACCAAAGTAGGGATGGCCTCGCTCCACCCACGGCTGGGTGGAGTCGTCCTCCCCGACGTAGGGAGTCCACCGTACCTGCACACCACAAGCCAAAACTCCGTCAGTCAACCGTCGAAATAAGCAAAGCAAAGGAAGGGGTTAAGGCTAGAAATACTCACATGTCCAAACGGGATGGTGTCCAAGGTGTCGTGGATCAGGGTCACCTGACGCCGCAGGGTCCGCTCATCTCGGCAAAATCACCAGCGCTGTAGGAGAGGTACTGCGCCGCGTCACCTCACCACTCCGCGGCCCAGGGAGGGGAGGTGGTAGTATGTCCACACCTGCAAAAGCAACAAAAGTCAGTGGCACATTTAATAAGCAGAAAGCAGCAAAGGGTAAGGGTAGAAACATACCTGTAGGAGTGGGAAGAAACCTGCTGTTGGGTTGAGTGTAATTTCATATCATTTTCCCTCCTATTTTGATGATGACAAATGTGATTTAAATGCAAATTATTTGAAACATGATAAATACATTTCACCTGAAATTTATATTCAAAAAGCATGTCTCAAAGCACACTTATCATTTGTACTCATAATAAAACATTTTACTAATGATATATGTGTTTAATTTTCAGGTACAAACACTTTTTGCAAAAGAAGTGTCGACACACCCCACAATGGTGTCGACACAACACCCTAGATTCAAAGGCAAAAAGGTGAAGAAATGTTGAGACTGTGTCGACACATGTCAAAGAGTGTGTCGACACGAGTTGCAGTTTCCAGAATTTAGACTACCCAGGTCGACACACTCTCAGGGCAGGTCGACACTGGACTCAATTCCCAGAACAACATGTTTGCAGAATTGGGACAGCAGGTCGACGCAGGACCAGAGCAGGTCGACACTGGACTCAGTTCCAAGAACAGCCTGTTGCAGATTTGGGACAGCAGGTCGACACAGCATCAGAGCAGATCGACACTAGACCTTGTTCCCAGAACATCCTGTTCTCAATTTGGGACAGTGTGTCGACACCACCACCAGGGCAGGTCGACACACTACGGAAAGATTGCAACTTAAATTTGATGTTTGCCACGTGTCAGCCTAGGGCGATGGGGTATCAACCTAGGATCGTGTGCCCTTGTACCTAAAGGGTATCTTTGGAATCTTTTGGGTATAAAAGGCCCCCAATTGGCCATCCATCATATCAAGACCCCAACGAACTCTCCAAGCCTCCAGAAAAGTTCCCTTTGGCTGCGAGAAGAGCTCATCTCCCTCTTCTGCTCTCCTGGTGCCTTCTGAAGACCAATTCTCATCAATTTGATTGTGAGAATTGGAGTTTGATCCTTGAAGAAGCAATTGAAGCACCTCAAGGAAGCAGATCAAGTAGGAGCATCTGTTGGAGAAGACTTCAAGGAAGATCCCCAACTTCAATTGTGCAGAGCATCGGCTGGGACTTCAAGGATTCAAGCCTCTTCCCAATCTGAGCTTCTACAAGGGAGTACACTGAAGAACAAAGCCTTTTAACACTATTCTCAATGTACTTTTTGTTCTTCTGAGACTTCTTGAGATTGTGCAAGTGCTTCTGCATAACTCTCATGAATGTTCTCATGTCTGACATGATCTGTTGCTAGAAGATCCATGTCGTGTGTTGGTGTCTAGCATTGTTATTTGTGAGCCGTCGTGCTCAGTTTGAGTTGTCTAACTCAAGTGTTTGTTGAGCAGTCTTGCTCAGGGATCTAGAGTAGTCTTGCTCTAGAGGTGTGTGAGTTGTAAACTCAAGTGTTGGAGTTGTCTGGCTCCAGGGTGTGTTACCCAGGTGTTTAGTGAATCCTCACTGGGTGTAAGGGGTGGATGTAGGAATCACATGGGTGATTTCCGAACCACCTAAAAATCTTGTGCACTTGTCTATTTGTGGTTTGATTCTATCATCTGTTAGATGCTTGCATAGGATCGATTAAGATTCACTTAATCAACTGGTTTTCATATCTCCTTTATCAACTCACTTAACATTTCATCAGATCTGTGTTTTTCACTGATTAAATTGCCTCTGATTCTAAAAGTATTTTAAATTGCTTAAGCTTCCGTAGAAAGTGGCATAGATCTATTCATCCCCCCCTTCTAGATCCTATCCACACCTTTTCCTCGATCCTTCAATTGGTATCAGAGCTGGTTTATACTTGATCTGATTTGATTTGAGCAGTTTTTGAGTATTGTCTGTCTGATTGCTTGTTTGTTTGCTTGTTTGCTAAGTATTCTTTCTGTGTTTTCTTTTTATATCAATGGATTCCAAAGGGTTCATAGCTGAGGGGCATTCCATAAATAGGCCACCATTCTTTAATGGAACGGACTATTCATACTGGAAAAATAGAATGCAAGTCTTTCTAAGAGCCCAGAACTATGAAATTTGGAAAGTGGTTGAGGTTGGTCCCTATGAAAACCAGGGTGAGGAAGAAACCTGGACTAGGGAACAAATAAGAAAAGCCACATTGAATTATAGTGCCATGAACATGATTCAATGTGCTGTTCATCCCAAAGAGTATTCGAGAATCTCATTGTGCAAATCTGCCAAAGAGATGTGGGATAAAATCGAATTACATTATGAGGGAACATCACAAGTAAAGGAAACTAAGGCAAATATTCTTGTTTCAGAATATGAATTGTTTATGATGAAGTCTAATGAAACAATTTCTGAAATGTTTGCCAGGTTCATGGTCATTGTCAATGGACTCAAGGCCTTAGGTAAGGACTACACAGATGTAGACTTGGTAAGGAAAATCTTACGTTCACTTTCTTCAATTTGGCACACAAAGGCCACTATCATTGAAGATTCTAAAGATTTGTCCAAAATGTCTTTGGATGAATTGATAGGATCCTTAATGACATATGAAATCAATTTGAAAAGAAATGAAGAACACATAATTAAGAGAAAGCCAATGGCACTTAAGGCCTCCACAGGTAACAAAGACAAAAGTCAAGAAAAGACAAGTTCTGAGGAGTCTGAGTCAAATGAGGATGAAATTGCCCTCATGACCAGGTAATTCAGAAAATTCTTGAAATTTAGAAAAGGAAAAATGTCTGGGAAAAATAAGTTTTCCTCAGGTAAAAGAAACACTTCCTCTTCTAATTTTAACAAGAATCAAAAAACTGACGAAACTGTCATTTGTTACAGGTGTAACAAGCCAGGACACATGAAGGGAGAGTGTCCTGAGAACAAGAGAGAAAAGCACAAGAAATTCCAAAAGTTCAAGAAGCAAAAGGCCATGGTGGCCACTTGGTCTGACGAAGATTCAAGTGAGGTAGAAGAAGACAAGAAATCCTCAAGCTCTGAGAGTGAGGAAATCTGCTTCATGGCCAACAATTCTGAAGAAAAGGTAAATACCTCCTTTGAAGATTTTACTATTGAAGATTGGCAGGATGTGTATGTAGAATTAGTTGAAAAATATTCTGAAATGAGAAAAGAAAACAAACACATCAAAAAGAAAATTGAAAACCTTTATCACAACCAATCTTCAAAGAACAGAACTTTTGAACTAGAAAATGAGATAATAGAATTAAATGAAAAAAAAGAAAATCTCATGAATCTAATTGATGATCTGAAGCTTGCCTCTCAAAAGGCCACCCTAGAATTCAAAGACTTATCTGAAAAGCTGGAAATTGAAAAACAAGAAAAACAGCAAAAGATTGAAGAAATTAACACTCTTCAAAACCAGCTAAAAGAAAGGGATGAGGTTATCCAAACCTTCACAAAAGGTAAAGATAACTTGGAGGCATTGCTAGGAACAAATATGACAACAACTTCTCATGGATTAGGATTCAACAAAAAGAAACCAAACAAAGACAAATCTGGTGAGAAAAAGGGCAAAGCACCATTAATTAAATTTGTCAAAGGTCCTAATCTTGAGAACACAGAAATCAGGCAAACATCAGACAAAACATCAAACAAAACACAAAACAAATTAAAAACTCAAAAATAAAAGAAGACAACCAGGTCAACACAGTCTCCTGACAGGTCGACATCAGTCCACAAGAAGAAGACTTTTGTGGTTACTGTGTCGACACTAGTCATGGAGAGGTCGACCTGCTCAACATCAAAAGCTTCAAACAACTCAAATAAAAATTTGAAAAACATGAAAAAGTCAAAGGAAATCATTTGTAAAGAACCCTGGACCTCCAAGAAAGCATTTCAAGATGAATGGACCAATCCTTGGAGCCAATGGTATTACAACCCCTGTTGGTATCATCCTCAACACTTTCATCCAAACCTTTGGATGTACCAACAAAATCCATGGTTTCCACCACCTCATCTGAACTCCTATACTCAAATGAAAAACTCCCCTCCCACTAAAAACAAAAATGTTGGTGCTTTCATTTCTAAGAAAAAGAACAAACAGAAAAATACTGAAAACACCAATGTAACAAAACAAAAAAAAAAAAACAGGTCAAATTTGGGTGAGAAAAGATTTACTGACAATGTTCAAACATTCTGATGGTCCCAACTCTGTTTGGGTACCAAAATCTTCTCTCCACTGATCTTTTTGCAGGAAGGTCGTGCACCCAACACCAATGTGTGGTTTCTTGACCGTGGGTGTTCACGACATATGACGGGAGACAAAGCCAAATTCTCTTTCCTGCTTGAAAAAGAGGGAGGGTCAGTGACATTCGGAGGTAAAAATAAAGGAAAGATCATAGGATCTGGTAAGGTTGGTCAAACATCCTCAAACTCTGTAGATAATGTTTTACTAGTTGAGGGTCTTGATTATAATCTGCTCAGTATCAGCCAACTATGTGACAAAGGTCACAAAGTTGTGTTTGAATCTGATTTTTGTAAGATAATTGACTCATCAACTGATAAAATTAATTTCTTTGGAAAAAGGGAAAACAATGTCTACATGATCAACCTAAATAAAAACTTTTATGAAAATCATTGCTTTGTTGCCAATAAAGATGAAATTGCATGGACTTGGCACAAAAGACTTGGCCATGCAAGTTTCAGAACAATGAATAAGTTGTTAAGATTGAATTTGGTTAAGGGGCTTCCTGAATCCTTCTCTAAAGTTGAAAATCAAGTTTGTGGGATTTGTTCTAAAGGAAAACAAACAAGAAAATCCTTTAAAAACTTCAATGAGGTACTCACATCTAGGCCACTAGAATTACTTCACATGGACCTTTTTGGCCCTACAAGAATTCTAAGTCTAAGTGGCGAAAGATATGGGTTTGTAATCATTGATGATTTTACTAGGTTTACTTGGGTTATTTTTCTGTCCCATAAAAGTGATGCTTGTCTTGAATTCAGGAACATCTGTACCACTGTCTTAACAACTTATCCATATAAAATCAAAAATATTTTGACTGATCATGGGGGTGAATTTGAGAACACATCCTTTTCTGATTTTTGTGCTGAATTTCAAATATTCCACAAGTTTTCTTCACCAAGAACTCCAGAACAAAATGGAGTTGTGGAAAGAAAGAACAGAACTCTTGTGGAAATGGCTAGAACCATGCTACTTGAGAGTAACTTGCCCAAATCCTTCTGGGCTGAAGCTGTGAACACAGCCAATCACATACTCAATAGAGCATTGGTCAGACCAAAAATCAAGAAAACCCCCTATGAATTATTGAAAAACAAAAAGCCAATTGTTTCCTATTTTAAAATCTTCGGGTGCAAATGTTATGTACACAACAATAACAAAGAAAACCTTGACAAATTTGATGCTAAAAGTCAAGAAGTTATCTTCCTTGGCTATTCTGAGGTGTCAAGGGCTTTCAAAGTGTACATTCTTAAAACCAAAACTGTTGAAGAATCTCCACATGTTATCTTTGATGAAAATTCCTTTTCAACTAACAATTCTAAATCTTGAAGGGAAAGACAAGACACTGAAGAGGATGAATTTATTGTGGACTCTTCACCAACTGTTGAGGAGTTTGAAAACATTGAAGAGAACCTGACCACACCATCTCCAAGTGGCTCAGGTAACATTGTCCCAGAAGTGGGTACTTCTGAACAGGTAATTTCTGAACATAGGTTTTTAAGAGATCACCCATTAGATAATGTGGTTGGCAACTTGCATGATAGAGTTAGGACTAGATCATCTTTCTTGCATGATATTAAAGAAGACCTACTAGCTCTAATTTCCCAAATTGAACCAAAGTCAATTGATGAAGCCTTATCAAGTTCTGATTGGATTAATGCCATACATGATGAACTTCATCAATTTGAAAGAAATCAAGTATGGGAATTAGTACCTAGACCTAGCGACCAAACAGTCATTGGCACTAGATGGGTTTTCAGAAACAAATTGAATGAATCTGGTCAGGTAATTAGAAATTAAGCTAAGCTAGTTACAAAGGGGTACAATCAAGAGTTTGAAATTGATTGTGAAGAGTCATATGCCCCTGTAGCTAGACTAGAAGCATTTAGAATTTTCCTTGCTTTTGCATCCTCCATGAATTTCAAAGTTTATCAAATGGATGTCAAAAGTGCTTTATTAAATGGCTATATAAAGGAAAATGTTTTTGTTGAACAACCACCTGGATTTGAAAATGAAAAATATCCTAACCATGTTTTCAAGCTCAATAAGGCTCTCTATGGTCTTAAGCAAGCTCCAAGAGCTTGGTATGACCGTTTGAGTACCTTTTTGCTTGAGAAATGATACTCCAGAGGAACTGTTGATCAAACTTTGTTCACAAAAATAGTAAAAAATCAAATAATTGTGGTCCAAATTTATGTTGATGACATAATTTTTTGCTCCACCAATAAAGGCCTATGCACTGAATTTTCAAATCAAATGAAGAATGAATTTGAAATGAGGTTAATGAGAGATTTAACATTTTTCTTGGGATTGCAGGTGAACCAAATATCTGAAGGGATCTTCATCAGTCAAGCCAAGTATGTCAAGGAACTTCTCAAAAGGTTTGACTTTCAGACCCTTAAGCATTCAAGCACACCTATTGCCATAAATGCTAAGCTAGAAGAAGACTCAAATGGTAAGTCAGTAGACCAAAAGACCTACAGAGGTATGATTGGTTCTCTACTTTATCTTACAACTTCTAGACCTGATATTCAGTTTAGTGTGTGTTTGTGTGCTAGATTTCAGTCTAATCCTAAGGAAAGTCACATGTTAGCTGTTAAAAGAATTTTCAAATATCTTGTTGGAACATGTGATTTAGGAATTTGGTATCCTGCTAATTGCAAGTTAGATTTGATTTCCTATTGTGATGCTGACTATGCTGGGTGTAAATTAGATAGAAAAAGCACAAGCGGCTAGTGTTTATTCCTAGGTGGGTGCCTTATTTCTTGGGCTTCAAAGAAGCAACATTCAGTTGCTCTGTCAACTATAGAGGCTGAGTATGTTGCTGCTGGTAGGTGTGGAACCCAAATTCTTTGGGTGAAACATCAACTTCTCGATTACAACCAAGATTTAGGTTGTGTACCCATTCTTTGTGATAATACAAGTGCCATAAATCTGTCTAAAAACCCCATTCAGCATTCTAGAACCAAGCATATTGAAATTAGGCATCATTTCTTGAGAGATGAGGTTGCAAAGAAGTCCTTTGAACTCCATTTCATTGAAACTGAAAAACAAGTTGCAGACATTACCAAACCCCTTCCTGAAAATAGGTTTTCATCCTTGAGGAGAGAACTTGGTCTTTGTAAATGTCCACATTCATGATCTCTCTTTAGGTTTGGGTTGAGTGTTATGCATTGTCTAAGGGGGAGTTCTTTTCATATCATAACCCTTTGCTTCCTTCAGTCATATTGTCCATATCTCTCTCTCAATTCCACTTCCATTTCCTTTGGACAATAAATTCTTCAACTCTTATTGTGTTGAAATTTCTTGGTATATCAAATGGTGAATTGGAGAAGACAGGTTATGCTTGTCTGGACACTTTCACTATGCGAGAGTATATGTCTCCGCCAAGTACTAAGAAATGAATATGCAATTGTTGAGGGGGAGCTTTTATTGTTTAAAGAGAATCTTTCTTGATTTCATAAACTTGCATATCTTTATTTTGATAGAAAATGATTGGAATCATCATCTCAGGGGGAGCTAGATAATTCACAAGTCATGACTTTTGCAAATTCATAACTTTTCTTGCATTTCATCAATTTCCTGCATGATGTCATCATTCAGATGTCTAGAGTCTCCAAATGATCCTTTGAGTGATCTATCATATTCTTTACTAATCAATTGTCAACTATATTTTTCAACCCACAGAAACTCAGAATTCTTCCAAGATTGAACACAACTTGTGTCTTGAAATTAAAACATCTCTTTGTTTGCAACTGATGATGGGTAAAATTGATTTCTATCTTACAAAACTCTTAAAATTTTGAAAATTCAACAGAGCAATGACATTTGTGCTGAGAAACTGCACACCTTCACAATGAATGAAGTGCCATGCATGTCATAAGGAATTACTGTTATCTCTGTTCAAAGGGGATAAAAAAAAATTCAAAAATAAATTCAAAATACAGCAAAAATGTGCTATACTTTTTGATGATGACTGAGTAACTGGAAATATTGGCATCTACAAAACGTATATTTTCATGTCAAAAGGTCATCATTTACCCATTTGAGACTTAACAATGAATAAATCTTAAGTATCCAGGGACTATGGTGTGTAAAAAGCACTAGTACTTGAGTGAAAAAGATTTATATCATTTGATAGTCTGTTGAAAAGACAAAATATATGTGTTGATGGAGTTTTGTTTAGAAAGAATCCTTTTCATTCATCATCAAGTTGTTCTTTAAGATTGTGTTTTATTTTCAAACCAATTGTATTCAGTCTAGAGGATATCTTTATTTCTTTAACGTTGAGAAATATGGTAGATTATAGGTGATTGTTAGATATACTATATCCCTCAAATCATCATTTTATTGATTCAAGTGTTTGAATGCTCATATCCTATTAGAAATTGTTTAAAACTTGAATTGTGATGAATTTTTGCAAAATATAACAAATGAATTTATAAGTCTCTTAAACATCCTTGAAATGAATATTTCTCTCATTAGTTATCTTTTTAAAGAAGTCCCAAAATTCTCAAAAAATTCTCACACAAAAATTCAAATTTTCTTCAAAGGCCAGGTCGACACACTCCTATCTCGTGTCGACACATACCCTAGGTCAGGTCGACACTACTTTCTTCCTGTGTTGACACTGCCCTCTTGCCAGAACCTTTTAAATCGTGGGTTCCGGATAAGCCTTGTTGTTCCTGCGGGGTATTGCACCACTGCAAACCCCTTTTAGGCATCAGGTCGACCAGACGATGCTCTTCTTCTCATTTCCGGCAAGAAAACCTACACTTTTCTCCCTCAATCAAAACCCTTTCTCAATCGTCTCTCCTCTCCTTCATCAACTCCCGATTCCACTCCATCCTTGCCACCATGGTGAGAAAGTTGGGTCCTCTCCGTGGAGCAAAATCTCAGGCTTCGTCCAGGCCAGTTCCGGCAGAGGATGATGCTCCTCAGTTCGAAAGAAGAACCAAAAGGAGGAATGACCCTGCAGAGCAACCAGGGTCCTCCTCTGCACCTCAGCCAGCACCCAAGAGAGGTAGACCATCTTCTTCAGGCAGAGGTAGGGTTTCTAGAACAGAGAATCCGGGCTCCCCTTCTGGAGACTCTTCAGAGTCATCATCATCATCTTCAGAGTCTTCCAAGTCTCAAGACACAACTAGTGAAGCGAAGCTTATTCTAAAGCCCAGGATAGTGGATTTATCAGATATTCAGCTAGCAGACTCATTTCCAGAGATTCAGACCTATTTCTCTCTTCAGTCTTGGTTGATATTCATTTCAGAGTTTCAAATTAGTTATCCAAGACTTGTTAGGGAATTTTACGAAAACCTAAAATGCATAGATGAAGGATATAAATCAAAGGTTAAGGGCATAGTTATTGACATGCCAACTGATATAGCTGCCTCTATTTTCAAAGTACCAGATGAAGGGGCAGACTATCATGAATTTGAATTTGATCTTCATGAAGCCTATTCCATCATGACAGGCCTTCCTGCTGATGCATCTGATTCAAAACAGACCTTTGTAACCAGATTCAACACAAATTCCTTTCCCCCTGTGTTGAGAGTCATCCACCACATTTTGACCACAATTATTACACCTCAAGGTGGTGGAAGGGACAGGCTAACAGACATTCAGAGATTCATTCTTTATTGCATGGTAAAAGACATCAAAATCAACCTCCATGTAATAATGTATCAAATCATATCTGAAACAACCAGGAAAGACCTCAAGAGATCTCTTCCATATGCTGCACATCTGACCTCAGTGTTTCAGCACTTTGGCATACCCTTGGAGAATGAGAAATCCCATTCTATCCCTAAGTCCAACATCTATACCTTTAAGAATATTCAGAAATTTATGGGATTTAGACTGGAGGGAAATCAAGTTAGGAGAGGGCCAGTTGTGGTTGAGGCCCCTCAAGCTCAGGAGGAACAGCCTCAAGATCAAGGGGACCAGCCCCAAGCTCAAGAGGAACAGCCTCCAGCTGAAGGGGACCAGCCCCAAGGTCAGGAGGATCAGCCTCCTTTGAATGAGGATCAGCCTCAAGTCCCAACTGAAGGTGATATCCCAGTTCATGCCCCTCTCTCACCTCAGTTTCAACCCTCATTCATACACTCTGAATCTCCACAACCCACATTTCAACCATCCACATCCTCTGGTGGGCCTTCTGTTCCACCAGAGTTGCTCTCCTTCTTAAATGAAAAATTTGACACCTTGAACTCCTCCATTCAAACCATGTCAGAAACATTTGAGTTGAGGATTCAAAGATTAGTGAACACTGTATCTGCCAAATTCATAGAACAAAAAGCTGCCTCAGACTATGCAGCTGAAAGATTCAACAGACTGATTGGTACCATGGCAGATGCCTCATTACAGCTTAAGGAGCACCAGCAAAAATTGGAGACAGCTCTTAAGGGGATTTTGGCAAATTCCCAAGCTGATGTCTTCAACACCAAGCAGACATTACATGAGATTACCAGCACTAGACTGTCATTTGCTCATTTTGTGGATGACTTGGAGAGCATGAGGAACTTCAATGCACACATTGATACACAGATATCTGATTTCACAAGGGAATTCAAGATCTTGCAAAGGCCTGGTTAGTCAGCTGGATCATCTTCCTCTTCACAACCCATTGCAGCTGATCTAGCCAGAATTCAAGCTACCTTGATAGAGAATTCAGATAGAATGGAACACTTCTTGCACACAAAACTCACAACCATTCAAGATCAAATCAAGACCAGCTTGACTTTTAGGGAGAAAAGACTGTCTGACATTGAGACCATCTTACTTCCCATTCCTCCTCCTCCTCCATTTTCTACTTAATGTAATTTTTCTTTTGATGATGTCAAAGGGGGAGAAGAAAGAAAGAAAAAGAAATGTTTGTAATCTTTTTGGAATGATTGTAATGGTTCTCTTGAATGAAATGAAATGCATTTTGCTTAGCTTGAATGATTTTCTCAATTGTGTCTTCAATGTGATTGAAAATCTTTATGTGAATGTGAATGAATGAATGCTTGTCAAGTTGCTTGACCTTCTTTATGCACTAACTTACTCAAGTTACATTGTACTTCTCTAGTACAACCATCAATTGTGAATAAGCCATATTTAAAGGTCTTTAACAAGCATGAACACATGAACAAAAATAAGGACATTGAATAACCAAAAAATTGCTTAAAATCACATCTCATCAAAACCTCATTGTCATATGGATTTAATGTTGCCATCATCAAAAAGGGGGAGATTGTTGGGTTGAGTGTAATTTCATATCATTTTCCCTCCTATTTTGATGATGACAAATGTGATTTAAATGAAAATTATTTGAAACATTATAAATACATTTCACCTGAAATTTATATTCAAAAAGCATGTCTGAAAGCACACTTATCATTTGTACTCATAATAAAACATTTTACTAATGATATATGTGTTTAATTTTCAGGTACAAACACTTTTTGCAAAAGAAGTGTCGACACACCCCATAATGGTGTCGACACAACACCCCAGATTCAAAGGCAAAAAGGTGAAGAAATGTTGAGACTGTGTCGACACATGTCAATGAGTGTGTCGACACGAGTTGCAGTTTCCATAATTTAGACTACCCAGGTCGACGCACTCTCAGGGCAGGTCGACACTGGACTCAATTCCCAGAACAGCATGTTTGCAGAATTGGGACAGCAGGTCGACGCAGGACCAGAGTAGGTCGACACTGGACACAGTTCCCAGAACAGCCTGTTGGCAGATTTGGGATAGCAGGTCGACACAACATCAGAGCAGGTCGACACTGGACCTTGTTCCCAGAACATCCTGTTCTCAATTTGGGACAGTGTGTCGACACCACCACCAGGGCAGGTCGACACACTACGGAAAGATTGCAACTTAAATTGGATGTTTGCCACGTGTCAGCCTAGGGCGATGGGGTATCAACCTAGGATCGTGTGCCCTTGTACCTAAAGGGTATCTTTGGAATCTTTTGGGTATAAAAGGCCCCCAATTGGCCATCCATCATATCAAGACCCCAACGAACTCTCCAAGCCTCCAGAAAAGTTCCCTTTGGCGGCGAGAAGAGCTCATCTCCCTCTTCTGCTCTCCTGGTGCCTTCTGAAGACCAATTTTCATCAATTTGATTGTGAGAATTGGAGTTTGATCCTTGAAGAAGCAATTGAAGCACCTCAAGGAAGCAGATCAAGTAGGAGCATCTGTTGGAGAAGACTTCAAGGAAGATCCCCAACTTCAATTGTGCAGAGCATCGGCTGGGACTTCAAGGATTCAAGCCTCTTCCCAATCTGAGCTTCTACAAGGGAGTACACTGAAGAACAAAGCCTTTTAACACTATTCTCAATGTACTTTTTGTTCTTCTGAGACTTCTTGAGATTGTGCAAGTGCTTCTGCATAACTCTCATGAATGTTCTCATGTCTGACATGATCTGTTGCTAGAAGATCCATGTCGTGTGTTGGTGTCTAGCATTGTTATTTGTGAGCCGTCGTGCTCAGTTTGAGTTGTCTAACTCAAGTGTTTGCTGAGCAGTCTTGCTCAGGGATCTAGAGTAGTCTTGCTCTAAAGGTGTGTGAGTTGTAAACTCAATTGTTGGAGTTGTCTGGCTCCAGGGTGTGTTACCTAGGTGTTTAGTGAATCCTCACTGGGTGTGAGGGGTGGATGTAGGAATCACATGGGTGATTTCCGAACCACATAAAAATCTCTGTGCACTTGTCTATTTGTGGTTTGATTCTATCATCCGTTAGATGCTTGCATAGGATCGATTAAGATTCACTTAATCAACTAGTTTTCATATCTCCTTTATCAACTCACTTAACATTTCATCAGATCTGTGTTTTTCACTGATTAAATTGCCTCTGATTTTAAAAGTATTTTAAATTGCTTAAGCTTCCACAGAAAGTGGCATAGATCTATTCATCCCCCCCTTCTAGATCTTATCCACACCATTTCCTCGATCCTTCACCTGCGACACCTGTCTCCCTGCTGGAGGTGCCGAAACTGTCAAAGAGGTGGGCCAGGAGGGCCGCACCCCACGCGTAGTTGCCCACGCTGGATAGATCCTCCAGCAGGGGCAAGCACCGGCAGCCAACGGGGTCCCCTTTGGTCCCCAGTTTCAGTTTCCCGATCACAAGGGTTAGGAACCGCCGCAAATCCCTATCCGCTGCATCTCCCTCTTCCTCTGCCATCGCCGCTCTGGCGTCCTTCGTCATCCGATCCAGGTACTCCGCCTGTCCCTCTCCTGTCTGGCAGCGCGCACTCGCCACCCCCAAGCTCGCCTGCAGCACTGTCCGCTGCACCAGCGATGATCTATCCCCCCTCACCGCCAATCCAAGTAGCCTCTCCACTGGCTCCTGGTAGCTAGTATAGGTGGTCCCGGTCACCGCCTGGCCGTCCACGCGCAGGCCGATGATCCGTACCACGTCCTCTAACGTAAGGACCATATGTCCCCACGGAAAGAGGAATGCATGGCACTCTGGGTCGCACCTCTCCTTCAGCGCCTGAATGAGTGCCACATTCGGTGCTAGCTCCTCCAACCTCAAAAATGGTCCAAAACCCATGCCCTCCAGTCGGCGTACCTGGAAGTTCAGTAAGCCATCATAAATTGCTCGGATCACTGCCCACCCGAGTTGGGACTGCAACTCACTCTGCAAAGAAAACAACAAAAGGGTCAGAAGTTGGAAGAAGAATGCCCAAAATCATTCTCTGTCCTGATAAGACGACAAGGTGTCTGTCGCCTTCTGAGGGCGACAGAACCCCCGTCGCATTCAGGTCATCATCGCGACAGGCACCCTGCCGCCTTCTATAAGGCGACAGGGGGGGGTGTCGCCTCCCCTCTGGTAATGCGACAGGGGGCCTGTCGCATTATCAGGCTTGACCCGAAACAGAATTTTCCCATTTTCTGGCCATTCCCATCGGGCGAACCGCCCTACACCCGGGTGCTCCGCACCCCCATGCCCCGCATTGAAGGTTTAAAGTTCGAAAACCTACCTTCTTGGGCCCGACGGGCTCGTCCTCGTCGCCCACGAATTCCTCCTCCATCGGCACGACCAGAGAGATTTCCGGGGCCGTCGTCGATGTCCCCTCGCCCGGTTGGCGTCGCCGGTTCGACTTCTTGCGCCGCCGGCCACCGCCATCGCCGCCTTGGCCATCTCCACCGCCCTCCATCGCCGGTTTCCAAAAGGGAGAAAGAGGTGAGGAAAAGAGAGAAGAGGAGGGAAGAAGGGTGAAAAGGAAGAAAGAGGGAGGTTTGCCGGAGAGAAGAGAGAAGGTTGAAGGAAAAGGGGAGAAGAGGGGTCGGTTTTCTCCGGAGAGTAAAGGGAAGGTGGAAGGAAGAGGTTCGAGAGAGGGAAGAAGGGAAGAGGCGCCCGGCCCGGAATTTGAATTTGCCTCGGGAGTTGTGAAAGCGACCATACCCCTATCGCCTTCTTGTATAAGGGTTGCGACAGGCCCTATGTCACATTTACTTTTGAATGCGACACTAGGGCTTTCTCCTTGAGGATTGCGACATACCCCATGTCGCCTTCTTAAGCCAGTGCACAAAAACCCTAAAAAAAATTAATACTCATTGCAACAAATCAATGCTTACATCAAATAAAAGCTATGAAGATGGAAAGAACAGCATGTCTCACTCCCGTTACATCAAGCACACTCTCACCACATCAAGTCCCATCAAAGCCCAAAAGTACAATCAAGTCTCTCCCTCTGGCTCACAGTCCGCGAGCGGCCGAAGCTTCTCATGCTCCAGGAGGTACGCCTGGTATGGCTCCCGGTCCTCGTCAAGTCTCGGCGGAAGTGCGTGCGTAGCGCACGCCCTCCACAAGGCCAACGCGCTCCGCACGGCCTGCTCATCTTCCGGGGTACCCAGGCGCCGTCTCTTCACAGGAGGCAAATGTGACGGCGGAAGTACTCTCGTCCTCGGCTTCCCGATCTGCAGGTAGCACCGCTGCGGGTTGTAGAGCACGGTCGCCATGTTCCCTATCAGCTGCAAGTCCAAGCCACATCCGAGTGGTAGCCGGATCTCCGCTCCACGAAGTGCCGCTACACCCAAAGCAAAGTGCTCCACCGGAAAGGTGCTGAAGTAAAGGCGCCACGCACTCCTGTTTTTCTTGTCCGCCGTCCTGCATAAAACCTTGTCGGAGAACTTGGCCGCGCCGCCGATAAAATTCAAAGGATGGCACTCGAAGATCCGACTGTCGGTAGTAGGATTGTCAATAGGCTTAAATTTTATCCTCACACCTAACCAACACTCTAGAAGGATCATGGAGCCATAAAGGAAACCCCCCGTGGAAGCCGAAGTGAGACCCGAGTAAAGATACGCCAAGACAGCGTGAGAGAGTGAAAGTCCCCACCATGCCCCACTTATAGCACTCAAGCTGGCATAGTTTATGAGGTGATCCCCGGACGGGAAGAGCACCACCCCATACAAACATATGGACACGGCCTTGGCTATCTCACGGTGGTCTACGCTCTTGTCCTTACACTTGGATATGACCCACTTAGACAAAGGCACTAGATGGATGAATTGTGGGCTAACCATGGCGTGGACATCCCCCGGATCGGTCATGAACTCCCCTAGAATAAACTTCGGGTTAATGGGATCGACGGTATAGCTTATGCTTTGCTCGTCCCCCGGCTTGGTTTTAGGGAGAGCAAGAAAGGCCTCGACCTCCTCTAGAAGGACGGTCGCCTCAAATTTGGGAAAGATGAATGTATGGGTTTGCCGGTGCCACAATTCTATCAAGGCCGTGATACTATGCCAATCAAATGAGATTTTGTTGTAATTATGGGCCGCTATCAACACCCCACCTAAACCCCACTCTCTCAAGAATCTAATGACAAACATGGGTAAAGATTTGATCATCGGGGCAATCCAATTGAGCTTTGAGTAGCGGCGGGATCCCGGAAAGAGCTAGAAGAAAAGGGCAAAAGAGAAGGGATGAAGGAGAAGAACAAGAATTAAAGAACAAATTCGTAGCTCAAAATGCATGAAAATTGAAAACACCAAAACTCACCTCCCTCACTTCCTCGCTTCGGCTCAAGTCGTTGGGGACGTCCGTCACCCTCATAAGCGCTTCATACGTCATCCGAGCGCGCTTCGGACCTTCGTAAGCCGTCTCCCCATCCATGAAAGCAAGAGGAGCTCTCCTCATGGCCATAGAAGCTTGCGAAGCTTGAAGAAAAGAAGAGAGAAGAGAGAGCTACGAATTTGGCCTCTCATCCCCTTTATTTATAGAGCCTTAGCACTCCTATTCCTGCTTGGAAGGGGAAGGGAAGACCCATTAGAAGTGGGACTTTGAGTGGGAAGTAATAGGAATCCTAATGGGAGTCAAAACCAAGTTGCATGATGAAAGTTTTTGACCTCGGGCTGAGAAAACTGTGAAAGCGACATATTGACCCGTCGCCTTCAAGGTGGCGACAGGTCTTGCGTCGCCTTCTTCAGTCAAGGGTTGCAACAACCCCTATGTCGCCTTTTGATCAGTCTATGCTGTCTTACTTATTCCTTTGTGACTGTTCAGGATATTTGCACGTATGCTTTGATGTCATTGTTTGGTGCATTGTATCATGTCTATCTTTATTGCTTTGATTATTGAAAATCCATAAAAATCAGAGAATGCAGGAAAATCCATAAAAAAATCAGAAAATTCAGAAAATCAAAAGACGTCCGTCAGGTAAGTCAGGTAAGTATCTCTAACCCTAATCCCTCCGCATTACTATATGATATCTACACTATTATATCAGCTCAAGGACCGGCTGGTTCCCAGTGTGTTCCAGGATCTGAGTTCCCCTTCATCAAAAACAAGGATGATCTAGGTGCGCACTGCTAATCGCTGGATTGGCCGTTGGGTGATATGACTCGGGGACGATGGATTCTATCGCACGTCGGGATGTGAATGGTCTTGACCCTTGCTTATATTGTCTAGCAATATTATCCTTGAATACTTGTTATTTTCTCTCTTTCTTTGCATTCGCTTTTATGATTTCCTTTTTCTTTAGCCCAGTATGCATCATGTAGGAATTTTGAGCTTCATGAATCACGATTCGTCAAAGCCAGCTTCCAATGATGTGCCGACCCAGATCCTCATTTCCAGACAAGAATTCTACTCCGAATTTGAAAGTTTCCCTCGATCTTGCTGCTCGGTCCAGTTTACCAGTGATGGTTCCTATGAAGGATTCCTCTCATCCCCATTCACTATGACAGTCATTCCCTTCATCTCCGATAATCTCATTAGTCGTGAACCGCTTGAAGGCCAGAGTCGAATCGACCCGCCGGGCAGCACCTATCCCCTAATGAACGAAACCTGCACGCTAAAGATAGCCAGGGTACCTCATCAATCAGGAGGTTGATCATTCTTTTCTTTTGATTTTTATTCGTTCCAAATAGGAACCATCCGTGCACTCTGTTCCCAGCCATGATCGAGGTCAGCTGGACGATTCTCGCTGCTTATTTATCCAGAATGGGTGTCTCTTTACCTTGATGCCCGCTTTTCAGCTCGTTCCGCTTCATTCCGCTTCGTCAGCATTTCATGACACTATCGCTCCATCACCGCTCCACTCCCTTGCAAAGCAGGCATCAAGGAGGGGCAATCTGTAGACACCCATTTCTGACCCATAAGTCGAGCAAAATCCCTTGTCGTATTATTGATGCCCCACGTTGGCTCATCATCGTCAAGCTGGCTTTCTCCGATCATGACATCATTTCCATTAGTTCATCGCCCTGGAGGACCCTTCCTAGTCAAATCAATCTCTTTCATTATAAGCTCTCTGAGTATAAGATCTGATATTTCATCTCGATGGCTATGCATGGCTGATTGGAAGCATTACATGCCAAAATGCAGAAAAGACCAGAAGGCGACAGGCCCTAGGTCGCCTTCCTGAAAACGACAGCCCCTATGTCGCCTTCATAATTCCACATTTTAAATCCTGAGAAAATCACAAAATGACTTAAGTTACTTTCCATATGAGGAAGGCGAAATATCGAGCAGTCGCATTCAAGAAGGTGACCAGGAGACCGTCGCATTCTGGACCTTAAACAGGAAACTCAATCCGAAGCCAAATTGGACACATGCTATTGATGGTAATTGCTTCATTTGGACGTTCAAATCACGTACAAATCCTCTCAAATTCGGAGGAGACCTTCCTAACATGTCCCTTTCCAAGTTCCAATAGCCCTTGCATAATACTTACCCAGAGTCGGACTCTTGCCCATTATTCCTCTCAGGCCCGAGTTGGGAATAATCACCCATAAGTACCTCATCTCTGCATCTTTTTGGGCAAGGTCAGAGTCATTAGTTTGCTGAGCAAGAGAGCTTCATCTTCCACGAAGAGAGTTCTCCCTCCAGACGATCAGCAAGAGCCCTCCAGGGAATTTTCCCATCGGCTACACAATCTCTTCTCCCCTCTTCTCTTTATTTCGTTGATTTCATGCATGCATAGCTTCGTTTTCTTTCTAGCTTAGCATTAGATCACGACATACACACCTATCCTTAACACCCACAGGGTTTAAAAGCCCCAATCTTGTGAGTTCCCCCCATAATAGCTCATGTTCATGTGTTTTTCATTGAATAGATCATCTACACACGAATTCTAATGGGTTTCTTGTTTATTTAAATCACTTTGGCAGGTGTTTGAAGGTCAGAGCAAGGTGAGGCTCTTGCCCCTCGGCCGGCTGAGGAGTAGGAAGACGAAGAATCCACATCTCCATCCTTGATGAGGAAGGCGACGACCTTCGTGTCGCGATCAAGAAGGCGCCATTGCCTACGTCGCGTTCACATTAAAGCATAGCGACGCCCGTCCTGTCGCATTATCAGGTATGCCTTCCCCTTCATCTTTCCTTTCCAAGGTAGTCAGCCCTCCCTCTGAATATCAAGAGGCGACTGCATTGGTGGCGATCACGGTCAGTTCCTAATCCCTCTCATATTCACAATCAATTCAAAAGGGGATACAAATCCCGTGATTACACTTACATGCTTTCATTTCATGATTTTATATAATACTAACACATGACTTCTTTTCAATTTATAACATGATACTAACACATGCTTATCCAGTAAATACTATCTCATGGACAAATTCCCAAAATCCTACTCATGGTATTAAATGTAATATCATATTCATCATTTAACATGGATCATGTTAACACATGCATTTACCTTTTTCATGACATGTAGCATATGGATACCACTAATGAAACAAAGCATTTAAACAAAATCATGTAGCCAATGTTATGTAGTATATAAACAAATTCAAGCAATTCTTTAACTTACATTATGCAACATTCAATTAATCATCATGTAGCAAGTGATCATTTAAACATGTAATAAATATTACATATAACAATTGACATGTAGTTCATATGGCATGTAATCATGTAGCATATAGACATGTAGCATGTAGTCATATAGCATATAGTCATTTATCATTTAGCATGTAGTCATGTAGCATATAGTCATTTATCATTTAGTTGCCAAGACATAGCCCGCACTATTATAGAGATCATATAGCATATAGACATTCACTTATCACCTTGGCAATGCAGGGATGAAGTCATAGTTATTGCGCAAAACCGGGGAAAGCCCTTCCCACCTTAACCAGTAGAACTTGTCTACCTCAACGATTTCAATCCGTTGCCCACGGATTCAATAGGTCATTTCATATAGATGAACCATTACCATAGGGGCATCCATGGTGTAGTTCCCTGTAGGAAATATCTATAGTAGCAATGTCTTATTGGCCAATTATTTCAGAAATGCAATAACATATATATTAATGCAATTATGGAACTATCACATGAAACTAACAATTCATATAACTAAATCATGCTCTTTTGTAAATTCATGCATACTATATTAAGATGACAAAACCATTATCACCCATCATATTTTCTCAGTTCTGAAATCAAATCCTACTGTGAAACAACAACCTATCATGTACTTTTATCCAAAATTCAAGATGCATATACATCATCATGTCTATTAATTTCTATATGCATTTATCATTCAGAAAATCATAGCAGTATGTATAGTGTTTAGAATAATATCAAGTTTTAACCACAAGATGGATATAACATAAGGAACATATCCTTAATTTTTTTTCTGAATTTTAGAAATAGTAAAACTATTTTTAATATTAAACATAGATTTTAGGCAATTTACAATATATTTCAATTTGAACATGGTAGACGGTGAACCATCCATCCTAACAGATATAAAACATACACACAATGGTTCTAACTTCATTAAAATTTTTGAAACAATACCCTTCAACATGTATATTGATTCTATATTTAAATTTATCATATCATGGTGTTCAAGAATTCAGAAATTAATAACACTCTGCACAGTACTTAGAATACTTCCAAATTTTAACTACGGTTCACATACAATACAGGGAACATATCTGAAAGTTTTCACAATTTTCAAAGTAAAAAAACTGTTTTTAATAATTAACACAGATTATATTGAATTAATAAGATAAATCATTTAAGCATGGTTTACAGTGATAAGTCGGTTCTAGCAGGTCTAAAACATTGGAACAGTCATTCCAAGATCACAAAAATTTCCTTAATCCGTAACATGCAACAAAACCATTTAATCAGAATTTACCACAATCAAAGCTTAATTATTCTCAATTAACAGAAATCCTTCTAATTATTATCATGCTCAGAAATTTCGTAGATCCTCATGATATGACCTAAATATCATATTTGACAAATCCTAATTTTCTCAACATGTATAGACCACCGAACAAGCAAAATCACCTTACAAAGATTAACCAGTATTTTTGCAAAAAAATAGGTAAACTTGACGGCATGATCCTGGCCGTCAGAAGAAGTTAATGGCAGGGTCTCTCGCCGTCAACACAAGAACTAGATGGTAACAAGCTGGCCGTCTACTTCCTATTTGCACACAGTGCAGAGCTAACACAGAAACAGGTGAATTTAGGGGTCCAAGACACGATTTAAAATCCGTAAAAATGTGCAAACCCTAGAGGACAAGTCTACAGATTGAAACCTTAAGCTACTTGCCCGGGAATAAATCTAAAAGGATCTAGATTTTTCGGTGAAGCCCTCCTCGGCCAAGCCAAGAAGAGGTCTAAAACTGCTTGAATCCTGTCTTTCTTGTCGATGTAGGTCTATCTTCAGAGTTGAAGAAGCTTCCTGGATGTCAAATGCACCTCTCTGTCGTTGAAGATTTCTGGAAGAAGCATCCAAACCCCAGATCAAAGCTCGCCAAAACTCCCTTTTCCCACAGAAAACCCTAACTTTTCATAAGAGCCAAAGACCTAGCTTGACCGAAAATGAGGTTTTTTTAGAGGCTAAGGGGTTAAAGAATGCATTAAGATAGGTCTCCTACCATTTTACATGGCTTTCCTAAACTGAAACCGGGCCAAACGCGAGCGTTACCAAATCTGAAACCGTCACACAGTTGGGAACTTGGCGTCCACATCTGGTGCCGCCAACAGATAGGTATACGTCCATCGATCTAGACGCTAACCAATCAAGCCATGCAGTTAGCAGTACAGGATGCTGCCGCCAACTATGCATCTCGGCCAGAAAACAACTATTCAATAAAATAAATGTATTAACACATCATAACAATTTAATAGGTAAAAAAATAAGTAGATATTACATGCACAAAGTTAAACACACACACAGACACACACACACACACACACATATATATATATATATATATATATATATATATATATATATATATATATATACTACATGAATAGATTTAAATGTATATACTTTGCACTTCTACAAATTTGATAATGCATGCACATTAAATATATATTACATGCATAGAAATAAACTCATATATATCCATAAGATATTTAGCAATAACTACATATTATATGCACAACATCTCTTAAATTCAATATACATAGGATTTAAATAAATTTTATGATGTATAAAATTAGTTAAGCACTCATCCACAGAATAATATATATACATACATATACACATAAGTAATTAAATAATTATAATATGCACAAATTTTATACACCATAGAAGCAAGAACAAGTAAACATTACATATATAGAATATAAAGTGAACAAAAATTTGGGGCCTCACAGCCTCTCCCCCTTAAAATGATCTTCGTCCTCGAAGATCGGATCATGTACCTGTGGTGACATCGTCGATGTCGTCTCCAGTCAACGCATACACCCTCGTTGGTGCTTGAGTTCCTGTTGCTGACTTCTTTGCTACTCGTACATCCCAAGCAACGAACTTCTTCGGATTCAGACACTCTCTAATCCAATGATTCTTGCTGCCACACCTTAAACATCTTCCCGTCCTAGTCCAACACTAGTCTCCGCCATGCCATTTTCAGCAATGCACACACTTGGGCTTCTCACTGCCTGAAGAAACTACTGACTTTGCTGGCACTAAAGCTGGTCATTGCTTCTCCATGAGCTTCCTCATCTTCCTTTTCTGCTGCTGGAATGGTTCTGGCACTCCCTTCATCCGAGCCTTCTTTTCTTCCATCTTATACTGTATATGCACGTGAACATACTTGACCTTAAATAACCTCATTAACTCTCCCCAAGTCACATCTAGCTCCACTACCTCGAACTGCATGCGAAGGACAGAAGACCACCACGCATCCACTCGCTCCTGAAGCATGTACGTCGCCAAACTGATCTTATCATCTTCAGCACACCTGATAGCTCTGATTATCTTCTTGATCTCTCTAAGACAACTCCACAACTAACGGATCACTCTCCCCCTTAAAAGAAGGCGGAGCCATCCTCCTGAACCTCTCCATGATCGGTACTCCTCCTACACTACGGTCCTGTTGAGCTGGTGCCAGAACCTGAGCCTGAAGCTGCGTCTGAAGAGCTGCTTGCGTCTGCGCTTGAGTCTGCATCACTTGTAGAAGTCCTTGCATGACCGTACTGTAGTCGACTAACTGTGGCGGGGGTGGTGCAAATGGTCCCTGAGGTGTTGGTACTTCCTGCTGCTCATTTGCAGTCCTCTTTGGTTCCTCATCATGGATAGGTACACTCGAACTCGATATCTTTTCAGCCATAGTCTACGAAATAAATACCATGTCAAGCTCCATTTATCATTATACATAGCATATTATCATACATTCATCTTATCACTTTTCTAATCCTATCTTAATTATTCCTTGGATTTAGCTATCCACTACAAAGACTTGGAGATGTGAATTTAGTTGATGGCTATCCATGTATAATCTCAACCCAAGGCTCTAATACCATCTCTGTAACGACCCACTTCCACCCGGTACGGTTGTACCAACCCACATCAGATGAGAGTAAATCGCTATAGGGGAGAAAACCCCAACGATATTCATACGGATTGAGATATACAAAAATAGAATGAAATGTTACAGTGGAAATTAAACAACTTTTATTCCATCAACATTTTTAATCCACACACCACAGTCTATATAGTCCATAAAAGAATTAACATAAACTATAACATCCACATAGCCAGTTTCCAAGTACAATAATACTAAAGTTCAATTTACAAATTCCATCACCTACTAGCAAATGAAATACAAGTCTTCAATCTAATCTTCACGTTCCTCACCGGGTCTTGCCACGTTCTCAACTTCTAAGTCTCCTAAAATGTTTAGCAAGGGTGAGTCTACACAATAGACTCAGCAAGCAACTTCAAATCACAAACCATACACTTATCACACATGCTTTCTAACAATTTAACATTTTACTAACTTACTAGAATTTAATATTTAATCTCCTATATGTTCATGCTATAACATAAGAATCAAACATGGAATTGTTTAAACAAAACTATACTAATACATGTAAAATAATGATTTCTAAACATGGGTACTTATAACATGGAGATCATTTATATACTTACATACTTTCATTTCATGATTTTATATAATACAAACACATGACTTCTTTTCAATTTATAACATGATACTAACACATGCTTATCCAGTAAATGCTATCTCATGGACAAATTCCCAAAATCCTACTCATGGTACTAAATGTAATATCATATTCATCATTTAACATAGATCATGTTAACACATGCATTTACCTTTTTCATGACATGTAGCATATGGATACCACTTATGAAACAAAGCATTTAAACAAAATCATGCAGCCAATGTTATGTAGTATATAAACAAATTCAAGCAATTCTTTAACCTACATTATGTAACATTCAATTAATCATCATGTAGCAAGTGATCATTTAAACATGTAATAAATATTACATATAACAATTGACATGTAGTTCATATGGCATGTATTCATGTAGTGTATAGACATGTACCATGTAGTCATATAGCATGTAGTCATTTATCATTTAGCATGTAGTCATGTAGCATATAGTCATTTATCATTTAGTTGCCAAGACATAGCCCGCACTATTATAGAGATCATATAGCATATAGACATTCACTTATCACCTAGGCAATGCAGTGATGAAGTCATGGTTATTGCGTAAAACCGGGGAAAGCCCTTCCCACCTTAACTAGTAGAACTTGTCTACCTCAAGGATTTCAATCTGTTGCCCACGGATTCAATAGGTCATTTCATATAGTTGAACCATTACCATAGGGGCATCCATAGTATAGTTCCCTATAGGAAATCTCTATAATAGCAATGTCTTATTGGCCAATTATTTTAGAAATGCAATAACATATATATTAATGCAATTATGGAACTATCACATGAAACTAACATTTCATATAACTAAATCATGCTCTTTTGTACATTCATGCATAATATATTAAGATGACAATACCATTATCACCCATCATATTTTCTCAGTTCTGAAATCAAATCCTACTGTGAAACAGAAACCTATCATGGTACAACTTTTATCCAAAATTCAACATGCATATACATTATCATGTCTATTGATTTCTATATGCATATATCATTCAGAAAATCATAGCGGTATGTATAGTCCTCAGAATAATATCAAATTTTAACCACAAGATGGATATAGCATAAGGAACATATCTATAATTTTTTTCAGAATTTTAGAAACAGTAAAACTATTTTTAATATTAAACATAGATTTTAGGCAATTTACAAGATATTTCAATTTGAACATGGTAGACAGTGAACCATCCATCCTAACCGATATAAAACATGCACACAGTGGTTCTAACTTCATTAAAATTTATGAAACAATACCCTTCAACATGTATAGTTATTATGTATTTAAATTTATCATCTCATGGTGTTCAAGAATTCAGAAATTAATAGCACTCTGCACAGTACTTAGAATCCTTCCAAATTTTAACTACGGTTCACATGCAATACAGGGAACATATCTAAAAGTTTTCACAATATTTCAGAGTAAAAACACTATTTTTAATAATTAACATAGATTACATAGAATTAATAAGATAAATCATTTAAGCATGGTTTACAGTGATAAGTCGGTTCTAGTAGGCCTAAAACATGAGAACAGCCATTCCAAGATCACAAAAATTCCCTTAATCCATAACATGCAACAAAACCATTTAATCAGAATTTACCACAATCAAAGCATAAGTATTCTCAATTAACAGAAATACTTCTAATTATTATCATGCTCAGAAATTTCGTAGATCCTCATGATATGACCTAAATATCATATTTGATAAATCCTAATTTTCTCAACATGTACAGACCACCGAACAAGCAAAATCACCTTACAAAGATTAACCAGTATTTCTGCAAAAAAATAGGTAAACTTGACGGCATGGTCCTGGCCATCATAAGAAGTTAATGGCAGGGTCTCTCACCGTTGACACAAGAACTAGACAACAACAAGTTGGTCGTCTACTTCCTGTCTACACACAGTGCAGAGCTAACACAGAAACATGTGAATTTAGGGGTCCAGGACACGATTTAATATCCGTAAAAATGTGCAAACCCTAGAGGACAAGTCTATGGATTGAAACCTTAAGCTACTTGCCTGGGAATAAATCTAAAAGGATCTAGATTTTCCGGTGAAGCCCTCTTCGTCCAAGCCATGAAGATGTCTAAAACTGCTTTAATTTGGTCTTTCCTGTCGATGTAGGTCTATCTTTAGAGTTGAAGAAGCTTCCTGGATGTCAAATGCACCTCTCTGTCGTTGAAGATCACTGGAAGAAGCATCCAAACCCCAGATCAAAGATCGCCAAAGCTCCCTTTTCCCACATAAAACCCTATCTTTTCCCAAGAGCCAAAGACCTAGCTCGGCTGAAAACGAGGTGTTTTTATAGGCTAAGGGGTCGGAGAACGCATTAAGGTAGGTCTCCTACCATTTTACATGTCTTTCCTAAACCGAAACCGGGCCAAACACGAGCGTTACCAAATCTGAAACAGTCACACAGTTGGGAACTTGGCGTCCACATCTGGTGTCGCCAACAGATAGGTAGACGTCCATCGTTCTGGACGCTAACCAATCAGGCCATGCAGTCAGCGGCACAGGATGCTGCCGCCAACTGTGCATCTTGGCCAGAAAACATCTATTCAATAAAATAAACGTATTAACACATCATACCAATTTAATAGGTACGAAAATAAGTAGATATTACATGCACAAAGTTAAACACACACATATATATATATATATCCAACATAATTACATACTACATGCATAGATTTAAATGTATATACTTTGCACTTCTAAAAATTTGATAATGCATGCACATTAAATATATATCACATGCATAGAAATAAACTCATATATATCCATAAGATATTTAGCAATAACTACATATTATATGCACAACATCTCTTAAATTCAATATACATAGGATTTAAATAAATTCTATGATGTATAAAATTAGTTAAGCACTCATCCACAGAATAATATATATACATACATATACACATGAGTAATTAAATAATTATAATATGCACAATTTTTATACACCATATAAGCAAGAACAAGTAAACATTGCATATATAGAATATAAAGTGAACAAAAATTCGGGGCCTCACATGTGATATGTGTGTGATAGTGTCCTTCTTTATGGTGGTTTGGACTATGTGTCACAACAAAAAGACGTGTAAAGATGTGAAATTAAGTGTGAATGTGCAAACTGATTATGTGAAAGTGATGTGTTAATGTGCTTCAATGTGTAAGAATATGAAACCATGTGATTAAGTTATGTTTATGTTCAAACAGGAAAAAAAAGGTGAGAATTTGTGGCATATGAGTATATTGAATGTGATAGATATCATTCTTGTATCTCTAGTAGATATGTGCTTAGTTTCATGATTAGAATATTTGGAAATGTGTCATAATATGAGTTATGTTAGATACCATGAGCTTTATGAAATCCATGTGAAGTTAGTGTGGACTTGTTCATTTAGTACTTACTAATGGTTACATTAATCATGTGATAACTGCTTAATGTGTTATACCTGTGTAGAATGTATGTGGTAAGTGTTTGGATGTGACCAATAGGTTGCTTGCTGAGTCTATTATGGAGGCTCATCCTTGCTTAAGCATATAGGTGAGGTAGGTATTCCAAAGATCGAGGAGCGACTACGACCGTGAGGAGTAGTCGAGACTTGAAAGCTATTCTTATAGCTTATACTTTTATTTTACTTAGTAAGTGAGACAATGTTGTGATATGGACTTGATTATTGGGGCCTTGATATATTTATTTTTCTACTATATAGACTGTGGGATGTGTGTGGTGATGATGGAATAAGAATTACTTTCATTTATGTTGTACTTTTCTTCGTTATTTGTGTACATCTCTACCTACTGTGTTGTGTTGGGTATATGTCCCATTGTGACGACACGATTTATATCGATGTGGATTGGTATCATTGTACCGGTATAAAGGGGGTCATTACAGAGATTGGTATCAGAGACACAGATGGAGATTGTACATAAATAAACCATCACCTACACAATATTTCAAAGTCTTTATAGAATCAGTCCATATATGCGGAAAATATCTAATAATGAACTAAAGATAGTTAAGAAAATTGTTAGCTCTAAGAACATAGATTTTAATTCAGATGCTTGTTTTACGGGTAATGGCGAGCCGTGGTAGGCATAGTGCTCAGTCTCGGGAGGACGAGCAGAGGCGAGAGAAGAGGGGTGAGCAGCAGGCCCCAGCACACCAGGGTCCCACTATGCCACCACCATCTCCTCCCGTGGACTATGGTGTGTTCATGCAAGGCCTGGTCCAGGCGATGCAGACGCAGGCACAGATCCAGGCAGTATTACAGTCCGAGTTGCAGCCACAGGTTAGAGTTGTCAAGTAGGAGTAGTCTGGTTGTTGTTATATGGTTGCTTATGCATTGTATTTTGGTCTCAAGCTCAGGTTCTAGCTCCAGTTCCTCAGGAGCTTGGACATGGTGGTCCGTCCATTATGGAACAATTTAAGAGGATGGCTCTACCTCCTTTTAAGGGGGAGAGCCAGCCCCTCTTAGTAGAGAGCTGGTTGAGAGAGGCGGAGAAGATCTTATGTGCTATCAGGTGTGCGGAAGAGGATAAAGGAGCTTGGCGACCTACATGCTATAGGTACTTAGAGTATTTGTGCTTGCATGTGGTTGCTTTTAGTTTAGTTGGTGCTTATTAGTTGTATCTTGCATGAGAGAGCTGATGTTTGGTGGGCCTCTATGCTACATACCAGGTATGAGGATGGGGTGTTAGAGGTGACCCGGGTTGAGTTCACCAAACTCTTCACGGCCAAGTTCATCCCTGAGCACATTCAAGACAAGATGGAACAAGAGTTTCTTTCTCTTACTCAGGGTTCCATGACTGTTCTTGAGTACGAGGCTAGATTTGTTGAGTTTTCCAAGTATGCTCCCACATCGTTGTAGATGATTATAGGAAGGCCAAGAAGTTATTGATGGGGCTCAAACCATCGCTCAGAACTAGATTGGTGGCTTTTGATCACCGGACCTTAGACAAGGCTCTCAGTGCAACTTGTAGATAGGAGAAGGAGATGGACCAATACCTAGAGGAGAAGAGTGCAACCCAGAAGAGGCCGGCGGCACCTTTCTAGAGGCAAGACAGAAAGAGGGTAATTGTGTACCAACAACAGCAGCCACAACGTGCAGCAGTTTTCAGCCAGTCAGTGGTTGTAGCCCCAACCACCAGCTTCAGACCCAGCGATAAGAAGGAGTGTCCTCATTACGGAAGGAAACATGGTGGTACAGAGTGCTCGAAGGTAGCAGGGAAGTGCCTGAAGTGCAGAAGTACCGAGCATCATATTAGAGACTGCCCGAGACTTCAGCAGTTTGTGCCGACATGAGCTCTAGCCCCAACAGCAACAGCGGCAGCGGCACCGGTGACTGGGAAGCCAGGAAGGCCTCGGGCCCAAGCCTGAGTGTACGCACTTGCACATGAGGATGTTGATCAGGCATATAACATCACTGATGGTACTATTTTAGTTATGGGTGTGTAGACTCGAGTATTGTTTTATATAGGTGCTGCACACTCGTTTGTTTTCTAGTAGTTTTCTATGTAGTTGCTTGAAGAGGCGGGTGTGGAACAAGAAGATCTAGAGGTTCCCTTGTGGGTACATACCCGAACAGGTACTGTAGCGACCAGGAAGTGCATTCCGTCCTTACCTATGTGCATTGAAGATCGGGGTTTTTTTGGTGCTTCTACTTGCTCAAGATGAAGGACTATAATGCTATGCTTGGTCTGGATTGGCTTGAGGAGAACTATGCCTTGGTCGATTGTAGGAGGAAGAGGATTACATTTCGTATTCCTGGAGAGGATAAGTTCTTATATCCTTTGCCTAGGAATCTGGCGGGAAAGTTTGTGATCTCTGCCGTGAAGGCTATGAGAATGGTGAATAAGGGTTGTGACGCTTTTCTTGCCAGCGTGGTCTTTATTCCTAAAGTCGATCAGTCACATACCCTTAAGGAGATCGAGGTGGTGCAGGAGTTTCCATACGTGTTCCCTGAAGATCTATCTGGATTGCCACCAACAAGGGAGATAGAGTTCACTACTGAGTTGCTTCCAAGCACCTCCCCCATCTCTAAGGCTCCCTATCGGATGGCACCTGCTGAGTTAGCTAAGCTGAGGCAGCAATTGCAGGATTTGCTCCATAAGGGGTTTATTTGCCCTAGCGTTTCGCCATGGAGCTTAGCTGTACTATTTGTAAAGAAGAAGGATGGTTCCCTCAGATGGTGCATTGACTACATGAAGCTCAACCAAGTGATGGTGAAGAACAAGTACCCCTTGTCATGCATTGATGATCTATTCGATCAGCTCCATAATGCATCTGTGTTCTCCAAGATCGATCTGTTTTCAGGCTACCATCAACTTAGGATGAAGGAGGAGGAGGCTTCCAAGACAGCGTTCAGGACCCGTTATGGACACTACGATTTCCTTGTGCTTCCTTTTGGTCTGACTAACACCCCTGCAACATTCATGGATCTCATGAGCAGGGTGTTCAGGCCATACTTGGATAGTTATGTTGTAGTGGTCATAGACAATGTGTTAGTTTACTCCCTTAATGAAGCTACACACCATAAGCACCTGAGGACAGTTCTAGAAGTTCTTCGTGAACACAAGCTATACGCCAAATTCAGCAAGTGTGACTTCTGGATGCGTGAAGTTCACTTCCTTGGGCATGTCATTTCAGGCGATGGAGTTGTTGTTGATCTAGTGAAGGTCCAGGCAGTGCTTGAGTGGGAGACTCCGAGGACACCTTCCGAGATCAGGACTTTTCTTGGTCTAGCTGGTTATTACAGGCGATTTATAGAAGGATTTGCCTCCATAGCGGCGCCTTTGACCAAGCTACCAGGAAAGGGGTTAAGTATGTATGGTCCAAGGAGTGTGAGAGTAGTTTCCATAAGATGACGACAAGGAAGACATCTGCATCCATGTTGATACTGCCAAGTGGTGCCGATGGTTTTGAGATCTACTCAGATGTTTCGCAGATAGGCCTAGGTTGTGTTTTCATGCCGCATGGTAAGGTGGTTGCCTATGCTTCTCGTCAATTAAAAGAGCTTGAGCGTAACTATCTGACCCATGATTTGGAGTTAGCAGCTATGGTCCATGCACTGAAGATCTGGAGAGACTATCTTTATGGTGTCAGGTTTGAGGTGTTCATAGACCACAGGAGTTTGAAGTACCTGTTCTCTAAGGAGTTGAACTTGCAGCAAAGGTGATGGATTGAATTCTTGAAGGACTACGATTTCGAGCATCAGTACCATCCAGGGAAGGCGAATGTCGTAGAAGATGCCCTTAGCAGGAAGAGATCCATTCTTCAATAGAATTGGAAGATGTCAGAGGATGTGGCATGTGCCATGACTGAGTTGGAACCTCAGTTGTACCAAGCATTCATGGCACAGTTGTCCATCAGGTCCACTGTGTTGGACGAGGTTGTGGAGCAGCAGAGAGCAGATCCCAGACTTCAGGAGTTGGTGGGCAAAGCAGGCATTGCTCACGATGAGGATGACATTATCAGATTTCAGCACTGAGTATGTGTACCAGATATTGCAAAGGTTAAGAAGCAAGTGCTTGCAGAAGCTCATAGGTTTCGGTTCTCCATTCATCCAGGCAACACCAAGATGTACCAAGACTTGAAGCGGTCCTTCTGGTGGTCAGGCATGAAGAAGCACGTGGCGAAATTCTTGTCTCAGTGTCTAGTGTGTCAGTAGGTTAAGGCCGAATGTCAAACACCATCCGACCTTATGCAGAAGATGGAGATACCAGGGTGGAAGTGGGAAGCGATCACCATGGACTTTGTAATGGGTTTGCCCAGATCAGCTAGGGGCAATGACTTGGTATGGGTGGTCGTGGACCGATTCTGTAAGACTGCTCACTTCTTGCCTATGAGGAAAAAGTAGTTTGTGGAGAGCTTGGCGAGGCTGTATGTGGACAGCATTGTGAGATGGCATGGTGTGCCGAAGTCTATCATCTCAGATAGAGACCCGTGGTTTACGTCGAGGCTATGACAAGGTCTCCAGAAGGCATTGGGTTCTCAGCTTAGTTTGGCTTTCCATCCTCAGATAAATGGTCAGTCCGAGAGGACAATCCAAATCCTCAAGGACATGTTGAGAGTGTGTGTGCTTGACTGGAAGGGCGATTCGGAACGTCACATACGTCTTGTGGAGTTCGCTTATAACAACAGCTTTCACGCTAGCTTAGGCATGGCTCCATTTGAGGCACTATATGGTCAACCCTTTAGGTCTCCCTTGTGTTGGGAGGAGATAGGCGATAGGTAGCTAGTAGGACCTGAGTTGGTTTAGGAAACATTAAACCAGATCCAACTCATCAGGCAGAGATTGACTGCAGCGCAAGATAGGCAGAAGAGCTATGTCGACAACAGAAGGAAGGACTTAGAATTTGAGGTTGGCGAGCATAAGTTCCTCAATGTATTACCCACCCGAGGGATTGTCAGGTTTGGCAGGCATGGCAAGTTGAGTCCGAGGTTTATTGCCCATTTGAGATTCTCAGGCGGATGGGTAGCGTGGCATATGAGCTAGCATTACTCCTAGTGCTAGAAAGTGTACATCATGTGTTCCATGTATCTATGCTTAGAAGACACGTGCGAGATCCGTCACTTATCAGCCACCAGCCAGTGGAACTTTAGCCAGATTTGTCATATGTGGAGCGACCAGTAGCTAACTTGGATCGCAAGGTCCAACATCTCAAGAACAAGGCCATAGCTTCTGTAAAGGTGGTGTGGAGGAACTTCTCACATGAGTAAGCTACGTGGGAGCTCGAGGAGGCCATGAAGAAGCGGTATCCGCATCTATTCAGTTAGTACCCTTGCTCTAACTTTGGGGACAAAGTTTCTTTAAGGGGGAGAGGGTGTAAGACCCTAGATTTTCTATGCATTGATAACTTGCTGTTATGTTTTAATTGCAGGCCGAAATTCATCTTGACGTCAACATCTTGTGACGTTAACTATTTGTTGACGGCATAGTATATGCCGTTTACTGTTTTGTTTTAGGATGTTAACAGCAATATTGATTGCCGTCTATTTCATATAGGCAGAAGACCCATTGACGTCAACACCTATGTCTGTGTTTGGATTTCTTTCCCTGAATCGCTCCCGATTTCTTTCTGGATAAACATGGACACCCCGATTTGGGATGGGTTTCTCCTTCCTACCATGACCATGACTCGAACCCCCATAAAAATAGGTCATCTCTGTAAGGGGAGGACTTTTACTCAGCTAGGGTTTATTGGGGTTTGGAGAGAGAAAAATGGAGGCTTTAAAGGTGGGAAATCCGGAGAACCAGAAGTTGCACCGATGTTCTTGAGCAAGAGGAAGTCTCTAAGGAACACGGGGATGCTCTCTAAACGTGGGGAGATCATCTTCTAAGGTGTGGAGGTCGAATCAAGCAAGTGAAGATCATCTCTTTGGCTTGGTCGAGGAGGGAGCCTAAATTCGATCTTCAGGAAGTTTTTTGGAGGCAAGTAACATAGGGGTTTCATCCTTATGCCTATCATCTAGGGTTTTATGATTTGTAAGGATTTTTGTCTCATGTCCTAGATCCCCAAATTCTCTATTCTTTTGGTTTCGATATGCACTTTCTACATACAAGATATTGACAACAACACCCTTGTCGTTAAGTTTATGAGTTGACGGCAATCAACCTTGCTGTTAACTACCCTTGACGGCAAGGACCTTGCCGTTAAGTTCTTCAGTTTTTTTTCAAGAAATTTGTTTTAGCATGTGTGATGTGATCTTTCAGAGATTTTGAATGTATGAGTGGGTTTTAGGATTTTATCCTGTCACGTACACATGGTAGACTGAATATGGAATTTTGATATTTTTCTGATCATATCTATAATTATTAGAAATTTTGACATGAGTAAATAAGCATGTAATCTTAGATTTAATCTAAGATAAATTAAGTATGTTGTGCATCCTTGCCTTAGTATTTTTCATTGGACTTAGGGTACCTATAAACATGTTTTTAGGTAGATAGAATCGTTAATTCCCTATTACACATGTTTTAGTAAATCATCTTGTTAATTGCCTGAAATATTTTTTAAATGTTAGAAATAGATATAATAATGAAAAAATTCTTAAAAAAAGACATCTGATATGTTCCTTGTATATAATCTGTGATTAAAAATTAAGCATGTTCTGACATCCATAACAACTGTTTCTCGTTATAAGTCTTTAATGACCATGTTAAGCATGATTAGTTAAAAGTAGTGTTTTTTAATGATTAGTACCATGATTAGGCTCTGTTCAGTATGTGTTAACAATGTTGAACAATAATGATTACTTCTGAAATATGGCCTGTGAGTATGTAACGACCCCGAGAACCCGACCCTCTGCCCAAGCCGAGGACATGATTTTTGCGGTCGCCGCCCACGGATCTGGAGACCCGGAAGGGCTATAACAGAAGTCTAACAGAATATGTAAGGGAAATAAACGTCAACTACTGAACTACAAGCACACATACGGAAGCAGAAAGGAGAGCGAGACCGCAACATATCACTCTAGGTATAGTCCCAACACACGCACACTAGTACAAGTAAAAAGGGATGGACAGAGCCCTTAGGGGTCCCTTAGGGGCATACCCTGAGGGTGACGTACAACTGAAGCGGAAAACACTGCTAGCTGCGGGGACGACGACTACCACCCCGCCTCCTCCGCCCGACGCACGCCCTGCCGCTGCAGAGAAGTCTCACCTGGAAATGGAAGGGATTAGCTTCACAACAGAAGCTCAGTAGGGACTACCAATCTCCTTTTGGCTCTAACATGTAAAGAATATATATAAACATTTAAATAACATTGGTTATATCTTCTACTCTACAAGGGAAAGTGCAGAAGCAAAGCTACTAACTAGCAACGATACGGAGGGACACCACGATCGAAAAACTCCGTAGAACTGCACGTCGTGACCACCACACGACTGGTAACACAGACAGGGCAACCCTGCCTGGACAAGAGACACTAGCTACGGAAAACACTACCACTAGTCAACCAGTCAGGTGTGTCCACTGATGTCTTATCCTCGACCTAGGTCCAAACCTCCACGTCTCGTCAGAGTGGGGTAGGAACACAAGTAACACAACAGTAACCGCCGTAGTCTGGCTGGACTACGGTCCCACGCCTGGCCTCTCTAAGTGGTTCTGTGGCTACAAAGAGCGAGGCAGTGAGAAAAGGACTGACTGGCCTACGTCGGGAAGGACTCCAAATGACCTTGGCATCTCAGACCAACCAAGAGAGCTCTGCAAATGACTCAACACCGCTGTCCTAACCACCGTTTTCCCCTCCACTCCAATGTCTGTGACTCGAGCACGCTCGCCGTCCGGAGTACTCCCTCTACAGGCACGCGGGGACGGGGTTCCCAGGCAATGGTAACAACCTCTCTCATGGGACAAGCCCTCAAGTGTCGAGCACCGGGCGAATGACTAGTGTAGGACCATACTAGGAAACTAGCACTGGTGCCACGGGTACAGCAAGAACCAGAAACGGCAAAGACTCCACAAAAAATGGAACTCCGCAAGACTTACCTGTCTCTGATGCTGTCACGACACATCGGGCTATTGTGACACTGTCATAACACCCAAGGTTGTTGCGACCATGTCGCGACGCCTCAGAGCGTCACGATGATGTCGTGGCGGCCTCTCCTGTCGCGACATCATTGCGACCTTTATAGCAGTGGCGGTCTAAGCCCAGAGGGGTCCCGGTACAGTCCTCCCACGGACCACCCCAAAACCGATACAAACCATCTCTATAGGGGGAGGGGAGCATGGAGAAACACTAGGAAAGCTTGTAAATGCACCAAACCACCCTCAAACCCCATAAAACATGGATTACAAAGAATCTACCTCGAAGGAAGCCTCACTCACCATGAGCATGATCCTCACACACCCACGACCCCAAACTACGGAGAAACCACCATCTCAAGGGGGAGGGGAGCATGCTAGGACGAGTGGGAGATGAGGGTCCCTACCGCCAAGAGTAGAGCCAACCCGTTGGGGCCTTAACGTAGGAATGGCCACCTCCTCCTCGCTCCAAGCACCACGAGCACGTACCCTACATGATGGAGATGACACCTGCTTACCATGAGCACCACGAACGCAACCAGAGAACACGAGAGAGCTCGAAAGAGGAAGTAGGAAGAAGAAGAAGAAGGAAAGGGAGAGAGGGGGAAATGGGGCCCTGACCTCGGTTTTAAACCGATGGGACCCGAGATGCAACGGGTCGGCCAGGCACAATGACAAGCATGTTGCGACGCCCCTGAGCATCATGACCATGTCACGACAGCCACCCCCATCGTGACACCAAACGATAGTCAATCCTGAAAGACCGAGATACCAGAACGTGATAGCCTATCAGGTCACGTCAACACTGTATGCACTTGACATCCGACAAAGTCGTTCTGACAGAAATGATAGTGGTAAAATCGGTCAAAAAAGTAGTCGCGACGCCACCAGACACCACGACAAGAACGCGACGCCCACCCCCATCACGACCATGTCGCGACACCCAGGTGTGCCACGTCCTGAAGCCTATCGCGACGGGCTCCCCTGGCATGACCATGTCGCAACCAAGGTGTCTATCGCGACCCTGAGGACTGGGCCAAAGGCCCAAGTGGGCCGGGTCATACATCCTACCCTCCATAAAGAAATTTCATCCTCGAAATTAAAAGAAACTCAGTTTCAACAGGAAGCAACATAAAAGGGAAAACAATGTACCGATCACTCAAACAAATATGGGAACTGCTCTGTCATCTTGCCCTCGTGCTCTCATGTGGCCTCGCCACTGGCACGGTTCTCCTAGATGACCTTGACCAGCAGAATCTACTTTCTGTGCAACTACTGTATTCTACGGTCTACAACTCTGACCGGGTGCTCTGGCACTAACAAGTCTGGCACTACCTCAAGCTGCAAGTACTCCAACACATGTGATGGGTCTGTAATTTATCTCGTGAGCTGCGGAGCGTGGAAGACACTGTGCATGCTTTCCAACTCTACCGGAAGACACAATATGTAAGCAATCTCGTTGATCCTCTCTGTGATAAGGAAAGGCCCAATATACCTTGGACTGAGCTTTCCCTTTCTGCCAAACCTCATGACACCCTTGGTCGGAGAAACCCGCAAGAACACAAGGTCACCTACGCTGAACTGCAACGGCCTCCTGCGGACATCTGCATAGCTCTTCTGTCTACTCTGTGCTGCCTGAAGCCTCTGCCTGACTAAACTGACTGTGTCTGCACACTGTTGTACCATCTCTTGTCCCAAAAGCTGTCGCTCACCTACTTCAAACCAGTGAAGTGGTGTCCTGCACAGCCGACCATACAAAGCCTTGTATGGTGCCATTCCAATGCTCGAGTGGTAACTATTGTTGTATGCAAACTCTACGATCGGAAGGTGGGACTCCATGGTGCCACCCTAGTCCAAGCAACAAGCTCTCAACATATCCTCTAAGGTCTAAATAGTTCTCTCTGACTGACCATCTGACTGCGGGTGATATGCTGAACTCAGCCTCAACTCTGTACCAAGAGCTCTCTGTAAACCACGCCAAAACCCTGAAGTGAACCTCAGATCTCTGTCAGAGACGATAGTGTAGACATGCGAATTCGACTCCACCGCGGGAAAATTTTATGTTGCGCCATAATGCCACAAATGGCCCTCATATTGCCTTACAAGAGTGTTTCCCCAATCAATCTCGAATCACCCCATTCTTCCCCGATGCTTCCCCTCCATTTCCAAGGCTCTTCGGAGGTCGTGGGCAGAAATCCTTATCGCGACGGATATGGCAGACACAACCGAAACACATCCGCCATGGTGGATGCGATTCCATTGATTCCCCCTATCGCGTCAGGCATGGTGGATGTGATTCCATTGATTCCCCTTATCGCGCTGGGCATGTGGGACGCGACCAGACCAAAGGGTCCTTATCGCAGCGGCCTTCTGCAACACAAGGAATTTGCTTGTTTTATTTACGGAGACTGCCCATTGCCACTTCATGAACGCGTCCGCTATAGGCGACGCGATTCTAATGTCGGTTTTGGTAGGATTTTTCATAAATAAACTATGGAAATACTTTCTCGCGTCCTATATTGCTGACGTGTTTCAAGTCAGAGACGTGTAGGGCCGTGCTGACACGATTAGGCCCTACGCCCCAAAAGTCGTCGCACTTAAGTGCCCGTACCTCAAATCCCGAGGAATCTCTAAATCGCGTCCGCCTGGCACGACGCGATTAGGCCTGTACCCTAGACCCGAAAGTCGTCGCATTTATGAACCCACGTGTCAAAATGAAGTCACGTCAGGGTAGGCGGACGTGTCTCCAAATCGCGACGTGCCGTCCCGTAGTGATTCTGAAGGTGGCCACCGCCTGTAATCATCACGCCATTGTCAAATCAAGGGCTTCTTAATCACTGCGGCCGTAGCCGTCGCGTCTCCAATCAGAGACGCGTTCGCTATGGCCGACGCGATTCAACCTTCTGTTGCCTATAAATAGACTCCCGAGGGTCATTTGTAGAGGGGGGGTCCATTTTATAGCAGCAAAGCCCTGCCGGATTCCAGCCTCGGCTCCGGACCAAGAAGCGCCTACCATTCCACACCAAGCTACGTCCCCGTTCCTCAGAGCTCGGAGCTGGCATCCCCATTGTCTTCCTCACGCGAACTGGAGCAAGGCGGGATAAAGCTTCTTCCTCCTCTTTGTCCGCCCAATCGGCAGCGTCGCCCCGCCATCCAACATTTGGGGAAGCACCCCCTCCCCTTTCTCCCTTTCTTATTTGCATTTCATCTCCCCCGGGCCCCACATGACTCTCTTCATTTACCTCCTCAGGCCCCATGTGGCTCCTATACTCCTTTTTTATACACACATACAGGCATGCATGCATGCACACATACACATACCTATTTCTAGGGGTTTAAAGTCACCACACGGTAAGTCGTTCCCCATGCCGTTCATTCTTTCCATTTCATTTATTTAGGGCTGTATACTACACATGTGGCTAATCCCCTTCTTTTATTCGTATTATTTTTTAGGGTAATCAACAAAGGAAACGCCCTCTACCATGGCTGGCTGTGCTCGTAGAGGAAGAGGAACCCACACCCCCGCGCAATCTACCCACGCTCCAAAAGGTATTCCCTGTGATCACTCTTTTCTTTTGTGCCTTTCGCGCACCACGCACCATGCGCATCACTTCTTCCAACCGCACCCCTCGTCATGCACCTCCATTTGGTACCCTCGTGTGCCTGGCGATCACGTTCTTTTTCTTTTCCCCCTGTTTATCATCCCTCTTTGTGGGTTGTTCTTCGTCCCCTATAAAAAGGGAAACGAAAAACACCGTCTACAATTGGTGATCATGGTGGGACATTTTTGCGTTTGCTTGTTGATTACCCTCCCTCCTTCGTGCCCCACGTGGCACTCTCCTTGGCGCCCTCGCGTGCCGCCCTCTTCCTTTTCTTTTTTGTTATCTATACAAAGCATGCTGTGTGTTTAACTTTTTTCTTTCTCTTTTTATTGTGCATATCTTCTCCTTTCCTGCTTTGGTTTTGTTCTCGGGTTGCCTTTGGAATTCCGTCCAATACGGAGGACGTGATTCTGTCTGAGAAGGCGGCCGGTTAACCAGACACGTCTCTTCTTTGTATCACGGCAGCCAAAGCTGATGCGTTACTGTCTTCGTGTCGCACCGGCTAAGGCCGACGTGTCACTATTTTCTTGTCACGGCGGCGAAGGCCGACGCATTTCTGTCTGACAGTCTATCCACAGGGACCAGGCGTGGCTCTGGAAGCCTTCTGGGGCTTTCAGATCCGCGTCCAGGTGACTGGACGTGATTCAGTAAAATCGCGGTCGCTGTACCGGACGCGATTTTACTGACTGACAGAAACACACCCCTTTGCCATTTTTGTGCTATAAACTTCTGCATATAGCTTGCATCGATCAGGGGACCTCCTTCCCTCATATCGTAGGCTCCACACACCCTTCCAGTGAAGGCAAGCTCTCCATTGGGCATTCCGTCCCTTTGAACTAGCAAACCTTCTCCCGGAATGCCATAAGTCTCCATACCCCGTGGATTCCCTCACGGCGGACCGAGCTGGTTGTACCCCTCCACTGACCTGGGTTAGATATCCATTGTGTGGTGAGAGGTGATTCTAGTTATACCCCGAAGTATCTATACTCTACCCAACTAGGATCTTACCTAGAGTGACACAACATTTTTTCAATCCATTAATCAATTGTGTAACTCCTAAAATCAGCGTAAGCATCACAACTTGATTGAATCCCATTGATTGATATATTTTTATTCAAACTTGTGTGTTGCTTGCTTGACTAAAAATGGACCAATATTATCATGCTAAGTTTAATATGGACTATGAGGATAAAATCAGATCACCATCTTTTCAATCCCCTGTCCGTCCATCTCACCACCGTGAGGGACAACCTTCTACTTCTTATGGTTATGTGCGCACACCGCGCACTAACCAATTTGATGTCCCTTCACACATCACTCCAATCAAGACCCGGCGAGAGCCATCCCCCCGCCAGGATCCCACTGTCCAAAATGTCCTACATGCAATAGACCAGCTCACCCCTCAACAACTCAACTTGATTCAATCTTTAGTTGAGGGTGTGACTCCTCCTCCCTCTCCTTCTCCTAGGCACCCGCCTTTGTACATTCTGGCAACTTCGCCACATACACCTATACATTCTTCATCACCTTGGCCCCCTGGCCATTTGCACTCCCGTGCTCTGATCTGTACAGACCACCCCTTGGGAAGGCCCACTAATTCAAGGCCACCTCCATGTACTCCCTCATATGTCCAGCGGCAACCCACTCCACTCCAACATGCTCTTCTCCAAAAATTGAACGATTTGGAGAATCAAATAAACAAGCTGTCCAATCCCATGGGTGACCCCGTTGTCGTCATGCCGGCTCTCCCACAAATTTATATACATCCTTCGGAGATGCCAACGTACTGACTGTACAATGGCACGAGTAATCCCTACCTTCATGTCAAGGAATTTCTCTATGAGTCCTCTCGTTGGCAACGAGACCCCAACACCTTGGGATTTTTATTCAGAAAATCTCTTGACGGCCCTGCACTCGAATGGTTCTACTCTCTAGAGCCAAGTCAGGCAGGAGACTTCTGCCCCCTTCATAAAAGATTCCTTTAGAGGTACAAAGATTGCGTTAGTCTTTATCTCTCTATCGTGGATCTAGCATCCGAGGAGATGAGGGCCAATGAGGCCTTTGTACAATTTGCTGACCGTTGGCGGTCAATGGCCACAAGAATACAGCATGTGCTCTCGTAGTCAGAGCAAATCAAAATAATCATTTCGAACTCTACTCCGAGGTTCAAGCACATCTTGTCCATGACCCGAATTGATTCAATGGAAGAGCTCTACGAGCAGGGACGTTACATTCAAACCCATTTGATGGACTCCCCAATCGTGGACTTATTCAATCAAGCTGGTCCGAGGCAGAATGGGTCAGTGGACGCCATCCACCATCCACCTCGCCACCCTACAACATCCACATCATATGCCCCTCCACAAACACCCATCTACCACAACATGCCTCCACCCAGGCATCCATTGATTCGTCCTCCTCGGACCCAACAACCTCCAACTAGGCCCTATGATGCCACTATGCATGAAGAAGCTCCCGTGCCCTACGTTGCACCTGCTCCGGCACCCATGCCTGCTCCCATACCTCCACAACTACCCCTACAACAGCCTCCACCTCTGCCACAGCCTATTGCTCGGGCTGAGGTTGCAAGCGCCCAACCCATCTACGAAACCACTTAGTCCACTACGCCAACCATTGGCAACGGAACCCGAGCAAAGCCTCCCTATTATACCCATTACCCCTCCACCGGCCATACAGCCTTCCACTCCATCTGTTTCCACCCCCATTCAACGGAGCGGGTGCACCCCTTTGAGGAGCAACAAGCAAGTACAACAGAAGAAGGAAGACTCGGGACCAGGCATGCTATTCAGAATCCAAAAATACATTCCTCGCATGCAGATCATTATTTATATACCGGGCATTTTCACTGAGCGGAAGTCCTCCCCTCCATCCATGGCCGTTAAGAGGCCTTCTAATCAAATGCCAATCATCCCCGTTGCCAGCAAACATCATTTCAAAATACTCATAGGGAATCAAACCCTCCAAGCTCTCATGACCCCTCACATAATTATTGTGGACCTTCCCACCCAAGTGAAGGGGTCAACCATGCAGATTGTGCTTACGCACTCCAAGGCCAAATCCTTGGCACAATCATATATTTAAGGGGTCGTGCCCCTTCCCATATTAAACACTACACAATCTTTGGGCACGGTCCCCTCTTTGTTACTTCCAACTCCACCAGTGGAACTCCCCACCTTTACATTAAATTATATCCTGAGGGAGTTGCCACTGTCGCTTGAAAATCCGACGGAAGTCAACAATCCACTCATCGAGAGATGTTTATTTTCTGTGGACAGAGCAAGACCCTGTGCTCGCTAGGCCAAATATGTGAGGAAGTACCTGAGGGTCAAACTGCCAACTCCCAAGCGGAACCACCGTTGCTGGGCAAGGCAAAAGACCAGGGGGCTCCACCTTTTCCATTTCCTTTTCAATCATCTTTTGTGCTCCTTAGCACCTTCCTGTGGATTCTCCACATTCCGTCCCCACGGGAGGCCTTTTATTTCTATCTTTTTTACGATTCATTTTCTTGCACTGGGCATCACACCCCTTTTTGTAATCCTTACTCTCCCCTCCATGCCCCACATGGCACAACTCCCCTCCGTGCCCCACGTGGCACAACTCCTTTCCGTGCCCCACGAGGCACATCTCCATTCTGTGCCCCACGCGGCACATCTCCTTCTTGTGCCCCACGAGGCACATCTCCATTCTGTGCCCCATGCGGCACATCTCCTTCTTGTGCCCCACGTGGCACCATTCCCTTTCGCGCCCCACGCAGCGCACCTCCCTATTTAGCCCCTTGTGGCCCACTTTTTCTTTTCCCTGCTCCGGCCCATTTGGATTATTTTCCCCTTATTGGGCACCGCGCCCTCCTTCTTCTTCAAATCCCTCCAGCCCCGCCAGAGTCTCCAAAATCTTTCCGCAATTCTCTCCTTTTCATTTTCAATCAGGTCATCCGACATTTCTCTCACTATTTTTGTGGCTTCAGTCCCCATGTATCTTTTTAATTTCTAAATAATTTTGTACATTCTTCATAGTCTTCGAGTCTCGCCCCAGCGCAGGGCATTCATCATCTTTTCGCTATTCTCTCCTTGCCATTTTCAATCAGGTCATTCGACCTTTCTCCCACTGTTTTTGGGGCTTCAGTCCCCATGCATTTCTTTAAATTTCCAAATAAAATTGTAAATGCTTCTAGGCCTCTGAGTCTCGCCCCAACGCAGGGCATTCGTCCTTCCTTTACCCTCCTAATTCTTTATTATTAATGTCAACAAAAAAATCCATTAAAAAAATGAATATCGAATATTGCCATGCTATCGCAGCATTTTGCTTATGCAAAACTCCGAGCCAGGAGTCCAAAATTCCCTCCCGGGTCATTAAGGTTTGCCCATGGCATGGGCACCTTGTACACACTTCACAGCGCCCAAAGCCAATTACTTCGGTAAAACACTGTTACTGTCACAGCCATGCCTGAAAGGCACAAGACGTCTGTTTCTCCTCTTACTCGGCTAAAATATGGGTAGTAGAGGTAGTCTGGGCAAGGCAACCCACCCAAAACACTCCGTCATGAGAGGATGTCTCAAAAAGGGCAAATAAAAAAAAAGTCAAAATGCATGTCAAGAGTGGCAAAGCCCCCGTAGAGATCCAAACGGACCTGGCCGTATGCATGCAAAATCAAAATCAATCAATCAAGATATTAGGGCATGGCAAAGAGTGGCAAAGTCCCCGCGGGGATCCAAATGGACCCGGTCGTACGCATGTCCCTACAAATAAAATGGTCATCAAAATTAATTCCCAAAGCCCCAACACTTAATGAGACTGAACCTTCTGACGGCTTTGCCAAGGAAGGAAGTCAAACCCAAACTCCTCAACATCCATACGAAGCTTATCTCCAAAACTTCTTCCCTTCTCCTTGCCGGACCCAGTCGCCTTTTCAGGCGTGGCTTTGGTACTGGCATCGTCAACCAAGTGCAATCAGCCCCTGGGCGCCACCATAAATGCACACCTTACTCTGGGCATTCTTTAATGACAGGGAGGTAACGAAGACCCCTCGCCAGTTAATTTTCATAACCTTAATGCTGCCATGGCATGACAATGTTTCCAAAACCCAAAAAAAAAAGATGAATATTTCCAAAACCACATAAAAATTCAAATAGTTTCAAAATCCATAAAAATTCAAATATTCCAAAAAACCACAAAAATTCAAATATTTTCAAAATCCAACAAAAATCTGAATACTTTTCAAAACCCAACAAAAAATTCAAATACTTTTCAAAACATCCCACAAAAATCAAATATCTCTAAAATCAAAAAAATTCATGATGGTATTGCAAGGCAAGCACATTGCCTCTTGTCTGCATCAGATCGATGCAATTCTTCCCCTTCATGGGTTCCTCCCATCTTGAACTTCAAACTCTTTTGGCCAAAAGATCACTCATCCTCACGGTTTTAAAACAAAAAATTATGTGAGCTATGTCTGTTGTTGACTACTTTATACATGCTCCATGCTATGAATGAATAATGCTTTTTTTCCATGATATTTGTTATCTCTTGGCTAATAAGTTTTGAGCGCAGGATTCGAGTCACCTCATCTAGCGCTACATCAGGCTGCAACTACTGCCCCCACCATTAAGTTATCTATATGTTATATCCTTAGAGCATACCAAGGACCTTGTGGCTCTGAGGAATCTAGGATTTGAGTTCCCCTTTATTAAAAACAATGATTATCCCAGAGGATCCTTAGCCACACGGATAAGCCGTTACGCCTGGCACATGAGGACGATGGACCCATGCATAAAAATTCGATCCTGACACAACATCATCGTAACAATAATATCCTTGGTTACTTTCTACTCCTTTAACCATGTTTTCCTTTTTACATGCACATTGAAATCACAGTGGAAAACCACTCTTCCAATGCAACTTGAGAGCCATTCTCGCTCCAACTCCAATGCAATTTGAAATATTCCATTCCAGGTCGAATACCTAAATCCCTTTGTTGTCGCCTCCGGGCTGATTTCCTTAAGAACTTTTGTTTGGATTTATGCCTCTACATTTCATCCTTATTCCTATAGATCCACCTGCGGCCGTGGCAGACGCCCCCAATGGTGCAACCTAACAGATCGTGTCCTTAGGTACTTCCCCTTCGCTGGAAGTTGATCTCTCCTGTAGATCCACCTGAGGCAGTGGCAGACACCCCCGATGGTGCAACCTAACGGATTGTGTCCTTAGGTACTTCCCCTTCGCTGGAAGTTGATCTCTCCTGTGTTCCCCACGTGGCACCTTACCTTCGTATACCATGTACACACCCCCTGTCATGCCCCTCATGCGCACACTTTACTCTCTTCTAATCCAAACACTTGTTTCTTTAGGTCTTCTTCTTGGTGGTGACTTCCTTGGGTGTACGTGAAAGACTCTTATCAGCTGGCAGTCACTAACGATCATGCGTGTCTATTTTTCACCTTGGTGTCTACTTTTCAGTCTGCTCCACTACATTCCACTTCGCTACACTTCATTTCTTTCATTCCATTCACTCCATGACATTCCACTTCGTGTCCTTTCGCTTCGCTCCACTGCAAAGTAGATGCCAAGGAGTGGCAGCTGTAGACACGTGAACTCTACTCCACTGCGGGCAAATTTCATGTTGCACCATAATGCCACAAATGGCCCTCATATTGCCTTACAAGAGTGTTTCCCCAATCATTCTCGAATCACCCCATTCTTCCCTGGTGCTTCCCCTCCATTTCCAAGGCTCATCGGAGGTCGTGGGCAGAAATCCTTGTCGCGACGGGTATGGCGGACGCAACCGAAAAGCATCCAGCATGGTGGATGCGATTCCATTGATTCCCCTTATCGCGCCGGGCATGTGGAACGCGACCAGACCAAAGGGTCCTTATCGTGGCAGGCTTCTGCGACGCGACAAGGAATTTGCTTATTTTGTTCACGGAGACTGCCCATTGCCACTTCATGAACGCGTCCGCTATAGGCGACGGGATTCTAATGTCAGTTTTGGCAGGATTTTTCATAAATAAAATATGGAAATACATTGTCGCGTCCTATCTTGCCGATGCATTTCAAGTCAGAGATGCGTCGGACTGTGCCGACGCGATTAGGCCCTAGGCCCCAAAAGTCGTCACACTCAAGTGCTCGTACCACAAATCTCGAGAAATCTTTGAATCACATCCTCCTGGCACGACGCGATTAAGCCTGTACCCTAGACTAGGAAGTCGTCGCATTTATGAGCCCACGTGTCAAAATGAAGTCGCATCTGGGTAGGTGGACACGTCTCTAAATCACGGCGTGCCGTCCCGACGCGATTCTGAAGGTGGCCACCGGCTATAATCATCATGCCATTGTGAAATCAAGGGCTTCTTAATTGCGGCAGCCGTAGCCGGTGCGTCTCCAATCAGAGACGCGTCCGCAGTGGCCGACGCGATTCAACCTTCTGTTGCCTATAAATAGACCCCCGATGGTCATTTATAGAGCGGGGGTCCATTTCATAGCTGCGAAGCCCTGCTGGATTCCCGCCGTGGCTCCGGACCAAGGAGCTCCTACCATTCCACGCCAAGCTACGTCCCCGTTCCTCGGAGCTCGGAGCTGGCATCCCCGTCGTCTTCCTCACGCGAACTGGAGCAAGGTGCGAGAAAGCTTCTTCCTCCTCATTGTCTGCCCAATCGGCAGTGCCTCCGCGCCATCCAACATTTGGGGAAGCACCCTCTCCCCTTTCTCCCTTTCTTATTTGCAGTTCATCTCCCTCGGGCGCCACGTGGCTCTCTTCATTTACCTCCTCTGGGCCCCACGTGGCTCCTATACTCCTTTTTTATACACACATACATGCATGCATGCACACACACACATACCTATTTCTAGGGGATTAAAGCCACCACACGGTAAGTCGTTCCCCATGCCGTTCATTCTTTCCATTTCATTTATTTAGGGCTGTATACTGCACGTGTGGCTAATCCCCTTTATTTATTTGTATTGTTTTTTATGGTAATCAACAAAGGAAATGCCCTCTACCACGGCCGGTCATGCTCATAGAGGAAGAGGAACCCACACCCCCGTGCAATCTCCCCACGCTCCAAAAGGTATTCCCCGTGATCACTCTTTTCTTTTGGGCCTTTCGCGCACCATGCACCATGCACATCACTTCTTCCATCCGCACTTCTCGTCGTGCACCTCCATTCGGTACCCTCGTGTGCCTGGCGATCACGTTCTTTTTCTTTTCCCCCCATTTATCATCCCTCTTTGTGGATTGTTCTTCATCCCCTATAAATGGGAAACAAAAAACACCATCTACAGATAGAAACTGGGGTTTCGTGCAACGAAACAACTTGGTCCACGTACAGTCTGGCATGTCTGTCCACTGGCCAAGACATCCTGACTGGAAGGAAGTGCGCTAACTTGGTCAACCTATCCACAATCACCCAGATACTATCATGCCTCTGCAGAGTATGGGGAAACCCAACCACAAAGTCCATAGTGATGTTGTCCCACTTCCACTCGTGAATGGGCAACGACTGCAGCTCACCACCAAGACGCTGATGCTCAGCCTTCACCTGCTGACAGGTAAGGCACCGAGCGACAAACTCTGCCATGCCCCCCTTCATCCATGGCCACCAGAAGAACCTCCTCAAGTTATGACACATCTTGGTGGAACTAGGATTAACAACATACCTCGACCGATGTGCCTCTGACAACAGCGCTTGGCGTGCATCAATGGGAACATACAATCTACCTCTTAACCTGACCTCACTGTCCTCGTCCAGCTCAACATCTGGCACCTGCAAAATATCTTCCAACTCTGTATCTGCCTGCTGTGCCTCCAGCACCTGACAGTACACTGACGGGCGAACTAACAAAATGGTCATCACTGCATGGTCTCTGTAACTCGAAGGGCAGAAAACTCCCTGAGACAGATCCTCAAACAATCTCCACTCTCTGACTAGCAACGAACTCAGGCGAACCCGTCTACTCAAAGCATTTGCTATGACGTTAGCCCTTTCTGGGTGATAGGAGAGGGTAAGGTCATAGTCCTTCAAGTACTCTATCCATTGCGCTGCCTCAAGTTCAAATCCTTTTGAGTGAAGATATACTGCAAACTCTGAAGACTTGTGAAGATCTCAAACACCTCGCCGTACAAATAGTGCCCCCACAACTTCAGAGTGAACATCACTACTGCCAACTCTAAGTGGTGGGTAGGGTAGTTCTCCTCATGCTTCTTCAACTGCCGAGAAGCATAGGCAACAACCGCACCATGCTGCATCAGCACTGCACCCAAACCTAACCTCGAAGCGTTAGTGTAGACCACAAAACCCCTGCTAGCTGACGACAAGACCAACACTGGTGCTGAAGTCAACCTCATCTTCAGCTCCTGGAAACTCCGCTCGCAGTCCTCAGTCCAAACAAACCTGGCCTCAAGTCTAGTCAATCTGGTCAACGACTATGCAATCCTGGAAAAATCCTGGATGAACCTCCTGTAATAGCCTGCCAAACCCAGAAAGCTGCGAACCTCTGACGCTGAAGTGGGCTGCTCCCATGACAACACAGCCTCAACCTTGGCAGGGTCCACTGCCACACCAGAACCTGAGATCACGTGCCCGAGAAAGTGCACATCCCTTAGCCAAAATTCACACTTTTCGAACTTGGCATAAAGTTGGTGACTCCGCAACGTCTCTAGCACGATCCTTAGATGCTCCTAGTGCTCCTTCTCAGAAGCCAAGTAGACCAAAATGTCATCTACAATGATGACCACAAACCTGTCCAGGTACTCACTGAACACCCTGTGCATCAAATCCATAAAAGTTGTTGGCACGTTCATGAGCCCAAACGGCATCACGATGAACTCAAAGTGACCATACCTCAAATGGAAAGTTGTCATGCCAATATCTGACTCTCTGATCCTCAACTGGTAGTAGCCTGATCTCAAGTCGATGTTCAAAAACACCTTGGCTGACTGCAACTGATCAAACAAGTCATCAATTCTGGACAACAGATACTTGTTCTTCACTATTACCTAGTTCAGCTACCTATAATCGATGCACAACCTCAAGCTGCCATCCTTCTACCTTACAAACAATAGTGGCGCACCCCACAGAAAATGACTCGGACGGATGTAACCCAACTCAAGCAACTCTTGCAACTGGCGCTTCAGCTCGTGCAACTCAGCTAGAGCCATCCGGTAAGGTGCCTTGGATAAAGGCATCATACCAGGCAAAAGCTCAATGGAGAACTCCACCTCCCGCTCAGGCGGTAACCCAAGTGGATCCTCCGGGAAAACATCTGGGAACTCACAAACAATAGGTACATAAAAAATAGATGACCCACTGGGCTCCAAGGAACAGACAGAAGCAAGATATGCTACGCAACCATCGCAGATCAAACGACGAGCCCTACAGAAAGAAAGAAAAGGTCGACGGGTAGACCGGATACCTCAGAAGCTGAGAACACGCGCTCTAGGTATCTCAAACCGAACAGTCTTCCGCTGATAGTCTACCACAGTTGAGTGAGCCTCCAACCAGTCCATGCCAAAGATGACGTCAAAGTCACAAAGCTACAACGGGTACAACCTGGCCGGCAACTGGTGTCCCTGGACCTCAACTGTGACACCCTCCAGCCAACCGAATGAACACATGCAATCACCGGACGGAAGATCGACCATCACATCACACTCCCTCTCAGGTGTGTGATGAACCAGCGACTCGTAAAACTCCTCGGAAGCAAAACAAAGAGAAGCACCGGGATTAACCAAAACATGAGTAGCTCTACCAAGGATAAGCAATGTAAGGCCTGGCTGTCTTGGGCCCTTAGCCCCGTCCTCAGGGTCGCGATGGGGGAGCTCGTCGCGACATGGTTGTGTGGCGACACACCTGGCCGTCGTGTTTTGGTCATGACAGAGGTGGGCATCGCGTTCTTATCACGCCGCCTGAAGGCATCGCGACTGCTTTTCTGACCGACTTGACCACTGTCTTGTCTGTCAGAACGGCCTTGTCGGGTGTCAGGTGCGTACAACGTTGACGCGACCTGGTCAGCCATCGCGTTCTTGTTTCCCGGTCTTCAAGGATTGACCACTTTTGGTGTCGCTCCATGGGTGGCCGTCGCGACATGGTTGCGATGCCTACGGGCGTCGTGACATGGTCATTGTCATGCCAGGCCGACCCGTTGCGTCTTGGGGCCCATCGGTTTAAAACCGAGGGTTGCGCCCCATTTCCCCCTCACCCCTTTCCTTCCTCTTCCTCTCCCTCCTTCTTCTTCTTCCGAGTTCTCCTCTCTCCGATGGTTTCCCGTCGTGCTCAAGGTGCTCGTGGTGGAGGTGACGCCCCATTTGTGTAGGTGGCATGATCGTGGAGCTTGGAGCGAGGAGCAGTGTTCAGTGTCTCTCATAATGACACCTAGTTGTTCCTTCCCGACTTCATGGAGGTCCAGGATGTTGGTGCTTGTGTTGTGAGACTTTGGTCTCACGTGGCTGCTCTGGTGTTCCGTGAGCTTCCTTGTCTCGGCGGGTGTGTGCCGAGAGTTGCTTCCACTCGTGTTGACTCCGCTGGTTCTGCGGGAGTCATGTTTGGCCTGGCCCGGGTTGTGGTTGAGGTGTTTCTCTGTTTCCGCTGCTTTGTAGTACTCTGTGGTAGGCGTTTTCCCGCTTTACTGCTTTGTAGAGTAGTTTTGCTTCCGCTTTTTTGGAGTTCCTACTGCTCTGGCTGGTAAGGGATTGGTTATCCCTACTAAGCCTTGTTCGTGAGGCTCACCCCCCTACTTTCTTCTGGTAGGGATTCGCTGTCGTAGGAGTTCATTACCGGACGGTCGTGGTGGCGTTTTGTTGCACCGTACGTTGCCAGCAGTGTGAGTTTTGAGCGTGAGTGCTCTTGTAGCGTGAGTTGAGAGTGGCCTTTTTGCATGTCCTCGGGGTATGCCCCTAAAGGACTGTGCCTTCTTTCTATACCTGTACTTTTATTGGGGACATGTTGTACTTAATTTCTTTATTAATGTATAGTCTTTCTGGTTAAAGTTATTTGAATTCATTGCTTATCTCACTGGACTAAATTCTAACCCTTCCGGGTCTTCGGATCTGTGGGTGGCGGCTCGACCTTCGGGGTTCCTGGCGGGGGGGGGGGGGGTCCGGGAGGTCGGGTCGTTACACAAATACCATTTGGATGATCTCAGGTGACCCTGCAAATAAAATTAAGTTGTAACTTTTTGTACCCAAATTTTCTTGGGTCCATGATGGTTAGTCTTAGGGATCTAGCGCAAATGTCTGGTTGTGCATGTGCTAACAGTGTGTCCTAATTGATTGCAGTGACTACAACATAAATCAAAAGCATTCTTAATATGTGCAGTGTTATTAAATTTCTATTTTTATTTATAAACATGTTGATTAACCTTTTTAGGATTTTGAATTCCTTTTTCTTTTACAAATTGAGGAATTAGATTTTTTTCAGGATACACAACATTTTCTTCATTATGAGGAGGTGTATATCCTACTCCATATTTTTTCTTACCTATCCTAGAGCCTTTTAATCTAACAAACAAAGTTGTTTTACAGTTAGAGATTTTCTCTATAGTAGCTAATAGGTAGTTATTTTCTTCTTTTAATTTTTCTTCATCCTTAACTTCTTTTACATTTGATTCTATTTCCATGATCTTACTATTTTTATTTTTTAAGTCCTCACACAATAGTTCATTTGCTCTTTTAGTTTCACTTAGACTTTGTCCTAACCTTTCTGCTTCATTTTTCAAGAAGGTGTTATCTTTTTCTTGATTTAGCAAATTTAACTTAACTATCTTCATTTGATTGACTACTATTTTATATTTTTAATACAACTCATTGAAAGCATCTTCAAGAGTGTCAAAATCAAATTCAGAACAAGATGTGAAGGATGTTTCAGAATTTACCTGATCTAGTCTTGCCATGAGGGCTATATTTGCCTTTTCTTCTTCTTTAGATTCTGAGCTTGAAGAGTCTGAACTGGTGGCTTCTTCATTATCCCATGCTACTGCCATTGCCTTTTTCTTGTATTTTCTGAACTTCTTTTCTTTGCCTTTCTTTTTGTCAGATCTTTCTGTTTGATCCTTCTTCTTCGGCTTAGGACATTCAAATTTTTAATGTCCTGGTTGATTGCATTCATAGCAGGTTGGCTCCTTCTTCTTATCTTTCTTGAAAAATCTCTTGGAGCCGAACTTTTCTTCTTTGCAATTTCCTTGACATCATTGTCTCATCATCACTGTCATCTGATTTCTCCTTGGAGTCTTCAGATGAAGAGGAATCTGCAACCTTCAAAGCATTTGTCATTTTCTTTTTCGAAGAATTATCAGAAAATCTTTCCATGTTAATTTTATGAGCCATTAAGGATACAATTAACTTATCAATGGAGAGTTGAATTAAATCATGTGCTTCCTCAATGAAAGTGACTTTAGGGGTCCAAACAATAGTTAATGATTTTAGGATTTTCCTTACTATTTCTTCATTAGTAAGAACTTTTCCTAGAGAGCTTAGTCCTACTATTATGTTTGAAAAATGATTATACATTTGAGTAATGTTTTCATTAGGATGCATTTTAAATTGTTCATATTGGGATACAAGAATGTCTATTCTAGTTTGTTTAACTCTATCGGTTCCTTCATATGTAACTTGTAATTTATCCCACATTTCTTTTGCAGTTCTACAAGTAGATAATCTATTAAATTCACTTTTAGAGAGGGCATAGCATAGATAATTTTTAGCCTTATAATTTAATGACATGTTTCTCTTATCAGCTATGGAGAGACCAGAAGTGGATTCGCCAAGGATTTCATAATCACCTTGTTTTATTACCTGCTACAGATCAAAATCTGTGCCTCTGATGAAGCACTCCATCCGCATCTTCCAATACTGATAATCCTCACCATCAAAGAATGGTGGCCTTGTAATAGACTGGCCTTCATAGTTGTGAGCTTCAGCTGCCATCTCTTCTCAAATCTTTAGATTCTTCTGAGAAGACCTCACTCTGATACCACTTGTTAGACCGAGATGGCATTAATGATGTCCTAGAGGGGGGGTGAATGGACTTCTTGTGCTTTTAAAATTTTTATCTGAAATTAAACAGCACTAAACAAATCTGTTAGATTTTAGTGTAGTGTGTGATTCAAGTGTAAATTGGCGGAAACAATCACACAAGTGCACAAAGAGTTTTATCCTGGTTCAGCCCTTCCCACATGGAAGTCCTACATCCAGTCCTCAAGAAAAACCACTTGAGATTTCACTAACTGCCAAGAGAACTTGGCCTTCTCTCACCCTTGAGAGGTATTACAAGCCCACTTGCTCCCAAGCAAGTCTTCCCTTACTAGGGGTACAAAGCTACCTTCAACAAGGTCTTCCCTACACAAGAGGGGAACAACAAGAACAAACCTCCTGCAGAATTACACAGAATGAAATGAAATGTTTGCCTGAAATAATGAGCAAACACACCTAATTCAGAAACGAGAAGACAGTAAGAGTTGCAACCAAAATCCTTTCTGAACAGGAGGGGTGGACTGACAGATGATATATTACAATTGCCACCCAAACAACAAAACTTCTGTGACCAAGGAGAGCTTAAGGATTTTCTGAAGGATGGACCGCTCTAACTTGTAGCTCAGGAGAAGGCTTGTAAGCTATCTTTTTTTGCTAGCAGAGGACAAAGGTGAATTAAAGAAGAAGCTAGCACAACTTAAGTGTTGTTAAAGTAATGCTCTCTTGTGTGTGTGTTTTCTTCTTCAAACTTCAGCTTCTATATAGGCTTCAGAAAAAGTAACCATTTGGAAGGTGTCCATTAGAGTTCTAACCGTTTGAGGAGAGGCCTTGGGTCCTTTGGATGCTCTTTGAGTTTGTTATCCATAGGTCCTCCTATCTTTGTCTCTTTCCAATGTCTTTAGACGAAGCTTGCAGCTTCACAGCTAAGGGGTCAACTTCCAATTAAATGGTTTGCGCAAGCTCCATGCTAAAAACGTGCTTCAATAAATGATCTGCAGCAAAGACAAGACAAAAAGAAGAGAGTACCTCCATACTTTCTGTGGTAGGTGAGTCAAAGAAAAAAATAAGAAAAGTATGGAAACCTTGGACAGACAAACTTTCAGACAAATAAAAGGGAGACAGACAGTCACACCAAAAAGTAAGGTGTGGGTCTGACAGTGGTAGGTGAGCCTCTGCCAGTTACCCATGCGTCTGAAATCAATAAATGCATGATATCTATTGAAGACAATGAAAATCTTCCCCTCTGTCATGAAGCAAGAGACCAATTTGAATAAAGGATACAGATTTAAGCATAAACAAATTTAGATGAATATTTTAAGTATATTATGTCTCATCTTATCAGAATATATTTAAATAATGATAATTTGATAGACAGAGAAAATATTCAGTTAATGTAAGTTCTGATAGAAATCATATTAAGAAGATAAGATGATAGCAATCAACATTTCATAAGTTGATAAAATATTATCTGCACAGAAAAAATACAAGTACAGAACTTGTCAGTGATGTCGGATTCAGAAGAGTGTAATTCAAATCTAGGAGTCGGAGAAGGAAACATGAGAATAGACTTATTCGACTTCATCAGAAGTTGCATTGAGATTATATCATTCGACCTAGAAAGTCGAATAGAAATGTATTAGTAAGTCATAATTCGACTTTCATGGAGTTAGACAAAAACAAGACAGAGAATTCGACTTTAGAAGTCGGATACAAAAGAATTCCATTTCTGAGAATTGAAGTCCAGAAAGAAGTATCCGACTGTTTAAAGTCGGATTTAGAGGAGTTAGATTTTTGAAGTATTCGACTGTATGAAGTCGGAGTTGACAGTCGGATACAGTGTAGTTTGGACTTAGAAAATTTTCAAGATGATTTTGTGCAAAAAATTTTCGATTCTAAAGAAGTCGGAGTCCACAGTTGGATTCATTGTGATACATATAGTAGTCTATGGACATAGAAATGTTTTTGAAATAGAGTTTGTCCAGACTATTTTCTGTGGTATATAATTGATACATTTAATTTTTAGAAAGTCTTTTAAAGGTTTTGTCATAGAAAAATCATGATATTATAATAATTTAATATCTTAAATGATTTTCTTAGGGGTAGTTGCTCAACACCACCATGATATCTAATCATTTTCACATGCTATGATAACACTTATTGACATGTTTTGCTTGCTGTTTTAATATAAATAAATCACGTTTACATAAATTCACATCTTTTCACATGCTAATATATTCACATTACACTATCAGATGTTCACTTTTCACATTTGCACATTTTCACATTTCACATTTCACATATTCACACTTTTACAATTAGTTTTCGTGACACATAGTCCAAACCACCATAAGAAGGACACACATCACATACACATACTCGTCACCTAGGCAACACAGTGACGAATCTTGGTTAACTGCTCAGAATTGGGAGAAGCCCTCTCCACCCTAACTAGTGGTACTTGTCCACCTCTAGTATTTCATCCTAATGCCCATATGATATCATACACATTGAGCCTTCCCATAGGGACTTTACTACAGTACGGGTCCACAGCCCTCTATGGTAGCAGTGTCAATATCGGCACAATTTTACACATTATCACGTTATCACATGCTTCATTTACTAACATACACACTTTAACTCATTTACATGCACCTAACATATATTCATAGATCAATTATAGAACATAACCATACTATTTCACAATGATAATTAATCACAACAAATCCCTAATCATGCTGCTAAACACTGAATTTCACATGATCAAAGTTAAACATGCTCATCATGGTCAATTACCCTTGTTAAACTAATAACAGTAACTACTGTTGTCAAAACAACATGAACTTTTTGTCACAGGTATCACATAGGTTATATATCACATACCTAAATTTTCAGATTTTTTGGAATAGTAAACTAATTTTAATAATTAAAACAGATCTTATGTAGATTTATCAAATTTTCATTTAAAACATGGTTCACATCAATACAGTCAGTTCTAACAGTTCCTAACCCTGAAAACAGTCAATATAAAACCATATAAAATTTTTGAAACCCTAACTTGCAACAAATCAATTTATTTAGAATTAAACACAGGTAGATCATGCTTATTTTCTTATTACAGAAATTACCCTATCTTCTATCATGCTTGGAAAATTAGCAAATCCTCATGATATGACCTAATGACTGTACTTGACCAACCATAAAATTTACAGCATGAACAGACAACCAGAAGATCAAAAATCATCACACAGAGATCAAAATATTTGTTCTGAAAAACCTGAAGAACTTGGCGGCAAAGGGGTTGCCGCCAACATGGGTTAACGACATACGATGTTACTGCCAACTCAAGATCTTGATGGCAGCAAGCTTGCCATTAAGTTCTTGTCTACAGAAACAAAGACTGAAAGCACATATCCTGACGAATTGGGGGTTCCAGAGCACGAGGAAAAATCCACAAAAATCCTAGGACTTAAAGGACATGTGCAAAATCCCTCGATTACTTGCCTTTGAAAAATTGTCAGATAGTTTAATATTGTCATTTAAGCTCTCCTCGGCCAAGCCAAGGAGATGCTCAAATTCCTCCCAGATCCGGTCTTTCTGTCGATGCAGATCGTTCACCAGGGTCGGGGAAGCTTCCTCAATGCTAGGTGCACCTCCCAGTCGATGAAGATCACTGGAAGACGTACAAAATTGCAAGATTAATCACTGCAAAGTTCGGGTTTTTCTCACAAAAATCCCTAGTGTTCTCAAGAGTCCAAAAGACCTAATTTGAATGCAAGCTAGGTGTTTTATAAAGCCAAAGGGTTAGGGTAATGCGTAGGTTGGAATCCTACCGTTGGAGGGTAGTTTCCAAATCCAGAACTGGGGAAAACGCAGCCGTTTCCAGATCTGAAATCGCAACAGAAACGGAGAAGTAGATGACCACTTTGCTGCCATTTACAGGAAATGAATGTCCATCGATCTGGATGCCGACTTTGAGTCAATATGTCACACCCCGACGCGGAATATTGGAGCGCGAAGGCAGTTGCAAGAAAAGGTATAGAGCGAGTACTAGACATCAAACTATTGCACGTTGAATAACACTAAAGCAAATCTTTCTCATTAATAACTTTTCAAATGTCTAGTTACAACCACTAATATCAGAGCCATTCTATAGGGCCCAATTACATTGCAATAGAAGGAAATAACTGACTACAACTCTAAGATAACATAATGACTCGAGGGTACTCTTGGCTTCACTCTTGGTCATTCCCTTCCTCCTGAGTGTATGTGTCATCCTCGGTCTCACCTGAGAACACAACATCAAATAACGTAGGGTGAGCGATAACGCCCAGTAGGACTTAAATCTCAGGCTCAAGCAGGCTTTAAATAATTAACGCATTTAATGGCAGAGTATCTAAAGATAGCAGGTACAAGAGAGTCAAAATATAGCAAGAGATAGCACAACAGGTAACAGGATAGCACAATAGCACCAGATCGAGTATAGTTTCCAAAAATAGCACAAGTATCGAATATAGCACGAATAGCAGGATGGCCATAGCACAACTAGCACAAGTATAATAATAGCACGACGAGTATAGCACTTGTTTTATCATTCTAGACATCGAGAGAGTATAGCACGTTTTGTGTTTTGATTGTCATATAGATAGTCGAGATAGATAGCACTTGAGTGTAATGCCAAACACTCTGATCATTTAACTCCCATGGGCACTAGCACTTTCGGGCGCACATCCCAGGACCAGATCGGGCCCTTTATATATTGCCAGGCATTGGTTATATTGTTTATCTTTAGACAATCAGTCAATGGCCAATATAGAGTACCAAGAAGTAGATGAGAGCACTAGATGAATAGACGAGACAGTAGAGTGAACGTGAATAGACGAGCAAGTAGAGTATAGATGAGAGCTAGTGGACATTGCATGTAATGCGATGAGTAACCGGCGATAGTAACAGTTGCACAACACGCGCACTTGGTGTTGGCAGTCAGGTGGAACTCACGATCTTCTCGCTGGCCATGTTATGCACAAGTCCAGAGGTCCGACGTGATTCAAGGTAAGAGCGAACTTCTAATAGCCGTTTAGACCATATCGATCCTTAAAGGTGTAATGGGTGTTAGGGTACAACCGGCTCGTCGACCATGTGGGAATCCATGATCAGAGGAGACTTACGGAGGCCTTGTGCAAGGGTTCACTAGTCCGGCGAAAGGAATATCTGATAGAGAGTTCACCACAAGCCAAGTAAAGTGTGTATGTAAAAACAGGTGCTCGACATTCTAGAGGAATTCTAGAATAGTGGAGCGTCAATATCGTTATATAAACAACGCAAGAAACGAATACAAGTTCTTTAAAATAGGGCTATTAATATACTTTATTGCAATAAATTCCCAGATACAATATGAGATATTTTATGTCAGATTTCAGTCATATATGGATGGTTCATGTGTGTGCATGTGTAAGAGAAATCATAGATAGAAATAAGTCGTGAATATGTATTTTAAATCATTCAATGTAGCTCCATTTTTAAAACAAGTTTTACTGGGGGGTATAACTGTAAAAAGTGACAGAAATAATTTTTATGGGTTTTTATCAAAAACCTGTGAAGGCGACATAGGGTTGTAAGGACTGTCTGCTCAGGCGGCCAGAACGCGACGGGGTGTCCTGTCGCGTTCAGAACGCTACAAGAAAGGCGTCGCGACGGGCTTGAGAACGCGACCTGTCGTGCCGTCGCGTTCTAAGGTTCGTGGACTGAGTCTGACAGAGCTCTGATCTTTCTTGGATTGCGGTCCAGAAACTTGCCTTTTTGACATAGGGTAGTTCAGAAAATCATAACTAATTGTATACACTATGAAAAATCATGACACTAGTTTTAAATTAATCTAGACATGCAAGGGTACTTCCAGTAATTAGGAATTGGAAAGTAATCATGGTATCAACATAGTTCTAACAAGTTGAACAAGAAGCAACCTGATTCCAGGTACAGCAGAGATGAATGATTTAATTCGAGCAACATGCTTGATAAAAATTAGGGCTTTTAGGGGCAAAAGATCCCTAACAACAAGTAGTATCTACAGTAAACTTTTCGTGGCATGGGAACAAGTGTAAATGGAGATCTGATTTAAACATGATGACTCAGGGTTATCATGGATGCAGAACATCAAAAATCAAGAACAAAAGATTGGCTCGATGAAAAATTATGAAATAAGAGGGCTTTTGTTCTTGGTGATTGGAACTACCTATAGACGGATTTGATTTGGTTTTGCTTGTGAGAATGCCTACCTTTGACTCGATTTGTCTTCTAGGGCTTAGAACTCCAAGAACGAAGGAAGAAGCTTGATAGATCTTCCTCTCCTCGATTTCTCCTCCTCCTTGGCCTCTTCTCCACGTCCAAGAACCCCTTTGTACGAGCTAGGGTCGGCCACGAGGATTTAAGAGGTGTATTTATATAAACACAAGTTCCTATTCCTACTACTACTCAAATTCCTCTTAATTCCGAGATTTCCTAACTCCACCTTTCCTCTCTTGCTTTCCAATCTCTAATTGGGTTAGGATAGTATCTAAATTCGTGCTAGACTATATGGGGTAGGTTTAGGAATCCAATACCAACTCTAATTGCTACGTTTATTCCTTTAATAACCCCTTTCCAATTATGATATAATTAAACTCTGAATTTAGGGTATTTTCTTATTATTCCCCCTTTGTAAATTCATATTTTCACCCAATAAATTCTAGATGGTCCATTAAGCAAAGCCCATTACTCTTTTCCATTTAATGAGTTTTATTTAATGCTCTTTTCATTTAAATATCCATTTAGCTAGGTTTTAATTCTTTATTTAAATTTTTATTTTTCTTAAAAATTCAAGTTGCTACACAACAGCACACTGTTTGCCATCAACATGCCCTTAACGTCAAGGGATATTGATGTTAATTGGACTTTTGGCAGAAAATAGAAAATTTCAATAAACACACATAGACACAATATGTACATACACTATGCATAACATTATTTAAATATAATATGTACAGCATTAAACACAGACAATATGTACAGAATTAAGCAAGTATGCACATAAGTAAATGAATAATATGCTACTTACAACAAATATCATATGCATATATATACATATACAAACATAACATGAACAAAATTCATGTAAAATGAACAAAGTTCGAGGGACTTACAGTCGACCTGTGTTGGCGAGAGAGTAGACTGTCGTCTATCTATGGTTGACAACATTATAATTTTCCATATACACTCGGTTGGCTGCAGCTTAGGGTGCCTCCAAGAGGATATTGATGACAGGATCGAATGTCGTCTACCGTTTGTTGGCAACAGTAGGGTGTGTCGTCAACCTCTGTTGACGACAATCTGTGTTCCCATCAAGATCGTGGTTTCAGAGTTTTCTAGTTGTGAACATGATGGCAGTTTATGTTGTCGTTAAGTTAGGTGGTTAAGTTGACAGCGGTCTATGTTGACATCAACCTGTCTAAGACTATTTTTATATAGGGCACCCAAGAGCTTCCCCTCTCACTCTCTCTCCACTTCTCTCACCTCCTCTTCCACCCTTGCTTCTCCTACTACCTTCCACGGCTGACAGAGGCTTGTAGGCAACGCTCTTGTGTGCTTGGTGGAATTGGATTCTGGGGAAATGAGGCCGAGTGAGGGAGGTTGCCCACATTGGTGCTATTGCAGACTGGGTATATTTATCATGTTTTTTTGCCATCTGAGATAGAGAGACTAACCTACAAACACTCGCTATTAGTTTTGTGTTTATGCATGCATGTTATAATTGTGAAATTGTGGTTTTCTGGGGGGTTATCCATGTTAAAAATAGGTAGTTGTGTCGAGTGATCCGAGCATCAGATAGGCATTTTCTGGTTGTCTATTGGTGCTTTTCAGCTTGGGGAAGAGTTCCCCAATGATAGTTTTGCGTTGTTGGGTCTTCGATTGCCCCTGGGATTGGCTTAGTGCCAGCACCGATTTTGGTTGCAAGGGAACTTGATGGCGAGACCCGTTGCTGTTGAGTTCATCTTGACGACATGATCTACTACCGTCAAGGAGGTGTTGACGACATACGATGTCACCGTCAAGCTTGGTTGACGGCTGTTGATGTTGCTACCTACTCAGTGTGAGGTAGTGGCCTCTTTGCACCCTTTTTGTGACTTCCAGAGCTAGGCATTAATAGTGTGGTGTTTTCCCTTCAGCACGGTGTTCCTAGACATCAAGAGCATCTCCATCTGTGTGATTTCTATCCCGTGCTTATGCTTGTGTTTGTGTTATGTACTCGGGTGTTGAGCTAGGCTCCGCCTGGATGACTGGCATTGAGTTAGTTCGCCGATGAGCCTGGGCGTCAAGAGCATCTCCGCTTAGTACGTGCCCCTTGTGGAGGTTTCAAGCCGGTTGCCATGGGGCCCCTTCTCCATCCGTTAGATCCAGCATAGGGGAAAATCGATCGTGGACCAAACGTGAGGGAGCATTTGTGTGTGCACACGTGGCTAGGGTTTGAGGACTCCGTGGTGTTGAGGCACCAACCCACATGCTATGGCTAGTCCTACCTTGTGTGTGGTGTGTTGTGTACTGTGTGGTGTACCTGTGCCTATGAGGTATTGTGTGACTAATGCCCCTGGGGTTGAAGCAGTCGTTGTGGTACTCCTCACCAGTGCCTGGTTTAGCTGATTTTCCAGCTTTTGGTTGTGCTGTGTTGGTTTGTTTGTACCTGCGAGGTACTTGTGTGTGTTTGTACCTTATAGAGTAGAGGCGGCGATGGCGATGTAGTTTCCATGGTGTGGTGCAATTGTGTACTGTCTCTAACTCGTGCCGTACTCACTTACTGCACTAGTTTTATTTGCTTTCAATTTAGCTAGTGGGGTTGGTGTCCCTATTCGGCCTTGAGTTGAGGCTCACTCTCTTCCCCTTTTAGGTGAGGCGCCAGCGAGTCAGGGCACAGAGTTGCTAAGTCGCTCTAGTGGTGCAAGCCAACTCCCAGCCTTGTGTGCTGGGTACATTTTGTTGTGCTTTCCTTTCACTATACTTTTTCTCTGAGTTGTACACTTCATACTATTATATGTGTGGGGGTCTTTTCCATTGTTCGGTAATGGGCCGAACAGGTTCCCACTTGAGAGTTGAGAGGGAACGGTCACCGGTGCAGACGAAAGCCTGTAAGATCAGAAGACGTCAGAGGAACTCGGTTGAAGAACCGGGAGAACCCTCAGATGCCTAAGTCAGGGATGACTATCACTGGGCTTGGAAGAGAAGGTTCTTTTTGTCTGTGGTCTCGCGTGTGGGCGATTGTGAGGGAATGATTGCACGTACCTTTACATGAGGGTTACCTATTCCATATATAGGCTAGGGACCTGAAGGGTCCGGATGCGCCCTTCAAGAATGATACATGAAAGAGTGCTTCTATTGAGTTCCCAAGATGGAGGATGTCTGTTCGAGACGTCCCTTGGGACTCCGCAATGAGACTACTCCAGTTCATGGAGAGGTGCGCCACGCCGTCCCATTGAACATTGTTGGGAGGTCAAGGGCCACTTATTAGGGTATCCAGCATGGAGGCACCGAACAAGAAACCGCGGACGTGCTCAGTGAGACTATCCGATGTTCGGTGTAGCTGTTGGCTTTCTGTTGTAAGTTCGGAGGACACGAAAAGAAGCCCGAGGGCTTGTTCGGTGGAGCGTTGGGCCTTTTACCGAACAACTGGTGCTTGGTGACTTTTTCCTATCCGGATGCCTCTGAAAGTCAGGTTCTGTGACGCTCTTGGATGCGTAGCAGGAGGCGTGTTCGGGAACTCTGGCTATTTTCGAGGACACTGTTGGCCCTCATGATGGCAACAAGGATAAACCTAGAGCGGGGGGGGGGGGGTGAATAGGTTATCTGAAAATACAAATAAAAATCACCACTTGAAAACTTTGGCTAGTGAATGTAGTTGTGTGCAATAGATAGAGTAGCAGAAAGCAATTCAAACAAACAATCACACAAATGAACACAAAGAATTTTATCCTGGTTCGACACTTCTCAAATAGAAGACCTACATCCAATCCCCAAGCAAATCTTGGGATTTCACTAACCAGGGTACAATCCTTCTAAGGATATACAGACCCCCGGCTCCCCGCTGGTCCACTTCCTTTCCAAGTAATAAGGAAACTCATTTTTGTAACAGGTCAAAAAGCCACACTCCTAGAATAAACCCCAGTGTGGTTCTGCTTGACTTAAACCCCTAGCTAGGTTCTGCTGCCACCAACCCCAGCTAGGTTCTTCCCTTAACATAACGGGAACATTGAGTACAGTCCATCAGCTGGAGAGCAACCCAGCACTTCGGCAGGTCTTCTCATCACCCTTTAAGAGGAAAAACCCTTACTATTCTTTAAGGAAGAATGAGTAGGCTGTGGAGATCAAGTTCTAAAGAAAAGAACTTAGCTTGCTTGATCTCCAACAACATCCTGAGAGCTAAGAGGATTACAAGACAAATACAATGAAACTTAAACCCTTAGCCCACAGTGTAATAGCATGATCGTTCGGATCTGGTTTAATAGGTTGTGTGGTGTGGTGCTCATGACCAAGAGGTGGTCATTGAGCCTTACTCGAGGCTTCTGTGCGTTGTGTGGGTGTTGTGGGCCGGACATTCTAGCCCAAATGACCCGTTAGTTCACTGTTTGTGAACGCGACAGTGCCTAGCATTGCATTTTGAACGCGACACCGAGGACCGTCACGTTCTGGTTGCCACCGCGCAGCGGTCTTCGTCTGCATGTCCGCCGCGTGTCGCACACTAGGCGGCCTGCTAACGTCGACCATTGGAAGGCAACGACCTTCTTTGTCGCATTCAGGTCGTGATGATAAGATACATCGTGTTCCCAACTATGATGCATTTTTAAGATAGGTCGGCCAAACTGAGCTCTAGCAAGCTCTGCATGGCCAGGGAGAAGTTTTTACAGAGGTTTTCGGGCAATCCGGGGTTCTGGAGGTGTTTTTGGCATGGTCTCGCCGCGAGGACGTTGTGCGGAGTGGGGGAAACGCTGGGTAGTTGCCGTTCTTCGAGTTCTTCACAAAGGTAGGGTGATTCCGCCCCGTTTTACATTGTGACCTGTATGTGAAGCATGAATAGTTTGTTACTCGCTTTATAAACGATAGATACCATGCTAGGATACTGTGTAAAGCACCAAAAATGTGGTTTTATATTGATTTATATGGTTTGTGAGGGAGATCCGGAGATGGGATCCCGGATTTGAGTTCCTTCCTGTGAAGGCGACGGACCCTTATGTCGCGTTCTGAACACGACAGGCCGACCCGTCTCGTTCTACTTTTGAATGCGACCTATCGGGGTGTCGCTTTCAGAAGGCGACAGTAGCCCCCGTCTCATTAACAGTTTCATGGGTTTTATGTATGTGCATCATAACGTATTTATCAGATTATCATTGTGTAAAGTGAAGGCAATGTTAAGCGGTGCATTGCCATCTGTAGCGCTCAAGGAGCGTGTTGTTCACGAGGTTGACATGTTGTTCATGTGGTTTGAGCGGTGTGTATGTGGTCAGTTTGTGGTGGTTAGGCAGTGAGGTTCCAGTGTGAACCTAGCCTCGGTCCTTTGATATCTTTTGTAGGTTATTAAAGTTGGTTTAATTGATAAAGCATTTGGAGGGTTAAGAGTTAGTGTATGGTTATTAAGTGGTTATTGTGTATTGTGTTTAATGTGGCAATGGAGGTCATGAGATGACCAATGACAGGCCAGATTATTATTGGTTAATGTAGTTCCTGTATATGTCTGTGTAGGCTAGCTTATAGGTCACTTAGTGACCGGGGATAAGCTATTCCTAACACTTGCGCCGTAGTTTGTAATAAAGATTATAAATATATGTATTGTGGTTTGTGCATTACCGAGTTTGGTGGTCCGACGCCTATTCTGGAATACCTCTTCAGTTTGGTACCCCAGGTTCTGTGTGAGCCATGCACACGTGTTTGTTGTGCTCGGGGTTTGTCCCGGTACTGTGTGTTCCATCGAGGTCTGTGTCATCTTCCTGGACACCCTCACTCCTGTGTTTGAGTTGTACGTCCGGCTGAGGGAAAGATGATAGAGGGGCAGCGACTTGTGAGAGTTTGTGTTTAGTCGCTTGTATCACGCTCGTGGTTGGGGGTACGGACACCAGTAGACATATTGGTCCCCATCTAGTCCTATGTTTCCAGTGCCTCACTTTAGGGAGCTCGGGTCGGAGTCCCTAAAGATGCCAGGCGTTGACCTATAGCTGTGTAATTTTTAGGTGTGGTGTTGGTTGGTCTCCACTGTTCTTTGGCTTGTGGTTGTAGAGCTGCAATGGACCTTTCGTCCGTGACTGCGAGACTGAGAGGTGGTTCTTATGTTGTATGGTTCGGGTTGGATACTGGCGTCATGAACCAGTAGTCCATTCCCGTGTGGTGGTGTCGTTCTTCCCGACTCGTGCTTTGCCACTGGTTGTGGTTTGTGTTGTTGGGTTGAGTGTATATTCATATCATTTCCCTCCTATTTTGATGATGACAAGAGGTGATTTTAAAGCAATTTAAATGAAACAGGTCAAAAACATCATACCTGAAGTCAATGTTCAAAAAGCATGTTTCAAATCACATTTATCATTTATGTTCATGATAAATCATTTAACTAATGATATATGTGTTTAATTTTCAGGTACAAACACTTTTTGCAAAAGAAGTGTCGACACACCCCTCAATGGTGTCGACACAACACCTCAGTCTCAAAGGCAAAAAGCTGAAGAATTGCCTAGAGTGTGTCGACACTAGTCCAGAAGCAGGTCGACACGAGTTGCAGATTCCGGAAATCAGACTACTCAGGTCGACGCACTCTCAGGGCAGGTCGACACTGGATCCTGCTCCCAGAACAACAGTTTTCAGAATTGGGGATAGCAGGTCGACGCAACACTAGAGCAGGTCGACACTAGATCCTGCTCCCAGAACAGCTGTTTTCAGAACCAGGATAGCAGGTCGACACAATACCAAAGCAGGTCGACACTGGATCAGTTCCCAGAACAGCCTGTTTCAAGATTTGGGTTGTGTGTCGACACCACCACCAGGGTAGGTCGACACACTACGGAAAGTTTGCAACTTAAATTGGATGTTTGCCACGTGTCAGCCTAGGGCGATGGGGTATCAACCTAGAATCGTGTGCCCTTGTACCTAAAGGGTATCCTTGAAATCTTTTGAGTATAAAAGGTCCCTAATCGGCCCCCCATCACATCAGAAGAGACCCAACTAACTCTTAGAGCCTCCAAAAAGTTTCCTGGCGGCTACAAGAGGTCGTCTCCCTCCTCTGCTCTCCGTGTACAGAGCATCAGTTTTGGACTTCAAGATTGCAAGCCTCTTCCCAATCCAAGCTTCTACAAGGGAGTACACTTGAAGAACGAAGTTATTTAATACAATTCATTGTACTTCTGTTCTTCTGAGATATCTTTTGAGATTATGCAAGTGCTTCTGCATAGCTCTCATTAGTGCTCTCATTTTCGACTAGATTTGTTGCTAGAAGGTCTATGTCTTGAGTTGGTGTCTAGCAAGTCTTATGTGAGCATTGAGCTCAAGTTGTGTGAGCATTGTGCTCAGGTTGTTGTGAGCCGTTGTGCTTAGTTTGAGTTGTCTAACTCAAGGTTGTGTTGAGCAGTCTTGCTCAGTTGTTCTAGAGTAGTCTTACTCTAGAAGTTGTGTGAGTTGTAAGCTCTCAAGTGTTGGAGTTGTCAGGCTCCAGTGGGTGTGTTACCCAGTTGTTTTAGTGAATCCTCACGGGGTGTGAGGGGTGGATGTAGGAATCACTTGGGTGATTTCCGAACCACCTAAAAATCCTTGTGCATTTGTCTAATTGTGGTTTGATCATTTCATCCGTTAGATGCTTGCATAGGATCGATTAATATTCACTTAATCAACTTGTTTCACATCTATTTTACCAACTCACTCAAATCTCATCAGATCTGTGGTTTTTCACTGATAAAATTGCCTCTGATTCAAAAGTGTTTTTAAATTGTATAAGCTTCCGCAAAAAGTGGCAAAGATCTATTCATCCCCCCCCCCCTTCTAGATCTTTTCCTTACCTTAACTTCGATCCTTCAATTGGTATCAAAGCGGGTTTACTTTGATCTGATTTGATCTGAGCAGTTTTTGTTTCTGAGTGTTGTGTGTTTGAGTGTTTGCCTGTTTGTTTGCTAAGCATTTTCTTTCTGCTTTAGAGTCATGGATTCCAAAGGTTTCATAGCTGAGGGTCATTCCATAAATAGGCCACCATTCTTTAATGGGACGGACTATTCTTACTAGAAAAACAGAATGCAAGTATTTTTAAGGGCCCAGAACTATGAGATATGGAAAGTAGTGGAAATGGGACCCTATGAAAACCAGGGAGAAGAATACACCTGGACTAAGGAACAAATAAGGAAAGCTACATTGAGTTATAGTGCCATGAACATGATTCAATGTGCTGTCCATCCCAAGGAGTATTCGAGAATCTCAATGTGCAAATCTGCCAAAGAGATGTGGGATAAACTCGAATTACTCTATGAGGGAACATCACAAGTAAAGGAGACTAAGGCAAATATTCTAGTTTCAGAATATGAACTTTTTATGATGAAGTCTAACGAAAATATTTCTGAAATGTTTGCCAGGTTCATGGTGATTGTGAATGGATTAAAGGCCTTGGGTAAGGAATATACAGATGCAGACTTGGTAAGAAAAATCTTACGTTCACTTTCTTCAATTTGGCATACAAAGGCCACTGTCATTGAAGATTCAAAAGATCTGTTCAAAATCTCTTTGGATGAATTGATTGGATCCTTAATGACATATGAGATCAACTTAAAATAAAATAAAGAACACATAATTAAGACCAAGCCTATGGCACTTAAGGCCTCTTCAAGCAATAAAGATAAAAGTCAAGAAAAGACAAGTTCTGAGGAGTCTGAGTCAAATGAGGATGAAATTGCCCTCATGACCAGGCAATTCAGAAAATTCTTGAAATACAGAAAAGGAAAAATGTCTGGGAAAAAGAAGTTTTTCTCAGGTAAGAAAAACACTTCCTCTTCTAATTTCAACAAAAATCACAAATCTGACGAAAATATTGTCTGTTACAGGTGCAACAAACCAGGACACATGAAGGGAGAGTGTCCTGAGAACAAGAAGGAAAAGCACAAGAAGTTCCAGAAATTTAAGAAGCCAAAGGCCATGGTCGCCACTTGGTCTGATGAAGACTCAAGTGCGGAAGAAGAAGAGAAGAAATCCTCAAGCTATAGAAGTGAGGAGGTTTGCTTCATGGCCAACAGCTCAGATGGAAAGGTAAGTACATCCTTCGAAGACTACACTATAGATGATTGGCAGGATGCTTATGCTGAGCTAGTTGAAAATTTCTCAGAAATTAGAAAAGAAAACAAACATTTAAAAAGAAAAATTGAAAATCTTTACCATAACCAATCTTCAAACAAGAGAATAATAGAACTGGAAACTGAAGTAACAGAATTGCATGAAGAAAAAGAAAATCTCTTGAACCTTATTGATGAACTAAAACTTGCCTCTCAAAAGGCCTCCCAAGAATTCAAAAACTTAACTGAAAAGCTGGAAATTGAAAAACAAGAAAAACATCAGAAGATTGAAGAAATTGAAACTCTTAAAAACCAGCTAAAAGAAAGGGATGAAGTTATCCAAACCTTCACAAAAGGTAAAGATAACTTAGAGGCACTGCTAGGAACCACCATGACAACCACCTCTCATGGATTAGGATTCAACAAAAAGAAACCCATGAAAGACAAATCTGGTGAGAAAAAGGGCAAAGCACCACTAATTAAATTTGTCAAGGGTCATAATCTTGAGAACACAGAAATTCAACAAATAGCAAACAAAACCTTAAACAAAAGACAAAACAAAGCAAAAACTCAAAAACAAAAGAAGACCATCAGGTCGACACAGTCCCCTGACAGGTGGACACCAATCCACAAGAACAAGGCTTCTGTGGCTGCTATGTCGACACCAGTACAGGAGAGGTCGACCTGCTCAACATCAAAAGCTGCAAACAACTCAATCAAAAATTCAAATAAAAATTTGAAAAATAAGAAAAAGTCAAAGGAAATAATTCATGAAAAACCTTGGACCTCCAAGACAACATTTCAAGATGATTGGACCAATCCTTGGAGCCAATGGTATGAAAATCCATGTTGGTATCATCCTCAATTCCTTTATCCAAATTTCTTGATGTACCAACAAAATCCCTGGATTCCACCTCCTCATCTGAACTCCAATTTTCAAATGAAAAACTCCCCTCCTACCAAAAATAAAAATCTTGGTACTTTCATTCCTAAAAGAAAGAACAAACAGAAAAAGGCTGAAAACACCAATGTAATAAAACAAAAATCAAAAACAGGTCAAATTTGGGTGAGAAAAGATTTACTGACAATGTTCAAACATTCTGATGGTCCCAACTCTGTTTGGGTACCAAAATCTTCTCTCCACTGATCTTTTTGCAGGAAGGTCGTGCACCCAACACCAATGTATGGTTTCTTGACAGTGGGTGTTCACGACACATGACGGGAGACAGAGCCAAATTCTCATTCCTGCTTGAAAAGGAGGGAGGGTCAGTTACATTTGGAGGTAAAAATAAAGGAAAGATCATTGGATCTAGAAAGGTTGGTCAAACTTCTTCAAACTCAGTAGATAATGTTTTATTAGTTGATGGTCTTGATTATAATTTGCTCAGTATCAGCCAACTATGTGACAAAGGTCACAAAGTTGTGTTTGAATCTGATTTTTGTAAGATAATTGATTCATCAACTGATAAAATCAAATTCTTTGGAAAAAGAGAAAACAATGTCTACATGATCAACCTTAATAAAAACTTTTCTGAAAATCTTTGCTTTGTTGCAAATAAAGATGAAATTGCATGGACTTGGCACAAAAGACTTGGCCATGCAAGTTTCAGAACATTGAATAAGTTGTTAAGACTAAACTTGGTTAAGGGTCTTCCTGAATCTTTTTCTAATGTTGAAGATCAAGTTTGTGGGATATGTGCTAAAGGAAAACAAACTAGGAAATCTTTTAAAACCTTCAATGAGGTACTTACATCTAGGCCACTAGAACTTCTTCACATGGACCTTTTGGGCCAACAAGAGTTCTAAGCTTAAGTGGTAAGAGATATGGTTTTGTAATCATTGATGACTTTACTAGATTTACTTGGGTTATCTTTCTATCTCACAAAAGTGATACTTGCCTTGAATTCAAGAATTTTTGTACCACTATCTTAACAACTTATCCATATAAAATCAAAAACATTTTAACTGATCATGGGGGTGAATTTGATAACATATCCTTTTCTGATCTATGTGCTGAATTTCAAATATTTCACAAATTTTCTTCACCTAGAACTCCAGAACAAAATGGAGTTGTGGAAAGAAAGAATAGAACTCTTGTGGAAATGGCTAGATCCATGCTCTTAGGAAGTAATCTGCCCAAATCCTTCTGGGCTGAAGCTGTTAGCACAGCCAATCATATCCTAAATAGAGCTTTGATCAAACCAAAGATCAGAAAAACCCCCTATCAATTGTTGAAAAACAAAAGCCAACTATTTCTTATTTCAAAACTTTTGGGTGCAAATGCTTTGTACACAATAATAACAAAGAAAACCTTGACAAGTTTGATGCTAAGAGTCCGGAAGCTATCTTCCTTGGCTATTCTGAAGTGTCAAGGGCTTTCAAAGTGTACATTCTAAAAACCAAAACTGTTGAAGAATCTCCACATGTTATTTTTGATGAAAATTCCTTTTCCACTAATGATTCTAAATCTTGTAGGGAAAGACAAGACAATGAAGAGGATGACCTCATTGTGGATTCTTCACCAACTGTTGAGGAGCTTCTCAATAATGAAGAGAACCTGAACAACAACTCACCATCTTCAAGTGGGTCAGGTAACATTGCTCTAGAAGTGGGTACTTTTCAACAGGTAATTTCTGAACCTCGATATCTGAGAGATCACCCATTAGACAGTGTAGTTGGCAATTTAAATGATAGAGTAAGGACCAGATCATCCTTCTTGCAAAATATTGAAGAAGACCCACTAGCTCTAATTTCCCAAATTGAACCCAAGTCAATTGATGAAGCCTTATCCAGTTCTGATTGGATTAATGCCATGCACGATGAGCTTCATCAATTCGAAAGAAATCAAGTATGAGAATTAGTACCTAGACCTAGTGACCAAGCAGTGATTGGTACTAGATTGGTTTTCAGAAATAAGCTAAATGACACTGGTCAAGTAATAAGAAATAAAGCTAGGCTAGTTGCAAAGGGGTATAACCAAGAATTTGGAATTGACTTTGAAGAATCATATGCCCCTGTAGCTAGACTAGAAGCTGTCAGAATTTTCCTTGCTTTTGCATCCTCCATGAAATTCAAAGTCTATCAAATGGATGTCAAAAGTGCATTCTTAAATGGATATATAAAGGAAAATGTTTTTGTTGAACAACCTCCTGGATATGAAAATGAAAAATATCATAACCAAGTTTTCAAGCTTAATAAGGCTCTCTATGGTCTTAAGCAAGCTCCAAGAGCTTGGTATGACCGGTTGAGTTCATTTTTACTTGAAAAAGGATATTCTACAGGTAATGTTGATCAAACATTGTTCACAAAAACAGTTAAAAATCAAATAATTGTAGTCCAAATTTATGTTGATGACATAATATTTGGATCAACCAATAAAGGCCTTTGCACTGAAATTTCAAATCAAATGAAGAATGAATTTGAAATGAGCTTAATGGAAGATTTAACATTATTTTTGGGATTGCAGGTTAACCAAACACATGAAGGAATCTTCATCAGTCAAACCAAATATGTCAAGGAGCTATTAAAGAGGTTTGATGTAGCACCCCAAAAATTTTAATTACATAAAAATTCAAATAAATGGAAATAAATAATTTCCATAATATCGGAGTATTTAAAACATACGTACCATTATCGTATGTGCTAAAACACATTAGAAAATTTCATAAAAATTATAAATCAACCCTAAATATTATTACTAAATGTTTCACAAAGAAATTTGTGCCAAGAAAAATCAGATCATCCAACTTTAAAGTGTTTCACGACATATTATCGTAATTCATGAATAAGTCGTAACATCATTATCACACGTACGTGGATGAGTCAGAAAATTAAATAAAAATCATATATGGACTTCAAATAATATCCTCTAATGATCCATCAAGAAATTTGGTTCAATAAAAATCATTTGGGCTAGGTTTAAGAGTTATTGCGACCTATTATCTAAATAAGGAAACAAGTCGGAAAACTGTTAACACGGAAATACGACGCAATCATAAATTAAATAAAGATGTTAGAAATGCTTCTAACAATATATAATAATGACCCAATATCATAAGTGGGCCAATGGACCACATTTGGCCCAAAAATCAAATGAAGCTAGAAAATACATAGAAATTCGTAACCATAAATAAGCTGAAATTAAAAACAGACAATTAGAGTTGAATTGGGATGCAATCATGCATTCATGGCAACCCAAGTTCGTGCCTAACTATGAGGGGAGGTTTCCTAATGCCTCACACACTCAAAGGGAGGAGGAAATCATCAAAAATAGGAAACCAAACAGGCCAATCCCGAAATCCTCTTTTCCTAGTTATAATAGGACTCCTAAACACCATGGTTATTTAAATACTCTTCACCCAAACCCTAGGAACGAATTTAGAACTTGCTAGGGTCGTGTGGAGGAGCTCTTGGTGGCTGAGGAGCTGTGGAACGACCACAAGAAGCCGTTCTTCTTCCCCTTCTCATCTGCTGTGACCTGCACAAACTACACTCTTGAAGTCGACCAAAGGTAGGTTTTCTCGGGCCAAATCTTAACATATCCTATACCAATGTGTAGAGTATAAAGTTAACTTTCATTTCCCACTGGTTTCATCGAATTTCATTTAGTATATTTTGAATTATAAGCGTTTTTCCAAAGTCGCGCACTGTTAGAACTTTTCCCGTTCTTCTTATTATTCACACGATTTGAGACCGAATGTGACTGAATCATCAACATTAAAGTTCTTCTAATTGTAGTCACAATCATCTTTCATGTTCAACTCTTTGTCTAAAACTCTTTAGTTAGAGAGTTATGAACCCTGTAAGAGAGTCATGCATAATACAGTGTTTTCGGGTTTGCAGTTAGCCCTAGGTTCTTCCTGTTTTTCTCGAGATTTAAGACCGAAGTAGGTGAAGCCTCCAACATGAAAGTTCTTGTATTAGTCGATATGGTCATCTTTCATGTTAAATGTTTTGCTTAAATATCATTATTTAGAGAGTTATAAACATCGTAATAGATCCGTGCATGATACTGCATTTTCTGGTTGCATTTAACTTTCACTTATTCATGTTTTTCACAAGGTTCAAGACCGAATTAGGTTAAAACCCCAACAAAAAGTTCTTATACTGGTTGTCCTTGTCATCTTTTATGTTAGACGTTTTGTCCAAATGTCAGTAGATCTCATGTTACAAGTCTAACATGTAAGTCACCATGAAGTCATGCATGTTTAGGGCTTTCCCACTTTCTTCCTGTATTTCAGGCAATTAGAGACCGATTCAGACCCAGCCCACAACACAAAAGTTCTTCCAATTGATGTCCTCGACATTTTCTATGTTGTAAGTTTTGTCTAAAGGTCAGCATATAGAGAGATATAGGCGTTTCATGAATATCACCCTGTGTCAAATCATGGTAGTCTGAACCAAGAGCATGTCAGATCCCTGTCGGACTCAGACGCAGACCCTGTGAAAGCGACGGCCTGATATGTCGCATTCTGAGGTCGGGTCGCGACAGTACCTCTGTCGCGTTCTGGTTGCGACAGTACCCATGTCGCCTTCTGCCTGCCTGATCTGACGACCCCGTCGCCTTCCTTATATGGCTATGTCGCGATCTCAGGATTTTTACCAGAAACCACGTGTTTTCTTACCAACTTTTCCGCATATACCCAAGATCTGTTTAAATATGATATTTACTGTGTAAGTTGCCTGTCTTGGTTCTGATCATTACATGATTGTTATTTAATGACTTAAAAAGTGTTAAACCCATTTAAAAGCTTTAATTACATGAATGCTATTCTAAGTGCTCCTTAAATGTTATGATCCATTCATGTTTCTTGTGATTTAATCTTCCTACTGTTCTACCATGTTTAAATGATAAGAGTTATCATAAAATCGTGCAAACCATGATTAGTTAAAGTGCATAGTTTTATTCCATGTTATATTGTCAAGTGCTTCATGCGAGTTTGAGACCGATGGTTTGAGAATTGTGACACGCGTACCGCACTACACACTAGCACTATTAGGTAGCCCCTTCTTGGGAAATTGGAAACTCTCTACCGGTCATTCCGAATCGGTAGACTAGCGACCTTTTCACCAAGGCCTCCGTAAATCTCCTCTGATCATGGATTCCCACATGGCCGACGAGTTGGTTGTACCATTGAAGTTCCCTGGAGATAGCGTGCACTTCCTTTCTTTTCTTGATCTCGTGAGTGTGACTTACAAGCTAGACTAAAGCCATTAATGTAAAGATTTAACAAAAGTATAAATTGTACCGTTATGCTGCCAAATTTATCTCTTGACCATTGTTCTCATGAAATCATGTTCAATTTAATTATTACTTCTTCCCATCATCATCATGAACATGACATTACACCTGCTTACTTATTGAAACTCTCATTGGCCATTATTAATGACTGTGGGTATCTACATTTAAAATTTTCATGAGATGGCTGACAGGGCACGGCGTGTGTCCAAGGGCTCCAGTCTAGCCCCAATGACGGAGAGTCATAAATATACTGTTAACCATGGGGTATAATGATTACTGGCGTTGCATCTGCGCTGGGAGTACTTTCTTGCTTGTTGAATGTTAGATACATAACCACATACACGTGTCCTGGTGTACATTCTTGATGGATCTTTTCTTGGTGTACATTGGTGTCTACATGCCTGATTAGTGTTACTTGATCGTGCTTGTGAAATCTTGCTTGCTTGCTTGCGTGATATGGCCATCCTGCATTTAATGCAATTAATGATATCTTGTGTTTCTTGACATCAATTGAAATCTTGCGTGCTTGTGCAAAGTGATCTATTGCTAGTTCTATCTCGTTCACCAATCTTGTTCTATCGTAATCACTCTCTCTAGCTTGTTTTATATATATTATGTTATAACGAGTTTTATTCGTACTTGCATATCATTCATCGTACTTGCCTAGTTCTAAAATGTTAATCACTTATATCATTGCCCGCACATTGAGATATAAATCCTACTGGGCTAGTTTGCTCATTCCCTACTTTTACCCCATCTAGGTGACTATGAAGTTCAAGAGGAAGAGCAAGTCGATGATGGGAATGCGTCCGAGTGATGAGCGTTCCAACTATGAGTCTAGTTATAGTAATTTGCTTTGAGAGTTAGAACATGTAGCAGGAAGTGAGAAGTATTATGTACTTTCCTTTCATTGAGTCTTAGTCCTGTAATAGTTTCTATTTGAAATACAATGAGCTGAGATTTGATTACAATTTATATTGAGTTCAACATATGGGCCCTATTGTCATGTTGTGTTGATATACATTTAGTGCGCGCTAGCTAGAGGCTTATTTGCCGACTGTCCACGTCTCGGAATATCGACTCGAATTCATTGAATTAATATCCGCTGCGTAATTCTCGGGACGTGACAATTTAGTGGTATCAGAGCCTAGGAATACCAAATAGGATATGTCTCAGTAATAGGAGATACCTATGGAACCTAGGTCATGAGAAATTAAATACAGTTCCTGGTGAGAATGGGTAGAGACTGGGAATATGTTAGAAAGAATTAAACACTCCTACCCATTAACTCTTATAATGTATCTGGAGACATTAATTGGTTTCCATCCTTTTTCTCAAGAATCCTCATAACACTCTCACACAACTGCAACGGCTCGCAACCAGTGGCAAGCTATGCAAGACACTATGGCTGGACTTACGCAGGCCCTGCAAAATGTAGTTCAGGCTGGAAATCAGGCTGCAGCTGCAAGGAATGGAGCCGATGATATGCACCGGAATTTTTGGAGATTGAACCCTCCTCGTTTCTCTGGATCCCCTGACCCAGATGAGGCAGAAAAATGGCAAGAGGAGATAGAAAGGATTTTCCAAGTAATGCAATGCACCAACAGAGAGAAAGTGGCACTGGCCACTTTCCAATTTACTAAAGATGTTCGAGCATGGTGGAAGGCGACCTCGGCCCACCTGCCAAACGTAGCTGAACTGGAGTGGGCCGGATTCCTGGAGATATTCCGAGGAAACTATTTCTCTGAGAGAGTCAAGGAGAAGAAGGCAGCAGAGTTTGCCACACTAAAACAGAAAGGGATGTCCATGGCTGAGTATGAGGCTCAGTTCGCACGACTTGCTGTGTATGCCCCACATTTGGTGGGAACAGAAAGATTAAAGGCTAACCGTTTCATGGATGGGCTCAGGCCTATGTTCATTGAAAGGCTCGGACCACACAACATTAAAACCTACACTGAGATGGTCCAAAGAGCTCAGCTGGTAGAAGATACTATGGCTAAGGTGGAAGGCATGAGGGGAAAGGACATCTCAAAGCCGACCTTTACAAAAAGGGGAGCAGTCGATACAACTGGAACTTTCCCCAATAACAATAATAACAACAACAAAAGGCCAACCACTGGGAAGGACTATAGCATGGAGAAAAAGATCAAAGTAGAAGAAACAACGATTTTTGAATATTGTAACTTTTGCAACAAGCCTGGACACAGAGCGGAAGAGTGCTGGAAGAAGGCAGGAGCTTGCCTGCGATGCGGGAGTCGTGACCACCGCCTTCCCAACTGTCCTATGTTAAAAGACCAAGTTGGAAGGAACCAAGAAGTGGTAAAGCGTCAGGGACGCGTGAATGCAATAATGCAAGCGGAGCTCCCGGAAGGAGGTAGGATTGTTAAATGCCTAGACTGATCTTATGATGTTTTCTTATTGGTACATTTCTAAGTGGGGGAGATCATTAAGGAGAAATTGGAAAGGGATAATCTAGTAATTATACCATAGTTCCTTTGGTGGAGTAAGATGGAGTTATAACAACCGTGGAAGGAAAACAGGAGTGGAAGGAACCAAATGAATAGTACGGGTGGCCATAGGTGTAGATGTTGGACTAACCTCCACGATGTTGAAACCAGTTAGAAGAATTAAATCCGAAACGACCTCAAGGATCATAACTTTCAAAATCCAATTAATGATCAATGAATTTGGGGACCAAATTCTCTTAAGTGGGGGAGGGTGTAGCACCCCAAAAATTTTAATTACATAAAAATTCAAATAAATAGAAATAAATAATTTCCATAATATCGGAGTATTTAAAACATACGTACCATTATCGTATGTGCTAAAACACATCGGAAAATTTCATAAAAATTATAAATCAACCCTAAATATTATTACTAAATGTTTCACAAAGAAATTTGTGACAAGAAAAATCAGATCATCCAACTTTAAAGTGTTTCACGACTTATTATTGTAATTCATGAATAAGTCGTAACATCATTATCACACGTACGTGGATGAGTCAGAAAATTAAATAAAAATCATATATGGACTTCAAATAATATCCTCTAATGACCCATCAAGAAATTTGGTTCAATAAAAATCATTTGGGCTAGGTTTAAGAGTTATTGCGACCGATTATCTAAATAAGGAAACAAGTCGGAAAACCGTTAACACGGAAATACGACGCAATCATAAATTAAATAAAGATGTTAGAAATGCTCACTACAGGAAGTGAAGGATATGTAGACGGCTGAAAACCATCTACGAAACTCTAAGAACCGTCTATAAAAGATTTTGTAGACGGCTACACAGCCGTCTAAAAAGCCGTCAACGAAAATTCCGTCTACATAACATACGTAGACGGTTTTTTAAGCCGTCTACTAAAGTACTGTTTATAGACGGCGGAAGCCGTCTACGAAGATAGGTAGACATCTAACATTAGTCGTTAACAAAAACTTAAGTAGACGGTTTATTTACCGTCTACAAAAATCTAATTAGACGGTTATTAAGCCATCTATAAATATTTATATAGACGGTTTTAAGCCGTTTATAAATATTTATATAGACGGTTTATAAGCCATCTATATAAACTTATGTAGACGGTTGTTAAGCCGTCTACATAAACTTATGTAGACGGTTAATAAAACGTGCAAATAAAGTTTTGTAGACGGCTTAAGCCGTCTACACATTTCAAATTTTTTTATTTTTAATTTATTTTATTGTTTTTCCCTGTTAGTACAGAAATCAAAACATTCATGTACATAAATCATTACTACCATGCACACACAAATTATTTAAAAACACATCATATACATACACACAATATACCATACACACAAATTATCTAAAAACACATCATAAACATATTCAAAAGAAATACAATATCTCATCCACTATAATAATTTAATCATCATCATCATCATAATCATCAGCAGACTCGTCACTCTCCTCACACTCAAGCTCACGCCTAGCACGAGACGGCTGTGATGGCGGAGCAGCACATTGCTGCATGAACGCTCGCATCTCTGATATCTGACTGCGCAAGTCTTGTAACTCCTGGCGATCCCTGCTCCTCTCTGCACACAAGTTCTGTAACTCCTGGCGTTTCCTGCTCCTCTCTGCACACAAGTCCTGTAACTCCTGGCGATCCCTGCTCCTCTCTGCACACAACTCCTCCACCTTTTTGTTTTGATCCTGCAACTGCTGCTGCAACTGCTGCACCTGAGTGTGGTAGCCGCCTGAGGAGCTCGATCCCTCTCCCCTCCCATACCAAGTGCGGAGCGTCTCAGCCTTACCCGCACAACGAACACGGCCAGGCCTGTCTCGTCCCATGACAGCTATGAAGGCATCCTCGGCTAGAACAGGAGCGGCATCATCACTCTGGAGGGAAGGAGTCGTCATTTGTGTCATCTTCTCCTACAATTAAAAATATATTTCATTAACAAAAAATGAGAAATTATAAACTAATTTATTAAAAATAATTTATCTAAGATCGATACACTTACAAACGATCTCTGCTTTCGTCATCAACCCACCGCTGGGTACCGTCAGGGAGATCTTTACATCTCCCCATCTTAAAAACCTCCATGCGATCGGGCTCACGCTGGTGAGTCTTCACCTGTAAAAATTAATTGTATAATCATCAAGTACGAAAAAAAAATCAATAGAGATTATTAAAATTACATTCAATAAAATAAAAAACTTACAAAATCATCTTTTAATTGATAAATACTGGTACGCCCCCGCCGATACGTCATATTTTGATGCGTACGATTCTGCTTGTTACGCTCGGCAATATCCTGTAAAGAAGAAGACAATTCATATATTTGAATATTTGATAAAATCTGAAATGAAAAATCATAAGTACATATGTAATTAAATCATATTATTTTACTTGCTCCTCCCTTGAATTCCATTTTTGACACATTGTCCGCCAATCAGATGGATCAACACTAGGTGGAACAGATGCAACAACATCCTCAAAGGTCTTGCCCTTATAATGGTACAAAATAACAATTACAAAGTTAACAAAATACTCATTATCAACATAAAAAACAAATAAATACTCTTAAAAAAATACTTACATTCGACTTTAACATCCCACGCCAGCCTTTGTGCATGCTTGTGATGTGTTGTAACATCTCCTTATCCGTCTGAGGAGTTCGATCCCAACAAAACCACATCTACACATATATTACCAATATAATTAGCATATCTCACAAATACACAATATTCACTTTAATTGTTAATCTATTTACCTCGAGATCTCGAAATATTCCATTCTTTGTCTCTTCAGGCAGTTTTGAAATTTTTTTTTGCCATATTTTGCAATGCAGTCTAATGATAATGCCCATACGAGTTACAAAATTTGTCCCTTGCTCACCTACCCCGTATCCACCAATGATTCTTACATTCCATTTCTGTCCAGGCTCTAGCCTCCTCTCCGTGGCACCTCTAGAGGGACCCCGACGACCACTCCCTCGACCCCACAATGGTGTCTCTATGTAAAAACATATACATAAAAAAAATGATTAGATTTTATGAAACTAAAGTAAATATAAATTGTAGTGCTACTGAATGTAAAAATATACCTGCTACAGAAGAAGATACAGATGCAGCAGAAGACGCCCCCTGAGTGGTAGGAACTACGGCTTGAGAAGGATGACCTGCAACAGAGTCTTCAGGTGAATGAGTTGGCGCGTCATCCACAGTCCGTGCTCCACTGCGCAAACTCATATATGAAAATATTGATATTAATAAGCAGCGTATATAATTTACAAAGAAAATTTGACGACAGCTCCCCTATATTCGGAGCATATCCACATGTGTACACAACCTGTGGAAAAAAATTTCATACATTCACATCTTGAAAAATAAAGATATATAATGCAAAAAAGAGACATTTACATCCTGTAAAAAAGAAATTAAATGCATAAACACATTCACATTCTACGATATAACATATACATTACCATGACCAGAGTTACTATAAACATTAAAGATTCACATTCTATAATAGAAAAACATAACATAATTACAACTCCACTTAAATCTCCATATATTCACCAACTCTCACATTAATTCCTTCAGTTACATCAACATCAAATATTTCTCCATTGATAGGAACATCAACAAATTTTCTTGATAAGCTTCAACATTTTCATCCTCAGGCACTTCTCCCTGTTCTGCCATGTTATAATAGTCTCGGGGCTGTGCCCTTACAGGAATGATCCATCCTGTTCTTCTATTATCATCTACATAAAACACCTGCTCTACTTGTTGGGCAAGTGCAAATGACTCATTTGTCCCCAATTTTTGATTGATGTTGAGACTGATGATACCATATTTGTCAACTTGGAATCCCCTGCCTTCACGATAAACATCCCACCAGTCACATTCAAACAATATAACACGTCTGTTATGGTCAAAACATATTTCCACAACATCCTTAAGATGTCCATAATAGCCATCACATTTATGATTAAGATCTGCAATCACAACAACACCACATAGTTGAGTCTGCTTTGTATAATCTGCAGTTCTTGTACGGAACCTAAATCCATTTACAATATAGCCTGAATGTGAATAAGCAATTCTTGATGGTGTTTGTGACAAAATTTGGATATCTTGAGTGCATCGAGAATCATTTGCATCTTTTAATTCTTGGACATAACTTTGAAACCATTTTCTGAAATCTTTCTCGATTCCTCTACAAGTTTCTAGCCTTCGTTTATGTTCAGCCAAGAAAGGATCAATCTCCTCTATCTGTTTCAAAATATACGTGTGTGCCAACTGCACTTCTGTCTCAGATAACACACGATTCTCAACTTTACCCTTCAAAAAACGCCCTGGGGGATTAAAGATTGACAAGAAATCACCATCGTCACTACGACTAGGAGCGCCATCCCAATTTCTTTCTGTACGATTGAACTTAGTGACTATATTGGGCAAGTACATAGAACATAACGAAATAGTCTCCTCAAGAAGATAGCCTTCCACAATTGAACCTTACGGTCGTGCTTTATTGCGCACATAATCTTTCAACTTCTTCAAGTATCGTTCTATAGGATACATCCACCGGAAAATCAGAAGTGTGCTCATGTTACAAAATCGTCGTAACTCTTAGTGTGAAAAGTTGATGCATGTATGATACATGTCTTCACAAGAATTAGCCTAAGATGACAAAGCAATAAGCTTTAGAGAACAAAGAATCTTGTTATCAAGCCTTATCCTCTAGGTCATTCTTAGTCAAGACTTTTGAACAAATTCTACAGCTCACTGTCAATTTCTCCAACCTCTCACAGGGAAAGATTGAAACTAGATAAACTGATCTTACAGTATGTGAAATGGTCAAATAACAAAGAAAATAAGCTTTTTGTAGTGGATTAAACATATATTGGCATTCTTAAAGATCACAATAAGAATTCAGGATGAACAGTGAATGCAAAAGTTTCTAGAGATTCATGCAATATGAAACAAGAAAATTCTTAAGGACCTAAGAATACAACCTGCAGAGAATAGTTTTCTAGTGAATTATGCTGATGACCATCTTCACAATATGGTTTCTCCCAAGCAAGCATGGTTAGAAAAATCTGTTGGGATGGAACGCACTCAGACCAGCGACAACTCTCTCACACTACCCACTCATAGATACCTGAGAGAGATAGAAGGAGGTGGGAAGAAGAAGACAGGAACACCAGATTTTTTACGTGGTTCGGAGGCAAGAAGCCTTCCTACGTCCATGGCCACAACAGCTTTCAATGCTTCTTCTCCAAGAAAAAGAAAACATACACTGTGTCATATACAAAGAGGACAAAACCCCCCTTTATATACTAGGAAGAAAGGGCGCCACAATCGAGTCACATAAGGGCAAAAGGGTCCTGACTCTGAATCGCCTCAGAACGACATTCGACTGCATAAGTCGAATCCTCCATATTTGACATTCGACTACATGAGTCGAATCCTTCATGCTGACATTCGACTGCATGAGTCGAATCATTCACATCTGACATTCGACTACGTGAGTCGAATCATTCAATCGACTGCTTCATTTCTGACTTCGGCTGTGGCAGTCGAATGCTGAACCCGCCTGCAACACTTAGTCAAAATTTAGCGACCTGACCCCTTATGGAGATATGCTTCAGAGTTCGGGCTCCACATTCTAACAAAATCAGCCTCTGAAATGCAAGCTCCTGCAGAAAAAAATAAAGAAACTTCATCATCCAATGAAAACATGCACCTTAAGCCAATATAGAATAAGGCCGACGTTGTATGCCATAATAACTAACTTAATCCCATGAATCATGATCCTTATTTCTTCTCCCAAAAGGATGCTTTGTGGAAACTCATTAGGATATACTACAACTCTAATGCATAATCATGATGACTAAACATTGTAATGCTTCAAATACGAGTCTCAAGAAAACAATAACACTTTTCACATCTATCCATCAATAGTTATAGTGACTTTTATTTCTTGTAAAAATTGTGAGGTAAACTTCCATTTGACATCTCAGCGAAAGCAGTTGAGCTAACATATATGATTGTCGTCAAAGAATAGTCTCACATGAATTTCCAAGAATATAAACAAAGAAGTCATATCACTTTTTTCCGTAAACAGTGGCTGAATTGCAGAAATTTCTATAGAACTTGGCGGCAAGATCCCTTGCCGTCAAGATGAGGTAAATGGCAAGACTGTTGCCATCTACTTTCTGTAGACGGCAAGGGTGTTGCCATCTACCCCTGGCTGGAGGCAATCGATGTTGTCATCTACCTCACGGTTGACGGAAATTGATGTTGTCGTCAACCCCACAGGCAGGTCCCAGCAAGCTGAGCTCTTTTTCCGTGGTGCGAAGTGTTGACACACGGTGTCCGCCTCCAGGCGCGGTGTGCTGGATGTCGAGAGCGTCTCTGTATGTGCTTGTATTGAGTTTTACCGTGCTTGTGTTGTGTTTCCCATACGTCGAGGTGAAGGTTCCATCTGGATGACTGGCGTTGAGCTATTCCTCCGATGAGCCTGGACATCGAGTGTGACTCCGTCCTGTGCGCACCCTTTGTGGTGGTTACTAGCCGATTTCTGTGGGGCCCCTTTTCCACCGTTTGAGTCCGACGTAGGGGAAAACCGGTAGAGGACTAGACATGATGGAGAGTGTCTGAGTGTGCACACGTGGCTAGGGTTGGAGGACTCTGTGGTGTCGAGGCGCCAAGCTATAGGTCCTAGCTGGTCCTACCTTGTGTGTGTGTATGTGTACTTGTATGTGTGTGCTTGCTGAGCCTGCGAGGTTCCAGTTTCTTGGCTCGCTCCTGCGAGGAGTTGTGTGCCACACCACCGGTTTCTGTGTGTTGTGCAATGTGTTTACTTATTGTTGCCTTACATTATGCACTACTTTTTAGTACTGTTACCGGGGGGGTTAATGTCCCTAGTGGGTCTCTTCTTGGGACTTACTCCCTTCCTTTTTAGGTGGTTCGTCGTCGGCTCCAAGTGTTGAGGAGCCTAGTCACTCCGGTGCTGGTCTTGCTTAAATGCTATGAGTAGTACATAGTTTATGTACTCACTGTACTCTTTATTTTTGTTGGATCTACTCTGAGTTGTACTATTTTGATATATTATACAATGGAATGTTCAAAAATTTTGTGGTGTGTACATTTTTTTATATATTCTCCCCAGACGTTCTCTTTTTACCTATCTGATCTTTGGTTCGTGGGTGACGGGTCAGGGTTCGGGTTACTGGCTGGTAACTAGTAATTCGGATCCTGGGTCGTTACAAAACCCCAACGATAGTCACATGGGATGAGATATACACAAATAGGATGGAATATTGCAGTGAAAAATAAATAACTCTTATTCCATCAACTTTATAATCCACATACCACTGTCTATATAGTCCAAGCAAAATATCATAAACCACAACATCCACTAAATATAGCCAATTTCCAAGTACAATAAACCAAAGTCCATATTACAATTGCATCACCTACTAAGAAATAAACTAAAATCTTCAATCTACTCTTCAAGCTCCACGTCGGATCTCTGTAACTACTCAGCCTCGAAATCTCCTGATATGTTAGCAAGAGTGAGTCTACATAATAGACTTAGCAAGCAACTTAGAATTTCAAACCACACACTTACCACTCATGCTTCTAACAGTTTAAACTTGACTAACTATCACATTATCATTAACTTACTAGTAATTAACAATTAAACTAACACGCTCATGCTATAACATGGATAATGTAAACATGGAATCTATTAAATAATACTATACTAACCCATGTACAACAAGAATTCTAAACATGAGAGTTATTCATATAAGCACATGCTTGCAATTCTTACTTTCACATAACACTAACACATGACTTATATTAAAACTTATAACATGATACTACTAACATGCTCATCAAGTAATTACTAACTCTTGGACATAGTTCTACACATGGTACTAACATGATATCACAATTATCATTTAACACAGATCATATTAACACATGCACTTACCTTCTCTTGACATATTCACATGCACTTTTACAATTGCTTTCACATGTACTTATTCTCACATTTATCACATTCACATTCACTTACACTTGGTTTCACATAGCTTTCACATAGTTTTCACTTTACACATTCACGATCACATATCACATCACTTGCACATACCTCGTTCCATGTTCACATATCACTTTACACAATATTTACATATTGACTTTTACACACGCCGAGACATAGCCCAAACCACCACTAGAAAGATCACATACACATACTTAATCACCAGGCAAAGCGATCAAGTTTTGGTTACTGCGCAGAACCAGGGGAAGCCCTCCCCACCATTACCAGTGGAACTTAATTTCTGTAGCACTCTGGAAATTTAGTAATTACAAAATTAGAAATAAATAGATAATGACAATTTCAATATTATCGAAATAGTAAAACACATACGTACCATTATTGTATGTGCAAGAACACATCGGAAAATTCCCTAAAAATAATAGTTCAACTCTAAACCATATTCCCAAATGACCCACAAAGAAACTCATGCAACGGAAAACCCGATTGGTCAAGTTTATGACATGTTGTGACTAATTATCATAATTAGGAAATAAAGTCGGAAATCTATTATCATGGGATACAATGGGCTCATAAATTAAATAAAAATGATTGGGAGACTTCAACCAACATGTATTGATAACCCATTATCAAATTTGGGCCAATGGACAACTAAATTTTGGCCCAAGAATAAAAGCAAGCAAGAAAATGCTATAGAAATTTGGAACCCTAATTAAGAAGAAAATAGGAAGAGGCAATTAGGGCAAATCTAAGGCAATTAGCCTTACATGGCAACCCAAATTCTTGCCTAACCATGGCATGAAGCTTCCTAAAGCCACACACACTTCATTGGGGATGGGAATCCTCAAAACATGGTAGGGCAAAACCTAAAACCACAACCCTTCTTTCATATACACATTAGGACTCCCTAATAACCCTAACCAGTTAAATACTCTTCCCAAAACCCTTGGGGACGAGTTTACCAATAGTAGGGGTCGTGAGGAGGATTGCCTGAGTACCAGAGGAGGAGGAGATCGCCCAGAACCGGAGCCATCTTCCCCCGCTAGTTGTCTACATCGATCTGCAGAAGACCACCATAGGAAGCTATCAAAGGTAAGTTATCTGGGGCCAAACATTAATGAAACCTAACCATGTTAAAGATCATCGAGTCTACTTTCATGTGCAAGCATTTTCCGTAATTTTTATTAAGTATACATCGAGTATTAAGTGTTTTGTCAAAGTCATGCATGTTCAGGGCTTTTCACGTTCATGTTGTTTCTCACGCATCCCGAGGCCAAATCATGTGAAACCAAAGCCATACTTCTCTTCTACTATTTTTACCCAACAGGTTTCATGTTCTACTTTTGTCCCAGGAGCCCTAGATCATGAGTTATAAGTGTTGCATGCATGGCTTACGTGTTTTCATCGTTTTCGGGCAAGAACATGAAATGCGATGACAACAGACGTCACGTTCTTCTTTGCATGAATGCGACGTACTAGACCATCACCTTCATCTAAAAATGGATCGTGCTCTACATCGTGATTTAGTCTCTGACTTGATCGTTCTGACGCCTCAAACTGTACGCTGCATGGTTTTATGTGTTATGCATGAATGCGACGTAGTCCCATGTCACGATTTAGACCGTTTTCTTACTCATGGTTTTTCTACTATTTTTATATTATTATTTCAAAAACATCTCTTGAACGCGACGTATCGAACCGTCACGATTCAAGGATGATGGCGACACATTGCCTGCTGCATTTTGAATGCGACAGACAGGACTGTCGTGTTTTAAACATGAAGGCGACAGTATAGACCATCGTGATTTGATCTCTTACAGAATATTCATGTTTCAGCACTATGTACTGCTTTCTTAAATGCAACGACTGTGTCTGTCACAGATTTAGAGGCCAACCGAGACCTGTTTCTACAGTGTTTATTGATAGTCTTACACGTTATGTTCGTAATATGCATTGTACAGTCTATCCAATGACTTTTTCTTTTGGCAAAAGGTCCTCAAGGCCTCAAACTAGGAGAGTGCATCCTCCCCCAAAGGGGGAGAGTGTTCTCACTCCACCAGTGAGGGCAACCTGGGGCAAGATTATTATATAAATCATATAAATTACAACATCCATAGGGCATACCCCATTAAACCATTCTAACATGCATGAGGCCAAATTTATCAATGACCATCGCCCCCTTACAAGAATGAGGATGCGCCCCCCAGAAAATCTCATTGCACCTAACCTTAACAGGAAATTAGCAAGGGCATCCGCAAGTTGATTAGTTTCCAGGTATACATGAAACATGAGGAAAGGCTCCCGGCTGAGGAGCGATCTGGCTTCTGTCCACCATCTATAGGAGCGCCAAGAGACCACCTTATCCTCACGAATAGAATTCACAAGGACCGGGGAATCGAAGTAAATAATGGAAAGCTTGTAGCCGAAAGAGGTGGCCAGCCGACGACCATCACAAAGCGCACGAACTTCAGCAACCATACTAGATCCAATGCCATAAAAATGAGAGAAAGCCACATGGACTGCCCCTGAGAGTCACAGATACATCCACCCCCTCCACACTCCCCAGGATTTCCTTTGCTTGCTCCATCAACATTAAGACTAAAATCACGTAAAAGGGGAATCCAACGAATCAATTTTAACAACTTTGTAGAGCACCGAGGAGCATAATCGAACCCATGAAGGATTTACATCTCATAGGAATTAGGATCAACCTTAAAGTGTAGAGTAGACAGCGAGTGAGCAATACTAGTTTTGATGTTGCTGATGATAATCCCAATAGGAGTGTGAGTGGACTCAAACCTTCTTAGCCATCTTTCCTTCCATATAAGCCACAACATGAGAATCAAAGAATACAAAGAGACAAAACCAAATGGAGATCGGATATTGGAATACTGCATGAAACTCCAAAGGCGAGCAGTGATGTGGCTGTGAAGGGTGACCCTAGAAGATATATGTAAGGCCCTCGAATTTCCGTCGCATTATTTGTATTTGTGTGTGTATATTTGTGCTTGTGTATGTATATACATGTTTACGTACGTATTAATTAGTATAATTACGTGTGCATATATTTATATTAGATGTAAATAATGCATGTGTTGAATGGTGATAGTATGGATACACTACCATATACATATTGCATGTATATATGCATGGTATGCATGGTTTTCTGCATATTTTAGAGTTCTGGCCGAAGGCCATCTTGGCGTCAACCCCTAGCCGTTGAGGTGGTGTCAGCGTCTAGACATGGACACCAACACTAATCCTGGCGTCTAACGATATGGACGCCTATTTCTCTGACCTGCATGCGTTGCAGAGCCAGAAATTCTGGAAACAAGAAAGCTCAGCCATTGGGGAGTTGTCCCCAACGGCTCTGAGAGTCATCTTGTCACCTTGTGAGTGGGAGAGAGACCTCTTCCCACATGTTAAACCCAGATCTGCCTTCCCCAGCCCTCTCTTCACCTTTGCAAGAGGAGAAAAGAGAGAAAGAAAACCCTAGAAGAAAAACTGAGAAAACCCCCCACTTTGCAACCCAAAGATCCGACTTTTTGGAGCTAGATCCGGCCATCTTCCACGACAAGAGGATAGCTGGAGCAAAGGAGGAGGCTTCCCCGACATTTCCTTGCTGTGGAGACCATCCAGGAGCCTGGAGGAAGAAGATCTTGGAGGACGTTCTGCACCTTCTTGGGACTGCCCAAGGAGGGCTTCACCAGCACCCTAGATCCATTGGAGCAATTTCTAAAAGGCAAGTGACCTAACCATAATGTCCCCGTATGTGTCTAGGTCGATTCTACAAATTTTATGAATTTTCCCTCGAGTCCTAGACCCTCACATTCACCCAATTGAGAGCTCGGGTCTGTGTTTCTGCACAGACCTGCATTGACGGCAAGGTCACTGGACGCTGAGATTATGCTTGGCGTCCATCGACCATGCCGCTAGCACTGAGTAGCGGCCAGAGACCGCCGCCAAGTTCCTCTGGACAGAACAGTGACCTGTTCTGCCCTTCCTATACAACTATTTTCGGTATGGTTTCCGTGATGAGGATATATGGTAACCCTATACACTATGTATACTGTTAAATGTGGTGTGTGGATGAGTGTGATGTGTGGTGGTGGATGTTAGAAAATTGTATTCCATGAATTTGTAAGCATGATTTGTTGATAATCTTGCCAATCCATGTTTTATGAATAGGATTAGTCTGAATGCCTCAGTTTTTTCAGATCATGAAGATTAGTGGATCAGTATACGTATACTCAATTTTTGATAATTTGTCCATGCTTGCATAAATTGCTAATAAATTCGGTTCGGTAAATAAAAAGGCATAAGAATGATTTTGGTGATCGATCTATGGTTGTATGATTTAGGGTAATTCTATATTCTCAAATCATGCATATAACAGTAGTCTCTGTTCAGACAGTAAGTGGCAAAAATGCATGATGTGTTAAACTCCAATAACTTAAATTATGAATGGCATGCTAAATAGGTGTTTTATTTACTGTAAATTCCATTTAGCTCAGAAAAATCTGAAAATTGAATGTATGATCTTGAACCCGAAAATAGCATGTGGTTAAAATTTCAGGTCATTTGGACCAGTATATAAGGAGTTATGTATTTTCCATGTGAAATGTAAAAATCTGTGTATGTTATCGTGAGGTGGTTAGATATTGTTTAAACCCAACCTGATTAGTGAATTTACTGTGTGTTAAACTCCTGAAATCTGTAGTGCCATGTCAGGAAAAACAGAGATATGCATGTGAGTGAGAAAGTGAATGAGATGAAAAGTGATATGTGTAAAACCATGTGTAAAATCGGTAAAATGTGTAAATGTGTAACTGTGCCAAGTGACACTGCTTCGTAGAGGGCAGTGGAACTGTATCAGGGAAAAGTCCCCCTGAGAAAGTTCAATGTGTAAGTGACCCTAAGGGGATTAGGGGGAAATCCTGGAGGTGGACAAGTACCACTGGTTAGGGTGGAGACTTGTTCTCCCGGTCTGCACAGTCCAAGAGTCGCCATTGAAATGCCTAGATGGCGTCTATGTGTAATGTGATGTGTATATGTCCTTCTTTGGTGGTTTGGACTATGTGTCACGACACCTAAAATGTGTAATGTGTTATGTGTAATGTGTATGTGTTCATGTGTAAATGTGTAAGTGAACAATGTGAATGTGTATGTGCAAAGTGCAACCATGTGAAAGAGGAAACTTGTGTAAAGAAAATGTGAAATTCTAAATGTAAGGATATGATATTGAAATCCATGTGAGACAAATCTGAAACCATGTGAAATCAGTAATTTCATGTTGTTATCATCATGTTTATATGTGCAAAATGTCTAGAATCCATGTTAGGGATAATTGATGAGCACGTGTACAAAATAGCATGATTGGTTGTTCACGTGGTATGTTTTAAACAACATTGTAGCTCTCATGTGTAGGTTTACAGCCATTAAACCATGTGAAACCAGCAACTTAAAGCATGTGAAAATGTCTATGTATGTGCTTAAGAACATGTAAAACTCATGCTAGTTGTGTTTTCCTTTCATATATGCACAGTGTTCATGTTGTAGCTCTCATGTCTTGGTTCTTTAAAGGCAAAATTTCAGAGTAAATTGAATAGAGAGCATGTGATAGGTAAGTTTTATTCTTAGAAATCTGAAAGCATGATCCATGTATTAATTTGTAAAACTTCATGATAGGTTGAAACTTTCAAATGACTAGCATGCCATGTGTTGAAAATTTTGAATGTGCATGTAGAAACCGCTATGACTTATACGTGTATGTTATGAGTAGTGTTGCTTGCTGAGTCTTTAGACTCACTCCTTGCTTCGGCGTACAGGTGTAGTTGGTGACGTGGCACCGTTGGAGGAGACAGTGGAGACGGACTCCGAGCGCGGAGATTAGTTTTGGAGTTCTTTGTGACTTGTGCATTTCATAGTATGTAATTTGAACGTTGTATTAGAGTTATCATGAAAAGAATGTATAAGTGTGGACATTATGTATTTGAATTTCAGCAATTTAAATTATGTGAACTTTTAGCTCTTAATGTTAATTGCGAATTTTATGTATGTTTAATGTGGATGATGAATAAATGAGGACAGTTGTCTTTTACTTCCGCTACTCTGTTGTATATTCGCGTGTATCTCAGCTGTTTGTATCGTTTGGGTAAATGTCCCACTGTGAGGACTCTCGCTATACCGACGTGGGTTGGTAAAACCGTACCGGTATAATGTGGGCCGTCACAGAGATTGGTATCAGAGCGACCGGTTGAGATTGCACATGAATATACCTAAGTCATCATCCCCATTGCATGCTAAGTATGTCCACATGTGTAGAAAACACTAATAAGAAGTGAAAGATAGATAAGAAAATGGTTAGAAAACTTAGTAACCTAACTCTAATGTTTGCTGAAATTTACTACAGCCATGGCTTCGAGAGGTAGGCATGGTGGAGCATCGGCCCGTGAGGACGAGCCGCGATGTGATGAGCAGGCGGAGCAACAGGCCCCAGCACCATGAGGCCCTGTACTTCCCCCACCACCGCCTGTGGATTACGGAGTATTCATGCAAGGTCTGGTACAAGCCATGCAGATGCAGGCTCATACCCAGGCAGCACTCCAGGCACAGTTGGAGGCCCAGGTAGAATAATGAAACAACTAAGTAGTTGCTATTTAAATTGCATGATATTGTGTTTATCGTATATTGTTTATTATTGAATGTAGCAGGCTCAGGCACAGCTCAGGACCATGGTGGACCTCCCATCATGGAGCGATTCAAGAGGATGACCCCACCCTCTTTTAAGGGGGAGAGTGATCCATTAATGGCAGAAAGCTGGTTAAGGGAGACAGAGAAAATCTTCCGAGCCATCAGGTGCCCTGATGAGGATAAGGTGACATTAGCCACCTACATGCTACAGGTAGACTTTTAATTTGGTATGCTTGTATGTTCTGCTTAATTTAGAATTTGTTAGTTGGTGCTTATGAAGGTGTATTGCAGGAGAGAGCGGATGTATGGTGGTCCTCCCTACTACATACACGCTTTGAGGACGGAGAAGTAGACGTGACGTGGGACTCGTTCGTGAGACTCTTTCGAGCCAAGTTCGTCCCAGAGCATATCCAGGACAAAATAGAGTAGGAATTTCTCTCCTTGACGCAAGGCTCCATGACCGTGCTGGAATACGAGGCAAGGTTTTCTGAACTTTCTAAGTATGCACCGCATATCGTAGAGGATGAGCGCAGGAAGACGAAGAAATTCGTGATGGGACTCAAGCCATCACTGCGGACGAGACTCGTGGCGTTTGACTACCGCACACTGGATGAGGCCCTCAGTGCTGCCTGTAGGCAGGAGGGAGAAATGGAGCAATATCTGGAGGAAAAGAAGGCTTCACAGAAGAGGCCGGCAGCGACATTCCAGCGGCAGGATAAGAAGAAAATAGTGTACCAGACACCGCAGTGATCCGTGACAGTCAGCAACTCTCAGGTACCTTCTGTACGTTCCCCTGGTGTGAAGAAAGAGTGTCCCCATTGCGGGAAGACACATGGTGGTTCCGAGTGCTGGTTGGTAGCGGGTAGATGCATGAAGTGCTGGAGCAGCGACTACAAGATCAAGGATTGCCCAAGACTTCAGCAGGGAGCTCAGCGTGGAGCGCCAGCACCAGCAGTAGTGGCAGCCGCGCCAGCTACAGGAAAACTAGGAAGGCCTCGAGCCCCAGCTCGAGTGTTTGCTTTGGCACGCGAGGATGCCGAGCAGGCGGAGCATGTCACCGAAGGTACGGTTTTGCTTTTAGGTGTGCACGCTCGGGTTTTGTTTGATACGGGTGCTACTCACTCGTTCATTTCTGAGCGGTTCTCTAGGCAGTTAGCCCTAGAGTCAGGCGTAGAGTCTGAGGATTTAGAGGTCCCCTTGTCTGTGCACACCCCTGCGGGTACGGTATCGACTAGGAAGTGCATTCCGTCGTTACCTGTGTGCATTGAGGATAGAATCCTAGATGGGTGTTTCTTCTTGCTAAAGATGAAGGACTATGATGCTATTCTTGGTCTGGATTGGCTAGAGGAGCACTATGCGTTAGTGGATTGTCGTCGGAAGAGGATTGTTTTCCGCATTCCTGGTGAGGACGAGTTCTCTCATCCCTTGCCAAAGAACTTAGCGGGAAAGTTAGTTATCTCTGCCATGAAGGCGATGCGCATGGTGAACAAGGGTTGTGACGCATTTCTTGCCAGCATTATGCTAGTACCCGATGCTGGTTCGTCACTGACTCTTGCATAGATCGATGTGGTGTAGGATTTTCCATATGTCTTTCCCGATGACTTGTCTAGATTGCCACCGGATAGGGAGATAGAGTTCACTATAGAGTTGCTTCCAGGCACCTCTCCTATCTCAAAGGCCCCATATCGGATGGCCCCTGCAGAGTTAGCCGAGTTGAGGAAGCAATTGCAAGAATTGATTAATAAGGGATTCAGTCGCCCTAGTGTTTCCCCTTAGGGCGCACCTGTATTATTCGTCAAGAAGAAAGACGGGTCACTTAGGTTGTGTATTGACTATAGGAAGTTGAACCAAGTGACTGTGAAGAACAGGTACCCCTTACCTCGGATTGATGATCTGTTTGACCAGTTGCAGGATGCATTAGTCTTTTCCAAGATTGACTTGCGATCTGGTTATCATCAGCTGCGGATTAGGAGTGAGGATGTGTCCAAGACGGCATTTAGATCCCGTTATGGACATTATGAGTTCTTGGTTCTTCCTTTCGGATTGACCAGTGCCCGTGCAGCATTCATGGATCTCATGAACCGGGTGTTTAGTCCGTATTTAGATAGCTTTGTTGTTGTGTTCATTGATGACGTGTTGGTCTATTCTCCGGATGAGGCCACGCACCGTCAGCATTTGAGGTTAGTCTTAGAGGTTCTCCGTGAGCACAAGCTGTATGCGAAGTTCAACAAGTGCAAGTTCTGGTTGCGCGAGGTTCACTTTCTCGGGCATGTGATCTCCGGCGCTGGTGTAGCTGTTGATCCAGCAAAGGTCCAAGCAGTTATGGATTGGGAGATTCCCCAGACTCCTTCGGAGATTCGTAGTTTCATTGGGTTAGCTGGTTATTATCGGCGATTCATTGAGGGTTTCTCATCCATCGCCGCCCTTTGACAAAGCTGACCAGGAAGGGTGAGAAGTTCGTATGGTCTGAGGCATGTGAGCGTAGCTTTCAGCTATTGAAGGCTAAGCTTACTTCTGCTCCGGTATTGGTATTGCCTAGTGGTCCAGAAGGTTTTGCCATTTATACGGATGCATCTCAGATTGGTTTAGGCTGTGTGCTCATGCAGCAAGATAGGGTAGTAGCTTATGCTTCTCGTCAGTTGAAGGAGCATGAGAGGAACTATCCGACTCATGATTTGGAGCTCGCAGCTGTGGTTCATGCACTAAAGATCTGGAGGCGCTATCTTTATGGTGTCAGATTTGAGGTGTTTACCGACCACAAGAGCTTGAAGTATCTTTTCTCCCATAAGGAATTAAACCTGAGGTAGAGGAGATGGGTTGAGTTCTTGAAGGACTATGACTTCGACCTTCAGTATCATCCTGGAAAGGCGAACGTCGTAGCGGATGCTCTTAGTAGAAAGAGGTCTTCGCTCCAGCAGGATTGGAAGATGTTGGAGGATGCAGCGTGCTCTATGACCGAGTTAGAGCCATCGCTGTGTCAGGATTTTGTAGCTCAGCTATCCCTTAGATCCTCAGTCTTGGATGAGGTGATTGAGCAGCAGAAAGCCGACCCTAGATTGTTAGAGTTAGTGGGTAAGGCGGGCATTGCTCGTGATGAGGACGGTGTGATTAGATTTCAGCACCGTGTCTGTGTCCCTGATTTGGTAGATGTCTGTGAGCATGTGTTAGCGGAGGCTCGTAGATCGCGATTCTCTATTCATCCGGGTAACACTAAGATGTATCAAGACCTGAAGAGGTCATTTTGGTGGTCCGGCATGAAGAAGGATGTTGCGGATTATGTGTCTAGATGTCTAGTATGTCAGCAAGTGAAAGCCGAGCGGCAGCGACCATCCGGCCTTATGCAGAGGATGGATATCCCAGTGTGGAAGTGGGAAGCTGTCACTATGGACTTCGTTTCGGGTTTGCCTCGATCTAGAAGGGGCAATGACTCAATTTGGGTTGTTGTAGATCGATTCTCGAAGACTGCTCATTTCTTGCCCATGAAGAAGAAGCAGTCGGTAGAGAGTTTAGCTAGATTGTATGTTAGTGGTATCATTAGATTGCATGGTGTGCCGAAGTCGATCATTTCCGATTGAGATCCGAGATTTACTTCGAGATTGTGGAAGGGTCTTCAGGATGAGTTAGGTTCGGAGCTGAAGCTCAGTTCGGCGTTTCATCCCCAGACCGACGGACAATCCGAGAGGACTATCCAGACGCTCGAGGATATGCTGAGAGCGTGTGTTCTGGATTGGAAGGATGATTGGGAGCGTCATTTACCTCTTGTGGAGTTCACATACAACAACAGCTTTCATGCTAGTATTGGTATGGCTCCATTCGAGGCGTTGTATGGTAGGGCCTGCAGATCTCCATTATGTTGGGAGGAGACTGGTGATAGGCAGTTGATCGGACCGGAGTTAGTTCAGGAAACTTCGGATAAGATTCAGCTTATCAGGAAAAGGCTTGTTGCGGCACAGGATAGGTAGAAGAGTTATTCCGACAACAGAAGGAAGGATTTGGAGTTCGAGGTTGGCGATCATGTCTTCTTGAAGATATCGCCTACTCGAGGTGTTGTCAGGTTTGGCAGGCATAGCAAGCTAAGCCCTAGATTCATTGGCCCATATGAGATTCTCAGACGTTTGGGCAGCGTGGCATATGAGCTAGCATTACCCCCAGCCTTGGCTAGCGTTCACCCTGTATTCCACGTATCTATGCTCAGGAAGTATGTCCGAGATCCGTATCATGTGATTAGTCATGAGCCAGTGGAGATCCAGCCAAATCTTTCGTATGTCGAGCAACCAGTAGCCATTCTTGACCGGAAGGTTCAGCATCTCTGGAACAAGAGTATTGCCTCGGTGAAAGTTCTATGGCGGAACTTCTCATGAGAGGAGGCTACGTGGGAGCTTGAGGATGCGATGAAGAAGAAGTATCCCCTTTTGTTTGAGTAGTGTCGTTCTAACTTCAAGGACGAAGTTTCTTTAAGGGGGAGAGGGTGTAAGGCCCTCGAATTTCCGTCACATTATTTGTATTTGTGTGTGTATATTTGTGCTTGTGTATGTATATACATGTTTACGTACGTATTAATTAGTATAATTACGTGTGCATATGTTTATATTAGATGTAAATAATGCATGTGTTGAATGGTGATAGTATGGATACACTACCATATACATATTGCATGTATATATGCATGGTATGCATGGTTTTCTGCATATTTTAGAGTTCTGGCCGAAGGCCATCTTGGAGTCAACCCCTAGCCGTTGAGGTGGTGTCAGCGTCCAAAGATGGACGCCAACACTAATCCTGACGTCTAACGATATGGACGCCTATGCCTCTGACCTGCATGCGTTGCAGAGCCAGAAATTCCGGAAACAAGAAAGCTCAGCCATTGGGGAGCTGTCCCCAACGGCTCTGAGAGCCATCTTATCACCTTGTGAGTGGGAGAGAGACCTCTTCCCACATGTTAAACCCTGATCTGCCTTCCCCAGCCCTCTCTTCACCTTTGCAAGAGGAGAAAAGAGAGAAAGAAAACCCTAGAAGAAAAACTGAGAAAACCCCCACTTTGCAACCCAAAGATCCAACTTTCTGCAGGTAGATCCGGCCATCTTCCACGACAAGAGGATAGCTGGAGCAAAGGAGGAGGCTTCCCCGACATTTCCTTGCTGTGGAGACCATCCAGGAGCCCGGAGAAAGAAGATCTAGGAGGACATTCTGCACCTTCTCGGGACTGCCCAAGGAGGGCTTCACCAGCACCCTAGATCCATTGGAGCAATTTCTAAAAGGCAAGTGACCTAACCATAATGTCCCCGTATGTGTCTAGGTCGATTCTACAAATTTTATGAATTTTCCCTCGAGTCCTAGACCCTCACATTCACCCAATCTTGAGAGCTCGGGTCTGTGTTTCTGCACAGACCTGCATTGACGGCAAGGTCACTGGATGCTGAGATTATGCTTGGCGTCCATCGACCATGCCGCTAACACTGAGTTAGCGGCCAGAGACCGCCGCCAAGTTCCTCTGGACAGAACAGTGACCTGTTCTGCCCTTCCTATAGAACTATTTTCGATATGGTTTTCGTGATGAGGATATATGGTAACCCTATACACTATGTATACTGTTAAATGTGGTGTGTGGATGAGTGTGATGTGTGGTGGTGGATGTTAGAAAATTGTATTCCATGAATTTGTAAGCATGATTTGTTGATAATCTTGCCAATCCATGTTTTATGATTAGGATTAGTCTGAATGCCTCAGTTTTGTCAGATCATGAAGATTAGTGGATCAATATACGTATACTCAATTTTTGATAATTTGCCCATGCTTGCATAAATTGCTAATAAATTCGGTTCGGTAAATAAAAAGGCATGTAAGAATGATTTGTGGTGATCGATCTGTGGTTGTATGATTTAGGGTAATTCTGTATTCTCAAAATCATGCATATAACAGTAGTCTCTATTCAGACAGTAAGTGGCAAAAATGCATGATGGTGTTAAACTCCATATTAACTTAAATTATGAACGACATGCTAAATAGGTGTTTTATTTACTGTAAATTCCATTTAGCTCAGAAAAATCTGAAAAATTGAATGTATGATCTTGAACCCGAAAATAGCATGTGGTTAACATTTCAGGTCATTTGGACCAGTATATAAGGAGGTATGTATTTTCCATGTGAAATGTAAATATCCGTGTACGTTATTGTGAGGTGGTTAGATATTGTTTAAACCCAACCTGATTAGTGAATTTATTGTGTGTTAAACTCCTGAAATCTGTAGTGCCATGTCAGGAAAAACAGAGATATGCATGTGAGTGAGAAAGTGAATGAGATGAAAAGAGATATGTGTAAAACCATGTGTAAAATCGGTAAAATGTGTAAATGTGTAACTGTGCCAAGGTGACACTGCTTCCGTAGAGGGCAGTGGAACTGTATCAGGGAAAAGTCCCCCTGAGAAAGTTCAATGTGTAAGTGACCCTAAGGGCATTAGGGGGAAATCCTGGAGGTGGACAAGTACCACTGGTTAGGGTGGAGACTTGTTCTCCCGGTCTGCGCAGTCCAAGAGTCGCCATTGAAATGCCTAGATGGCGTCTATGTGTAATGTGATGTGTATATGTCCTTCTTTGGTGGTTTGGACTATGTGTCACGACACCTAAAATGTGTAATGTGTTAATGTGTATGTGTATGTGTTCATGTGTAAATGTGTAAGTGAACAATGTGAATGTGTATGTGCAAAGTGCAACCATGTGAAAGAGGAAACTTGTGTAAAGAAAATGTGAAATTCTAAATGTAAGGACATGAATTGAAATCCATGTGAGACAAATCTGAAACCATGTGAAATCAGTAATTTCATGTTATTATCATCATGTTTATATGTTCAAAATGTCTAGAATCCATGTTACGGATAATTGATGAGCACGTGTACAAAATAGCATGATTGGTTGTTCACGTGGTATGTTTTAAACAACATTATAGCTCTCATGTGTAGGTTTACCTCCGTTAAACCATGTGAAACCAGCAACTTAAAGCATGTGAAAATGTCTATGTATGTGCTTAAGAACATGTAAAACTCATGCTAGTTGTGTTTTCCTTTCATATATGCACAGTGTTCATGTTGAAAGCTCTCATGTCTTGGTTCTTTAAAGGAAAAATTTCAAGAGTAAATTGATTTGAGAGCATGTGATAGGTAAGTTTTATTCTTAGAAATATGAAAGCATGATCCATGTATTAATTTGTAAAACTTCCATGATAGGTTGAAACTTTCAAATGACTAGCATGCCATGTGTTGAAAATTTTGAATGTGCATGTAGAAACCGCTATGACCTATACGTGTATGTTATGAGTAGTGTTGCTTGCTGAGTCTTTAGACTCACTCCTTGCTTCGGCGTGCAGGTGTAGTTGGTGACGTGGCACCGTTGGAGGAGACGGTGAAGACGGACTCCGAGCGCGGAGATTAGTTTTTGGAGTTCCTTGTGACTTGTGCATTTCATAGTATGTAATTTGAACGTTGTATTAGAGTTATCATGAAAGAATGTATAAGTGTGGACATTATGTATTTGAATTTCAGCAATTTAAATTATGTGAACTTTTAGCTCTTAATGTTAATTGCGAATTTCATGTATGTTTAATGTGGATGATGAATAATTGAGGAAAATTGTCTTTTACTTCCGCTACTCTGTTGTATATTCGCGTGTATCTCAGTTGTTTGTATCGTTTGGGTAAATGTCCCACTGTGAGGACTCTCGCTATACCGACGTGGGTTGGTATAACCGTACCGGTATAATGAGGGCCGTCACAATATAAGAGGACATATCCAACGCCATAGGGTAGATGCAATATCGCTTTGGATGAAAAGATGATCAAGATCTTCAGTGGTAGGCTGTACACAGCAAGAGCAGCAAGATACCAAAGGAATACTTGTTTCAGAGATGCGACTATCAACTGGGATAGCTCGGTTCATAATTTTCCAGGAAAATAAGGAGGCTCTACAATAGAACGAATTATGCAAAATTTTTGCAAGGGCCAGTCTATTAACACCCATCGGCCTGATCAGATTGCGCACACATTGAGTGGTAAAAGAACCATTGTTAAAGGTCACCCATAAACATGTGTCGTCATCTGTAGAAAGAATCAGCCCATCCATGATAGAATGAGGAATAATAGACCTAAGAGGATGGGATCTGTTAGAAGCCACATCTCTCAAGGAGGCATTCGCTATCTCACTATCCACCTGAATAATGCTACTGAGAGGAGTGCCGCCAATCCAAATGTCATGGAGGATTTTAATATTCCTACCATTACCATGGGTCCATCTCGTATTCTCACTGAGAACCTTAAAGGCTTCCCTATAAATAACCTTGGGCATTCCAGGTATACTAGTAAAGCTACTAAGATGATACCGCCTTCTAGCATAGGAGGCCCAAAGCGAGGAACTTTGTCTAATGTTCCAAAGCTGTTTAATAGCCAAAGATATTTAAATATGCCATAGACTGCGAACCCCTAGACCTCCTTCCTTAAGAGGCCTTTGGATAGAAGACCAAGCCACCCAATGCCGGCGATGAACACCATCCACACCATCCCAGAAGAAAGCAACCGAAGTTCTCTCAATGTAAGTAGTAATGGATTTAGGAATATAAGAGGCAGCAGCTATATAAATAGGTAGAGAGGAGATGACCGAATTAATCAAAGTGATTCTACCAGCTTGAGATAACAGTCTAGACTTCCAAGCATGCAACTTGCCATTCACTTTATCAATCAATGAGCAATAATCCACAACAGTCAATCTTCGAGGCTTCAGGGGAACCCCAAGATAGATAAGAGAGCCGATTTTCCTAATGTAACCAGTAACCTCTTTGAATTTATGGGCTGCCTGAGCAGTAACTTTGGCATGAAGCATGAAGCAGCTCTTGTTAGAATTGATGTGTTGACTAGATGAGCAGGCATACTTGTTTAAAAAATCCATCAGTCTTCTAACATTCCTGATATTCTCATTCACAAAGACCAAAGCATCATCTGCATATAAAAGGTGAATAGGTGGCGGGCAGCCCCTGGGGCCTGAGTAAGGGAGAAGGTACACAGAATCAACCATGTTCTTGATGCCTCTACTGAGAGCTTCTTCCATAATAATAAACAAAGCAGGGGCAATTGGATCACCTTGGCACAAACCCCTGAAAGATTTGAAGTAGCCAACCGAAGAGCCATTAAATAGGACAGAAAACTAGCAGTTAGAAATCATCATACCAATGTAGGAGATGAATCTAGAAGAGAAGCCAAATTTCTTAAGAACTGCAAAGAGAAAATCCCATTCCACATTGTCGCCTTTTTAATATCTAGTTTAAAAACAATATTATTTCCCCTGGTCTTTCGGCCAATATCACGAACCAGTTGCCTAGCCATGGACACATTGTCCAAGATGGATCTTCCCTTAACAAAGGTGCCTTGCTCTTGAGAAATAATCATAGGAAGAATATTAGACAATCTATCACATAAAATTCTGGAGACAATCTTATAGGAAAAGTTACATAAGCTGAAAGGCCTGTAGTCATTAAAAGAGACTGGATGGTTACTCTTGGGGATTAGAACAATATGAGTAGATGTTACACCTTTAGGAAAAGGAAATCCACTGAAGAAACCCTTCACAGCATTAAAAACATCATCACCCACAATGTCCCAGCATGTGGTAAAGAAAGAACCAGTGAAACCATCTGGCCCAAGGGAGCTGTTACCATTCAAAGTCCACACAACCCTTTTAACTTCATCAATATCTGGAGTTTTACATAAAGCATTATTCTGGTCATCTGGGATGAGTTTAGGAATAATAGTAAGAAGAGATTCATCAACAGTATGATTCATAGAATGGAGAAGAGATTCAAAATAATGTATAGCCTCCTTTGAGAGAAACTCTTGATCCTCAACCCAGCTACCATTCACCTAAAGTTTGTGAATTTTGTTCTTTCTTCTATTACCTTGGACCACTGCATGGTAGAAAGCATTGTTCTTATCACCATCATCCAGCCAGTCTAACCGTGCTTTTTCGGCCCAAACAACCTCCATACAATGAATGGCCCTTTTGAGATTGGCATTAGCAGCCCCCAGGGACGAACAGTTAAGCACAGAAGGATTGTTATCAAACTCTTCTTGTTTGGCCTTCACCTCTCTCTCCAATTTGTTAACATTTGCATTAATATCACCAAATTTTGATTTATTCCTAGAATAGAGCACACCTGACAGGCTTCAACTTGAGGTGCAAAGTAAGGAAATGATTTGGGTGCCCACCTTCCAACTCCTTCTAGGCAGTTAGAACCGTATGCATGAATGAATCATGAGATGTCCACATGGACTGAAAGGTAAATCTGGCTGGGCCTCTGATAGAGATAACGCAGGATGCCATGAGGGGAGCATGATCAAAAGGACCTCTAAAAAGGTGCTTAATTTGAAACGCAGGAAAAGAAGACTCCCAAGTATTGTTGATAAGAAATCTGTCCAATCTAGCTTTCACAGCCGCTAACCCAACTCTATTATTAGACCAGGTGAAATGTGAACCAGTATAACCCGCATTAGAGATAGATGAAGCCGAAATGCAGGCGTTAAAATCCATCATGGCCTTAAAATGGGGGGGGGGGGGGGGGGTTCTCAACAGTGGAAGTAACACAGTTAAAGTCGCCACCCACAAGCCATGGAACAGAAATATTGTAAGACATACTGATAATATCATCACAAAGATAGCGTCTACTGCTCAAACTGCAAGAACCATACACCACCGTTATCATATAATGGAAGCTGTTGTTTTTTAGAATGGATATGGTGATTTGCTGGTCAGTGTGGCTAACAGTTTGTAAATTTTGATTCTGCCAGAAAATCCAAATTTTGAAGTCCTCACCATTGTTACCAGTGTAATTCTCCATTTTTAAAAACCTACAGATATCAACAGCCTGATGCAAAGGGACCATCAGTTCAGCAATAGCAACAATATCAATATCATGCTGGTTAATAATATGGCACAGATAGCGTTTAGAGGCACCATTGGATATGCCTCGGATATTCCAGTATAGAATCGGGCTAATCATGATAAAGAGTATCCAGCTTGAGACCCCACTGCCTTGGCTTTAGAGCGAGTGCATACACCACCTTCCATGTGAATCACACCCCCAGTGGTAACAATAACATTAGGCATGAATATATTCTCTTTTTGGGCAAGTTCCGATACGTTCGTGTACGAGGGTGCCAGAGGCTTGATTATGGAAGGTTGAGAGAGGGAAGGTTTAACTTGTGACAACCCATCTTCTCCAGTAGGAGGCATCATAGGAGATGTCGTGGATTCGCATCGGTCACCGTCATAGGAGGGTCAGAACTAACCGGCGCCAAACCATGTGTGAGGCCCCCGAATTTTATGCAATTAATACTATTTATTTGGTGCAAATTATAAATAATTACTCACTTATGTGCATGAGTATAATATACGTTATTCTTGTGTGTGTATATTATATTTATTTATTCTGTACAAAGTATATTTAAATCAAGTAATACATATGGTATGTAATTATTGTTATATATATCTTGTAAGTACACACAAGGTATTTTGTACATGTAATATATATTTAAATGTGCGTACATTATCAAAATTTTGAAGTACATAGTATATCTATTTAAATCCATGCATGTTGTATGAAATTATGTTGTGTGCATGTAAATATGTATGTGTTTAACTTTGTACATGTGATATCTACTTATTTCAGTACCCACGGTTTATGATGTGATTGTGCAACTGTTTTGATGTATATGTCTGTTCTGGCCGAAATGCACTGTTGGCGGCAGTATCCTGTGCCACTGACTACATCTTGGCGTCCAGATCGATGGACGCCTACCTCCTTGTTGGCGGCACCAGAGGTGGACGCCTATTGCTGCAGCTGTGTGCATTTTCAGATCTGGAAACAGTTGTAGTTTTGTCGGGTTTTGGTTTAGGAAAGTTGCCCATCGGTTAGATCACCTACCCTAATTTGTGCACGACCCCTTACGTTCTATAAAAGCACCCTTTTTTTACGGATTAGGTTCTTTAGATCTCTTGAGGAACCCTAAAAAAAACCTAAGCGAAAACCCAACTTGGAGAGCTTTGATCCGGCGATTGGGTGCGACTCAGGGCGTCCTTCTTCGACTGGGAGCTAGACCTTGGATAGAAGTATCATCCCCAACACTGGAGTGCGGCCTACACCGATAGGAGGATTAGATCTCAGCGGATTTAGATCACCTTCTTGGCACTGGCCGAGGAGGGCTTCTCCAACGAAAACGTCTCTCTACGGATTTATTTCCAAGAAAGTAGCTTATTGATTCATTCCATAGACTTGTCTATTAGGGTTTTGACAATTTTACGGATTTTAATTTCATGCCTGGACCCCCTAAAATTTTGTGTTTTTGTGTTTCATCTTGCACTTTGTGCAAGCAGGAAGTTGGCGGCCAATGTGTTGTCGCTAACCTCTTATGTAAATGACATCAGATCTTGTCGTCTACCCTATTGTCGTCGAGACCCTGAACGCCAAGTTCCTATTGTTTTCCAGAACAAATGTTGACAACATTTTGATTTGTAAATTGTGATTTCCAGATCTGTGGTTGTCTATGCATACTGTGGCATTTATGTTGAGTCAGGTACAAGCAATAAGTCATACCAGGAGGGTGTATCAAATTTCTGTGATTTACGTTAATTATTGAAATTTCTGAAATTGAATGGTGAGTACAATATGGCCATGTTTAATTGGGTATAATTAGATATGTCGTGATTTAGGGTTTATAATCTTTCCATGATAGTATAATGACTGTATACAGGTGTTGGGACTGTTGGATGAGACTGATTTACTATGAAACCTATTTTACGAATTTAGTGATAAATATGTCTGACTCATGTTTTAATTGTTATAATTATTTTGCAAGACTGAAAAATCTGGAAAATTTGAGTATGCGACCTGTTTATTTCTTCTAACCTGTGGTAAAATTGGATCTGTTTTGATGAGAGTAAGGGTGATTATTGGTTACACCATTTAATTGGATTTCTAAATAAATTTGTAGGAAGATTGTTTTAATTACTGTAAATTGTACACCGTTCAGAATACTATGAAAAATTTCAGATATGTTCCAGGTGTTATATTTAATCCGTGGTTAAAATTTGATATGAGTCTGAGTATTGTGTACATTGTTATAAATTTCTGAAGCTTACTATACCATGTTTATATCGGGTCTCAATTATGTTTAGAATGTGATTAACATCATGATTTAATTACTGTCAATTACTGTTTATGACTGAATGAGGGTCTGAATGTGATAAGTTATATTTCATAATGCATGGGTACATGTATGTGCATGGGAAATGAAAGAATAAATGCATGTGTGGGTGAAATGTATAATGTGATGAAATAATTGAAATGTGCCCATAAGACACTACCACCCTAGATGCTTGGAGTTGTACTGTAGTAGTACCCCTATGGGAAAGCTCAAATATGATATGTGACACCCTGGACAAGGGTCTTGATAAATTATGACACCCTGGACAAGGGTCTTGATGAATTGTGATACCCTGGGCAAGGGTCTTGTGAATTCCTGGAGGTGGACAGGTTCCACTGGTAATGGTAGGAAGGGCTTTCCCCGATTTCTGCAGGAACCAAGACTTGATTGCTATGCTTAGTGCTTAAGTATGGTGATTAAGTACATGAATGTGAATGTGCATGTGCTATATGATCGTCTAGTGGTGGTTTGGGCTGTGTCTTGGCATTGTGTAAGATAAATGAACATAAGTATAAATGTGTAAAATGACATGTGATTATGGCACAAGGTATGTGCAAAATATATGTGAACATGGCACATGTTATGTGCAAAATCATGTGATATGTGATCATGAATGTGCAAGTGCAAACCTATATGAAAACCATGCGAAATAGTGTGTAAGTGAACATGTGAGAATGTGAAAGTAAGGGTAGTTGAATATGTTATGAAAAGGTAATTGCATGTGTTAATAGAATTCTTATTAAATGATAAAGGTGATATTATGTTAGTACCAAGTGTAAGTGCATTTTTTTTATATCCAAGAATTAAAACTACTTGATGTACACGTGTTTAGTATTATATTGTGTAGTTTAATGTGGGCTATATGCAAGTGTCATGTAATTGTGATAAATTTTCTATAAAAACAGCAAGCTAAATGTAGAGTGAAATGTTACATTTGCATGTGAAGTGAGCTAGATATCATGCTAGGAGTGTTACCTTCTTGTACATGTTTCCAAGATTAATATGTAGAACTGCACAATGATTAAGAATAAGTATGCAAGCATGTGATTGTATGGTTATACTCATGTTAATGATACCATATTATTAGTATCCATGTTTAGATTATTGTCTACATGCATTAGATTAATTGTTTAAAACAATTCCATGTTTATTCATTTATGTCATAGCATGAGTATGTATGAAATTAATTGCTGAATTCTAACGTGTTAATAGTGTTAAATTGTTAGAAAGCATGATTGGTAAGTATATGGGTTGAAATTTAAGTTACTTGCTTAGTCTATTATGTAGACTCACCCTTGCTAAACATTTCAGGAAATTTAGAAGTCGAGGAGCTAGCAAGATCCGAGGAGGAGTTGGAAGAGTGAATTGAAGATTGTAATTTATTTTCTAGTATGTAATTTGTAATTTGAACTTGGATATGTATTTGAAACTGGCTCATGTTAATGTTTATTATGTTATGTCATTTCTTTATTAGACTATATAATAGTGGTATGTAGATTAAAGTTGATGGAATAAGAATTTGCTTAAATTCCGTTAGATTTGTATTCTCAATTTGTGTATATCTCAGCCCATTTGTTACTTGTTGATGTTTTCTCCCCTGTAGCGGCTTGCTCTCATCCGATGTGGGTTGGTATAACCGTACCGGGTGGAAGTGGGTCGTTACACCATGCATGACATGCGGCAAACCAGAACCATGCAGACCATGCAACGTATCTAAGTGGGTATGTCGATCAGATGAGGGTTCCTGAAGACTGGGAACCACCGTAGTATTCTGAACAAAAGGTCCTTCATCATCACCCATACTTTGACCAACCATTGTTTGTGGTACTAAGGATTCCTGGATAGTAGGGACCTGCTGAAAAGCAGGAGGATTCGATAGTTCAACATGCTCAGAGCATCCTTGAGGGATTTGATCATTCTTAGTAGAAAACCCTTCAGTGACCTCCACCTCTGGAACTGCCAACTCCTAAAGAGGGGAGAATCTATTTCCCAGATCGGAATCAATAGAAGAATTATTGGCCACCTTTAGACGCCAAGTCTTTTTGGAAGTGGGACCATGGACTTGGGTGTCTTGCTCCTTAGGAACAGGTTCCTATACTTCCACCTTCTTGTTTTTCCTGACACAATCAGAGTGGACGTGGCCAAGTTTATGAAAAAAACTACAAACTGCTGGAACCCTGTAGTACATAATCTTCTTCCAGAATCCATCAGGACCATAGCCAATCCAGATTCTCTTCGGTTTGTCTTTACTAATATCCAACTCAACACAGACGAAAGCTTCACTGGTCTGCATGAGGGCCAATGTTGGTTTATGAATCCGCAGCACGACCAATATTACCAGAAATAGATTTCAGAAAATCCTCATAATAATAAATAACTGGAAGCATGGGGAAACCAATCCATATAGGTATGATCAATGGGTCTGCATCAAAATCAAATTTAGCATCCCATTTGAAAAATCTGTAGAGCAGACCTTCGATATATAGGCTTCAACTCATAACCACTGCCAAGTAGTCATCTTCAGCATCAAACTGAAGGAGCAGGTGCCTTTTGTTCAAAACAATAATGATAAAGTCTTCCTTAAGCTATAGTCTTTGAGAAAGAGCAGTCTTGAACTCCGGAATGGAGCACCGACCATAAGCACACCTGACGATCAAAGAAAGTTTCAAAGTAGTGATGGATTTATCTACCTCTTCCTGGGAAAAGAATACCGTCAGCTCCCCCGCATCCATGAAAGACGTTGGTTTAACTACAATATTAACTATCGGAGGAGGTTTGGTAGCAACGATTATCTGAGCGTAATATTGCCTCACTGGAATGGAGGCATCACCAACGACTTCCCCTTTAGTTGGAGACGCCATAGATTAGCAAATCAAATATACTGCCAGCCCCAAGGGCCGGCGGCCAGGGCCAACATCGGCAGGGATCGCCAAAAAACTCAGAGCTTCTCTCTCTAGAAACCTAGAGAGAGAAAGTGAGTTTGTCCAATGACTTAAAACTTGTTAACCCATGAAAAAGCCATAGCAACATGAATGTTTATTCCATTGTTCTTAAATGATATGATCTATTCTTGCAAACTATTGATTAATCGTCTTGCTATTCTAGCTTGTTAAAGTGAATAATTGTTATCTTAAAATACTGCAAATCATGTCAAGTTAAGTGCATGTTTCAATCTCATGTCACCATGTTAATTGCTTTCCGCATGTTTGAAACCAATGGATTGTGGATTGAGACCCGTACTTCACTACACATTTGCACTTACACAACTAATTGTGCTCATAATAAAGCACAAACTCTTTATTTCATTTAAAAATGGGAACTAGTACATATTCCAACTCAAATCAAACTACAGGACTAAGACTCAAATAAAGGGAAAATTACATGTTATCCTCACTCCTACTATAAATCTCTAGTACTCTCATTCTCAGACTATAACACTAAGACACTAAGATATTAAAACATCAATACTAAGGCTAGAGAGCACTCTTCACTCTTATTCATCCCCAGTATAGTCTTGGTTCTCTACATCTTCCATATCCTTTTCACCTAAATGGTTGGAAAGTAGGTAATGAGCGCACTCGCTCAGTAGGATTTACATCTTCCAGCAATGATATAAGTATTTAACAGTTTAAAAACTAGAGGCTATGAACATGATATGTACAATGCAATTACAACGGCGGTAGTAACACGTGTGTAGTATGTCATGCAAGATTGTGAGATCAAGAGATGTAAGGATCAATCTAGCAAGAGAGCTGTATTCCATGTCTCAAGTTAGAATGAACAATGATCTAGCAAGATGGTAACGAGCAAGAACAAGATAGCATGTAACAAGATTGGCCATTTCACTAGCAAGCATTTTGAGTAACCCACTCGGAGCACTCCACAAGAATTTCACGCAGGATCTACTGGTGCCTCATGCAAGTACATCCTTCAGCCACTCGAGTTAAGGACCAGCACATAGTAGCAGGTAACAAGCAAGTAAGTTTATCACATGTAACAAGTATGTGCCATGCCAAGCACCAATCATGATTCCGCACCACGCCAGGCACATGACTTTGTTAGGGGATCAACCTAACAATCAACTCCTAGGGTAATGAACATCTTTGGGAAAGCTGGGCAATCAACACCTTGGGGTAAATAGGACTTTGTTGGGGGCGAATCCGACAATCACACCCATAGGTAACAGGACTTTGCCAGAATATCCAGGACCAGATATGAGCCCTCAGTCAAGTTCGTATTGCGCAACACTGGGATGTATCCCAATGAGCCCGTCGACTCATGGGTGACAAGAACGAGTTTTGAGTCCATGACTCCAATATCATTACTGTACTTCAAGAACGTATCACAAGAAGGCAATGTGTGTCAATAAGGATAGACTGGTCGAGAAAGTTCAGGACTATCATGACAATGGTAATGATTATCGAGAGTGTCATGTCAATAATGATATAGAGTTCAAGGGTACGTTGGGAATATCAAGTCAAGAGTTTAATCCGGAAGCATAACGACACATTTACATAGGTTCTATCTTTAATAACTTGGTTTCATGTGTTATACTCGATCACTCCGAGAAAGTCAAGATGAGAAGAGAAAGATCTCATCAAGAATGCCAAAAGAGAAGAGATACGTGCACACTAACTTCCGGGTACTTCATTGGTACAACCTACTCGTCGGCCATGTGGGAATCCATGGTCAGAGGAGACATATGGAGGCCTTGGTTAAGGGGTCACTAGTCCAACAGAAGGAATATCCGGTGGAGGGTTAACCACAAGCCAAGAAGGGCTTTCCTATCGTGCTATAGTGTGTGCGCATGTCGCGCGTGAGAATCGCTCAAGTGCGTGTGTGAATGCGATTATGGAAACTCCATTTAAAGAAACTATGTTTATGGAAACTTCATGCTTGGAAAGTATCATGAGTACTAAATTAGGAAAACACTAACCATGCATGACCAATTTTAGCAAGTATCATTGTATGTTTAGCAAGTTCGGTAACAAGGCAAGATGTGAATAATCGGTAGATAGAGAACATGCTCAATAAATTAAGATCAATTAAACATTATGTGAACATGTTTTAAACATAGATGGGTTGATAAATGCATGTAAACAGTAAATATCTTCGCATTGGAGAAGACAGGGCATGAAAACGACGTCAAACGGGCTAAACAGGGCTGATCTGCCCAGGGGTGCTTTATAAGGGGCTTTTCCTAGTCCGATTCAAACTAGGTTTGACACCTGTGGGTTTGAAAAATCAAAACAAATTCTAGGGTGATCCAAATCGGGTGAAACCACCTTTGTTAGTTAGATTACTTCTAATACTTCATACATTAGCAAATAATCGAGAAACAAAGGTCGTTTGCATGGGTAATAAAATGTATTGTGACTGACTGCATGAATCTGGCACAATGTTCATGTTCGGGCTAATACTCTCAGTACGTTCAAGAAACATTGAGGAAACCAGTTCCAAATGAAAGTGGACTCATAGGGTAACAAGTGCTATGTTGAACACTCGGTCTAAAAACAACTCCATAGAGAGGTATGGAACTTGTAAGACAAGTTAAGGTTAAATCGCGATAGTACAACATCAAAATCATGCAAGATTTAATTCATGATACTCTAAAAATAAAAATTGAAGAAAATAGTAAGAACATGATATATACATATAGATTCAAGTATGGACGAGTTTAATTAGAGTTTGGCATAGAGATGACCTACCTTTGGAGTTGAATAAGATTCGCTCTCCAGAAAGCCCTAGTTTTGACCGCTTGGAGGAAAATGCCTAATACTCATGACTACTGGATATAAATTGGGAAAAATAAGGGAAAATGAAAGTAGACTTGAAGAGCTTTCCGATGGTATATGCCATGTTAAGTTTGAGCCCAAGATCACCTACCTTTGATCGATGTTAAGAAGAGTCTTCGGCAGGTCGATGCAGAGAAGTAGCTGGGGAAGAGAGCTCTGGTTGGGGTGATATCTACCTCCTATGGTGTCCAAGCTCTGCTCCACACGACCCCAGCCCAGGTAAACTCATCCCCAAGGGTTTTGGGAAGATTATTTAAGTGGTTATGGTTGTTTAGTAGTCCTATTGTGTCTAGGAAAGGGAAATTCCGAGTTTTGGTTAGAACCTTCCTAAGTTTGAGGATTCCCATCCCAATTAGAGTGGAATGGCCATAAGGAAACCTTCTAGTATGGTTAGGCACGAATTTGGGTTGCTAAATATGACTAATTGCCTTTGGATTTGCCATAATTACCCCTTTCTATTTTCTACTCAATTTGGGTTACGAATTTCCTTGGTATTTTCTTACTTGATTTTATTTATGGGCCAAAAGTTGCCCATTAGTCCAAATCCGATAATGGGCTATCAATACATGTTGTTTAAAGTCTACACATCATTTTTAATTTAGTTTATGATCACATTTTATACACGTGATAATGGATTTTTGACTTATTTCATAATTACGATAATTAGTCACAATAACTCTTAAACTTAGCCCAAATAATTTTTATTGACCCAAATTTCTTGATGGGTCATTAGAAGATTTTTTTGGAAGTCCATCTATGATTTTTATTTAATTGTTTGACTCATCTAGGTATGTGTGATAATGATTTTTCGACTTATTCTTTAATTACGATAATAAGTAGCATTAATTCCTAAACTCAATCCAAAAGATTTTTATTGGCCCAAATTTCTTTATGGGTCACTAGAGAATATTATTTAAAGTCTAACTATAATTTTTACGAAATTTTTAGATGTGTTTTTAGATCTGGGATAACGGTGCGTACGTATTTAACTAGTTTTAAATTATTAAGTAGTCATATTTTCTATTTATCTGTAATTTTCAATTACTGAAATTCTCGTGGTGCTATAGGATTGAACAAAATCTAGAATGAGATAACAAGCAAGAACTAATAGTAGAGAAATATGTACAAGCACGCAGGATATCAATGGTTTGTAAGAATGCAGGATGGCCATATCACGGAAGCAAGCAAGTATGCGCGATGAAAAACTTTTAACATGTAACAATAATCAGGCATGATGCCACTAATGTGCACTAAGGATCTATGTCACCTTGGAATGCACACTAGGACATGTGAATGTGGTTACGTATCTAGCATTCAACACGAAAGTACCCCCAACGCAAATGTAACACCAGTAATCATTATACCCTATGGTTAATAGTATATTTCCGACTCTCTATCGATTGGGCTAAACTAGAGCCCATGGACACTCACCATGCCCAATACACATCTCACTATTTCAAATGTAGATACCCATAGTCAATCATGACCAATAACGAGAGTTTCAAAAAGTAAACATTTCAATATCATGTTCATAAGGATTTCAAAAAATATCAAGTCATGTGAATTTCGTGATAACAATAGTCGAGAAAAAATTTTGGCAGCATAACAGCTCAACTTACACTTTTAGTTAAATCTTTACTTTAATAGCTTGGTTTCATGATTATAAAGCCCACTCACGAGAAGGAGACAAGATAAGAAGTGCATTCTATCTTCTGAGAACTTCAATGGTACAACTAGTTAGATCTCTATGAGACAATCCATAGAGTACGGGGACTTTCCTATCTACATATGCAAGGAACGGAAGTACATGTAATAATTGGAGAGCATATCCAATATGGAAAGTTAGGTCATAGTAAGGATCATGGAAAGAAAACAAAGTAGACTCACGTCAAAACCTAGCATGTATTCTCACCAACATGGTTATTACAGGGATTATATCAAGGTGTTTTTAACTTTGAGTTGGAACATAAGGACAAAAAGGAATAATCAATGGAGAGTTTGATCAATAACTTCCTTATAGAACGTTAGAATCATATTCATATAATTAATATTTTTAACATGTGATTGATGGTTTTTAAGGTACAAAAATAGACTAATCAACATGTTGGCAAGACCAAGAAAATGACATAGACTAATTTGCTTGATCCATGACTCTAAATCTAGGGTTCCTAGGACGAAACTATAAACGAAAGGGGTTGCTAGAAAAGGAAAGTAAATAGGTCTATGGCTTTGACATGACCCAGTTACATGAGATACAAGAAGACAAAAGGACTAGCTCATGTACGAAGTTCAAAAACAACATGAGACTCTCTATATGGTGACAATAATCGAAAATAATAGGGTCATATAAGAACAAACTTTAAGGCCTTTCAGATGATATACTCTATGTTAAGTTGGCGCTCGAGATTACCTACCTTTGATTGCTTCTAACACCAGGGTTCTTGCAAGTCGAAACAGACGCTAAGGGATGAAGAATCCCTAATTTCTTGCTACCAGCTCGTTCCCTTGCTCCCGAAAATCTGTCCAGCAACAAGAGAAAAATCTAGGGTTGGCTATGGGGGTCGTACGATGGTTTTATAGCCCTATGATAGTGCAAAATTTCGAGTTTGTAGTTTCCTAAACTCCTAGAAGGAGTCCTACCATATTCAGAATTTCCATAGGAGTTATTTCTTTATCAATCCATCCCTATGTTTTAGGAAGCAAACATGTGTTTCCAAGTTCGTCTTGGGTTTAGACATGATTTAAGGCCCATACATTCCATGTTTATCTTAACTAACCTATTTTTATCATCGAGTATAAAATTGACACGAATTTTATAGTTTGGCAATGACCAGTAACTTCGTCATGTACGATGTCACACATGATTTGGTCGTGATCAGACGAAGCTTAACTTCATCCTATACGAAGTCCCACTTCGTCATATACTAAGTCATACATGATTTGATCGTAATCAATCGAAGCCAACTTCATCATATTCGAAGTGTAACTTCGTCATATATGAAGTCTACTTCTTCATATACGAAGTTCTACTTCGTCATGCATGATTTGGTCATGATAAGTTGAAGCTAACTTCGTCATATATGAACTCCCGCTTTGACTGGCGATGTTGTATCTTGACCAGGCGAAGTTGGTAGTCGAATTGATATATCGATTGCCTATATAATCCATATTGATTGTTGACCCAACACTGATTGCTCCTCAAACATTGATTGCTGACCAACATCGTTTGGTCCTTAAACATTGATTATTGTCCAACATCGATTGATGTCCAACATCAATTCTCATCAAACATCGATTGTTGTTGAACATCGATTGCTCCTCAATCATCGACTGTTGGCCAACATCGATTGCCATTAAACATCGACTTCTGACCAACATCGATTGGTCATTAAACATCGATTACCCTTAAGCAAGTATTGATTGCTATTATTTTTCTACTGATTGATGTTATAAACTTAGTTTCATATCAATTGTTGACCAGCCCATATCGATTGTTGACTATTTTATATATTTTAATAATATTAAATTGTTATTTTCAATTTATTTCTCACTTTTCAATTACTGAATTTATGGGGTGCTACATGAACACTTTACAAATGAAAGAATTGAAAGAAGTCAACTTGTGTCTTGCAACTACCAAAAATGACGAGACTGATTTGTGGCACAGAAGACTAGGACATGCAAGCACCTCAGTGATTAAGAAATTAATCAAGCATGATTTGGTTGAAGATCTTTCAATGCTCAAATTGCAGAAATTTGGAATCTGTATAGCTTGTGCAAAAGGGAAGCAGACCAAGACATCTTTGCAATCCAAAACAATGCTAACTACTTTAAAACCATTGTAACTCATTAATATGAATTTATTTGGACCTATAAAAATAGCAAGTCTTAGAGGAAAGGTCTATGGCTATCTAATAGTAGATTATTACTCAAAATACACTTGGGTATCATTTTTGAAGCAAAATGAGAAACCTTCTCAATTTTCTTGAAATTCAGTAAGCTAGTACAGAAGAGCCAGAAATATGAAATAATCAGTATCAGATCTGATCATGGAGGAGAATTCAAGAATAAAGAATTTGTCAGATTTTGTGAAGAAAATGGCATTGAACATAATTTCCCTGCACCAAGATCACCTCAACAAAATGGAGTAACAGAAAGGAAGAACATAACACTACTAGACATGGCCAGAACAATGCTTACAGAATATAATATACTAAGATACTTCTAGGCAGAAGTAGTCAACACAGCTTGCTACATTATAAATAAGTGCATGATTAGACCAATACTAAAGAAGACACCATATGAGCTCTACAAGGAGAAAAAGCCAAACATCAGTCATCTGACCTTTTAGTTATAAGTGTTTTATTTTGAACAATGGTAAAGATAATCTAGGCAAATTAGATGCTAAAAGTGATGAAGATTTTCTGTTAGGATATATTTTAAAACCTAGAGGATATAAGGTGTTTAATTGAAAAACTCTAACAATTGAACAAACTATTCATGTTTTATTTGATGAGGCTAACCCTTCTATGAAAAGAATAGAAGAAGAAGAAGATATTGTTGAAGATTTGTGCAGGGATCTAAAACATACTTCTCTTGAAGAAAAAGATGAAGACAAGGAAGATCCTCCACTAGAAGAACTACAACAACAAGAAGAAGCACATGAGAAACTACCTACAGAATTGAGGTAACACGGAGATCATCCAAGAGAAAATATAATATGTGATCCTCGTGATAGGATAAGAACCAGAGGTATGTCAATTCCTCATGATTATCCTGCATTTGTTTCTTAGATTGAGCCTAGGACAATCAATGATGTACTGATAGATGAATCTTGGATCCTAACTATGCAAGAGGAACTTAACCAGTTCCAACGTAGTTAGGTCTGGACACTTGTACCTAGACCTTTTGACCATCCAGTTATTGGAACCAAATGGGTTTTCAAAAATAAGATGGATGCATCAGGGGTAATTACTAGAAACAAGGCCAGATTGGTAGCTCAAGGATATTCCCAAGTGGAAGGCATTGATTTCGATGAAACATATGCTCCAGTTGCTAGATTAGAGGCAATTAGAATCTTATTGGCATATGCAGGCTCCTTGAATATCAATTTATATCAAATAGATGTAAAAAGTACTTTTCTAAATGGTTTCATAAAAGAACAAGTTTATGTTGAGCAACCGCCAGGTTTTGAAGATACTAAGTATCCAAATCATGTTTTTCATTTAAGGAAGACAATATATGGTTTGAAACAAGCTCTAAGAGCTTGGTATGAAAGACCAAGTGCTTATCTTCTATCACATGATTTTTCAAGAGGCACAATAGATAGTACTTTATTTATTAAGAAATTTTCAGAAGTGTTCTTGATTGTACAAATATATGTTGATGATAATATCTTTGGCTCTACTAATGATTTACTCTACAAATTCTTTGAAAAGTTAATGAAAAGTGAATTTTAAATGAGCATGATGTGTGTACTTAATCATTTTCATGGCTTGCAAATCAAGCAGACCAAGGAAGGGACTCACATTTGTCAAATGAAGTACATTTCTGATTTGCTTAAGAAATTTGGGTTTGATAAGTGTAAGCCATTAGGTACTCCCATGAGCTCCAGCATAAAGTTAGATAATGATCTAATGAACAAAAAGGTAGATCAAAAGATATATAGAGGAATGATTGGGTCATTGCTCTATATAACTGCTAGTAGACCAGATATAATGTTCAGTGTATGTTTGTGTGCCAGATTTCAGGCTGATCCCAAGGAGTCACACTTACTTAGGTTAAAAGAATCTTTAGATACCTTATAAATACAAATAAACTTGGTCTATGGTATCCTCGATGTTATGAATTCAAACTACTTGGATATAGTGATGCTGACTATGCTAGATGCAAAATAGATAGAAAAAACACCAGTTGTACTTGTCAATTTCTTGAAGGGTGCTTATTCTCTTAGTCTTATAGAAAACAAAAGTTAGTAACCTTATCCACAATAGAAGTAGAGTACATAGCAACTGGAAGTTGCTGCACCCAACTTCTGCAGATCAAACATCAATTGGAAGACTATGGTCACAAATTAAATGAAATTCCATTGCTATCAACTGCAATCAACTTGACAAAGAATCCAATCCAGCACTTAAGAACCAAACACATTGAACTCAGACACCATTTCATTAGAGACCATGTAAGTAATGGCAACATCCTAATTGATTTTGTTAGCACAGATCATCAATTAGCCGACATTTTTACTAAACCTCTTCTCGAAGATAGATTTATTTCAATTAGAAGAGAAATAAGAATGTACAACCTTGAATATTTTTATATTACTATGTTATATTCTGTGAAGTAACTATCCTCACAATTTTTGTTAACTCCTTGATGTTTGACTTCTCACAAGTAAAAGTTGTAAGTAGAACTTGAAAGTCGAAGTTGTAAGTCGAACTTGAAGGTCTAAGTCGTAAGTCGAAATTTAATTAAAATTATTTATCATATTTTAAGACAAATAAAATATGTATATTCTAAAATATTTGATTAATCTCAACTGTAGATCTCACAACCTTTGGTCTTCGATATACTTCCCTCTTTTATATCTATATATAAAGACCTTTCCAATTCATTTCTACCTACCTCATTCGAAAATTCTTTGACTCCCTTCGTCGTCTTGCTGGTTCCCGTGCCCTTCTTTGACTCCGATGGAACCCTCGCTGTGATCTTCTAAATTTCTTCAAAATTTTGAAGAAAGGTAGGATATTTTACCTTACTTTGAATAGATCATCCATTCCCTAAGTTCTTTTGTAGTCATTTCCATCGTTTGTATCCAAATGGACTCTTCTAAGGCTTTGGACGCCTCTTTCTTCATCCCCAAGCAGCTTCAGAAGCTCACCTCCACTAGATCCTCCGTCTGCACCGGCAAAGTTGTAGATTTTTCTCAGTTAACCAGCAGTTTGATTGGGGTCTCCTATACTCTAGATGCTATGGATTGGAGAAGGATGTGTGAGATCTAGGAGCCAACATATGAAGAAGCAGTGAAAGCATTTTATGTCACCTCAATAGTTCTAGCAGATGGCTCCGTGGAAGGATCAGTAAATGGAACAAAGATCCGAGTTTCAGACTCTATTCTAGTAGAAATTTGGAGTGCCCTACCACCGGTCTAACGACCCTCTTTATACCGGTATGATTATACCCATCCACATCGATATAAAGGGTGCCGTCACAGTGGGACATTTACCCAACATAACACAATAGGTCGAGATGTACATAAATAACAAAGGAAGTACAACGGAAATGTAAACCATTCTTATTCCATCATCATTCACATATTCCACAATCTATATAGCAATAAAGAAAATAACAATTATCCACAATTATATAAGTCCATATGAATAACATTGTCATTGTTCACATACTAATGAAAGAAATGTAGTCTAAACAGATATCTCCACAAGTGCAGCTACTCCTCTCACTTGGAGTCGCTCCTCACTATGTCCTCCTCTAGCACGGGGACACCTGTCTCACATGCATGTTAAAGCAAGTATGAGTCTTCCAAAAGACCCAACAAGAAACCTAAGGCACATCCTTACACATATCACATACATGCTATTCTATTAAACAATAAGAGAAATACATGGCACATGCTTCATGTCAATTTGACTATTATCCATGATTAACCTATAGCATGCTTTCTACACATAATATGTAACATGATCATGGTTTCAATTTCTATTCATATCATTTCACAATTCTACACAATTAGTTCATGGAATTAAGCACATAGTGACTAACAATCCTAGCATGATATCTAACATTTTTCACATGTTTTTATGACACATATCCATACATTTTGCTTGCTGTTTTAACATAAACAAATCACATTCACATGGTTTCACATCCTTTCACATGGTATCACATTTACACAATACTATCACATGATCACATTTCATAATTGCACACTATTCACACTTTTACACATTTAATTGCCATGACACATAGTTTGAACAACCATAAAGAAGGACACACATTCACGTAACACATACCTGTCACCTAGGCAATATAGTGACGAATCTTCGTAACTACGCAGAACCGGGAGAAACCCTCTCCACCATAACCAGCAGTACTTGTCCACCTCCAGGATTTCATGTTGATGCCCACAGGATATCATATACGCAATGAGCCTTCCTATAGGGACTTTTCTATGGTACGGCTCCACAGCCTTCTATGGTAGCAGTGTCAATTTCGGCACATATTACACATTATTCCACTTAATCACATGGTTTCATTCACTTACATGTACTATTTAACCCATACACATGCACTTTAATTAAACATTCATATCTCAGGTTACAGATCTTAGTATGACTATTTCACAATGACAATTAAATCATAACAGCACCTAAACATGTTGCTAAACACTGAAATTAACATGATTTACGTTAAACACGCTTAACATGGCTTAAATAAACTTTTAAAATATAAATAGTATGCACGGGTATGAAAACAATATCAAATTTTAACCACAGACTTTGTACATGCAATATGCCATATGTCTAATTTTTCAGAATTTTCAAAACTATAAAACTATTTTTAACATTTTAAACTAATTTCATGCAAATTTAGCAAGATATTCACTTTAACATGGTACGTAGCAAAACAGTCAGTTCTAATAGGTCTAAAACATGCAAACAGTAACCCCAAGATCATGAAAATTCTCTGTAACCATAACATGCATTCAAACTATTTATTCAAAATTAAACCCTGTCAAACCATGCATATTTCACCAAAACATAAATTTTAATAATTGAAATCATGCCCAGAAATTTGACAGAACCTCATGATCTGACCTAAAGACCATAACTAACCATACACAATTTTTATAGCCTGCATAGACATCCAGAAGTCTGAAAGTTATCACACAGACATGACAAACACAGTTCTGTGTAAACAGAAGAACTTGGCGGCAAGGGCCTTGCCGTGAACATAGGTTAATGACACACTCTGTTACTGTCAACTCAAGAACTTGGCGGCAACAAGGTTGTCGTCAACCTCCTGTCTGCAGAAAGTGTAGACCGAATTCAAATAAAAGAGAGAATTTGGGGTTCCAGGACACGAAATAAAATCTGAAAAAATACCTAGAACCTAAGAGACATTTATAGGGATGATACCCCTCAGTTACTTGCCTAAAGTTAAATCTTAAAGAGATGAATTTGTCAAAGAGGCCCTCCTCGGCCAGGCCAAGAAGGTGCAAATTCCCCACCCAAATCCTGTCTTCCTGCTTGTGTAGATGGTCCTCTGGAGTCGGGGAAGATTCTTCAATAGCAGGAGCACCTCCCAGTCGAAGAAGATCGCCGGATAAAGCTCTCAAATGCCGGATCAAGCCTTGCAAAAGTCTGGTTTTTCTCTCAACGAACCCTAGGTTTTCCTCTGAGCCAAAAGACCTAATATGGCTGAAATCTCTAAGTTTTATAGGGTTAGGAGTCGGGGTGCACCTAGGATTAGGTTTTCCTACCATTGGGATGGGTTTCCTAATTAGAAGCCGTAGAAAATGCAGCCGTTTTCAGATCTAGAATCGCAACATAACCGGAGAAGTAAACAACCACTTTGCTGGCTTAATAGGAAGTAGACGTCTATCGATCTGAACGTTCATATCCCCTGGCCATGAAGTCAATGGCACACAGGTTGTCGTCAACCTGCTGTTAACGTCAGGTGATGTTGACGTTAACCAGGGATTTTGGGCAGAACTCTAATACATCAGGCAAGCACACATGCATAGAAATATATAAGCATACTATGTATAGAAAATAAAAATAAATACCATATGCACAGAACTACACAACATAATATGAAAAAAATTCGATGGCCTTACATCCGGCCACACCCTAAATGAATCAGTGGCTCTTGAAATAATAAGTTATGGATTATCAGAAGCAAAGGGGATCTTCAAAAGAAGGGCTGCTTATTAATCAACTGTTAGCTGAGAAGCGTCTCCTCCATGCCATCATCACACCCAGAGCAGGCAATCATTCTTCTATCACTGAAAGAGATGGAAATCTTCTTCTGGGCTCTTCAGATGCACCCAATCAACTTGACTACTATAATCTTGGAGAGGATGAAATGCTCCATGTTTTTGAATGAATCATTGGCATATGGACCACTTCTGACAGTGTTGTTTAGAAGAAATTATGTGGACTTGGAATCAAAAGTTGTCACTACAGTCAACGAGAAGATAGGGATATCCACCCTCCAGAGAAGCCACTACATATTAGTGGATAAAGCCCATAATCAATGGATAAAAGATTTAGTACCTGACTGCTCATATCAAATCTTTGCTAATGTGACGTAGAGAACACCCATTGTTGCTCCTCCTGTGCAGATCCCTAAACCAGTCACAGAGAGAACAAAAGTAGCAGTTCCCATCATAGAAGAACAGGAAGCTCCCTCTGTTGATCAAGAACTCCCTGAAGAAACAATTGCTCAAGTCATCAGGGATATCAAAGGGAAAACAGTTGTTGATGAAGATGCTCCTCCACCTCAATCTGATCAACCCTTCATAGAGGACACTATTCAACATGTCTCTCCACCACCTGTTGAGATCCAGTCTAGGTCTTAGGGAGACTAGAAGAAGTAGAACCATAGATGATGTGTATAATTTGGTGCTCAAGCAGCAAGACATGAACAATGTACTTCAAATGTAGATACATCAAATAGATGTAAAATTTGATTTCATGTGAGATGAACTTCAGCAGATGAGGGATTTGTTATTTCAATTTGTATGCAATCAAGATAAAAGCACCCCTCAAGTACCCCCAGTAGATCCAGCAACAACACCATCAGCAGCAGTAGCAGAAACAAAACCAGAAACAGAGGCAGTAGCACCAGCAGCAACATAGCAGCTAGCAGAGCAACACCCAAAGTCTCCAATAGCTCAGCCAGCAGTGCAGACAAAAGTCCTAGCAGACGAAAGTATAGTCCCAGCTGATTCTCTTCAAGGGGCTGAGACTCAGGTCTTCAAGTGACGGACTAAGCGCAAATTGGTCAAGTCTAGTTCCATCCTTTTCCAACCACCTCCTCTACCTCTAAAGCCAACCCTTTTACACCCTCTTAACCTATTTCACTAAGACAACATGACCAACCCATTTCCTCAAGGCCATCTAGCAAACAACCAATTCAACCATCCATTGACCTGCCCACTTCCTCCAGACCATCTAGCAAACAACCAATTCAACCCCAATCCTCTAGTGAACATTCTGAAACCAAATTCTATAACCCAGAAAATCAACCAAATCTTCACCTCTGTCCTCCCACCTTCTTTTCTAAACTATCCATCATTTCTACACCTCCTCCCAACCAAACTGGAACTCTTATTGCCAAGCTTGTACCGAAGGAAGCATTTCGTCCTCAATTGGGCAGGAAAAGGAAGGAAGTTGTTAGTAAGAAGGCATATCCTCCATTTTGGTATGCCTTCATACATCACTCAAAGAGATTTTTTGACCTCTTTGATGAAATTTTAAAGATCAAAGTATTTTTGAAAGTCCATGAAATGCCAGGTTACATGTTTGAAAATTGCTTCCAATTTTGTTGTAAACAAAGGAAATTTCAACTTCTATACTGACTGGCATTATCCACACCAGCTTGAGTCTCACATATGAACATTTTTGCGAGCTTATCTCAATGAAGCCGATATATTTTGAGTAGCTAATAAAGATAGGTATATATCTCTAAGTGGGAAGAACCATCTCAACTTGAGATTCTATGATTTGTTTGGAAAATCTCTGAAGAAACATCAAGGGAACTTTTCTACAATTTGTTTGGAAAATCTTTGAAGAAACATCAAGGGAACTTCACCAGGATGCGAATATTCAATGAAAAGAGGTATAAGCTAAACTTGCATGAAGTTAGTATGGGGTAGTGGCTTTTGAATGGTGAGAGGGAGATAACTCCTAACATGTCGGCACCCATGCGCTCCCATTTATATCCAAGTCTGATTGGATCGACAAAACTCAGGCCATATTTTATCAAAGTGGCATTTCACATGTTCATTACATTGGCAGTTAGGCATAAATTGAAGCACAACAGTACTTTATCCCTTCATATATTTTTTTCTTCTCCAATCTGCCAAAAATGAAGAAATTCTCCGCATAGTGCAAGATTGTTATGCAGAATCTGAGCAATGCACCCAAGACCAGTGGGTCCACAGATATCCCACTGAAGGTAATAATTGTCATAAGAGCAAGTTGCATCCATCGAAACTCATGCGCAGAACTTTTGATCAATATTGGAAGCATTTGGAGCCAAAGTGGATTGCTAGATACAACTTCTACATTCCAGCCAAGGCAGATGCTCATGCTCAAGGGTTACACTAGAATATCTCCATGCAGGACTTCCTAAAACTTGCAGTCAATAGGCAGTTTGTTCCCCTTAGATCCCACCTAAGCAATTCAGACTACAATAAAAAAATCAAGTGGTATCAACTCCGATATCTGTCCTCTTATTGGAACATTCCCTCCATCGGTCCTTCCTATAGCATAGATTCTTCTCCTTTTGAACACAATTTTCCTGCCAATAAGAAGAAGCTCTGGTAATTTCTCCAACCCTATCTTCACAAATTCCCATCTTCCTTTCATCCTCTTAAAACCTCTTAACTTGTACATCTTCTATCTTTTAATAGAAACGACTATGTTGATATTAACCTCTGCATATCTCTTTCTATTTTTTCCTCTCTACATTGTCCATTCTATTAATGAGAATTGTTGTGCAATTATTTTCTACAAAAGCATGCTTAATTATTTTTTATTCTGACAAAATCATTTAAGTTTTACAAAACCTTTTTCAAATAATAAAAAAAATTAGTTGATAATAACATAATGACATTTTATCTATTGTGTTAAGGTAAAGGAATGCATGTATTATATTGTACAATCATTTATAGATAAAGGTGTCAACATATGACTGCTTTCTATTGACACCGATCTATCTCCAGTAAATTTCTACAAGTCCACAACTACTACAAATATCATGTTGATTCTGACTCCCAAAAAGTCAAAGTTAGAAATCGATTGTTAAACAAAGGTCATCCATTGAAGTCCAACTCTAACTCCTAGAAAGTCGAAGTGAGAAATCAATTGTTGAACAAAGGTCATCAATCAAAGTCCAACTCTGACTCTTGGAATGTCGAAGTGAGAAATCGATTGTTGAACAAAGGTCATCAATCGAAGTCCAACTCCAACTTCTGGATAGTCGAAGTTAGGTATCGATTGGTGAACAAAGGTCAGCAGTCAAAGTCTCTCTGCGACTCCCATGAAGTCAAAGTTAGGTATCGATTGGGGAATGAAGGTCAGCAGTCGAAGTCTCTCTGCGACTTCTATACAATTGGAGTCAGATATTGATTAATGAACAAATACGATCAGTCGAAGTCACATATCGATTGATGTAGTACTATTCCGATTAGCTATTTTCTAAACATCGATTGATGAAGTTTTAAATATCGATTATTGAAGTTCTACATAGCGATTGTTAAAGTATTATTCTGATTGACTTTGTATAATATTTCTGAACATCGATTGGTGAACATAATAATATGTTTTAAAGATATGTTTGTACACTTTGATTTAATAATTTAAATACATATCTGAAGCTCTGTAGCTTAGATAATTCTAGGGTAGCTATATGTTTGCAAGATATCCACAAGTGTCATTCAAACTATCATATTTCCAACTTTAATGAACAACCTTTTGCAGGTGTACTGCGCGCCAAGTATGTTTCCATACCACAAAAAAATCAAGACATGATATATAAATTGTTTGTCTAAAATATCTGATAGTAATTGATATGAAATACATTAGTTATTCATGAATCGTTAAGAAATAGCTTCAATCGATGTAAAATATGGAAGCAATCAATGGTTTCTAAAAGACAATCGATAAGTGAAGGCTATTGATGTGCAATATAACGATAATCGATATGAATGAAGAGCAAGCGATGTTTTAAAGATAATCAATGTTTAAATATAACATCAATCCATCTTTAAAGACAATCGATGTTCAAGTTTAACAATAATCGGTGTTTAAGTTAAAAAGACAATCGATATTTGAAGACAATCAATGTTTAAGGTAATCGATGTCATGTCCTGAGAACTTACGCAGCAGAAATATTAAGGATTAAATTCGATATTCTGAGAGTTGAACGGTCAACAAGTAGGCCTCTAGCTACCGAGTTTTGCATATGTATCTACACAATCATAATAGGGCCCACATAATAAACACAACTAAACTAATATTCCAAATCTCATTAAGGTCAAACACAACATTGTTAACTTCCGACTCATACTAACTCGGGAAAAAAGGAAAATTACTTAAGTCTGTAATTCCTCACTGCCTCTACATCAAACTGACTCTCAAGTAACTAATAGCAGACGCTACGGTGAAATGCACTCATCACTCAGATGCATTCCTATCAGAAGCCTGGCCTTCCTCTTCCTGGTCTATGTCACCTAAAATGTTAGGAAGCAAGTATGAGCAAACTAACACAGTAGGATTTACACCTCAACGTGCGGACAGTAATATAAGTCATTAACATTTTAAGAACTAGGCAGCATGATAATCAAGATATGCATGAATGATAAACCAATAAAACACGATATGAGAGCAAGATATATTGAACGAGATCTGACATGATATACCAAGAAGGAACTAGTAGTAGAACAGTATGTACAAGCATGCAAGATATCAGTCTTTTGCAAGAACGCATGATGACCATATCACGCAATCAAGCAAACACACAAGAACTTTTAATATGTAATAGTAATCATGCACGATGCCACAGTGTACACTAAGGATCTATGCCACCTTGGAATGCACACTATGAGCAAGTGTATGTGGTTTTTGTATCAAACATTCAACACTCAAGTACTCCCAGCGCAGATACAATGCCAGTAATCATTATACCCCATGGTTAATAGTATATTTACAACTCTCTATTGGTGGGGCTAAACTAGAGCCCTTGAACACTCACCGTGCCCGATCCACATCTCACTATTTTCAAATGTAGATACCCACAGATAATTATGGCCAATCACAATAGTTTTCAAGAAAATATATTTCAATATCATGTTCATGATGATTCCAAGAAAAACAAGTCCTGTGAACATGATTCACGATAACAATAGTCGAGAGATTCACTCCGGATAGTACACGGCTAATCATTATTTCTTTTAATTCCTTCAACTTTGATGACTTGACCATAAAAGAATAGGATGTATATGGAAAAGAGTCAGAGGACTCTATGGAACTCCAAGAGAGAGTTTCTAGCTACGTTCGCAAGAAAATGGTAGTACATGTAGTTACTAGAAAACATATCCAATAAGAAGAGTCGGGACATAGTCAGGATCATGGTATAATAACAAGTAGACTTACATTGATCCTAGCATGTATTCTCGCAGCTTTTATCGAAACGATATATCTTTGTATTGGAAATAAAGGTCGAAAAGACAAATCATAGGATAGCATGATCAGTAACTCCTATATAGAACATTAGAATCATATTCATGTAAATAACACTTTTAACATGTGGTTGATGGCTTTTAAAGTACAAACATAGACTGTTCTTCATACTAGCAAAACTAAGAAGTGACGCAGACTCACTTGCTGAATCTAGAGTTTTCTGGGACGGAACTATAAACAAAAGTAATCCAATCCATGGTGTTCGTTTAACCCAGTTACGTGAGAAGCAAGAAAACAAGGGTTCAGAGTATGCATGAAAACTGAAACAACCTGATACTCTTTACATGATCGGTTAAATCCAAAAAATAGGGACACAAGAGACTAGACTTCAAAAGCTTTTAGTTGGTATACTCTAAGTTAAGTTGGTGCCTGAGATTTCCTACATTTGAACGCTCCTAAGCATGGTCTTCTGCAGGATGAAGCAAAACGGGGTTCGGAGAAGAAAGCTCCAGTTAGAGCGATTTCTTCCTTCTCTGGTGCTCTAGCTAGTCTTCACAAGTCTCCCAGCAAGTTAGTAACTTGTCCCCCAAAGGGTTTATGACAAGTATTTATAGGTTTAAGGTTGTTAGGAGTCCTATTGTAACTAGGGAAGTGGGTTGTGGTTTTAACTTGATCCCTTCCATGACTGGAGGATTCCCATCCCAATTGGAGTGGGAAGCCTTTAGGAAACTTCTCCTTTTGATGGGGCACGAATTTGGGGTTAATATGGAATTCTAACGATGGTGAAACCTCCAAGTTTGTAGTTTCCTACTCCTGGTTGGAGTTGTTGACTCCTTTATCTCCATGATTATATATTTTGGTGATAATAAAACTTATCAGAATACTTTTATAAACCATGTGTATTTTCCTTAATATCATTTTAGTTAAGTCTATCAACAGGAGACTCAAAGAAAAAAAATTATAATTCAAGGATCACCATTGTACTTTCCAAGTATTTCCAAGTTCTTTAGATGGTGTTCAATTGCTTGTAAGTCCTTGCTGTCATTCATAAGTTCATGTGTTTCATCACTGATAATCTTTTCACAGTTTCTGTTGGGTTAAGTGTGAATATAACTCATTTCTCCTCACATTTTGATGATAACAAGTTGTGATTTTAATGCATAACCATTGGAACATGTGAAATACATCACCTGAAATTACAATATTCAAAAAGCATGTTTCCAAGCACATTTATCATTGATATTCATGATAATATATTTAACTAATGATTTATGTGTTTATTTTCTCAGGGACAAACATTTTCTGCAAAGGTAGTGTCGACACAACCATCCTTGGTGTCGACACAATGGTTCAGAACAAAGGCAGAAATGTGAAGAAAAGTCCATCTCAGGTCGACACGAGTCCAGAGCAGGTCGACACTAGAGAGCCTTCCCAGAAGGTCTGTTGTTTAGATAGCCAAAGCAGGTCGACACCAAATGTAGGCAGGTCGACACTAGATGGCTCTCCCAGAAGGCCTATTTTTCAGATGGCCAGAGTAGGTCGACACAAGATGAGATCAGGTCGACACTAGTGAGCCTTCCCAGAAGGGCTGTTTTGTTGTCTGGGACATGAGGTCGACACTGAGTCATCTCAGGTCGACACTAGAGACCTCTCCCAGGGAATTGTTTTGCCAGTCTGGGAGAGTGTGTCGACACACCTCATGGGCAGGTCGACAGACTCCGGAATCTCTGTGACTTAAACTTTCCCCTGGACACGTGGCACCCTAGGGAGATGTCAGATCAACATTGGATCATGTGCCCACATACCCCAAGGGTATCTTCCGGATACTTAGGGTATAAATACCCTCTTATTGGGCACTCATCCTAAGAGAATCTTTTTAGAGCCTCCAGAAACCTGCAAGCAGCGGTAAGAGAGTCTCACCTCCCTGTTCTTGCTCTCTCCTGTGCTCCCACACCAATTCACACTTCTCTGAGCACAAGACTTGAAGATTGATCAGCATGTAGCACTAGGATCAACTTCAAAGGAGCAGATCAAGTAGAAGCCAGCGATTGTGAAGCTCTCAAGGAAGATCCCAAGATCAAAGTTGCAGAACATCGGCCAAGGGACTTCAAGTGATCAAGATTCTTCCAATTCGGCCTCTACAAGGGAGTTTTCTTGAAGAACAAGAATTGTCAACCTCGAGTCTAAAGTCTTTCTTGTTTCTTCTTGGCTATTTTAGAAATTGTTCATAATCCGTTGCACCAATCTTCTTGAATTGGCCTTAATAGATCAGATCATTGCTAGAGGATCTGAATCTTGTTGTTTCTGTTCTAGCAAGTGGTTGTGAGTCTGTGTGCTCAGGTTTTTGAGTCGTCGTACTCAAGTTGGTTGGTTGAGCAGTCTTGCTTAGAGTCTAGAGTAGTCTTGCTCTTGGTAGTGTGTGAGTTGTCTAACTCATTTGTGGAGTTGTCAGGCTCCAGTGTGGGGTGTGTAACCCAGGTTGTTTAGTGGATCCTCACTGCGTGTGAGGGGTGGATGTAGGAGTCACGTGGTGTGATTTCCGAACCACCTAAAAATCCTTGTGCATTGGTCTGCTTGTGGTTTGAACTTACTCTTCGTTAGATGAATGCATAGGATCGTTTGAATCTATCTATTCAACTTGTTTTTCACACTCCAATTGCTTAACTCACTTAATCTCCCTTCAGATCTATGAAATTTTCTTTCAATCTAACTCTGATTCAAAGGTTTTTCAAAACTGGTTTAGCTTCTGCATTAGTTGGCATAGATCTATTCAACCCCCCCCCCTTCTAGATCTTGTCCACACCTTTTATCGATCCTTCAGTTTCAATCGAAGTCAAGTTTCATGTTATATTACTTTAATCTTCTTCATCTGAAGTCATACATGTTTTTAGTCATGATCAGTTGAAGCTCTACTTCGTCATAAACGAAGCTAGCTTCATCATATCCGATGTCCACTTCATCATATCTGAAACTGGCACTTCGTCATGCATGTTTTTGGTCATGATCAGTCAAAGTTTACTTTATCAAATCCGAAGTTACACTTCATCATATCCAAAGTTATATACGTAGTTCACTTCAACCGACTGCGGGGTTCAGCTTCAACCTACTACGTTCTTTTTCATTCTATACGAAGTTTACTTCGTCATATCCGAAGTCTTTGTATGAGTCAAACTCCGATTCCGAGACAATTGAAAATTCACATCGATTACCTTTCTCTTAAAACATCAATTACCTTTTAAGTCCACATCGATTACTATTTTTAATCCACATCGATTACTGTATAAAATTACATCGATTACAGTTATGTTAAACACTGATTCTCAGTCCACATCTGTAGTGCCCTAGAATATTTTACTGGATTGAAGTATGTAATTGTGTGTGTGTGTTCTGCATTTAACAGTAAACTGTAACTTTGATGAACTTGACGTCAAGATCTATTGACGTTGACTACAGTTAACGGCATGATCAATTGTCTTCTACTGTTGTTAACGACAGGGAACTGTGTCGTTTATAATTTTCCTGAATATTTGGTTTTTCAAGAAAATAGTTCGACGACATGATCGATGGACATGAACTTCATGGTCGAAGACAACATAGGTTGACGTTAACCTGACTTGCCTGTTTTTGTGGTTACCATTCCGGGGAGAAAAGATCGGTCATTTCCAAAACATTTAATGGGAAGATCGGGGTTTTTGGTTCAAGGGTTAGGATTGAAGCTTAGATGGTCCGAAGGAGTCATTATAAGACCTCGATTTGGCCTTTAGGGAGAGTTTTTGCACTGTTTCGGAGGTAAGAATAGAGGGCCGAAGGAAGGGTTGCTGTGCGGTGTTCGTGTGATATGAAGCCAACTAGACCAAGGGAGAACTACAAGGATCGTGAGTAGAGGGTTCTCTGTGTTCGTGCGATCTGAAGCCAACTGGACCAAGGGAGAACTACGAGGACTGTGAGTAGAGGGTTCTCCAGGTGTGGTTGTAGTTCTGGAGGTCAGATCAAGCGTTTGAAGACGGTGGAAGAGGACTGCCTTGTGACCAAGGCAGGCATCTTGAAATCTTTACTCGTGACTCCAGAAGGAGGGTTAGAGGCAAGTAACATGGGGGAATGGTTTAGGATAGTAGGATCTATAGATTTACCATTTTTATGGATTTTTAAACCCATGAATAAAAATGTAGGAGGGGGTTAAAGTTTCGTCATTTCATGCATAGTTTCTGGGTTTTCTGGTCGGATGAACTAAACATCAACATTGACCGCCATTTAGTTCATGTAAACGTCAAGATTTTGGACGCCTATATATATATATATATTAATGGCGCTATGTGCTACCGTCAACTGATATTAACGACATGGTATGTTGACGTTAACCTATATAAACGGCAGCATACCTTGCCGTTAAGTTCATCAGTACTGTTTTCTACAAAATTCTGATTCTATGTATATTCTTTGAACTATGCATGTGTCGGGTTTTCGGTTATGCTCTGTTATGAATAATCTTTACTATTATGCAGTAGGAAAATCATGGCAATGATGTATGGATTATGTATGATATTTTAAAGAACTTTCTTTGATTAAGTAAATAGAAAATGAAATAGTTGCAAGCTAAATCCATGTTGTGATTTTATGATTGAGAATTGTAATGCTGTTGAATGGAATTACAGACCCATTGTGCTTAGTTCTTACACAATAATTGCATGATTCTTTCACTGTTATACCATGTTAAGTAGTTCAAGTTTATGAGAATTTAATGATAAGAAATGATATAGAACTCATAAAATTGTGAAAATTTATATGTGTGAAGCATGATTAGAAATAGAATTTCTATCAAAATTTTGGAATTTTCAAAGTACTGTACATACTGTTATGATTTTCTGAATGATGGAAATGTGCATGGAAATAAGTAGATGGAGAAAAGAGATATGAATGTTGGATCATGATGAAGTCAGTAAAAAGTAGTATCATGATAGGTTGCTGTTGCACGATAGAGTGATGATTTCAGAAATGAGAAAATGTATTGTAAAACCTTGCAATTTGGTCTTGCTATTATGTATGATATTATGGAAAGCATGATACAATTTATTAATTGCATGAAAGCAAGTTATTATACTTTTGAAATAATATGGCCAATAAGACATTGCTATTATAGAGATGGCTACATGGAAGTACACCATGGAATGCCCCTATAGTAATGGTTCACCTACATGAATTGACTACATGAATCCATGGGCAACATATTGAAATCTTGGAGGTAGACATGTTCTACTGGTTAAGCTGGGAAGGACTTTCCCCGGTATTACGCAATAACCAAGACTTCATCACTGTTTTAACTAAGTGATAGGTGAATATTTTCTCAACATGATCTCTATTAATAGTGGGGCTATGTCTTGGCAGCTATGACTACATGCTACATGATAAATGACTACATGATGCTACATGATAAATGACTACATGCTACATGATAAATGACCACATGCTACATGACATTAAATACATGTTATAGGATTTTTTCTATATGCCATGTCACATGAAAATGTTTAAATGCTTTGTCTTATTAGGTAATGTAATCCACATATTATATAGAATTGTCTTATTCTACATCATAATTTATCATCCTATGTAAACAGTGAATGCTAAATGAATTAGAGCACGTTGATAGGAAGAGCTATATGGTATCAAGAATAAGAAAAGGATAATGCTATCATGTTTTAAAATTTAGTATATGATAAATCTTGAACTGTCTTTCCTTGTTGCTTGTTGGGTCTAGTAGACTCACACTTGATTAACATTTCAGGAGAGGCTGAGGATACTGAGGAGTTAATGCACTCTGACTCTGAGCGTGAGGACATGGAGGCTTAGTTCCTTTCTTTGAGAGTGTGTTTGAGAGACTATGTATGTGAGAATAAGTTGTAATTTGAACATTATGTTATTTTTGGACTTATGAACTGTTATTGCTTTGGACTATTGTAGTTCTTCTTTTATGCTTTAGACTTGGTATTTGGATACAATGTTGATTGAAAAATAATTTCATATTCCGTTGCAACTCGTTGGAATTTAAATTGTCATTTATGTATATCTCAATCTGAACTAATTATTGTTGGATATTTTCCACTGTAATACCACTATTGGATCGGATGTGAGTTATTACAACTGTATCGGGTCTAAGAGGGGCGTTACAACATCGATTACTACTTTAAGTCCACATCGATTATGTTCAAACATCGATTATGTTTCACATCGATTACATGAACGATGATTACCCTGAAAACATCAACTACTTTTTTGGACATCGATTACCATTAGACATCGATTACCCTTAGACATCAACTGTCTCAAACATCGACGGTCCTAACCATCCATTACAGTTATACTCAAACAACGATTACAATTAAACATTGATTGTCTTCGTAAATTGTTCTTGAACATCTATTACTCATTGAACATCGACTGTGTCTTAACATCAATTACTCTTGAACATCGATTGTGTCTTAACATCGATTACTCTTTGAATATTGACTGTGTCTTAACATCGATTACTCCTTGAACATCGACTGTGTCTTAACATCGATTGGCATTATATTATCCATTGCTATTTCAGATATATTAGTTTCAAATACCTTGATAATTATCTGTCCAATAACTTTAATGATTATGGTTGATATTATAATGATTTCCCTTATGATTAATCTTTGTTGTGAACATTACTTGGCACGTAGTATTTTCAAATCATTTTTAAAGATGTGCACTTCAAATTTCCCGCTATCTATTACATATCCTTCTTACAAGAGCTTTCAAAGATATCTTCTTACAGTATGACTTCTTGACTAAGTACTATTTTCATGGTAAGTCTTCTAATACATTATGTGTTAACAGAAAGGAACATATCTGTTTGTGGCTTACTTAGTCACAGGACATAGTTCTCTTGGAGAAAGCGCTTTATGGTTTGCCATTCTTATAACAAGTCTTCTTGTGATTTATATGGTGACAGAATGGACATTTCTTTTTCTGTATAACACCTTTTTTTTGTTGACTGAAGATCTCTCTTAGCATTTAATGCCTACAGGTTTCCAGTAGTGACATGATTCTACAACGTAAGACTTGGTGTGACTACATGGAAACGAGTACCTAGGAATAAGAGACAACGAACACATCTAAAGAAAGCTGAAATGCTTATAAGAAAACTATGGTTGTGAAGAACAAAACATACACAAGCAATACACGTGGATTCAGACAAGCCTTCACAACCACCATTGAGAGCAGTGCACCTTCACTCCAAGTCCGTCTGCTCAAAGCTCTCCTGAAGTCCTCACTTCTTTTATTTGAGAGCCAGTTGCTCTGAAAGGATAGCATCATAGTCTACAATTTTCTTCTCTCAGTTCGTGCCTCAAATCAAGCAAAGCCTATTGTATAAGCTTGATCTAGGGGCCATCCCTTCAACTCTTTTTGAAGAGTGTTCCTCTTCGTCTGTTAAGAGAAGACCTACTGTCAGTAGGTGGTTTTGTTCCCCTCGCTGAAGGGAAGACCTATTGCTACAGGTGGTTGTATTGCCTCTTCGTGGGTTGAAGAGAAGGCCAGCAGGTGTTGGATGTGTAAGTGTCCTTGAGGGAGACTGTACCCTTGGTTAGTGAAATCCCAAGTAGTTTCTTAGGGCTGGACGTAGGACTCCTAGTGATAGGAGGTCCGAACTAGGATAAAATCCCTGTGCATTTTGTGTGATTGTTTTTATCTTACCTCCATTGCTCACTAACTCTAACATCTGCACTTAGTGTGTTTCTATCTGAAGTTGTTTTAAGCAGGAAAGATTTTAAGATACTCTCGAAGCAACCCATTTACCCCCCTCCCCCCCCCCCCCCTCTTTGGGCTTGCAATCTGGTCAACAAGTGGTATCAGAGCCAAGTCTCTTAAAGTAAGTAGATCTCACGATCTAAAGAGTAAAGATAAATGGCAATTGAAGATTTTGCAGAGGGACAATCTGTCAACAACAATTCTGTCAACAAGAAGACAAGAATGGAGTTCTTTCTTCAAGGTCTTGAATTTCAACTATGGACAAATGATGACAAGAAAAAGATGTCTTAGAACAGCAAGGCCAAAAGTATATTATGTTGTTCACTAAGCAAGAAGGAGTTCAACAGAATATTTGCATGCAAACCGGCCAAAGAAATGTGGGATAAGTTAAAACTCACCCATGAAAGGACTGACAAGGTAAGAGAAACTTGAATAGATATATTGGTAGCACAATATGAAAAGTCACAAATGCATTCTAGAGAATCTATCTCCTAGATGTACAGTCGTTTCACTGATATCACAAATGGCCTAGCTGGGTGTGGAAAAATGTATGAGACAGGAGTCATGGAAAGAAAACTACTAAGATCTTTACCAACCTTGTGGACTCCCAAGGTTACAGTCATAGAGAAAGCAAATGATCTTATGGCTATGTCTCTCGAAAAACTCATTAGGTCTCTAATGGCTCATGAGATAAATATGAAGAGGTTAGGAGAATCCTCATCCAAGAAAAAATGTAGCAATGCTATGAAAGCAGCAGAAAACACTTCTGAAAATGATTCAGAAGATGGAAGAAGTGATGCAGACAGTGAAGAAGAAGCTCTCCTATCAAGATGTCTGCAAAGAATATTGGCCAAGAAGAAGCATCAGCCAAGAAAAAGGGATTTCAAGAAAAGCAATGATTTTAAAAGGACTGAGCCTAATTTCTACGAATGTTAGAAGCCTGGACATCTAAAGGCTGATTGTCCAAAACTACAGAAGTGAGAGTTCAAGAAAGAGGAAAACACCAAAAAATTCAAGAGATACAAAAGAAGGCATTAGTTGCTGCCTGGAGTAACAAAATAGACTCAAGCAGTGAGTCAAACTCTAGTGAAGAAGAAGAAGAAAAGGCTAACCTGGCCTTTATGGCCAACATTGATGATAAGATAACCTCTGACCCTTCTTTTACTTCATGTAATGATTCTGATTCAGATAATTTGGAAGAAGCCTTTAATGAATTATATGAAAATATAAAATTATATGTAAACATTTAAAATCCATCATGAAAAATATCTCGTGTCTTGAAATAACTAACTCATATTTATAATCTGAAATGGAACAACTAGAAAAACAAATACAAGAATTAAAATGAAGAAATGGACTGTTGTGTGAAGATGTAAAAATGAGAAAATACTAAGCTTAGAAAACCAAGAAACTATAATTAAGTCAAAAGAGGAAATTGAAATATTAACAAAAGACTATGAATATTTAAAGGCTACTATCGAAAAATTAACTAATGGAAGATCTTCATAATACTAAAAGGTGCAAGACGATCATGTAAGCAGAAATATGGAATTGGTTATGAACCACCAGAAAATGAAGAAACAATTATATTTCTAGAAAAATATCCTCTACCAAAATTTGTAGTTGAGCAAATGCCTGCCTATAAAACAAAAAGAGAGAAAAACAGTAAGATAAACGAAACAATAAATAAATTTACTTGCTGTACACATTGTAATAAACTTGGTCATACAAAGAACACCAGTCCAACAAAACATTTAAAATGGATACTAAAAAGTCAGTCTGTCGAAACTAACCACACATGACCCAAAAGAACATGGGTACCTAAATCTCACTGATCTATTTGCAGGAGAGCCTTAGAGCATGTAAGTGGTACCTAGACAGTGGGTGCTCAAGGCAAATGATAGGCAACAAGAAGTTGTTTTCATCAATCAAAATTGAAGAAGGAACAATGACATATGGAGATAATGGAAAATGGCCAGTTGTAACGCCCTGATGCGGAATACCGGAGCAGAATTACAGTTAATTAAATAGTACAAAGCGATAAATAAACATTCACCATTGCATAATTGGAATAATGCCAAATAAAATCCAACCTCATTAATAATATATCAACTAACTATTACATCCACTAATCAGAGCCAAAACTAGGGCCCAGAGTACTTTATTCAAATCCAAACTATTACATATTGACTAATTGACGACTAATTATCTACTACTAAGAAGTGGGTGTCGAAACGGGTCACTCCTGAGCATCATCCTCATTGCCTTCCTCGTGAGTGTGGAAATCCCCATCAGACTCACCTGAAACACATGAAATAATAACGCAGGATGAGCGAATAACGCCCAGTAGGACTTAATATCTCGTATGAACAAGCATGCTTTAAATGATTAATGTCTTAAACGGCAGGATAACTAGATAGCATAGTCATGTAGAGCAAAGTAATGCTAGGAAGAGAATGATAGCACTTGCACATGGAAAATAGCACATCAAGCACGATAATGGATTGGCCATGTAACGATATAGCATGTAAAGTTGCACAACGGTGCACTAGTAATGAAAGCACTTGTATAAATAGCACTGAATGATTGTCATAGATTAAATCTTGATAGTATAATGGCACTGGATGTATGCCGACATCCTTATCATTTTAACTCCCATGAGCAAATGGCACTTTTCGGGCGCTCTCCCAAGGACCAGATCGGGCCCTATTGCACTGGCATAGTCATGTTTCTTATCTTAGACAATCATATGGATGGCCAAATAGAGTACCAAGAATAGATGAGAATAGTAGACGAATAGATGAGAGTGTAGAGAGAAAGTGAACAGATGAGAGTTTAGAGATAGTAGATAAGAATAGGGACATATTCGTAAAACAACGTTAAACACATGATAGTAACAGTTGCATAGCACACGGTCGTATGCCGGTAGTCCGGTAGAAGTCACAACCGTCCATTAGCCGCGCTAGGTACACAGGCTAGATGGTCCCGAGTGATCCCAAGGTAAGATGGAAACGCACTAAGGCCGTTGGATCATGCCGATCCCTAAGGGGTAATGAGTTTTAAGGGTACAACCAGCTCGTCGACAATGGACGTGTGCCAAAGCCAAGGAGAATACGGAGGCCTTGACAAGGAGTCCCTAGTATTGTCAAGAGTATTCCCAATGGAGAGGTGGTCCATGCCAAGAAATGTGCGTAAGGAAACGTTGTCTGTCTTCCCACGAGTGCTCGAAGGAAGAGGGACGCGATAACGGTATACAAATCACGCAAATAAAATGAACACAAGTGTCATTAATTAATTGGGAGATTTAATAATTAATTTTACTTAATTACCAGATACATTATTGAGTAATTTAATAAGGTTTAATGGCAAACATTTATGTTAAGTGTGTGCAAGTGTAATTAAATCATGAGAGCATGTATGGTTGTGCACATGGCTTTTAAATTAATTAATATCATGCAATATTACCCATTAATGATTAATAGGTCGTTACTGTTTACGATAGTGCTTAATTAGGGTTAAACAAGAATTATTTGGGGTAAATAACAGGGGCATAAAGGCAAATTAGAGTTATGGCCGAATCACTAAAATCGCGACGGGGGTACCCGTCGCATTTCAGAATCCGACGGGCGGTCCAGGCGCGACAATTGAACCGGGCCGGGCTGGCAAGGTCTGGAAAGAAACCACGACAGTGTGGACCATCGCATTTACAACGTGACGGACCAGCCGGTCGCGACCCCTCTGATATCGCGACAGGTCGGGCCGTCGCGATTTCAGAGGGGCGGCCCGACCCAAAAAAAGAGGATCAGCCCTTTTTTGGTTTGGTCCTTCCCTCCCATGCATGATACAGTACACTTCTAAAATCAATATAAAATCGCACGATGATCTAAAAATTATGAAACTAGTTTTAAATGAAAGTAGACACGTAGATCTATCATTACGCAAGAGTAATTAGAAAATAGACAAGGTTTGGGCATGCTTTAATTAGGTTACATATTAGTGACCTAAAACATGCACAGTCATGGTAAACGATTTAATTACCAGAGGATGCTCGAGGGAAATTAGGGAAAATAGGGGCGTTTGAAAGCTAACAACATGTAGTATTTATGAGAATAATTGAATGGCATGGGAGTACACGCATGGATTGAAAACAAACATGTAGGTTTGGGTACATGGAGATGACAGAGTTTAGGGCATTTAATACTCCCTTATAGAGCTATGAAAAATAGAGAAATCATGGGGCTTTGATAGATGGATGTATGGGCTACCTATGGCTGAAGTTAATCGTTTTGCGCTTGAGAGAATGCCTACCTTTTTGTGCTATTATGAAAACCTAGGGTTGATGACGAAGAAGAAGAAGAAATCCCTTGATCCAACCTCCTTCCTCTCCTCGCACCTCGTCCTCAGCCTTCTCCCTTGGTTCTCCAAAGCCCCAACAACGAAATGAGGCTTGGTAGAGACAAATTAGGGCTGCATTGGGTTGCCACAAGAGTCCTAACCTTCTAAAACTCCTCATTTCCCTTAAACTTTGAATTTCCAAATTTATCTCCCTATTTCTCTCCTTTATCTACCTAATAGGATTAGGAAGAGGGTTAATTTCATGGGTAAAGGGTTAGGGCAAGTCTATGACTCCTTTTTAGAATATATATAGGTCATTTAATATTTATCTTAACCCTTTAACTAATTATTACTATTTTTAGTACGAATTTCACTTAATTAGCTCCCATCCCATGATGGGCTCTTCACATTTGGGCCCATTCTATTTTGTTTGGACCACTAGTACTGTAATGTAATGCCCCGACGCGGAATATCATAGCGGGATTACAGTTATTAAATAGTACAGAGCGAGAAATAAATGCAAACCATTGCATAAATGGTATAATACCAAATAAACTCCAATTTCATTGATTTCAACAATCGCCATTACATTCACTAATAACTCATCATCTTCATAAATTGACTAATACATCAACGTGTCAGAGCCAAAACTAGGGCCCAGAGTACTTTATTCTAAATCAACTATTACATCATGACTAAATGACTCATAACTATACTAACTGACTACTAGACAGTACTGGTTGCAGAAGGGTCACTCCTGAGCCTCCTCATCGGTCCCATCCTTGTAAGTGTGGTCATGATCCGACTCACCTGAAACACATTTAAATAAATACACAGGATGAGCGAATAACGCCCAGTAGGGCTTAATATCTCATGAACACAAGCATGCTTTAAATAATTAATGTCTTAAAGGCAGGTTGACTAGAGAGTAAAGTCATGTAGAGCATGTCACGATAACGAGAGAACAATTGCAACTGGCACAGGGAAAATAGTACAACGAGAACGATAATAGAATGGCCATGTAACGATATAACATGTAAATTGCACAACGGTGCACTGGTAAAGATCACGCTTGCACTTGTAGAGATAGCACTTTGATTGTCATAGATTAATCTAGATAGTAATTTGGCGCTGGATGCATGCCGTAACACATCCTATGATCATTTTAACTCCCATGGGTACTAGCACTTTTCGGGCGCTCCTCCCAGGACCTGATCGGGCCCTATTGCGCTGACATTAGTCATTTCTTTTATCTTAGACAATCACACGAATGGCCAATAGAGTACCAAGAAGAGATAAGAGAGTACTAGACGAGATAGATGAGAGTGTAGAGAGAACGTGAACAGATGAGAGTAAAGAGACTGTAGATAAGAGGGGTACAATCGTAAAACGACGATAAACACGATAGTAACAGTTGCACAGCACCAAGTCGGGTACCGGCAGTCTGGTAGAAGTCACAACCGCCCCTTAGCCGTGCTGTGTACATGGGTCAGGTGGTCCGGTGTCAACTCAAGACGAGAAGGAATATACTAAGGTATGGATCGTACTGATCCCTAAGGTGTAACGGGTTTTGAGGTACAACCAGCTCGTTGACTAAGGACGTGCGCCAAAGCCAAGAAGACTTACGGAGGTCTTGACAAGGAGTCCCTGGTCCAATCGAGAGTATTCCCGGTGGAGAGGTGGTCCAAGTCAAGGGAAAGTGTGTAAAAATGGGTCTGTCGTGCCTCGAGTGCTTGAAGGCCGAGGGAAGCGGTAACGGTGCACAAAACTTGCGAATAAAACAAAGACATGTATATTTAAATAAGTTAGACATTTGCTTCAATAAATTACCAGATACATTATTAAATAATTCATGAGGGTATAAGGGCCAATATGATCATTAAGTGTGTGCTTGTGTAAGAAATCAAGAGATCATCGTTGATTGTGCACAGGGCTTTTACATAGATTGATTTAATGTATCATTTATCGTCAATTGTTAATGCTATCAAGTTATTCATAATAGTAGTCAATTAGGGTTGATCAAGGTTGGAATGGTGTAAACATAGGGTTTTATTGTAAAATTTCACTCGACTGAAGTCGCGACAGGATTGGTGGTCGCCTTCAAGTCGCGACGCAAGGCACGGTCGCGTTATGCTGAACCGGCCGGCGGGATGAACCGGGACCAGGTCGCGACGCGTCGGTCCGCCGCGTTCATAACGCGTCGGACCCCGTGGTCGCGACCACTGAGATCGCGGCGTATCGCGCCGTCGCGACCTCAGAAGGTGGCCCGAGCCCAGAAAAGAGGTTTTTGCCTTTTTTCTAGGTGGGTCTGTCTGACACATAGTCACTAAAAATTTAATAATAAATCGTATAGAGATCCAAAAAGCATGAAATCAGTTTTAAATGAAAGTAGACATGTATATCTATCAGCATGCACGATTAATTTGAAAATAGACAAGGTTTAGATATTCATTGATCAGGTTACGTTTTGGTAACCTAAACAGGCGCAGTCAGTGTTCCACGAATTATTCAGGGATGAATACATGATGAAAAATTACGAAACCAGCGGCGTTTGAAAGCTAACACGATTTATTATTTAGAGAATGTTTTCATGGCAGGATATCAAATATGCACGATTTTTAAATATCAACATGAAGAGTCGGGTACATGCAATAGACCGAGATTCAAAGATTAATTCTCCCTCGTGGGAGGTCGAAATAGAGAAAGACCAGGCGCGTTTGAAAACTAGTATGATGTAGTATAACTGAGAATTTTATCATGGCATGGGAACAAGTACATGCAAGGAATTAGAGTGAACATGAGATTTCAGGTTCATGGTACAGCAGGACTTCACGAATTAAATTCGCCCAAATGGATGAACAGAATACCACAAAACCATAGGGCTTTTGAAGAGGTACATGAACTCTACCTAGGGTAATTATTTCATCATTTTTTCTTGAGAGATTGCCTACCTTTTTCGTGGAGTAAGAAAACCCTAGTTTGAATGACGAAATTATGAAAACCCTTCTTGCTCCAAGCCTTCTCCTTCCTTACTCCTTAGTCCAGATCTTCTCCTCTTCATCTCCAAAGGTCTTAGCACGAAATTGTGGGGTGCTAGGGTCAAATGGGGGGTGTTTTGATGGCTTATAGAGTTCTAAATCACCTAAAACTCTTTCTTTCTCATCCAACTCCGAAAATTGGTATTTATCTCTCACTTTCTCTTATTTATCCACCTAATAGAGTTGGGAAGGGATCCAATTTCGTGGGTAGAGATTTAGGATAAGTCTAGGACTCTTTTTAGGATGGATATGGACTATTTAATAATTATTTAAACCATTTCCTAATTATCACTTATTTTTATTCCGAATTTGGCTTAATTATTTCTCATCCCATGATGGGCTAACCCTATTTGGGCCCAATCTATTAGGTTTGGGTTATTAGAGTAACCCATTAATAATTTAGCTTAATGGGTATTGTTTTAATTCCTTTTTATTCTAATTAAATTAATTTATCCCATCTATTAAATAATAAAATTTTATTTTTCTTGATTTTAAAAATCAAGGGTGCTACATCCTCCCCCTCTTAAAAGAATTTGGTCCCCAAATTCATATAATCGTAAGAGGAAGAATGACTTACTGAATAACTCCAGATAATTCATCGCAATAATGCTTCGGGCTCCCACGTGGCCTCTTCGACTTCATGGTTTCTCCATAATACCTTCACCACGGGTATAGACCGATTCCGAAGCTGTTGCATCTTCTTGTCCAAGATCTTTACTGGCCTTTCTTCATAAGTCATATCCTTGTTCAGAGTAATGCCATCATAGCTGATTACGTGTGATGGATCGTACACGTACTTTCTCAGCATTGACACATGGAACACGTTATGTACGGTAGAGAACTGGGGTGGTAGTGCCAGTCGATATGCTACCTCGTCCACTCTATCTAACACTTCAAACGGACCTATGAATCTAGGTCTCAATTTACCTTTCATCCCAAATCTTTGGAATCCTCTGGTCGGGGATACTTTTAGCATTACATGATCTCCGGCTTGAAATTCCAAGTCTCTTCTTCTTTTGTCTGCATAGCTCTTTTGCCTGGACTGAGCTATCTTAATTCTGTCTTTGATAACTTGTATGTCCTTGCTAGTATTCTGCACCAAATCTGGTCCTAGCCATTGCTTCTCGCCTACTTCATTCCAGCATACTGGCGATCTGCAACTTCTGCCATACAGTGCTTCAAATGGTGCCATCTTGATGCTGGCCTGATAACTATTGTTGTAGGCGAATTCAATTAGTGACAGCTGTTCGTTCCAATATCCCTCAAAGTCTATAGCATAAGCTCGTAGCATGTCTTCCACCATCTGATTCTTCCTATCAGTTTGTCCATCCGTCTGTGGGTGGAAAGCTGTGCTAAAGTTGAGTTTTGTGCCTAGGGCAGTCTGGAGTCCCTTCCAAAATCTAGAAGTGAATCTGCAGTCACGATCCGAGACAATGGACACTGGAACTCCATGTAGTCTGACTATCTCTTTTACATATAATGCTGCAAGCACATCAACACTCCAGGTACTTCGAATTGCTTGAAAGTGTGCAGACTTTGTCAATCTATCCACGATGACCCAAATAGCATCTAGTCCACCACGAGTTCGGGGTAAACCCATGATGAAATCCATTCCGATGCTTTCCCACTTCCATTCAGGTATGTCCAAGGGTCTAAGTACACCCGCAGGACGACGGTGTTCTGCTTTTACCTGCTGACAAGTGAGGCAGTGCGCGGCATGCTCAGCTACCTCACGCTTCATGTTTGGCCACCAAAATGACCTTTTCATGTCCTGGTACATCTTGGTTGCGCCTGGGTGAATTGTGTACTTGGTCTTGTGGGCTTCATCCATCAGTTTCCTTTTCAGCTCTTCATTGTCAGGCACGCATGTCCTGGCTTGGAATAATATTCTTCCATCTTCAGTGATGGAGAAGTCTAGCTTGTAGCTATGGTCTCCCTTACTCCGATTAGCAACGGATCATTAGCCTGTTGCTCTCTGATCTTGAAAAAGATGTCGGGTTGAGCTTTAAGATTAGCCACTATCATCTTATCACTCCTCTTTTCAATATTCAGATCTAGACTGGCGAATTGCTCTAACAATTGCATCTCGTCCATGACTAGACAGGATAACGAAGCTACTGGCTTTCTACTAAGTGCATCAGCTACTGCATTACCTTTACCTGGGTGATATTGAATGTGGAAATCGAAATCCTTTAAATACTCTAGCCATCTTCGTTGTCTCATATTAAGCTCCTTCTGAGAGAATAAATACTTCAAACTCTTGTGGTCGAAGTAAATAATGAATTGTTCCCCATATAGGTAATGCCTCCAGATCTTGAGTGCAAATACCACAGCAGCTAGCTCTAAGTCATGGACAGGATAATTGACTTCATGTGGCTTCAACTGCCTTGAAGAATAAGCTATCACTTTTTCATTCTACATTAGTACACAGCCTAGACCGATTCCAGATGCATCAGTGTAGACTGAGAATCCTTCACCCTCGACTGACAACGCGAGGATAGGTGCAGACGTCAACAACTGCTTCAGTGTCTGGAAGCTCTTCTCGCACTCCTTGCTCCAGACATAGGGATTCTCTTTCTGCGTAAGACGCGTAAGAGGTACAGCTATCATGGAGAAATCTTTTATGAACCGTCTGTAATATCCAGCCAGTCCAAGAAAGCTCCTGATTTCTGTGACATTGGTCGGCCTTTCCCAGTTGAGCACGGCTTCTACCTTGGAAGGGTCGACCGCGATACCGTCCTTGGAAATGACATGGCCTAGGAACGACACCTCCTCGAGCCAGAATTCACACTTGCTCAATTTGGCGTAGAGTTGATTGTCCCGCAAGATGTGCAGAGCGATCCTCAGATGCTCCTCGTGCTCCTCTTTGGTCTTGGAGTATATGAGAATATCATCAATGAATACCACGAAGAACTTGTCGAGGTAGGGCCGGTAGATGCTGTTCATTAATTGCATAAAAGCTGCAGGAGCATTGGTTAGTCCAAAAGGCATGACTATAAATTTGTAATGACCGTACCTGCTCCTGAAAGCTGTCTTGTAGATATCTGCATCTTTAATCCTCATTTCATGATATCCTGATCTAAGGTCAATTTAGAAAAATACTTTGCTCCTAATATCTGATCAAACAACTCATCAACACGCGGCAGAGGGTACTTGTTCTTTATAGTGAGATTGTTCAACTGCTTGTAATCGATGCATAATCTCATGGATCCGTCCTTCTTCTTGACGAACAACACCGGTGCTCCCCAAGGAGAAGTACTTGGCCTAATGAAACCCTTTTCTAGAAGTTCCATCAGCTACTCTTTCAACTCTTTCAATTTAGCGGGGGACATCCTGTAGGGTTGCCGTGAAACCGGTGCGGCTCCAGGTACGAGGTCAATTGAGAAATTCACATCTCTCTCAGGTGGAATGCCTGGTAACTCATCAGGAAATACATCAGGGTATTCTTGCACTATGTGGATGTCTGATATCTTGGTTGCTTTCTTCTCAACTACAATTGTGGCGAGAAATGCCACACAACCCTTTCTTATCATGTTTTGTGCCTTTATGGCAGAGACGAGGGACAAGTGTCTCTTGTGCCTATGTCCTGTGAAGGTCAGCTTAGGGAATTCACTAAAAGAAAATTTCCCTCTTCTACAATCCACGATAGCCCCATACGTGGATAGCCAATCGGCTCCCAGAATGACATCGTAGCCCTCCATGGGCATACAGATCAAGTCAGCTCTTAGATTGAGTTCACCAACCTTAACATCAGCTAATGGAAAATATTTATTCAATTGAGCCTTTTCTCCTAGTGGTGTTGTGACAGATAATTCAAATGTCATAGATGCAGGTTTCTCCTTTAGGGTATCAGCAAATGCCTGTGATATGAACAATGTGTTGTGCCAGTATCAAACAAAACAAATGCTGATTGAGAAAAGACTGGTAATGTACCTTCCACCACGCCACCTTCCTCAGTGGTGTCCACTTCTTGCAGAGCCTGCAATCGGCCTGGCTTCTTCTGTCCTGGAGGACGCTTTTCATTTTCTTTCAATAGGGGGCATTCTTGTATGCGGTGATCACGACTTCCACAGTGAAGGCAAGCACCTACCTTCCTCCAGCATTCATCTGTCGTGTGACCAAGCTTGTCACAATGCTTGCATCTTGGTTTGTTGTTCGGAGCAGTAGTGGTGGGGATTTTGGGCTTCCGCTCCTGGCTTGACCCATCAGTGATACTTAATGGCCTTTTCTTGACGTTAGTAGGCTTGCTCAATGTCCCAGAAGTTTGTTCTTTCCTGAACATTCTACCCTTGGTGAGCTCAGTGAGTTCAGTCGCATCTTCCAGGCATTGTGCTCTCCTGACCATCTCTGGATAGGTCTGAATATCAAATGGCGCAAGTTGCGTGATGTAAGCGGGCCTAAGCCCATTAAGGAATCTCTTTGCCTTCATTTGTTCTGTACTAACCAGATGATTGGCGTATCGAGCCAATCGGGAGAACTGTTCTTCGTATTCAGCAGCTGTTAGGTTTCTCTGTTTCAGAGCGGCGAACTCGGCGGCTTTCCTTTCATGAACTCTTTCTGAAAAATATTTGGAGTTGAATTGCTCCTTAAACTCATTCCACGTAAACTGAGCATCTGCCCGTGTGGCCTCCATGGACTCCCACCACGCACGGACGTCCCTTTCAAGCTGGAATGTGGCAAGTAAAAGCTTATCTCCATCCGCGCATTGCATAATGCGGAAAATACGCTCAGTCTCCTTGAGCCAGTTCTTGGCCTCATCAGGGTCTGTGGTACCGCTGAATCGAGGCGGGTTCAGGTTGCGGAAGTTTCTATGTAAATCACCAGCTGTTCGGTTGTTGTTATTATTGTTGTTGGCTCCAGCAGCTTGGAGTAAAGCTTGAGTGAGCTTCTGAATCGTGTGTTGCATGTCACGGAGTTGAGCACGCTCTGCTGCCATAGTTGATGTTTAAGTTCCTTCACAAGAATAATATTTAGTGTAAGTTAATTGAGTTTGCACTAAGTTTGTGCGTGTGTGTATTCATTTTATCTTATTACCCAAGGTTCTACCCATCTCACATAGGTATGGAATTAGACTCTAAGTCAAGGCAGGTCAAACCTAGATCATCCTATATTTAAGAATAACCTGGCTCTGATACCACAAAACTGTAACGCCCCGACGCGGAATATCAGAGCGGGATTACAGTTATTACATAGTACAGAGCGAGAAATAAATACAAACCATTGCATGAATGGTATAATACCAAATAAACTCCAATTTCATTTATTTCAACAATCGCCATTACATTCACTAATAACTCATCATCTTCATAAATTGACTAATACATCAACGTATCAGAGCCAAAACTAGGGCCCAGAGTACTTTATTCTAAATCAACGATTACATCATGACTAACTGACTCATAACTATACTAACTGACTACTAGACAGTACTGGTTGCAAAAGGGTCACTCCTGAGCCTCCTCATCGGTCCCATCCTCGTGAGTGTGGTCATGATCCGACTCACCTGAAACACATTTAAATAAATACGCAGGATGAGCGAATAACGCCCAGTAGGACTTAATATCTCATGAACACAAGCATGCTTTAAATAATTAATGTCTTAAAGGCAGGTTGACTAGAGAGTAAAGTCATGTAAAGCATGTCACGATAACGAGAGAACAATTGCAACTGGCACAGGGAAAATAGTACAACGAGAACGATAATAGAATGGCCATGTAACGATATAACATGTAAATTGCACAACGGTGCACTGGTAACGATCACGCTTGCACTTGTAGAGATAGCACTTTGATTGTCATAGATTAATCTAGATAGTAAACTGACGCTGGATGCATGCCGTAACACATCCTATGATCATTTTAACTCCCATGGGTACTAGCACTTTTCGGGCGCTCCTCCCAGGACCTGATCGGGCCCTATTGCGCTGGCATTAGTCATTTCTTTTATCTTAGACAATCACACAAATGGTCAATAGAGTACCAAGAAGAGATAAGAGAGTACTAGACGAGATAGATGAGAGTGTAGAGAGAACGTGAATAGATGAGAGTAAAGAGACTGTAGATGAGAGGGGTACAATCGTAAAACGACGATAGACACGATAGTAACGGTTGCACAACACCAAGTCGGGTACCGGTAGTCTGGTAGAAGTCACAACTGCCCCTTAGCCGTGCTGTGTACACGGGTCAGGTTGTGACGACCCTCATTATACCGGTACGGTTATACCAACCCACGTCGGTATAGTAAAGGTTATCACAGTGGGACATTTATCCAAACACTATCACATGATTGAGATATACACAAATATAGACACAGAGTCGCGGAACTAAAGGACTAACTGTCATCACATTTCATCATCCACATTTCTCATACATGATCCATATAGCAAATTAAAGGACTAAACTTTCATAATTGAAATTAAACCAAACTACATTGTCCACAAGATTAAAGTTCTACATTTAATACATAATTTGTCCACAATTACATAAATGATAACTCTAATACAGCTACAATTTACATACTATAAAACAAAAAGGGACACAACGTCAACTCCACAAGCTACTCTCCACGCTCGGAGTCGCTCTCCACGGTCTCCTCCAAAAGTGTGTCACCAACTAAACCTGTACGCCGAAGCAAGGAGTGAGTCTAAAAGACTCAGCAAGTAACTCCATACACATCATTCATGCATACATCATAGTAGGTTCTACTATTTCAATTTGCACGGCAATCGTACAGCATGCTTGAACATCAATAAGGGACAACCTATCATGGTATTTCTACAAAGTCAAAACACATGGTACATGGTTTAAGATGTTTCACATAACACTCCCGATCACATGCTTTCTACTCATTTATTCACATGAAAACTACACTTCCAATTTGACTATAACATGATGGCAATTTACATGGAATTAGAAATATCATAGCATGAATTATCGTCTCATACTCTAACACATTCACTTCACATGGTTACACATTCCCATATTTCACATGGTTCATTTTTCAAACATTTCACATGTACACAATGTTCACATTCAACATAAATAGTTCACATGATTTCACATTTCACATTCACATGTTCACATATACACATTTTACACATGCTCACATTCACATTTCACAATTTATTTGCCGTGACACATGGTCCAAACCACCGCTAGAAGGACACATCACATACACATAACACATAGCACATCACCTAGGCAATACAGTGATGACTCTTGGCACTGCGCAGTCGGGAGAACACGTCTCCACCCTAACCAGTGGTACTTGTCCACCTCCAGGATTTCATCCTAATGCCCTTAGGATATCTTAACACATTGAACCTTCTCATGGGGACCTTTCCATGATACAGTTCCACAGCCCTCTATGGAAGCAGTGTCACACACGGCACATTTTTACACATTACACATTCCGATTAACACACGTTTTACATATGATATTCACACTTTCTTGTTTATGCACATGGTTCTGTTCTTCCCTAGCATGGTGCGACTAATAACAGAAATCAAACATTTATTAGCTCTCATGGATTAATTGGAATGCACATCATTTAACGTAAATCATGGTACATATATTTGTAGCTCATTTTCACATGGAAATCTCATAGTGTAGGCTAATGTTATCAAATTTTCCTGAAAATTTAACCACATGCTGTTTTCGGTTATAAGAACACACATACAAATTTTCAGATTTTTCTGAATTCACATGTATTTATAGAAATTAAAACATTTGGTTTCATGCCATTCATAAATTAAGTTAACATAGAACATAGCATGGATTTCAGATTTAATCATGCACAGTCATGAACCACACATACATATTGGCACAAGAAATTTTTCCCAATTTAATTCCCAACACACGATTTACTAGAATTTTCGCAAGGTCTACACATGTTTTCTATTTCTCATTGTAGAAATTATAAAAATTCGCATGAGTATGGGAAAATTTCCAAGTTTGCAGGGCATGGACTGATACATATAAACATGGTCCATAAAATTTCACAGCCTTTAATTCCTCAGAATTCATGGGAACAAAATTAAACATGCGTAACCTCTTTCCTACACATGCCTTTTAATAATTCTAATAATTAATTCCATCCACACAAAAATACAGGAAATTTCACACACATCACATTATCTATTTTACATAACATATAAAATTTACATTATATCCTCATGCGCAGAAATCCGAAATTTAAAGATATAGGGCAGAACAGTTCACTGTTCTGTCAAGAAGAACTCAACGGCATACTATGGACGTTTACAATAGTTGGCGGCAACATCGTTGGCCGCTGACTCAAGATCTCAACGGCAATAGATCTTGCCGTCAAGTTCGGACCTGTGTAAAAACACAGTCGAGCTCTAAAGAATGGTGAATGTAGGGGATCCAGGACACGAGGAAAATCCATAAAAATGATAGAAACCTCCTAGACACATACATGGACAAGGTGAAAGGGTTACTTGCCTCTGGAAAAACTCCTAAAGGGATCAAAATGGTTGGAGAAGCTCTCCTTGGGCAGTCCCAAGAAGCCTCCAAGATGTCTCCACTCCGGCCTCTGTGATGCTCCCCTCTGCAATCCAGGGTCGGGGATGTGTAGCCGGATGTGTTGTCTTCCTCCTTGTCGAAGTAGATCTCCAGAAGAGGCCTTGGATCGCCGGATCAAAGCCTCCAAACTCCAAGTTTTCTCACAGCTCACTAGGGTTTTCTCTTATCTCTTTGCAAAGAGCCAAGAGAGCTCTAGAGGTTGCAACAAGGGCTCTCTTAAGAGAGGACCCTCTCACCCCACGCAAGAGGTCGGTTGGAAGGCCAAGGAGCCGTTGGGGAGTGGTTGGTATCTCCCATCAAGGCATGGCACACCATGCTGCTGCAGACTGGTCTGTCAGGATATAGACGTCCACCGATATGGCCGTCGACTGAATAATCGACGTCCACCTATATGGACGTTAACAATAAGTGAACGTCCATTCATGTTGACGTCGACTAATCCTTCGGCCAGAACCCAAAACCATGCAAAACCCTAATTTCTCCTAAGTTCATGCATGCAATACATAGGGTGTAATGCACACACTCACTATGTCACGAAATCAACCGATATATACATACAACTAAGTTTATACATACATTCATAAGTACACCAAGATAATGTATACATAATACTTACACGATAATGCATATACATACATAAGCATAAAATTGCACACAATAAAATAATAAGGACAAAATTCGAGGGCCTTACACCCTCTCCCCCTTAAAGAAACTTCGTCCTCGAAGTTAGGACAACACTACTCAAACAAAAGGGATACTTCTTCTTCATCGCATCCTCAAGCTCCCAAGTAGCCTCCTCCCGCGAGAAGTTACGCCATAGAACTTTTACCGACGCAATACTCTTGTTCCGGAGGTGCTGAACCTTCCGGTCAAGAATAGCTACTGGTTGCTCCACATACGACAGATCTGGCTGGATCTCCACTGGCTCGTGACTAATAACATGAGATGGATCTCGGACATATTTCCTGAGCATAGATACGTGGAAAACGGGGTGAACACTAGCCAAAGCTAGGGGTAAAGCTAGCTCATAAGCCACGTTGCCCAATCGTCTAAGAATCTCATACGGGCCAATGAATCTAGGGCTCAACTTACTATGCCTTCCAAACCTGACGACCCACGCGTAGGCGATATCTTCAAGAAGACATGATCACCTACCTCGAACTCTAGATCCTTCCTCCTGTTGTCGGCATAGCTCTTCTGTCTATCCTGTGCCGCAACAAGCCTCCTCCTAATCAACTGATCTTATCCGAAGTCTCCTGAACTAACTCGGACCAATCAGCTGTCTATCACCAGTCTCCTCCCAACACAAAGGAGATCTGCAGGGCCTACCATACAACGCCTCGAATGGAGCCATACCGATACTAGCATGAAAGCTGTTGTTGTATGCGAACTCCACAAGAGGTAAATGACGCTCCCAATCATCCTTCCAATCCAGAACACACGCTCTCAACATATCCTCGAGCGTCTGGATAGTCCTCTCGGACTGTCCATCGGTCTGGGGATGAAACGCCGAACTGAGCTTCAGCTCCGAACCTAACGCATCCTGAAGACCCTTCCACAATCTCGAAGTAAATCTCGGATCTCGATCCGAAATGATCGACTTCGGCACACCATGCAATCTAACGATACCGCTAACATACAATCTAGCTAAACTCTCTACTGACTGCTTCTTCTTCATAGGCAAGAAATGAGCAGTCTTCGAGAATCTATCTACAACTACCCAAATCGAGTCATTGCCCCTTCTAGATCGAGGCAAACTCGATACGAAATCCATAGTGACAGCTTCCCACTTCCATACGGGGATATCCATCCTCTGCATAAGGCCGGATGGTCGCTGCCGCTCGGCTTTCACCTGCTGACATACTAGACATCTGGACACATAATCCGCAACATCCTTCTTCATGCCAGACCACCAAAATGATCTCATCATGTCTTGATACATCTTAGTGTTACCCGGATGAATAGAGAATCGCGATCTATGAGCCTCCGCTAACACATGCTCACATACATCTACCATATCAGGGACACAAACACGGTGCTGAAATCTAATCACACCGTCCTCATCACGAGCAATGCCCGCCTTACCCACTAACTCTAACAATCTAGGATCGGCTTTCTGCTGCTCAATCACCTCATCCAAGACTGAGGATCTAAGGGATAGCTGAGCTACAAAAGCCTGACACAACGATGGCTCTAACTCGGTCATAGAGCACGCTGCATCCTCCAACATCTTCCAATCCTGCTGGAGCGAGGACCTCTTTCTACTAAGAGCATCCGCTACGACGTTCGCCTTTCCAGGATGATACTGAAGGTCGAAGTCATAGTCCTTCAAGAACTCGATCCATCTCCTCTGCCTCAGGTTTAATTCCTTTTGGGAGAAAAGATACTTCAAGCTCTTGTGGTCGGTAAACACCTCAAATCTGACACCATAAAGATAGTGCCTCCAGATCTTTAGTGCATGAACCACAGCTGCAAGCTCTAAATCATGAGTCGGATAGTTCCTCTCATGCTCCTTCAACTGACGAGAAGCATAAGCCACTACCCTCTCTTGCTGCATGAGCACACAGCCTAAACCAATCTGAGATGCATCCGTATAAATGGCAAAGCCTTCTAGACCGCTAGGCAATACCAATACCGGAGCAGAAGTAAGCTTAGCCTTCAATAGCTGAAAGCTACGCTCACATGCCTCAGACCATACGAACTTCTCACCTTTCCGGGTCAACTTTGTCAAAGGGGCGGCGATGGATGAGAAACCCTCAATGAATCGCCGATAATAACCAGCTAACCCAATAAAACTACGAATCTCCGAAGGGGTCCTGGGAATCTCCCAATCCATAACTGCCTGGACTTTTGCTGGATCAACTGCAACACCAGCACCGGAGATAACATGCCCGAGAAAATGAACCTCGTGCAACCAGAACTCGCACTTGCTGAACTTCGCATACAGCTTGTGCTCACGGAGAACCTCTAAGACTAACCTCAAATGCTGACGATGTGTGGCCTCATCCAGAGAATAGACCAACACGTCATCAATAAACACAACAACAAAGCTATCTAAATACGGACTAAACACCCGGTTCATGAGATCCATGAACGCTGCAGGGGCGTTGGTCAATCCGAAAGGAAGAACCAAAAACTCATAATGTCCATAACGGGTTCTAAATGCCGTCTTGGACACATCCTCACTCCTAATTCTCAACTGATGATAACCAGATCGCAAGTCAATCTTGGAAAAGACTGATGCCTCTCGCAACTGGTCAAACAGATCATCAATCCGAGGTAAGGGATACCTGTTCTTCACAGTCACCTGGTTTAGCTTTCTATAATCAATGCACAACCGAAGTGACCCGTCTTTCTTCTTGACGAACAATACAGGTGCGCCCCAAGGGGAAACACTAGGGCGAATAAATCCCTTATCGAGCAATTCTTGCAATTGCTTCCTCAACTCGGCTAACTCTGCAGGGGCCATCCGATATGGGGCCTTCGAGATAGGAGAGGTGCCTGGAAGCAACTCTATAGTGAACTCTATCTCCCTATCCGGTGGCAATCCAGACAAGTCGTCGGGAAGACATCTGGAAAGTCCTGCACCACATCGATCTCTGCAAGAGTCAGTGACGAACCAGCATCGGGTACTAGCATAACGCTGGCAAGAAATGCGTCACAACCCTTGTTCACCATGCGCATCGCCTTCATGGCAGAGATAACTAACTTTCCCGCTAAGTTCTTTGGCAAGGGATGAGAGAACTCATCCTCACCAGGAATGCGGAAAACAATCTTCTTCCTACGACAATCCACTAACGCATAATGCTCCTCTAGCCAATCCAGACCAAGAATACAATCGTAGTCTTTCATCTTTAGCAAGAAGAAACACCCATCTAGGAATCTATCCTCAATGCACACAGGTAACGACGGAATGCACTTCCTAGTCGATACCGTACCCGCAGGGGTGTGCACAGACAAAGGGACCTCTAACTCCTCAGACTCTATACCTGACTCTAGGGCTAACTGCCTAGCGAACCGCTCGGAAATGAACGAGTGAGTAGCACCCGTATCAAACAAAACCCGAGCGTGCACACCGAAAAGTAAAACTGTACCTTCGGTGACATGCTCCGCCTGCTCGGCGTCCTCACGAGCCAACGCAAACACTCGAGCTGGGGCTCGAGGCCTTCCTGGTCGTCCTGTCGCTGGCGCGGCTGCCGCTACTGCTGGTACTGGCGCTCCTCGCTGAGCTTCCTGCTGAAGTCTGGGGCAATCCTTGATCTTGTGGTTGCTACTCCCGCACTTTAGGCATTTGCCCGCTATCTTCCAACATTCCGTACCACCATGTGCCCTTCCACAGTGAGGGCACTCCTTCTTGTCACCAGAGGAACGTACAGAAGGTACCTGAGTGTTGCTGACTACCACAGGGCGCTGTGGTGACTGGTATGTTGTTCTCCTCTTGTCCTGTCGCTGGAAAGTGGCTGCTGGTCTCTTCTGCGAAGCCTTCTTCTCCTCAAGGTACCGCTCCATCTCGCCTTCCTGCCTACAAGCAGCGCTAAGGGCTTCGTCCAGGGTACGATGATCAAACGCTACGAGCCTCGTCCGCAGTGATGGCTTAAGGCCCATCACAAACTTCTTTGCCTTCCTGCGCTCATCTGCCACAATGTGAGGTGCATACTTAGATAGTTCTGCAAACCTGGCCTCATACTCGAGTACGGTCATGGAGCCCTGAGTCAAAGTGAGGAACTCCTGCTCCATCCTGTCCTGGATGTGCTCGGGGACGAACTTGGCCCGAAAGAGCCTCACGAACTCGTCCCAAGCAACATCAATCGCACCGTCCTCAAACCGTGTACGTAGTAATGAAGCCCACCACACATCAGCTCTCTCCTGCAACATAACCTTCATAAGCACCGCTAAACAACTTCAACTTAACAGGGAATAGGAAACACAAAACTAACACATACCTGTAGCATGTAGGTGGCTAAAGTAACCTTGTCCTCATCCACACACCTGATGGCCCGGAAGATCTTCTCGATCTCCCTCATCCAGCTTTCTGCTAGCAACGGATCGCTCTCCCCCTTGAAAGAGGGTGGCAGCATCCTCTTGAATCTTTCCATGATGGAAGGTCCACCATGGTCCTGAGCTGGGGCCTGAGCCTGCTACACCAAACAATAACGATATACAATAAACACAATATCATGCAATTTAATAGCAAACTACTAGGTTGTTTTCTTATTCTACCTGGGCCTCCAACTGGGCCTGGAGTGCTGCCTGGGTGTGAGCCTGAGTTTGCATGGCTTGCACTAATCCTTGCATGAAGACTCCATAATCCACTGGCGGTGGTGGGGGAAGCACAGGACCCTGTGGGGCCGGGGCCTGCTGCTCTGCCCGCTCCTCACGCCTCTGCTCGTCGTCGCGAGCTGGCACACCTCCACGTCGTCCACGGGAAGCCATGGCTGTAATAAAATTTTGCCACCAATTAGAGCTAGGTTACTAAGCTTCCTAACCATTTTCTTATCTATTTTTTTTTCCATTCATTATTAGTGTTTCTACCCATGTGGACAATCTATAAAGATTTAGCATGCAATGAGGATGATGATTCATGTATATTCATGTAAGATCTCAATCGGTTTCTCTGATACCAATCTCTGTGACGACCCTCATTATACCGGTACGGTTATACCAACCCACGTCGGTATAGTAAAGGTTATCACAGTGGGACATTTACCCAAACACTATCACATGATTGAGATATACACAAATATAGACACAGAGTCGCGGAAGTAAAGGACTAACTGTCATCACATTTCATCATCCACATTTCTCATACATGATCCATATAGCAAATTAAAGGACTAAACTTTCATAATTGAAATTAAACCAAACTACATTGTCCACAAGATTAAAGTTCTACATTTAATACATAATTTGTCCACAATTACATAAATGATAACTCTAATACAAGCTACAATTTACATACTATGAAACAAAAAGGGACACAACGTCAACTCCACAAGCTACTCTCCACGCTCGGAGTCGCTCTCCACGGTCTCCTCCAAAAGTGTGTCACCAACTAAACCTGTACGCCGAAGCAAGGAGTGAGTCTAAAAGACTCAGCAAGTAACTCCATACACATCATTCATGCATACATCATAGTAGGTTCTACTATTTCAATTTGCACGGCAATCATACAGCATGCTTGAACATCAATAAGGGACAACCTATCATGGTATTTCTACAAAGTCAAAACACATGGTACATGGTTTAAGATGTTTCACATAACACTCCCTATCACATGCTTTCTACTCATTTATCACATGAAAACTACACTTCCAATTTGACTATAACATGATGGCAATTTACATGGAATTAGAAATATCATAGCATGAATTATCGTCTCATACTCTAACACATTCACTTCACATGGTTACACATTCCCATATTTCACATGGTTCATTTTTCAAACATTTCACATGTACACAATGTTCACATTCTAACATAAATAGTTCACATGATTTCACATTTCACATTCACATGTTCACATATACACATTTTACACATGCTCACATTCACATTTCACAATTTATTTGCCGTGACACATGGTCCAAACCACCGCTAGAAGGACACATCACATACACATAACACATAGCACATCACCTAGGCAATACAGTGATGACTCTTGGCACTGCGCAGACCGGGAGAACACGTCTCCACCCTAACCAGTGGTACTTGTCCACCTCCAGGATTTCATCCTAATGCCCTTAGGATATCTTAACACATTGAACCTTCTCATGGGGACCTTTCCATGATACAGTTCCACAGCCCTCTATGGAAGCAGTGTCACACACGGCACATTTTACACATTACACATTCCGATTAACACACGTTTTACATATGATATTCACACTTTCTTGTTTATGCACATGGTTCTGTTCTTCCCTAGCATGGTGCTACTAATAACAGAAATCAAACATTTATTAGCTCTCATGGATTAATTGGAATGCACATCATTTAACCTAAATCATGGTACATGTATTTGTAGCTCATTTTCACATGGAAATCTCATAGTGTAGGCTAATGTTATCAAATTTTCCTGAAAATTTAACCACATGCTGTTTTCGGTTATAAGAACACACATACAAATTTTCAGATTTTTCTGAATTCACATGTATTTATAGAAATTAAAACATTTGGTTTCATGCCATTCATAAATTAAGTTAACATAGAACATAGCATGGATTTCAGATTTAATCATGCACAGTCATGAACCACACATACATATTGGCACAAGAAATTTTTCCCAATTTAATTCCCAACACACGATTTACTAGAATTTTTGCAAGGTCTACACATGTTTTCTATTTCTCATTGTAGAAATTATAAAAATTCGCATGAGTATGGGAAAATTCCAAGTTTGCAGGGCATGGACTGATACATATAAACATGGTCCATAAAATTTCACAGCCTTTAATTCCTCAGAATTCATGGGAAAAAATTAAACATGCGTAACCTCTTTCCTACACATGCCTTTTAATAATTCTAATAATTAATTCCATCCACACAAAAATACAGGAAATTTCACACACATCACATTATCTATTTTACATAACATATAAAATTTACATTATATCCTCATGCGCAGAAATCCGAAATTTAAAGATATAGGGCAGAACAGTTCACTGTTCTGTCAAGAAGAACTCAACGGCATACTATGGACGTTTACAATAGTTGGCGGCAACATCGTTGGCCGCTGACTCAAGATCTCAACGGCAATAGATCTTGCCGTCAAGTTCGGACCTGTGTAAAAACACAGTCCGAGCTCTAAAGAATGGTGAATGTAGGGGATCCAGGACACGAGGAAAATCCATAAAAATGATAGAAACCTCCTAGACACATACATGGACAAGGTGAAAGGGTTACTTGCCTCTGGAAAAACTCCTTAAGGGATCAAAATGGTTGGAGAAGCTCTCCTTGGGCAGTCCCAAGAAGCCTCCAAGATGTCCCCACTCCGGCCTCTGTGATGCTCCCCTCTGCAATCCAGGGTCGGGGATGTATAGCCGGATGTGTTGCCTTCCTCCTTGTCGAAGTAGATCTCCAGAAGAGGCCTTGGATCGCCGGATCAAAGCCTCCAAACTCCAAGTTTTCTCACAGCTCACTAGGGTTTTCTCTTATCTCTTTGCAAAGAGCCAAGAGAGCTCTAGAGGTTGCAACAAGGGCTCTCTTAAGAGAGAACCCTCTCACCCCACGCAAGAGGTCGGTTGGAAGGCCAAGGAGCCGTTGGGGAGTGGTTGGTATCTCCCATCAAGGCATGGCACACCATGCTGCTGCAGACTGGTCTGTCAGGATATAGACGTCCACCGATATGGCCGTCGACTAAATAATCGACGTCCACCTATATGGACGTTAACAATAAGTGAACGTCCATTCATGTTGACGTCGACTAATCCTTCGGCCAGAACCCAAAACCATGCAAAACCCTAATTTCTCCTAAGTTCATGCATGCAATACATAGGGTGTAATGCACACACTCACTATGTCACGAAATCAACCGATATATACATACAACTAAGTTTATACATACATTCATAAGTACACCAAGATAATGTATACATAATACTTACACGATAATGCATATACATACATAAGCATAAAATTGCACACAATAAAATAATAAGGACAAAATTCGAGGGCCCTACATAAGTGGTCCGGTGTGAACTCAAGACTAGAAGGAATATACTAAGGTATGGATCGTACTGATCCCTAAGGTGTAACAGGTTTTGAGGTACAACCAGCTCGTTGACTAAGGACGTGCGCCAAACCCAAGAAGACTTACGGAGGTCTTGACAAGGAGTCCCTGGTCCAATCGAGAGTATTCCCGGTGGAGAGGTGGTCCAAGTCAAGGGAAAGTGTGTAAAAACGGGTCCGTCGTGCCTCGAGTGCTCGAAGGCCGAGGGAAGCGGTAACGGTGCACAAAACTTGCGAATAAAATGAAGACATGTATATTTAAATAAGTTAGACATTTGCTTCAATAAATTACCAGATACATTATTAAATAGTTCACGAGGGTATAAGGGCCAATATGATCATTAAGTGTGTGCTTGTGTAAGAAATCAAGAGATCATCGTTGATTGTGCACAGGGCTTTTACATAGATTGATTTCATGTATCATTTATCGTCAATTGTTAATGCTATCAAGTTATTCATAATAGTAGTCAATTAGGGTTGATCAAGGTTGGAATGGTGTAAACATAGGGTTTTACTGTAAATTTTCACTCGGCTGAAGTCGCGACAGGATTGGTGGTCGCCTTCAAGTCGCGACACAAGGCACGGTCGCATTATGCTGAACCGGCCGGAGGGATGAACCGGGACCAGGTCGCGACGCGTCAGTCCGCCGCATTCATAACGCGTCGGACCCCGGGGTCGCGACCACTGAGATCGCGGCGTATCGCGCTGTCGCGACCTCAGGAGGTGGCCCGAGCCCAGAAAAGAGGTTTTAGCCTTTTTTCTAGGTGGGTCTATCTGACACATAGTCACTAAAAATTCAATAATAAATCGTATAGAGATCCAAAAAGCATGAAATCAGTTTTAAACGAAAGTAGACAAGTATATCTATCATCATGCACGATTAATTTGAAAATAGACAAGGTTTAGGTATGCATTGATCAGGTTACTTTTCGGTAACCTAAACAGGCACAGTTAGTGTTCCATGAATTATTCAGGGATGAATACATGATGAAAAATTACGAAACCAACAGCGTTTGAAAGATAACACGAGTTATTATTTTAGAGAATTTTTTCATGGCAGGATATCAAATATGCACGATTGTTAAATATCAACATGAAGAGTAGGGTACAGGTAATAGACCGAGATTCAAAGATTTAATTCTCCTTCGTGGGAGGTCGAAATAGAGAAAGACTAGGGGCATTTGAAAACTAGTATGATGTAGTATAACTGAGAATTTTATCATTGCATGGGAATAAGTACATGCAAGGAATTAGAGTGAACATGAGATTTTGGGTTCATGGTACAGCAGACTTCACGAATTAAATTCGACCAAATGGATGAACAGAATACCACGAAACATAGGGTTTTTGAAGAGGTACATGAACTCTACCTAGGGTAATTATTTCACGATTTGTGCTTGAGATATTGCCTACCTTTTTCGTGGAGTAAGATAACCCTAGTTTGAATGACGAAATTTTGAAAACCCTTCTTGCTCCATGCCTTCTCCTTCCTTGCTCCTTGGTCCAGATCTTCTCCTCTTCGTCTCCAAAGGTCTTAGCACGAAATTGTGGAGTGCTAGGGTCAAATGGGGGGTGTTTTGATGGCTTATAGAGTTCTAAATCACCTAAAACTCTTTCTTTCTCATCCAACTCCGAAAATTGGTATTTATCTCCCACTTTCTCTTATTTATCCACCTAATAGAGTTGGGAAGGGATCCAATTTCGTGGGTAGAGATTTAGGATAAGTCTAGGACTCTTTTTAGGATGGATATGGACTATTTAATAATTATTTAAACCCTTTCCTAATTATCACTTATTTTTATTCCGAATTTGGCTTAATTATTTCTCATCCCATGATGGGCTAACCCTATTTGGGCCCAATCTATTAGGTTTGGGTTATTAGAGTAACCCATTAATAATTTAGTTTAATGGTTATTATTTTAATTCCTTTTTATTCTAGTTAAATTAATTTATCTCATCTATTAAATAATAAAATTTTATTTTTCTTGATTTTAAAAATCAAGGGTGCTACATGTAAGGCCCCCGAATTTTGTACATTTAATATTGTTTATTTGATACATATTATAAATCATACTCACTTATGTATGAGTATAATATATGTTATTCATTTGTGTATGTGTAATATATTTATTATTATGTGCAATGTGTATTTAAATAAGGTAGTGTCTATAGTATGTAATATCTTGTAAGTACACACAAGGTATTTTTGTACATGTAAAACATATTTAAATGTGCGTGCATTATCTATCAATCGATGTACATGTTATGCTTATTTAAAACCATACATGTTGTATGTAATTATGTGGTGTACATATATATATATATATATGTATATGTTTAACTTTGTACCTACGATATCTTCCTAATTCAGTACCCATTAAACGGTTTATGATGTGATTGTGCACCTGTTTCGATGCATATGTCTGTGCTGGACGAAATGCCTATTGGCGGCAGTATCATGTGCCGCTGCAGTTGGCATCCAGATCGATGGACGTCAATCAGCCTGTTGGCGGCACAAGATGTGGACGCCTACTTCTCCAGCTGTGTGCGTTTTCAGATCTGAAAACCTTAGCAGTTTTGCCGAGTTCTTGTTTAGGAAACCTTCCCAACGGAAGGATAACCTACCCGTTATGTGTGCATGACCCCTTAGGTTCTATAAAAGCACCCCTTTTAGACAGATTAGGTTCTTTTTGAATCTCTTGAGAAACCCGAGAAAACCTATGCGAAACCTAATCTGAGAGGCTTAGATCTGGCGATTGGGTGCGAATCTTGGTGTTCGTCTTCGATGAGAAGATAATCCATACATAGAGGAAGGCTTCCCTGACCTTGGTGTGTCGGCTACATCGACACAGAACCGACTCGAGAGAAGATTTGGAGAGCTTCTTGTCACTTGCCGAGGAGGGCTTCTCCAATCAAAACATCTCTCTGCGGATTTATTTCCATGCAAGTAGCTCAAGGATTGAGGGCATAGACCTATCCTTTAGGTTTTTACCATTTTTTCGGATTTTATTCTATGCTTGGAACCCCCTTTCACCATGATTTCATTCGTTCAGTCTGTGTTTTCAGAGACAGGAACTTAACGGCAGGATCATGTGCCATTAAGATCGATGGTTGGCAGCATACTATTGTGCCGTTAAGTCATGTTGGCGGCAGCCTTTGTGCCGCCAAGTTCACCAGTTCTGACAAAATACATGTTTTGATGTTGTGACCTAAATTCTGAATTTCTGAATATGAGTATATGCTGTGAAAATTTAGTATGGTCAAGTATACCCAGTGGAACATGCCATGTGATTATGTTGAATTTTCGTACATTGTATTAATTACTAGAATTCCTGAAATGAAATATTTACCATGTTTTGGCCTTATAAATTACTATTTACATAGATCCATGTTAAATTAGAGGTTCAAAAATTTTTTGTGGGTCATATACATATGTCAAGTCACATCATGAAATTTGGGCAAATTTCTATTTACTGTGTGAATTATTGAAATGTTTGGAAATAGCACAGTAAGCATGAATTATCTATTTTTTTAATTTCAATTAAAATGTATTGTTCCTTTTAAATGTCAAATCTTATGTAAAATTATGACTGTTGAACATAGGTATTGGAGCTGTTAAATACATCTGTAACACTATAAATCATGTTTAGTTAGGTTTCTTGATAAATCTGCAAAATGTTTGTTTTAATTATTATAATTTGTATATGTTTTCAAAAAATCTAGAGATTTGTTTATGTGATGATTAAGATGTACGTAGTCTGTGGTAAAAACTTTATACCGTTTGGACAACAGTAAGTACTGTTTGTAAATTAACATAGGAAAATAACCATGTGAGCATGTTTAATATGATTTGATGTAATTTAGTAAATTTCAACATGTTTAGATCCTTATTATGATTTTTTGTCAATTGAAATAATAAGGTTTAAAATCAGTAGATAAGAACTCATATGTGTTGTACAATGCATGTGCATGGGACGTGAGGAAATAAAGAGCATATGTGTGTGAAACATGTAAAGATGATAAGATAAACAAATGTGCTCATAAGACACTGCTACCCTAGATGCTTGGAGTTGTACTGTAGTAGTGCCCTATGGGAAAACTCAAATATGATTATGTGATACCCTGGATAAGGGTCTTGTTAATTTGTAATACCCTCGATAAGGGTCTTGTTAAATTGTAATACCTTGGATAAGGGTCTTGATAAATTGTGATACCCTGGGCAAGGGTCTTGTGAAATCCTGGAGGTGGACAAGTTCCACTGGTAATGGTGGGAAGGGCTTTCCCCGGTTTCTGTAGGAACCAAGACTTGATTACTATGCTTAGTGCTTTAGTATGGTGATTAAGTACATGAATGTGAATGTGCATGTGTTATATGATCGTCTATGCCTTGGCAACATGTGTAAAATATGTAAACCGATATGTGAACATGGCACATGCTATGTGCAATGTGACGAGAGACGTGATACGTGAATTTGCAAACTGAAAACTATGTGATACTTGAATGTGTAATGTGAAAATGTGTGTAAGTGAAGGTGTGATAGAGTGGAAGTAAGTGCATGTGAAAGTCAAGGAAAAGTACCTGTGTGTATGTCATGAGAAAATAGTACATGTGTAAATGTAAATATTGCTAAATTGATATTCTGTCTAGTACCATGTATAAATGTGTGTTATTGTACCCATGAATTAGATCGTTCTTAGTGTGCATGTGTTAATATCATTTTTGTTAAATGATAAAAGTGATATTATATTTAGTACCAAGTGTAGGTGCACGTTTCCATTTCCATGAATTATAATTACTTAATGTACATGTGTTTAGTATCATGTTCTATAGTTTAATGTGATCTATATGCAAGTGTTATGTGAATGTGATAAATTTTGTATAAAAACAGCAAACTAGATGTATAGTAAAGTGTTAGAATGGTATGTGAAGTGAGTTAGAAATCATGGTAGGAGTGTTACCTATCTTGTACATGTTTCAATGATTAGACTTGTAGGACTGCGCAATGATTTGAATAAACTATGAAAGCATGTGATTTTATGTTTGTACTTATGTAAATAATACCATGTTATTACAAAACATGTTTAAATTTATTGCTCTACATGTGTCAGCATAATTTGGTTTAATACGATTCCATGTTAATTCATTTATGTTACAACATGAATATATGTGACCTTAATTGCTGAATGTTAATAGTGTTAAATTGTTAGAAAGTATGTGTGATAGGTATATAGTTTGAATTTTAAGTTACTTGCTGAGTCTATTGTGTAGACTCATCATTTCAGGAAGTTTAGAAGCCAAGGAGATAGCAAGAACCGACGAGGAGCGTGAAGAATAATTGAAGACTTGTAATTTATTATCTAGTATGAAAATTGTAATTTGAACTTGGATATGTAATTGGAACTGACTACATGTTAATGTTTATTATGTTATGACATTTCTTTTTTGTACTATATAGACTGTGACATGAGGATTTAAGTTGATGGAATAAGAATTTTGCTTAAATTCCGTTGCAATAGTGTTATCTATTTATGTATATCTCAGCCCATTTGTTACTTGTTGGGGTTTTCTCCCCTGTAGCGGCTTGCTCTCATCCAATGTGGGTTGGTATAACCGTACCGGGTGGAAGTGAGTCGTTATAGAGATGGTATCAGAGCTACAGGGTTGAGATTATACATGAATAGCCATCAGCACAATCACATCTCTAAGTCTTTATAGTGGAAAGCCAGATCCAAGGAATAATTAAGATAGGATTAGAAAAGTGATAAGATGAATGCATGATAATATGTTAGGTGTAGAGATAAGTGGAGTTTGACTTGGTGTTTGTTTTGTAGCAATGGCTGGAAGGACCCGTCGTTCGAGTATACCTGCCCAGAATGAAGAACTATGGAGAACAACAAATGAGCAGCAGGAAGTGCAAGCACCTCAGGGACCACCTGCGCCACCCCCGCCACCATTGGTTGACTATGGTACATTCATGCAAGGACCGGTGCAAGTGGTGCAGACTCAAGTGCAGATGCATACAGCTCTTCAGACTCAGCTACAGGCTCAGGTTCCGGCACCAGCTCAGCGGAATCATGGTATAGGAGGAGTATCGATCATGGAGAGGTTTAGGAGGATGGCTCCACCCTCTTTTAAGGGGGAGACTGAGCCATTGGTTGCAGAAAGTTGGCTTAGGGAGATCGAGAAGATATTTAGGGCCATCAGATGTGCAGAGGATGATAAGGTCAGCTTGGCGTCATATATGCTTCAGGAGCGAGCGGATGTGTGGTGGTCTTCTGTTCTTCGCACGTAGTTTGAGGGAGTGGAGTTAGAGGTAACCTGGGAAGAGTTCATGAGGTTATTTGAGGCCAAATATGTTCCCGAGCATATCTAGGACAAGATGGAGCAGGAATTCTTAGCATTGACTCAGGGCTCGATGTCAGTTTTGGAGTATGAGGCAAGATTTGCGGAGTTATTGAAGTATGCACCACACATAGTTGCTGATGAGAGGCGTAAGGCAAAGAAGTTTGTAATGGGACTTAGACTGTCATTGAGGGCCAGACTAGTAGCATTTGATCATAGGACTATGGATGCGGCTCTTAGCGCGGTGTGCAGGCAGGAGAGTGACATGAAATTGTACCTGGAGGAGAAGAAGGCTCAGTTGAAGAGGTTGCCAGAACCATTTCAGCGGCAAAAGGGGAAGATGAAGAAGCTCATGGAAGGTCAGCAATCAGCTATGGTACCAGCAGAATCAGCATCGTAGTCAGTAGCTTCGGCAGGCAGCGAGAAGCCCATATGTGTGCATTGTGGCAAGCGCTACGGCGGAGAAGTGTGTTGGACGAGGTCGGGAAGATGTCTCAAGTGTGGCAGCAAGGATCATCGGATTAGTGAGTGTTCGAATCAGAAGAAGAAGTTCATTCCCTAAGATGTTCCAGCAGTAAGAACTTAAACACCGGCCAGAGTATACGTGTTGACTGGAGGCGACACCGATGATGTCACCGTAGGTACATGATCCGATCTTCGAGGACGAAGATCATTTTAAGGGGGAGAGGGTGTAAGGCCCCCGAATTTTATGCATTTAATATTGTTTATTTGATACATATTATAAATCATACTCACTTATGTATGAGTATAATATATGTTATTCTTTTGTGTATGTGTAATATATTTATAATTATGTGCAATGTGTATTTAAGTAAGGTAGTGTCTATAGTATGTAATATCTTGTAAGTACACACAAGGTATTTTTGTACATGTAAAATATATTTAAATGTGTGTGCATTATCTATCTATCGATGTACATGTTATACTTATTTTAAACCATACATGTTGTATGTAATTATGTGGTGTACATATATATATATATATATGTATATGTTTAACTTTCTACCTATGATATCTACCTAATTTAGTACCCATTAAATGGTTTATGATGTGATTGTGCAACTATTTCGATGTATATGTCTGTGTTAGCCGAAATGCCTGTTGGCGGCAGTATCCTGTGCCACTGTAGTTGGCGTCCAGAACGATGGATGCCAATCAGCCTATTGGAGGCACAAGATGTGGACGCCTACTTCTCTAGTTGTGTGCGTTTTCAGATCTGAAAACGGTAGCAGTTTTGCCGGGTTCTTGTTTAGGAAACCTTCCCAATGTAAGGATAACCTACCTCTATTGCATGCACGACCCCTTAGGTTCTCTAAAAGCACCCCTTTTAGACGAATTAGGTTCTTTTTGAATCTCTTGAGAAACCCTAGAAAACCTGTCCGGAACCTGATCTGAGAGGCTTAGATCGGGCGATTGGGTGCGAATCCTGGTGTTCGTCTTCGACTAGAAGATAATCCATACATAGAGAAAGGCTTCCCCGACCTTGGTGTGCAGGCTACATCGACACAGAACCGGCTCAGGAAAAGATTTGGAGAGCTTCTTGGCACTGGCTGAGGAGGACTTCTCCGACCAAAACATCTCTCTGCGGATTTATTTCCAGGCAAGTAGCTTAAGGATTCAGGCCATAGACCTATCCTTTAGGTTTTTACCATTTTTCCGGATTTTATTTTATGCCTGGAACACCCCTTTCACCATGATTTCATGAGTTCAGTCTGTGTTTTCACAGACAGGAACTTAACGGCAAGATCATGTGCCGTTAAGATCCATGGTTGGCGGCATACTACTGTGCTGTTAAGTAATGTTGGCGGCAGCCTCTGTGCCGCCAAGCTCACCAGTTCTGACAAAATACCTATTTTGATGTTGTGACCTAAATTCTGGATTTATGAAAATGAGTATATGCTGTGAAAATTTAGTATGGTCAAGTATACCCAGTTGAACATGCCATGTGATTATGTTGAATGTTCGTACATTGTATTCATTACTAGAATTCCTGAAATGAAATATTTAGCATGTTTTGGCCTTATAAATTACTATTTACATAGATCCATGTTAAATTAGAGATTCAAAATATTTTTGTGGGTCATATACATATGTCAAGTCACATCAAGAAATTTGGGCAAATTTCTATTTACTGTGTGAATTATTAAAATTTATGGAAATAGCATAGTAAGCATGAATTATCTATTTTTGTAATTTCAAGTAAAATGTATTGTGCCTTTTAAAATGTCAAAAATCTTATGTAAAATTATGACTGCTGAACGTAGGTACTGGAGCTATTAAATACATCTGTAACATTGTAAACCATGTTTAGTTAGGTTTCTTGATAAATATGCAAAATGCTTGCTTTAATTGTTATAATTTGTATATGTTTCCGAAAAATCTAGAGATTTCTTTATGTGATGATTAACCTGTAAGTAGTCTGTGGTAAAAACTTTATACCGTTTGGACAACAGTAAGTACTATTTGTAAATTAACACAGGAAAATAACCATGTGAGCATGATTAATGTGATTTGATGTAATTTAGTAAATTTCAACATGTTTAGATCCTTATTATGATTATTTGTCAATTGAAATAATAAGGTTTAAAATTAGTAAATGAGAACTCATATGTGTTGTACAATGCATGTGCATGGGACGTGAGGACATAAAGAGCATATGTGTGTGAAACATGTAATGATGATAAGATAAACAAATGTTCTCATAAGACACTGCTACCCTAGATGCTTGGAGCTGTACTGTAGTAGTGCCCTATGGGAAAGCTCATATATGATTATGTGATATCCTGGATAAGGGTCTTGTTAAATTGTAATACCCTGGATAAGGGTCTTGTTAAAATGTAATACCCTCGATAAGGGTCTTGATAAATTGTTATACCCTGGGCAAGGGTCTTGTGAAATCCTGGAGGTGGACAAGTTCCACTAGTAATTGTGGGATGGGCTTTCCTCGGTTTCTGCAGGAACCAAGACTTGATTACTATGCTTAGTGCTTAAGTATGGTGATTAAGTACATGAATGTGAATGTGCATGTGTTATATGATCGTCTATCTCTTGGCAACATGTGTAAAATATATAAATCGATATGTAAACGTGGCACATGCTACGTGCAATGTGACGAGATACATGATACGTGAGTATGCAAAGTGAAAACCATGTGATACTTGAATGTGTAATGTAAAAATGTGTGTAAGTGAAGTTGTGATAGAGTGGAAGTGCACGTGAAAGTCAAGGAAAAGTACTTGTGTGTATGTCATGAGAAAATAGTACAAGTGTAAATGTAAATATTGCTAAGTTGATATTCTGTCTAGTACCATGAATAAATGTGTGTTATCGTACACATGAATTAGATCGTTTCTTAGCGTGCATGTGTTAATATGATTCTTGTTAAATGATAAAAGTGATATTATATTTAGTACCAAGTGTAGGTGCACGTTTCCATTTTCCATGAATTATAATTACTTAATGTACATGTGTTTAGTATCATGTTGTATAGTTTAATGTGATCTATATGCAAGTGTTATGTGAATGTGATAAATTTTGTATAAAAACAGAAAACTAGATGTATAGTAAAGTGTTAGAATGGTATGTGAAGTGAGTTAGAAATCATGCTAGGAGTGTTACTATCTTGTACATGTTTCAATGATTAGATTTGTAGGACTGCACAATGATTTGAATAAAGTATGATAGCATGTGATTTTATGTTTGTACTTATGTAAATAATACCTTGTTATTAGAAATCATGTTTAAATTTATTGCTCTACATGTGTTAGCATAATTTGGTTTAATACGATTACATGTTAATTCATTTATGTTACAACATGAATATGTGTGACTTTAATTTCTGAAAGTTAATAGTGTTAAATTGTTAGAAAGTATGGGTGATAGGTATATAGTTTGAATTTTAAGTTACTTGCTGAGTGTATTGTGTAGACTCACCCTTATTAAACATTTCAGGAAGTTTAGAAGCCGAGGAGATAGCAAGAACCGACGAGGAGCGTGAAGAATAATTGAAGACTTGTAATTTATTCTCGAGTATGAAATTTGTAATTTGAACTTGGATATGTAATTGGAACTGTCTACATGTTAATGTTTATTATGTTATGTCATTTCTTTCTTGTACTATATAGACTGTGACATGAGGATTTAAGTTGATGGAAAAAGAATTCGCTTAAATTCCGTTGCAATAGTGTTATCTATTTATGCATATCTCAGCCCATTTGTTACTTGTTGGGGTTTTCTCCCCTGTAGCGGCTAGCTTTGATCCGATGCGGGTTGGTATAATCGTACCGGGTGGAAGTGGGTCGTTACAAGTACAACCCATTCCTAATTTAGCTTAATGTGTCTTGATGTAATTCCCATTTATTCCCTATTTATTATAATTTAAATATATTTATCACATTAATTTAATTTAATTTAATTTAATTTAATTTTGGATTTAAAAATCAGAGTTGCTACATCCTCCCCCTCTTAAAAAGAATTTGGTCCCCAAATTCATGTGATCTTAAGAGGATGAATGACTTACTGAATTAGCGAAATGAACTATTGTGTGAAGATGTAAAAATGACAAAATACTAAGCTTAGAAAACCAAGAAACTATAATTAAGTCAAAAGAGGAAATTGAAATATTAACAAAAGACTATCAATATTTAAATGCTACGATAAAAAAATTAACTTATGGAAGATCTTCATAATACTAAAAGGTGCAAGAAGATAATGTAAGAAGAAATATGGAATTGGTTATAAACCACCAGAAAATGGAGAAACAATTATATATCCAGAAAAATATCCTCTACCAAAATTTGTAGCTGAGCAGATGCCTGCCTATAAAACAAAAAGAGAGAAAAACAGTAAGATAAGTGAAACAATAAATAAATTTACTTGTTGTACTCATTGTAATAAACTTGGTCATACAAAGAACACCGGTCCAACAAAATATTTAAAATGTATACTAAAAAGTCAGTCTGTCGAAACTAACCACACATGACCCAAAAGAACCTGGGTACCTAAATCTCACTAATCTATTTGAAGGAGAGCCTTAGAGCATCTAAGTGGTACCTAGACAGTGGGTGCTCAAGGCATATGATAGGCAACAAGAAGCTATTTTCATCAATCAAAATTGAAGAAGGAACAGTGACATATGGAGATAATGGAAAATGGTCAGTAATTGGTTGCGGGTCAGTTGGCAGTAAAGAAAAGACTCTCATAGAAGAAGTACTTGGCGTTGAAGGCCTGAACAACAATCTGATCAGCATAAGTCAGTTATGAGACAAAGGTCATCAAGTGAAGTTCCAAGAATCTAAGTGTCTAATCATTAAGTAAGGAATAACAATTTTCTAAGCCTATAGAGAAAGAAATCTCTATGTTTTACGTTTGGAAGATCTAAAAGGTCAGGATGTATGCTTGACGGCAAGCAAAGAGCATATTGCAGAACTTTGGCATAGGAGATTGGGTCATGCCAGTTTGGGTGGAATCATAAAACTCATCAAGCATGACTTGGTAGAAAGAATTAGCAAAAATTAACTCAAGTCTTGATAAAGTTTGTGGACCATGCGCCAAGGGAAAACATGCCAAAGCTTCCTTCAAGTCAAAGACAACTGTCACCACAACCAAGCCTCTAGAAGTACTTCATGTGGACTTATTTGGACCTATGAGAACTACCAGTTTAGGTGGCAAGAATTTTGGTTTTGTCATTGTTGATGATTTCTCAAGATACACGTTGGTCTCTTTTATAGAACACAAAGATGACACGTTTGAAGCATTTGTCTAGTTCAGCAAGCTAGTTCAAAAAGACAAGAAGTTCAGTATTATAAGTCTACGATCAGATCATGAAGGAGAATTTCAAAATGATAGGTTTGCAGAATTCCGTAATGATCTAGGAATTGAACACAATTTCTTAGCGCCAAGAACACCACAACAAAATGGAGTAGCTGAGAGGAAAAATAGAACATTATTAGATATGGCGAGAACCAAGATATTTGAATACAACTTGCCAAAATATTTTTTGGCAGAGGTAGTTGATACAACTTTCTATATAATCAATAGAGCTATGATAAGGCCTATATTAAAGAAGACAGCATATGAGATGTACAAGCAGAAGAAGCCCAAGATCCATCATCTCAGAACATTTGGATGTCATTGCTTCATTCACAACAATGGTAAGACAAACATTGGTAAGCTCGATCTAAAATCTGACGAAGGTATTTTATGGGTTACATCTACAAACCCAAAGGATATAGAGTTTTTAATAAAAGAAGTTTTTTAATTGAACAAACTGTACGTGTTATATTTGATGAATCTAACCCTCCCTTAAGAAAGGAAATTGTTAGTGATAATGAAGGTATGGAGAACCTATCCGAGAAAATGCAGGAAGTATCCATCAAAGATAATGAAGATCCACCACTGAAAGAATTACAATAGAAAGATATAATCCATGAGGATCTTCATAGGGAATGGAGATATAAGAAGGATCATCCTAAAGAAAATATTATTGGAGATCCAAATGAAGGGGTAAGAACCAGAGGTAATATTATTCCTTGAGATTAATTATCTTTTGTTTCTCAAAATGAGCCCAAGACAGTCAATGAGGCACTGATTGATGAATCTTAGATTTTAGCCATGCAAGATGAACTAAATATGTTCAAGAGAAACCAACTCTGGTCCCTTGTTCCTAGACCATCAGATCATTTTGTGATTGGCACCAAATGGGTGTTTAGGAACAAGTTGGATGAAGCTGGTATCATTACTATAAATAAGGCTAGACTGGTAGCTCAAGACTATTGCCAAGAGGAAGGTATAGATTTCGGTGAAACCTATGCACCAGTAGCTAGACTTGAGGCTATTCAGATTTTATTAGCATATGCATCTACATGTGATTTAAAATTATTTTAAATAGATGTGAAATCTACATTTCTAAATGGTTTTATAAAAGAGGAAGTCTATGCGGAACAACCTCCTGACTTTGAAGACATAGACCATATTAATCATTTGAAATTGCATAAGACACTATATGGTCTGAAACAAGCACCTAGAGCTTGGTATGAAAGACTAAGTGCATTTCTTTTAAAACATGGTTTTACTAGGGGCAAAGTAGATAGCACATTATTTATTAAATCATGCTCTCAACATACCTTAATTGTGCAAATTTATGTTGATAACATCATTTTCGGAGCTACTGATGAATCTCTTTGCAAGTATTTTGAAGAATTAATGTAGAAAGAATTTGAGATGAGTTTGATGGGGGAATTGACTTACTTTCTTATACTCCAAATCAAGCAAGACAAGGAAGGAACCCACATCAATCAGACCAAATACATCAAGGATTTGCTAAAGAAGTTTGGTTTTGAACAAGCAAAGCATCTGACCACTCCTATGAGTACTTCCACCAGGTTAGACAATGATCCTCAAGGTAAGAAAGTAGATCAGAAATCTTACAGAAATATGTTTGGCTCTCTTCTATACTTAACTGCTACTAGACCAGACATTTTATTTAGTGTATGTTTGTGTGCTTGGTACCAAGCAGATCCCAAAGAATCTCATTTCATTTCGGTCAAAAGGATTTTTAGATATTTAGCACATATATGTGATTTAGGACTATGGTATCCAAAATCATGTAAGATGAACTTAATTAGTTATACTGATACTGATTATGCGGGATGCAAAGTGGATAGAAAAAGCACCAGTGGTTCCTATCAGTTTCTTGCAAGGTGTTTGATCTCCTAGTCCTCAAGAAAGTAGAACTTTGTGGCCTTGTCAACAACTGAAGCTGAATATGTTGTTGCACTCAACTACTTTGGATCAAACAACAACTTGAGGATTATGGACTAAACATTAGATCAGTACCCCTGTTATGTGACAACACTAGTGTAATCAATCTCACAAAGAATCCAGTACAACATTCAAGCACTAAACATATTAAGGTTAAGTATCATTTCATTAGAGGTCGTGTAACAAATGGTAATATTATCATTTCATTCGTAGAAACTGAAAATTAGTTGGCAGAAATCTTTACAAAAGCGCTACATGAAGACAGATTCACTTCCTGTAGAGAGTTGGGCATGTGTAATTTGTAAAGGATGTATTTCTGCAATAACTACAGACATTAATTTTTCAGAGTACCTTGGAAATGCATAACTCCTTATCATTGTTGAAAACTTCATTTACTTCATGACCCTGTCAGCACAACTCCTTTATCTGTCAACACCTCCTTCAATCAAGTCGACACATCCTTCATATAGGTTGACATGTATCATTATATATTGCGACACCTACTCACTCTATTTTTATCCAATCTTTAACTACCACTGTCATTTCCTTTTGGTCATTTTCATGGTCTACTCCTTCTGACCAAGTTCTCTACGTTTAACTCCTTTATCTCTTTACTGGCTTTGATCTGATGGGGATCCTTGCCCTGAGGGGGAGCCTTAGAGTAAGGGGGAGACTTCATACATCCTTCTCAACATCCTTCCTTTTGGTTTCATCATTATTATTCCATTCACCTTCCTTTTTGGTCATTGACAAAATGGGAGAGAAATACTCTAAAATACATATACTTTGAATACATGTCATCATATTTCTTTTGGAGCATTATGATTTTGGTTTGTTTTTGTTGAACCACTCTTATATTTTATCCTTTCATTTTGGTGATAACAAAACTCATGATTATGATAAATATCATGAATATATTTGTTACCATTTTTCAAGATTATCTATGAATAAGAAATAACATGTTTTATTCGAAGCTTCACTTCGTCATGCTTGCTATTGGTCGTGATCAGTCGAAGTCCTACTTCGTCATATACGAAGCTAACTTCGTCATATTCAATGTTATATACGAAGTTCAATTTGACCAACTGTGTTTCAGCTTCGACTAACAACGTTAATTTTTGTACATACGAAGCTCCACTTCGTCATATATGAAGTTACACTTCGTCATATCCGAAGTTCCACTTCGATTGATTGTGTTGTATCTTGAACAGTCGAAGCTTTCACTTCAACTGTTTATGTTGTTTCCTTGACACATTGATTGCCTTTTTATAGATCGATTGCCTCATCACATCGACTGCTTTACTTAAACATTGATTACATGAACATCGATTATACTGAAGCATCGATTGCATAAACATCAACTGCATGAACATTGATTCTAATTTAACATTGATTGCACTCAAACATCGATTACTATTATATTCAAAATCAATTATCTTTTATATCGATTACCTTTATGAAACATTGATTGCCTCTAAAACATCAATTACTATTACACTTAAACATCTATTGCCTCTATATTTCAAATGTTTCAAAATGGTTGTGGTGGAAAATGAAAGATCATATGTCCTTCGCATGATTAACTTATTATTTCTCTGACAGAATATCTTTTTGCCTATCCTATAGGATTTCCTCCTTCCTACAATGAAAGAAAAGTAGCTACCTACTATTTCTAGCTATTAATAGGAAATATAGACAGAAGGCAAAAAGAGGTATGAGTCACTTGACAAAAGACTTCACGAGTCTGATCATCTGCCTTGCATTTAATGTCTGTAAGCCCTTTTCTGATCATAGTCAACAAATTGGGACCTGCTATCTATGCCCCTGGAAATATGCACCAGCTAGAAGAATCTTTTGTTCAAAGGAGACAGTAGGCACAAGAAAGAAGTCGTTAGACTCAAGAGAAAGAGAGCAGAAAAGAAGAAGGTGAAGAACAAGAGAAATGACTATTCTTCAACAGATCCTTTTCATCTGCTCTATATAAAGAGGAAGTAATGACTGAAGAAAAGATGAGAGTGAAAAACCTAAAGATCATTCAAGGAGTGTACATCCAGTGAGCATCCAACTCCATACACACTCAAGCAGAAAGGAAGAGATCTAGAGCACATTCAAGCTGAAGCATTCAAGCCGTCTTCTTTCTTTCTCATTCTCTCTCTGTGTGTCTTTGTGTATTTGAGAAAGAGAGAGCTGTAGACACCCATTTCTGACCCATAAGTCGAGCAATATCTCTTGTCATATCATTAATGCCCCACGTTGGCTCATCATCGTCAAGCTGGCTTTCTCCGATCATGACATCATTCTCATTAGTTCATCGCCCTGGAGGACCCTTCCTGGTCAAATCAATCTCTTTCACTATAAGCCCTCTGAGTATGAGTCCGATATTTCATCCCGAAGGGGTTAAAAGTCCGATATTTCATCCCTCTGAGTTCTACTCTTTATTTCTTTGATTTCATGCATGCATAGCTTCGTTTTCTTTCTAGTTTAGCATTAGATCACGACACACACACCTATTCTTAACACCCACAGGGGTTAAAAGCCCCAATCTTGTGAGTTTCCCCCATAATAATTCATGTTCACGTGCATTTCATTGAATAGATCATCTACACACGAGTTCTAATGGGTGTTTTGTTTATTTGAATCACTTTGGCAGGTGTTTAAAGGTCAGAGCAAGGTGAGGCTCTTGTCCCTCGCCCGGCTGAGGAGCAGGAAGACGAAGAACCCAAGTCTCCATCCACTGAAGAAGAAGGCGACGACCGCTGTGTCGCGATCAAGAAGGCGCCGCTGCCTACGTCGCGTTCACATCAAAGCATCGCGATGCCTCCTCTGTCGCGTTATCAGGTACGCCTTCCTCTTCATATTTCCTTTCCAAGATAGTCAGCCCTCCATCTGAACATGAAGAAGCGACTGCATTGGTGGCGATCAAGGTCAGTTCCTAATCCCTACACTTTCACAATTAATTTCAAAAAGGGGATACAAATCCCGTGATTACACCTTTTGGCGATCACGGTGGGACCTCTAGTGCCCATCACGCTTGCTTTACCTTTTCCCTGTCGTCCTTACCTTCTAACGGGTGTGTGTGTTCATAGTTTTCTTCTTTAGTTCTCTTCCCTCTGAGTTTTCATAGCGTTTTGCGGTTCTGGGTGAGAAGGCGACAACAAAGGCGTCGCGATCCGAGTAGCGACACGCTGCAGGTCGCAATCAGGTTAGTACAAAGCCTCTGTATTGTCCGGTTGTGTGCAGTGTGCTGTGAGAAAGGCGACGTTTCGATCGTCGCGATAAAGAAAACGACAGCAGCAGCGTCGCCATCAGGTACGCGCTCTACCCATACACCTCTTTCATTATTTAAAGTCTGCTGAAGTCTGGGAGGAACGCGACGAGGGTTGCGTCGCGTTAAAGGAGGCGACAGGGGGTGTTGTCGCGATCAGGTCAGTACTCTGGTTTCTTTGTGTTTCCTTGCAAAATTGGGTTTGCTTTCACATACTCCATTCAGATTTCATCATACCATGCTCTTTTCCATGCTCTTGAGAGATTGCCACTCTTGTATTTTATAGGGTTGTTTGACTTTTCGTGCATAATTAGGACTTAATTGCCCTCTGTCCACTGCGAGAAGCAACGCGACAGGGTGATTGTCGCTATCTTGGTAGCGACATCTTCCTTGTCGCCTTTCCTCTCTGAGAGCAGTTAGTCCTAATTCTTGTTTTGTTAGTACTAGATTAGAATTTTGCATGCACTCCAGTGCACATAAGATTTGCATACATCGCTCCATATTCGTAGCATAAGTTTCCTCCTCAGCGACGCTAGCTCTCTCGGCCACATACTCCTTGTGTCCGACTAGAGCACTCGCTCGAGGGCCTCGTAAGTCCCCGCTGACCGTGGATTCCCACACGGTCGCCGGGCTGGTTGTACCCGTCGCCACCTAGGATCGAGTCTAGATTCATTTGGCAAGGTAGAGAGAACCCTAGTCCTACTCGAAGTTGGAAGCCTTCTCCCATTTAGGAAACCCTTCCTCACTTGGAGAGAACTTGTTAAAAGTCAAAATCACTAAAAGGCAAATTCGAATCAATTAAAAGTAACCATCATCATTGCCAACTGCTTGCTTTGGGTGAGACGTTTTCTCTTTCCTTTTGTCTGCATAGGATTGCTTATTTAGGAAACTAAGAGTCTGTCTAGGTTAGGTTGTTTCTCTCAAGTCTGGAAAGGCTTTCCCCATCTCTCTCCACCCACTTCCCAAACATGGAGTCTTTCTTGAACTCGATCTACAATAGTGAGAATCTCGATACTGCCCTCCAGAATTCCCAGGATTACGAAGAATCCCTACACCATGATCTCTTTGACAAGGTGGCCCGGCCTTGGGTCGCTACCGTCCATACCTCTGAGGGTCGCCATCCTGATGAGGGCAGCCCGTCTCGTAACACCCACCCTCCTCAATCGGACGATCAAGCCGCTCAGCTCTTGCACCTAATTCCTCAGCTTGATCAGTCCCAAATCCAGACCCTCATGACGGCCCTCAAAAGAAAGGCCGCTTCCTCACCCTCACCCAGAGCGGGCACGTCACGCCCCGCAGCAGCTACATCCGGCCCCCACGTCACCATGGGACGAGCCGACAACACCCCCATCCGACCAGGGACCATCCGGTTTACGACATTTGAGTCTGAGCACTTTATTCCCCGTGAGTCGAGGCCGCGGTCTCCACCATACCAGCCATGTTACTCCCCTCATCATCCTAAGCCATGCGCCAGGCCTACTTCTCGTGCCTCGTCCATATACACTCAGCCATCCGCCGCACTGGACATGATGTCCGAGTGGGCGTCCATCAAGAAGGAGCTCCAAGAGCTCCGTAAGCAAGTCGACCCTAGGCAGCACCACGATGTGCATATGCCAAATTTCAATGGCCTATGGGTCCCCTCTCCATCCGAGCTGCCGAAGTACCGCAAGTACAACGGCTCAGGCAATCCTTACACTCATATCAAGGACTTCATCTATGAGTCCGCTTCCTACCAGCATGACCGCCGTCTCATGGCATATCTCTTCCGCAGGCCGCTGGACGGACATGCTCTTGATTGGTTCTACTCCCTGCTACCTGAGGACCCTGAGGACTTCGCTGTCGTGAAGGCCAAGTTCCTCGAACAATTCCAAGATCGGGTCAGGCCTGAATATTCCCTCACTGATCTCATAGCTGAAAAGATGAAGCCGGATGAGGATTTCTCAGCATACGCCGATAGGTGGAGGCAAATGGCCACCAGAGTTCCGGGGTACCTTCCAGAGGGGGAGAAGGTGAAGATCATCATCGCCAACGCCACACCTGCTTACCGCAACATTTTGGCGATGAACGACATCTCCAATATGCATCAGCTCTACAGCCGGGCCCGGTTCATCCAGACCCAGCTCAAGATTCTCCCATCCATTCCATGTTTGAACACCAGAAGTCTCGTTTCCAAAGGAAGCCTCAGGGGCCTGTCACCGAAGGCGTCCAAGTGAATGAGCAAGTAAGCGCGTTCAACCCTACCGGCCAGAGCCAAAACCGCCAATACAATGCCCAAGGTCAGAACCCTACCAATCCGCCACAAGGGCAGCAGCAGTGCCAATACAACCAAGTACCACCTCCTGATGGCTCTCAACAAAGGCGTCCCATGGGCCCTAGGAGAGCTCACTACCCGCCATTGCCGGAGACACTCTCTGACATATTCTTGGCCTTGCTCTCCACAGACGCCATTAGGCTCCCTCCTAAGAGGCCTCTGAACCCAAGTGTGGATCAAGCCCGATACTGTGTCTTCCACAGGCAGCCTGGTCATACCATCGATCAGTGCTTCAGATTCAAGGACTTGGTGTATGACTTGCATGAGCAGAAAAGGATAGATTGGACAACCCTCCGGCAGGTGATCGGAGACATCAAAGAAAGGCAGAAACAACAGCAGCAAAGGCAGCAACGCCAACCACCCCCTCCACAACAACAACAGTAGCAACACCAACAGCCGTTGCAGGACCTCGGGATCGTCCACAACCCATTACCTAACCATCCACCAGCTCCGAACCCACCACCACAACAGCCTGGCCAAGTAAACCCCATCGTCCACCACCCTCCTCCGGAAGCAAACTGGACGTACGATGATGAATTAGATGTTCAGCAGATGATGGCCATTAACCAATATCCTGTCCAATCCCAAACAATACAACCAGCCTACACGGCTCCCCAGTCAGTCCCTTCTGTAGTTTCCATGGCCAACACCGTCATACTGCCCGTCAGTTCAGCATCCGCGTCAGCTGTTAGCTCACCCATCATCTTACCTTTCGCTCCACCTGTCTCCATCCCTCTACCCCCTATCATATCCATTCCCTCACCCATCATCCTGCCACCACCTGGGCCGGACCAACCCTCCGCCGCCACATTATCCTCTGCGAGACAGCCACCTACCAATCCGACCACCCTACGGAGCGGGCGATTCTTTCGCCGCATGTACCCACCTATCTCCACCACCACCACTTCCACAAACCCCCAGCAGGTCCTGCAGCCGCCACAGCAAGCTCAGCAACAAGCACAAGATGAGGGGTTGATTGAGCCACGCCTGGAGCCCACTATGACATCCTCAAGCACCTGGACCACGTACCAGCCAAGATCTCCATTCTGGAGTTGATAAAGAAGTCTAAAGAGCACCAGGAAGCCCTGAGGAATTTCCTGCAGAAGGTGGTAGTGAATGAAGACATGATGGCAGACAAGCTACCTAGTGCCCTGGCCATGGTGACTCGCGGGCCGGCAATCACATTTACAGAAAGCGAATTAGCACCCCCAGAAGCCAGGAGGCTCCCCCTCTGTGTCACTTTAGTCATCAACCATATAGCAGTGGGAGTGGCACTGGTCGACACGGGAGCATCCATAAATGTCTGCCCGCTGAGTACGCTAAGAGCCTGTGACCTGTCGGAAAGTATGCTGAGGCCGACGCCTACCACCATTGCCGCATACGACAATTCCAGAAGATCCTGCCATGGGATGGTAACTGTGCAAGCCGAACTGGGACCCCTCACCATCACAGTGGACTTCTACGTCCTAGATATCGATCCCATGTTCAAGGCTATTTTAGGGCGTCCATGGTTGGAAGCACTCGGGGGTGTGCCATCTATTGCGCACCAATGCCTGAAGTTCCCGTTCAAACGGAGAATCATCAAGGTCAAGAGCATAGCCACCACCCACTCCGTAGATGCCCTCCACGATACCCACCTCCCAGCTGTGTGGCCAGCCAACAAACTCATCGTCTCAGTGCTAGACATCAACTACCCCTGGAGCTACATGTTCCAGTCCCAGCGAGAGGTCAACCTAGCCCAGGTCAATGCGGTCAAGAGAAAAGAGCCACTAAGCACAAAGGGGTGGCAAATTATGCTGAAGTTGGGGTATGAAGAAGGCAAGGTCCTAGGGGCAGAGCTACAAGGTATAGTCAAACCCATCCCCGGCATCGTCACGAAAAGCCGATGGGGCTTAGGGTACACGGAGAAATCCAAACCATGGTCATCCAGCACATCCACTCTTAAGGCCGACCGAGAGCCACTCACCTGGACACTCTGGTGTCACTTTATCAGGGGCCTACCCAACCTGGATACAACACCGTGGTAGTCGAGGCAGAACTCTCACAGCACGAGGTGCATGGCCGGAACTTCTCTCGGCACATGGCCCCGTTGCTGACCTATAGAGCCCTAGAAGCCCTCCGTCCGACCAGGAGGAGAAAGACTGGAGACCCAGAGGCTGAGTGGTATAGATGGTTCGACATAGAAGATATCACCATCGCCTTCAGCCGACTGTTCTGGGAAGAGGAGAGAACTGGCCGCCAGCTGCGGAAGAATTGTTAGATCCACCCATCGCTATCACATCCAAAAGGCAGCTCATGAGCGATGCCTCAGACATAGGAGAGCCGGACATCCCCTATGAAGAGGGGAAGACCATTGATGAACTCTAGAGAGGCACCTGCCTAGCCATACACCCATCCCTCCTGGATTCCCTCCTTCCCAGTCTGGTCCCATCCTCTCCTCCTTTGCTAATCCAGCTGACTCTTCAGCTCCTCACGGCGGCGCACAGACTCCTTACACCCGAGCTCCCACCAGCTGTCCTCTCCGCCCTTCAAGCTGATCCCGGTGACCACGAGGTCGCCCTCTCCTGTTGCATGCTCTCCTCCGATCTCCAAAAAAAAACGTCCACTTTCAAATGCACGTTGAGGTCGAGGAGCCGGCTTACGTCCTGCACTCTGCTGATCAGGGGCACCCCTCGACTGAGGGTCCCCCTTCTGCTCCTTCATTAGGAGCCATTCTCTTCGAGGACACCGTGTCCTCCCCCAGTCTTGTAGAGTCGTCTAGTTTAGGAGAGTCTAGGGTAGGTGAGTCTAGAGTAGATAGGCCTAGGATAGAGAGTCAGGTTAGCCTGCCATCCACCAATTCCATGCACCGCCCTAGGAAGCTGTGGGGAAAAGCTATTCCCCGAAGATATCTTCAAGAGCTAGCTCGGTGGTGTCAAGCGCTGCTATTGATAGAGGAGTTCACGAGAGAAGCGCTAGTGTTCGAAGAAGGGTTTGAGCAGGATGGGGTGTTCATAGACGACGGGTTTGGTGTCTACGAAATAATGAATGATGAGGACCCAGTCGATGAAGAGGATAGTGAAGTAGATGACGCTGCCGAAAAATATGCCAGCGGAGTAAGGAGGTTCGATGAGCCTACAACGGCAGTGGATGAATCTACTAAGGATGTCAACCTTGGAATATAAGAAGATCCCAGGATTGTGATTATCTCAGCAAATCTCCCTCCTGATGAAGAAGAGGAACTGGTGCAAATCCTGAGGGAGTACAAGGATACATTCGCCTGGTCTTACGAGGACATGCCCGGTCTAGACCCCTCACTAGTGGAGCACCGACTGGTACTAAAAGAAGGGGCAAAGGAAATCAAGCAGAAACTCAGAAGGTTCCATCCACTCACAGCCCTGAAGATGAAGGACGAAGTAGACAAACTCCATAACGTTAGGTTCATCAGGGTAGTACTTTATCCAAACTGGGTGGCCAATATAGTCCCTGTCATGAAGAAAGACGGTAAAGTCAGAATCTGCATCGACTTCAGGGATTTGAATAAGGCATGTCTGAAAGACGACTTCCCGCTTCCTCATCTTGATGTGCTAATCGACAATACTGCTGGGTATGAGACCCTCTCATTCATGGATGGGTATTCAGGATATAACCAAATTCGTCTATCTCCTGAAGATCAAGAGAAAACATCATTCACCACGCCCTGGGGAACGTACTGCTATATAGTCATGCCGTTTGGGTTAACGAATACCGGCTCTACTTATCAGAGGGCGATGATGGCCATCTTCCATGATATGATGCACGTTTATGTAGAGGTATACGTGGATGACATTTGGTGAAGTCAAGAACCAGGAGAGAACACCCCGAAATCCTAGCCAAGGTGTTGCAGAGGTCTAGAGAGTATCAGCTGAGAATGAATCCGAAAAAATGTGTGTTCGGGGTCTAATCAGGAAAGCTGTTAGGTTTCATAGTCAGCAAGCGGGGCATTGAGATCGATCCAAACAAGGCCAAGGTAATAGCAGAGATGCCGCCTCCAAAGAACATCACACAATTAAGAGGGCTAATCGGGCGTTTGCAATTCATCAGAAGATTTATCTCCCAGCATTCGCAAAGATGTCGCCCATTTTATGATCTCTTGAAAGGAGGGGAAAAATTCGAATGGAATGAGAAATGCCAAGCAGCCTTCGACGAGCTGAAAAGTTATCTCATGAATCCCCCAGTCTTACAGCCTCCTGTACCCGGAAAGCTACTAATCCTATATCTCTCAGTCATTGAGGACTCCCTAGGAGCTGTCCTGGCACAACATGACGAATCTGGGAAAGAAAGGGCAGCATACTACCTCTCTAGGCTCTTCAACCCCGCTGAATCCAAGCTCACCACCGCGGACAAAACTTGTGCCGCACTCGTGTGGGTAGTCCAAAAGCTCAAGCACTACTTCCTAGCCCACGAGGTCAAGCTGATCTCAAGGATGGATCCACTCCGTTATCTGCTTGAAAAGCCCATCCTTTCTGATCGGCTGGCACGCTGGCATAGTTTCCTCTCCCAGTTTGACATATCCTTTGTGGTCCAAAAGGCCGTCAAGGGGTATGCCACCGCCGAGCATCTAGCCCATCTACCACTCCCTCACAGTGACTCCCTCCGAGAGGATTTCCCCGATGAGGAACTCTCAGTCATAATTAAAGACCCCTTCTGGTCCCTTCATTTCGATGGTGCACTCAATTCTCAGGGACGGGGCATTGGAGCCGTGCTGCTTACCCCGGAAGGTATTACCATCCCTTTTGCATATCAACTCACCTTCCCCGCTACCAACAACATGTCAGAGTATGAGGCTCTCCTTGCTGGTCTCAAGCATGCTTATCTGCTGGGGGCATCGCACCACAGAATTATAGGAGACTCTCAGCTCGTCCTGCAGCAGGTGCTCTCAACTTACCGCACTCGTGACCCGAAGCTCAAGCCATATCAAGACCTGGTCACGCTGTTGGCAAGGCAGTTCCGTAAGCTCATCTACATCCACACTCCTCGTTCCCAAAACATCCTGGCCGACACTCTGGCGTCGCTAGCCTCATCCCTATCCTTCCCTCTGAGTCGCCGGTCTGAGACAATCGTCGTCCAGCGTCTCGATGTTCCATCTACCCAGGACCCTTGGTTTAGCGACCTTAGGGCAACCTTAGAAGAGAGGGCTAGGAAAAGAGGAGCGCAGCAAGTCATGATAACGGAGCTCGAGGAGATCCTGAATGAAGATGAACCGCCATGGTACTTTGAGATAGAGCAATACTGCAGGGATGGAACATATCCTGAAGGGGCAAGTGCAGAAGACCGTAGGGCCATCAGAAGAGCCGCCTTAAGGTACACAGTTGTCGGAGAAGTTCTATACAGGCGAGCCCTTAATGGAGTCCTTTTAAGGTGCCTTAACGATGACGAAGCTTGGAAGGTGGTGGAAGGGGCCCATGCTAGTGAATGCGGAGGGCACGTCAACAGTCAGATGCTAGCAAAGAAGATCATTAGGCAGGGCTATTACTGGCCAACCCTAGAAGAGGACTGTACCATCTACGTCCGTAGGTGTGTCAAGTGTCAACTCCATGCCGATAAAATTCATGCCCCTTCCTCCTCACTACACCCACTCTCCACACCATGGCCATTCTCCATGTGGGCTTTCGACATTGTCGGCCCTCTCGGTGATTCTAATGCTCAAACCAAACAAAAGTCATTTATCCTAACTGCGACTGAGTATTACACCAAGTGGGCAGAAGCTGAAGCCTTCACAGAAATCAAAGCATCCACGGTGTGCCGCTTCATCATGAGAAACATCATCTCGTGGTTTAGAGTGCCAAGCAGCATCGTCACGGACAATGGGCCGCAATTCATCGCACAAGAGCTCCAGGACCTCTGTAAGAAATACAATATCACGCTGCATCATTCATCGCCGTATTACCCACAGGGCAATGGCCAAGCTGACGCAACTAACAAAACCCTTATTAAAATCCTAAAGAAAACCTGTGAGTCGCATAAATTCGCCGACTGGCCAGAGAAGCTAATAGAGGCTCTATGGGCCTACCGCACCTCCGTTCGCACTCCCACGGGACAAACCCCGTACGCTCTTACATACGGGATGGAGGCGGTAGTTCCATATGAGATCCTAATTCCTTCACTAAGAGTCCAACTAGACAAGGAACTTAATCTTGATGAACGTCGAGAGGCGTTACTAGTCTAATTGGAACTTTTAGATGAAAGGCGGCTTATGGCAGCCGACCATGTGCTTTCCTACCAAAGGCGAATCTCAAGGTCTTTTCAAAAGAAGGTAATTGAACGAAAATTCTAAGAGAGTGATATGGTCTTGAAACGCATCTTCATCAAACCCAGAGGTCCTAGGTCCAAACTGCAACCCAACTGGGAGGGCCCGTACGTTGTGAGGGAGGTCTACCCTGGAAATGCATATCGCTTAATCAATGCTGAGGGCGTCGAATTATCACATCCGTGGAACGGGTTGTACCTCAAACGTTTCTATCCTTAGGCCTATAGGTGTGAGGCCACAACACCTAGATCGGGGAGTAGCCCCATGTTGAGAGTCTAAGATACCTCTCTAATCGCCAAGGGCTGCTCTAAGTTAGGATTAACACACACGCACACGGCAAACCCGGATAACTACACTTGGAAGATGCTGCAACTATGAGGGTTCCACTCTAGCGATGCATCAGTCATTCTCTCCTAATCGGTCGAAGTGTAGGGACAAAAGGGTCGTAAGGGTGAGGTCGTCGACCTACAGCATACCCCGACAAGAGGAAGTCTCAAACAGGGACGGTCAAAATAACAAAAGGGAAAAGAAGCAAAGAAACGAAATGAAAAGAAAATCCATAATACAATAGGGGCATGGCAAAGAGTGGCAAAGTCCCCGCGGGACACTAATGAGCCCGGTCGTACGCATGGCCCAAAGCAAGGCAAGTCCATAGCAAAAGACCATAAAGTCCCTCCACAACAGACCCAATCTCCGAATGGTATGCTGTAGGAAGTAGCCGAACCAACATCCCTATACCCACACAAGACTTTCCTTAAATAATCTTCCGTTTCTCCCTATAAGGCTGAGTCACCTCTTGGGTAGGGCTTAATTAGTCGCAGCATCAACTAAGGGTAGGTTTTCCGAGGCGTTGTCACCCCTTACGCACGTCCTAACTTAGAAAGCCCTGTGGCGAGAACCGGAGGTGATCAAGATTCCTAACCAGTGGCTCGAATCGGTTTAAGTGTTGTGGCTCGAAGATGCGAGTACCTTCCGTCTCGCGTGTCTTATTTTAGGAAGGGCTAACGCCAGCTTTAGGCGCTAACAAAAACTCAAAAAAATCAGATATTTCACAAAAACTCAAAAAAATCAATATTTCCAAAACTCCAAAAATCAGATATTTCCAAAAACTCAAAAAAACCAGATATTTCCAAAACTCCAAAAAAAATCAAATATTCCCCTAAAACTCTAAAAAAAATCAAACCCTAAAAATCAAATATTCCAAAAAAATCTCAAAACATTAAATGATGTTTTCAAAATTCCAAGCCGTTTGCATACATGCATTTCATTTGATTATTTGCATCTTTTGCCTATTTAATAAGGCTTAGCCCCTTGACGAATTATCAAGGTCGCTCACTCGTCGCATTTTTAAGGCAAGGGGCTAAGCCTAAGAACAGATCTGACTTGTTTCGTGGTTGTCTAAGTGTGCAGGACGGAAAAGAAAGCGGCACTCATATCTCGCTCGTCACTCTCACTCAGTCGCAAACCATAAAACACAAAGTGTTTCATTCCATTAATATCATGTACACCATCATCAAAAGGGGCAAAAGTAAAAGGTACAAACCCTCAACCACTCTCCCCCGTACCCTCAGGCGGGCGGGGAGATGGAGGGGCCATCACTCTCGGCCCGGTCTCGCTCCCCTCTGGTGCCCTCTCGCGCCGTCGTCGCTCCTCCTCCTCGCTCCTCCGCCGTCCGTAGGAACCCGTCAGGTAGTGCCCAGTGGACCCGCTCGGGATACTGCTCCGGCTGGTCGCTGATCGGCTGCGCCCGACCAAGGCCAGGGCCCTCTCCAGGCCCCTCATCTCGGATCGCAGCATGTCGCCGCGATGCCTCTCCTCCCCCAGCTGGGTACGGAGGTCCCCAGCCTCGGCGCGCAGTCTTACCGCCTCCTCCGCCTCCTGGCGCCAGCGCGTCGCCTCCGCCGCCTCCTGCTGCCAGCGGGCCGCCGCCTCTACCTCCTGGCGCCACCGCGCCACCTCCGCTGCCTCGGGGCGTAGGCGCAGCTCCGCCATCTCCGCCTCCAGCGTGGTCATCCGCACCAGGGCGGTCCTCAGCTCCTGCTCCTGCAATATCAGGAAAAATCTTGTCAGAAATCATGAAAGAAGCAAAAACCCAGGGGCATCTAAATAAGTAACTTACCCTCTCCCGCAGCTGGGCGAGGGCGTCCTCCGCTCGGGCTACCGCCGATGCTAGCTGGCCCTCCAAGACAGAGCGCCCAGGATCCTCTCGGGAGGAGGAAGCCCCTCCCACCATCTGCTGCACACGGTCCAGCTCTGCCCGCTGTAAAAGAAAACATCAAGGGTCAGTCAACCACAGTTAGAAACAGAAGGGTAGGGTGCAGAGTACTTACCAGCTGATCCACCACTGCCTGGAGGTCGTCTCGCTGCTGGATGGTGGAATGGAGGATGCCCTCGAGCGAGGAGATCCGTCCCTCGGGGTCAAGCGGCAAACACAAGCCAAGTCAGTCACATAATCAACTAAGAACTCAAAGAGACTGAAAGCAGTAAAATACGTACCGGTCGTCGGGACCCCTTGTACACCTGGGCCCCATACTTCCGGGCCTATGCCCGGAAGTAGTCCTCGTCACTGGCAGCCTCGGAGACCACCTCCTTCCCTTGCCGCTCCCAGTCATCCAGCTGCTCTTGGACCCGGACTGTCCAGTCCGTGACCTGCTGGATTCACCGGAAGCTGCGACCAGGCCTCTCCCATGACCTCTGTCGGGTCGAGAACTCCACCACCGCCTGGTGGAGTCCCAGTGTCCGCGCCACTAGCCGGTGGTGGAGTGGGACCACTGTGTTAAAACAGTGAAGCCAAATGTCCCTACCGAAGTAGGGACGGCCCCGCTCCACCCATGGCTGGGTGGCGTCGTCCTCCCCGACGTAGGGAGTCCACTGTACCTGCACACCACAAGTAAAGACCCGTCAGTCAATTGTCAAATAAGCAAAGTAAAGGAAAAGGTTAAGGCTAGAAGTACTTACATGTCCGAAGGGGACAGTGTCCAACGCATCATGGATGAGCGTCACCTGTCGCCGCAGGGACCGCTCGTCGCGGCAAAACCGCCAGCGTTGCAGGAGAGGTACAGCGCCGCGTCGCCTCGCCACCCCGCGACCCAGGGAGGGGAGGTGGTAGTATGCCCACACCTGTAAAAGTCATACAAGTTAGTACCACAGTTAATTAAGACAAGCAGAAAAAGCAGTAAAGGGTAAGGGTGAGAAGCATACCTGTAGTAGTGGGAAGAACCCTGCGACACCTGTCTCCCTGCTGGAGGTGCCCAGACTGTCAAAGAGGTTGGCCAGGAGAGCCTCACCCCACGCGTAGTTGCCCACGCTGGATAGATCCTCCATCAGGGGCAAGAACCGGCAGCCAACTGGGTCCCCTCTGGTCCCCAGTACCATCTTCCCGATCACGAGGGTCAGGAACCGCCGTAAGTCTCTGTCAGCTGCCTCTCCCTCCTCCTCCGCCATCGCCGCTCTGGTGTCATCTGTCATCCGCTCCATGTGCTCCGCCTGTCCCTCCCCTGTCTGGCGGCGTGCACTCACCACCCCCAAGCTCGCCTGTAGCACCATCCGCTGCACTAGCGAGGACCTCTCTCCCCTCACCTCCAGTCCAAGTAGCCTCTCCACCGGCTCCTGGTAGCTGGTATAGGTGGTCCCAGTCACCGCCTGGCCATCCACTCGCAGGCCGGTGATCCGTACCACGTCCTCTAACGTGGGGACCATGTGCCCCCGCGGAAAAAGGAATGCGTGGCACTCCGGGTCCCACCTCTCCTTCAGTGCCTGGATGAGTGCCACGTCTGGCGCCAGCTCCTCCAATCGCAGAAACGGCCCAAAACCCATGCCCTCCAGTCGGCGTACCTGGAAGTCCGGTAAGCCGTCATAAATTGCTCGGATCACTGCCCACCCGAGCCGGGACCACAACTCACTCTGCAAAGCAAACACCAAAAGGTCAAAAGTCGGAAAGAAAGAACGCAAATCACTCCTGACCTGATAAGACGACAGGGGGTCTGTCGCCTTCTTAAGGCGACAGAACCCCCGTCGCTTTCCTGGTTTCTCATTGCGACAGGCACCCTGTCGCCTTCAATAAGGCGACATGGGGGGGCGTCGCCTTCGCTCTAGTAATACGACAGGGGGTCTGTCGCATTACCAGGGCCGAACCGAGATGGAATTTCCTCCATTTTTCGGCCGTTCCCTCGGGCAAATCGCCCTACAAATGGGTGCTCCGCACCCCCCACATCCCACATTCAAAGCTTAGAGTTCAGAGACCTACCTTTTTTGGCCCGACCAGCTCGTCCTCGTCTCCCATCGCTAGTGCGGGCTCCTCCTCCATTGGCACGACCGGGGGAGGATCCTGGGCCGCCGTCGACGTCCCCTCACCCGGCTGCCGACGTCAGATGGACTTCTTGCGCCGCCGACTGCCGCCCTCACCTCCTTGCCCACCACCGTCACCCTCCATCGCCGGTTGTCAAAGGAGAGGAAGAAGGAAGGAGGAGAGAAAGAAGAGGAGGAAGAAAGGGGGGGGCTTGACGGAGAGAAGAGATAGGGTTGAAGGGGAAGGCCGGAAGGAAGGAAATCGCCGGAAGGAAGGAAGAGAAGGAAGAGAAGGTTTGAAAGAAGGGAAAGGAGAAGAAGGGCACTCGGCCCGAATTCAAACTGCCCCGAGACCTGTGAACGCGACAGGGTCTGTGTCGCCTTTTGGCCAGGTAGCGACAGTGCCTATGTCGCCTTCACTTTTATGGTAGCGACCGTTGACCGGTCGCCTTCTTCATTGCGACATAGCCTATGTCGCCTTCTTAAACAAGTGCATAAAAAACCCCTAAAAATCAATGCTCATTGCAATAAACCAATGCTTACATCAATAACATGTCTCACTCCCCTTACATCAAGCATCAATCTCATCACACCAAGTCCCATCAAAACATCAAAAAGTGTAATCATGTCTATCTCTCTAGCTCACGGTCCCCTCAGTGGCCGAATCATCTCATGCTCCAAGAGGTACGCCTGGTACATTTCCCGGTCCTCGTCAAGTCTCGGCGGGAGTGCATGGGTAGCGCACGCCCTCCATAAGGCCAGCGCACTCCGCACGTCCTGCTCGTCCTCCGAGTTCCCCAAGCGTCGCTTCTTCACGGGAGGCAAGTGTGATAACGGAAGCACTCTCATCCTCGGCTTCCCGATCTGTAGGTAACACCGCTGCGGGTTGTAGAGCACGGTCGCCATATTCCCTATCAATTGCAAGTCCAAGCCGCGTCCGAGTGGTAGCCGGATCTCCGCTCCGCGAAGTGCCGCTACACCCAAAGCAAAGTGCTCCACTGGTAGGGTACTGAAGTAGTGGTGCCATGCACTCCCTGTCTTCTTGTCCGCCGTCCTGCATAAAACCTTGTCGGAGAACTTGGCCGCCCCGCCAATAAAGTTCAAAGGATGGCACCCGAAGATCCGACTGTCGGTGGTGGGGTTGTCTACCGGTTTGAATTTTATCCTCACACCCAACCAACACTCTAGAAGGATCATAGAGCCATAAAAGAAACCTCCCGTGGAAGCCGAGGTAAGGCCCGAGTAAAGATACGCCAAGACGGCGTGAGAGAGTGAAAGTCCTCGCCATACCCCACTAATCGCACTAAGGCTAGCATAGTCTATGAGGTGATCCCCGGACGGGAAGAGCACCACCCCACATAAGCATATGGCCACGGCCTTGGCGATCTCCTGGTGGTCTACGCTCTTGTCCTTGCACTTGGATATGACCCACTTAGACAATGGCACTAGATGGATGAATTGTGGGCTAATCATGGTGTAGACATCCCCCGGATCGGTCATGAACTCCCCTAGAATAAACTTCGAGTTAATGGGCTCAACCGTGTAGCTTATGTTTTGTTCGTCCCCGGGTTTGGTCTTGGGAAGACCAAGGAAGGCCTCGACCTCCTCTAGAAGAACGGTCGCCTCAAACTTGGAAAAAATGAAAGTATGGGTTTGTGGGTGCCACAATTCTATCAAGGCCGTGATACTATGCCAATCAAAGGAAATTTTGTGGTAATTGTGAGCCGCTATCAAAATCCCACCCAAACCCCACTCTCTTAAGAACCTAATGACATACACGGGTAAGGCTTTGATCATCGGGGCAATCCAAGTGAGCTTAGAGTAGCGGCGAGAGCTGGGGAAGAGCTAGGGAAGAAAAGAAAAAGAGAGAAAAGAGGAAGAACAAGAACACAAAATTAATGAAGAAATTCGGAGCATAAAATCATGAAAATTGAAAACACCAACCAACTTACCTCTCTCACTTCCTCGCTCTGGCTCAAGTGGTTGGGAACATCCGTAATCCTCATGAGAGCTTCAAAGGTCGCCCGAGCATGCTTCGGACCCTCATAATCCGCCTCCCAACCCATGGGATCAAGAGGAGTTCTCTTCATGGCCATGGTAGCTTGCAAAGCTTGAAGAAAAGAAGAGAGAGGTGAGAGCTCCGAATTTGGCCTCTCACTCCCCTTATTTATAGAGCTATAATACTCCTAATCCTGCTAGGAAAGGGTAGAGAAGACCAATTAGGAGTGGGACCTTGAGTGGAGAACACTTAGAGTCCAAGTGGGAGTCAAAACCAAGTCCTATGCTGAAAGTTTTTGAGCTCGGGCTGAGAAACCTGTGAAAGCGACGTATCGACCCGTCGCCTTCAAGGTGGCGACAGGCCTTGCGTCGCCTTCTTTAGTCAAGCGTCGCGACATGCCCTATGTCGCCTTCTGACCAGTCTGTGTTGTTTTGCTTATTCCTCTATGACTGTTCAGGATATTTGCACATATGCGTTGATATCATTGTTTGGTGCATTGTATCATGTCTATCTTTATTGCTTTGAATATTGAAAACCCATAAAAATCAGAAAATGCTGGAAAATCCATACAAAATCCAGAAAATCAAAAGACGCCCGTCAGGTAAGTCAGGTAAGTATCTCTAACCCTAATCCCTCCGCATTACTATATGATATCTACACTATTATATCGGCTCAAGGACTGGCTGGTTCCCAGTGTGTTCCAGGATCTGAGTTCCCCTTCATCAAAAACGAGGATGATCTAAGTGCACGCTGCTAATTGATGGATAGGCCGTTGGGTGATATGACTTCGGGATGATGGATTCTATCGCACGTCGGGGATGCGAAGTGTCTTGACCCTTGCTTATATTGTCTAGCAATATTATCCTTGAATACTTGTTATTTTCTCTCTTTCTTTGCATTCGTTTTTATGATTTCCTTTTTCTTTAGCCCAGCATGCATCATGTAGGAATTCTGAGCTTCACGAATCATGATTTGTCAAAGTCAGCTTCTCAATGATGTCCCAACCCAAATCCTCATTTGCAGACAAGAATTCCACTCCGAATTTGAAAGCCTTCCTCGAGCTTGTGCTCGGTCCAACTTGCCAGTGTGGTTCCTATGAAGGATTCCTCTCATCCCCATTCGTTACAACAGTCATTCCCTTTATCCCCGATCCGCTTATTAGTCGTGACCCGCTCGAAAGGCAGAGTCGAATCGACCCGCCGGGCAGCACCTATCCCCTAATGAACGAAACCTGCACGCTAAAGATAGCCAGGGTACCTCTTGAATCAAGAGGTTGATCATTCTTTTCTTTTGATTTTTATTCGTCCCAAATAGGAACCATCCTCGCACTCTGTTCCCAGCCATGTTCGAGGTTAGCCAGATAATTCTCGCTGCTTATTTGTCCAGAATGGGTGTCTCTTTACCTTGATGCCCGCTTTTCAGCTCATTCCGCTACATCGTCATTTCACGCCACTTTCGCTCCATCACCGCTCCACTCCCTTGCATAGCAGGCATCAAGGAGGGGCAATCTATAGACACCCATTTTTGACCCATAAGTCGAGCAATATCTCTTGTCATATCATTAATGCCCCACGTTGGCTCATCATCGTCAAGCTGGCTTTCACCGATCATGACATTATTCCCATTAGTACATCGCCCTGGAGGACCCTTCCTGGTCAAATCAATCTCTTTCACTATAAGCCCTCTGAGTATGAGTCCGATATTTCATCCGAAGGCTGTGCGTGGCTGATTGGACGCATTACATGCCGAAATGCAGAAAAGACCATAAGGCGACAGGCCCTAGGTCGCCTTCCTGAAAACGACATCCCCTATGTCGCCATCATAATTCCACATTTTAAATCCTCAAAAAATCGCAAAACGACTTAAGTTACCTTCCATATGAGGAAGGCGACGTATCGAGCCGTCGCATTCAGAAGGCGACACCTAGGCCGTCGCGTTCAGGGCCTTAAACAGGAAACTCAATCCGAAGCCAATTTGGACCCATGCTATTGATGGTAATTGCATATTTTGGACGTCCAAATCAAGTCCAAATCCTCTCAAATTCGGAGCAGACCTTCCTAACATGTTCCTTTCCGAGTTCCAATAACCCTTGCATAGCCATACTTGCCCAGAGTCAGACTCTTGCCCATTATTCCTCTCAGATCCGAGTTGGGAATAATCACCCATAAGTACCTCATCTCTGCATCTTTTCGGGCAAGGCTGGATTCTTTAGTTCGCTGAGCAAGAGAGCTTCATCTTCCACGACGAGAGTTCTCCCTCCAGACGATCAGCAAGAGCCCTCCAGGTCGTTTTCCCATCGGCTACACAATCTCCTCTCCCTTCTACTCTTTATTTCTTTGATTTCATGCATGCATAGCTTCGTTTTCTTTCTAGTTTAGCATTAGATCACAACACACACACACCTATTCTTAACACCCACAGGGGTTAAAAGCCCCAATCTTGTGAGTTTCCCCCATAATAATTCATGTTTACGTGCTTTTCATTGAATAGATCATCTACACACGAGTTCTAATAGGTGTTTTGTTTATTTGAATCACTTTGGCAGGTGTTTAAAGGTCAGAGCAAGGTGAGGCTCTTGTCCCTCGACCGGCTGAGGAGCAAGAAGACGAAGAACCCAAGTTTCTATCCACTGAAGAAGAAGGCGACGACCGCTGTGTCGCGATCAAGAAGACGCCGCTGCCTACGTCGCGTTCACATCAAAGCATCGTGACGCCTCCTCTGTCGCGTTATTAGGTACGCCTTCCTCTTCATATTTCCTTTCCAAGGTAGTCAACCCTCCATCTGAACATCAAGAGGCGACTGCATTGGTGGCGATCACGGTCAGTTCCTAATCCCTACACTTTCACAATTAATTTCAAAAAGGGGATACAAATCCCCTGATTACAAGAGCTGGGGGTTTAGCCTAAGAAGAGTCTTTTTACTGTAAACTCTTCCTTTCTTAGGCTCAGTCTCAGATGTGTATCTTGAGCTTGATCTAGAGGCTCCAGGTCTTAGCTTCTATGTTCATAAGTGTTCCTCTTCAGTTAGAAGAGAATGCTTGTTGTGCAAGTGTTCCCCTTGATTAGAAGCGAAGACCAGCTTGTGCTTAGTGGTGGCCATCTGCTGTCTGTACCAGTGTTCCCCTTGTTTGAAGGATAGACTTGTTGGGGTGTGTACCAGTGCGTTGCTTCTGAGCTCGTAAAAGAAGCACCTAGCTAAGGTGAAACAATAGGCTGCCTTCTTGCCCGAGAAAGAGAAGAAGAACAGCTGGGGTGCTGGGTGTTGTATGCCCCTTTATTTACGAGAAGACCATGGTTACTTGGTGGTTAGTGAAATCCCAAGAGTTTGCTTAAGAACTGGACGTAGGACTTCCATTTGGAAGGGCTGAACTAGGATAAATCTTTGTGTCCCTTGTGTGCTTGCTTCCGCACTCTTAAATTCCATTGCACATATTTATTTATACTAACCAAACATTTTCAAGTGGTGATTTTTGTTTTAGTTTTCAGATTTTCTATTCACCCCTACTCTAAGTTAGTCTTACTGCCATATCAAGTGGGTCAACAGTTTTGTCATCACCAAAAAGGGGGAGATTGTTGACTCCTTTATCTCCATGATTATATATTTTGGTGATAACAAAACTTATCAGAATACTTTTATAAACTATGTGTATTTTCCTTAATATCATTTTGGTTGAGTCTATCAACAAGAGACTCAAAGGAAATAAATTATACTTCAAGGATCATCATTGTAAGTATTCCAATTAGTTCCAAGTTGTCTAGATGGTGTTCAATTACTTGTAAGTCCTTGTTGTCAATCATAAGTTCATGTGTTTCATCATTTATAATCTTTTCACAGTTTCAATTGATCGAAGTGAAGTTTCATCTTATATTATTTTAAACTTCTTCATCCGAAATCATGCATGTGTTTTCGTCGTGATTAGTCGAAACTCTACTTCATCATATATGAAGCTAGCTTCATCATATCGAAAGTCCACTTCGTCATATCCAAAGTTGGCACTTCGCCATGCATGTTTTTGGTCATGATCAGTCGAAGTTTACTTCGTCATATCCGAAGTTATATATGAAGTTCACTTCAACTGACTACGGGTTTCAACTTCGACTAACTATGTTGTTTTTCATTCTACATGAAGTTTACTTCGTCATATCCGAAGTCCTTGTATGAGTCCAACCCAAACTGCTAGACAATCGAAGCTTCACATTGATTACCTTTCTCTTAAAACATTGATTACTACTTTTAAGTCCACATCGATTACTATTTTTAGTCCACATCAATTACTGTATTAAATTACATCGATTACAGTTAACATAAACACTGATTCTCAATCCACATTGATTACTGCTTTAAGTCCACATCGATTATGTTCAAACATCGATTGTCTTTCACATCGATTACATGAACATCGATTACCCTTAAGACATCGATTACTTTCTTGGACATCGATTACCATTAGACATCTATTACCCTTAAACATGGACTGTCTTAAACATTGACTATCGTAAACATCGATTACAGTTATACTCAAACATCAATTACAATTAAACATCGATTATCTTCATGGATTGTACTTGAACATCGATTACTCTTGGACAACGATTACTCATTGAACATCGACTGTGTCTTAAAATCGATTACCCTTTAAACATTGACTGTGTCTTAACATCGATTACTCTTGGACATCGATTGTGTCTTAACATCGATTACACTTTGACCATCGACTGTGACTTAACATTGATTACTCCTTGAACATTGATTATGTCTTAACATCGATTGGTATTATATTATCCATTACTATTTCAGATATATTAGTTTCAAATACCTTGATAATTATCTGTGCAATAACTTTACTGGCTATGGTTGAAATTATAATGATTGCCCTTATGATTAATCTTTGTTGTGAACATAACATGGCGCGCGGTATTTTCAAATCATTTTTAAAGATGTGCATTTCAAATTTCCTGCTATCTGTTACATATCCTTCTTACAAGAGCTTTCAAAGATATCTTCTTTCAGTATGACTTCTTGACTGACTACTATTTTCATGGTAAGTCTTCTAATACTTTATGTTTAAACAGAAAGGAACATATCTATCTGTGGCTTACATAGTCATGGGACATAGTTCTCTTGGAGAAAGCGCTTTACGGTTTGCCATTCTTATAACAAGTCTTGTTGTGATTTATATGGTGACAGAATGGACATTTCTATTTCAGTATAACACCTTTTTTCCATTGACTGAAGTCTCTCTTAGCATTTAATGCCTACGGGTTTCCGGTAGTCACATGATTCTACAACATAAGACTTGTTACGACTGCTTGGAAATGAGCACCAAGGAATAAGAGACAATCGACACTTCAACAGACACATCTGAAGAAAGCTAGAATGCTTATAAGAAGACGATGGCTATGGAGACCAAAACATACACAAACAATACATGTGGATTCACACAATCCTTCACAACCACCATTGAGAGTAGTGCACCTTCACTCCAAGTCCGTCTACTCAAAGCTCTCCTGAAGTCCTCACTTCTTTTATTTAAGAGCTAGTTGTTCTGAGAGGATAACATCATAGTCTACATTCTTCTTCTCTTAGTTCTTGCCTCAGATCAAGCAAAGTCTGTTGTATAAGCTTGATCTAGGGGCCATCCCATTAACTCTTCTTTAAGAGTGTTCCTCTTTGTGTGTGAAGAGAAGACCTGCTGTGGCAGGTGGTTGTATTGCCTCTTCGTAGGTTGAAGAGAAGGCCAGTGGGTGCTGGATGTGTAAGTGTCCAAGAGGGGGACTGTACCCTTGATTAGTGAAATCCCAAGTAGTTTCTTGGGGACTAGACGTAGGACTCCTGGTGATAGGAGGTCCTAACTAGGATAAAATTTCGGTGCATTTTGTGTGATTGCTTTTATCTTACTTCTGGTTCTCACTAACTCTAACATCTGCACTTACTGTGTTTATGTCTGAGGTTGTTTTAAGCAAGAAAAATTTAGGATACTCTTGAAGCAACCCATTCACCCCACCTTTAGGCTTGCAACATGGTCAACAGGAGTCCTATCATGTTCAAAACTTTCGTAAGAGTTATTTCCTGATCAGTTCATCCCTAAGTTATAGGAAGCAAATCCGTATTTTAAGTTAGGCTTTGGTTTATATATGATTTATGGCTCATACTTTCCATGTTTATCTTAACTAACCCCTTATTATTATTGGGTATATAATTAACACGAATTTTATAGTTTGGCAATGACCAGTAACTTCATCATATATGAAGTCATACATGATTTGGTCGTGGACAGTCGAAGCTAACTTCTTCATATCTGAAGTCCAGCTTTGTCATATACGATGTCTTACTTCGTCATATACTCATTCACGATTTGGTCTTGATCAGTCGAAGCTAACTTCATCATATCTGAAGTCTAGCTTCGACATATACGAAGTCCACTTTGTCATATACAAAGTCCCACTTCATCATGCATGGATTGGTCGTGATCGGTTGAAGCTAACTTTATCATATCAGAAGTTTAGCTTCATCATATATGAAGTCCACTTCATTTTATACGAAGTCCCACTTCGTCATGCATGGTTTCGTCGTGATCGGTCGAAGCTAACTTTGTCATATCCGAAGCCTAGCTTCGTTGTATACAAAGTCCACTTTGTCATATACTAAGTCCACTTCGACTTTCGACGTTGTATCTTGACTAGTCGATGTTGGCAGTCGAAGTCAGCAATCGAAGTTGGTAGTCGAAGTTGCTCTCAAACATCGATTGTCATTAAACATCGATTGCTAACCATCAATCGATGGTCATTACATCGATTTCTAACTATCAATCGATTGTCATTAAACATCGATTGCTAACCATCAATCGATTGTTCCTTTAAACATCGATTATTACTAACATTGATTGCTCCTTTAATCATCGATTACTACTAACATCGATTACTCCTCAAACATCGATTACTAACTAACATTGATTGCTTCTTTAAACATCGATTACTCCTTGAACATCCACTACTAACTAACATTGAAAACATCGATTACTCCTTGAACATCAATTGCTCTACTAAACATATTTTTGGGGTTGATATTATATTGTTTATTGGACAAGGCTTTAGTAAGACCCTAATTTGTTCTCTTATTTTATCACTAATTTTTGGAGTGCTACAATCGATGTTTAAGTTAAAAGACAATTGATGTTTAAAGACAATTGATGTTTAAGGACAATCGATGTTCAAGTTTAACAACAATCGATGTTTAAGTTAAAAGATAATCGATGTTTAAAGATAATTGATGTTTAAAGCAATTGATGTTTAAAGATAATTGATGTTTAAAGCAATCGATGTTTAAAGATAATTGATGTATAAAGCAATCGATGTTTGAAATGGTCAGCAATCGATATACACTTTGACTGGACGAAATACAACGTAGTCGGTCGAAGTAGACTACTTCGACTAGCCAAGATACAACATAGTCGGTCGAAATGAAGATTCGGATATGTAGAAGTGTAACTTCGGATATGACGAAGTGAACTTCGTATATGAATGGAAAAGAACGCATTCAGTAGAAGTTGAACTTTGGATATGACGAAGTAAACTTCGAATATGATGAAGTGAACTTTAGATATGACGAAGTATATTTCGTATATGATGAAGTGAGAATTCGACTGATCAAGACAAAAGCATGCAAGATGAAGTACCAACTTTGGATATGACGAAGTGGACTTCGGATATGACGAAGTGTAGCTTCGACTAAACATGATCAAAACATGCATGACGAAGTTGAATTTTGAATGCCTAAGTTACAGATCAGTGTAAATTTTTATGAAGCGATTGAAAGTACAATATTCGTGAGATAAAATGATATTAAAATATGCTAAGGACATTTATGATAAGCATTAGTATTGTTCTCATCGAAATAAAAGGGTAAAATATAAGAGTAGTTCAACAATCTCCCTTTTTTAGTGATGACAAAACTCGTGAGAATTTTATGGCATATATAAAAAAATAGTAAGCATTAAGTAGAAAATTTATACATACAATGCTCTCCCCCTTTTTGTTAATAGCCAAAAAAGAAGGATCTTACCATTTGCATTCTCCCTTTAGTTGTAGAGACTTCTTACCATAAGTGGCTGTGAGTTGAGGGAGTGGGGTTCAACAATATTTTTATATGAATTAACATCTCCCCTCTTCTTCTTTTTTTTACTTGCTCCCCCTTGATGTGAGGCTCCTCTTTGATGTGAGCCTCCTCCTCAGTTGATGCTTGTCAGATCTTCAAGTGTTCTTCGGATCTGTCGACCAATTTGACATTATCTGATATGACTTATTGGTATCAGAGGATGTGAAGAGCCTGGCTCTGTGTGTGTTGACACATTCTTGAATCTGTCATCATTTGTTGTTGTATTTCCACTTGCTATCCTGTTGGGAGGTTTTCAGGAAGACTACTTGCATTTGTCCATAAAATGATACTTGAAAGAAATTTGTTTGTAGTACTGTTAAAGAAAAATTGGGAATTTAAACACATCTGTGAGTACTTCCTCTTCAAGGATGTCCTTCTTAAAGAACAAATTGAGGATCCCCCTTAACCTGAGCTTCCTGTTGCTTCCCTGCAACGAATGCTTCCAGCATACCATCAGTATGCAATTCTTTTAATAAAAGATAATTAATAAAAGAATAGCAATAATCATTAAATTATTCTGGGTTGCACATCCCTATTTCTCTTCTAATTGAAGTAAATCTATCTTCAGGAAGTGGTTTAGTAAAGATGTCTGCTAATTGATGATATGTACTAACAAAATCAGGTAGGATATTGCCATTACTTACATGATCTCTGATGAAATGATGTCTAACCTCAATGTGCTTGGTTCTTGAGTGCTGGATTGGATTTTTTGTCAAGTTGATTGCACTTATATTGTCACATAGCATTAGAATTTCATTTAGTTTGTGACCATAGTCTTCTAGTTGATGTCTGATCCACAGTAGTTGGGTGCAGCAACTTCCAGCTACATTACTTCTATGGTTGACAGGGCTACTGAGTTTTGTTTTCTAGAAGACCAAGGGATAAGGCATTTTGCAAGAAATTGACATATACCACTAGTACTTTTTCTGTCTATTTTGCAGCCAACATAGTCAGCATCACTATATCTAACAAATTTGAATTTAGAACGTCAAGGATACTATATAACAAGTTTATTTATATTTATAAGGTATCAAAAAATTCTTTCAACAGCATGTAAGTGTGACTCATTGGGATCAACCTGAAATCTGGCACACAAACATTCATTGAACATTATATTTGGTCTACGAGCAATGAGATAGAGTAATGGCACAATCATACATCTGTAGATCTTTTGAACTAGTTTACTTCCAATTAGATCACTATCTAACTTTATTCCTGAGCTCATAGGTGTTCCTAATGGCTTACACTTGTCAAAACCATACTTTAAAAGCAAATCTAAAATGTACTTGGTTTGACAAATGTGAGTTCCTTCCTTAGTTTGCTTGATTTGTAAACCAAGAAAATAATTAGGTTCACCCATCATGCCCAATTCAAACTCACTTTGCATAAGATTTTCAAAGAATTTACAGAGTGATTCATTTGTAGAACCAAAAATAATATCATCAACATATATTTATACAATCAAGATCCCTTCTGAAATTTTTTTATTAAATAGTATGCTATCTACATTACATCTTGAAAAATTATGTGATAGAAGATAAGCACTTAGTCTTTCAATCCATATACTACCTTCTTTAAACGAAAAACATGATTTGGATACTTAGTATCTTCAAAACCCGGTGGTTGCTCAACATAAGTTTCTTCTTTTATGAAACCATTTAGAATAGTACTTTTTATATCCATTTGATATAAGTTGATATTCAAGGAGCATGCATATGGCAATAATATTCTAACTGCCTCTAATCTAGCAATCGGACTATATGTTTCATTGAAATCAATGTTTTCCTCTTAGGAATATCCTTGTTCTAACAATCTAGCCTTATTTCTAGTAATTATCCCTGATTCATCCATCATGTTTGTAAACACCCATTTGGTTCTAATAATTGGATGGTCAGAAGGTCTGGCTACAATAGTCCAGACGTGGCTGCGTTGGAGCTGGTTAAGTTCCTCTTGCTTAACTAGGATCCAAGATTCATCTGTCAGTGCATCATTGACTGCCCTAGGCTCAATATAAGAAACAAATGCAAGATAATCACAAGGAATTGACTTACCTCTGGTTCTTACCCTATCTTAAGGATCACCTATTATATTTTATCTTAGATGATCTCTATGATACCTTCACCACAAGAAAAAGCAGAAATAGGGACCGACATATTTGGTCACTATTTGATAACAATTCAGTAACGAACACAAATAGTGACCGAATAGTGACTGAATCTATTCGTGAAGAATTTTTTGCCACAATATTGTGACCGATTATATTTGGTCGCTAATCAGTCTCCTTATCAGAGACCATACCGATTTAGTCTCTATTAGTTACTAAATGAATACAGCGACCAATATAATTCAGTCATAGTTTCGATCACAGTTTAGTGACTGAAATAGTGACTGAAAATTGTCGGTCCCTATACTCTGTATGTGCAACCGATAGATTCAGTCACAATTTCGGTCACAAAATGGTGACTTGAATAGTTGCTACTCGGTCTCTAATTTTTAATTATTTTTTAAAAAGTAAATATAATTTTTAAAAAATAACATGTGTACATATAATAAAAAAAAACTATCCACTACATAAAATGTCAACAATAATATAAAATGTCCATAAAATTTTCACAATAATAATACATAAAATATACACAATAATACATGAAATGTTCATAACAATGAAAAGAAAATCTTGGATCCTCTACATCCTCCTCATCCTCATCTCCTCCGATTTCACTCGATGAAGGAACCTACAATAGATATATATGAATAGTAAATTAGAATTAAATACTATAAGAAATAAATTATTTAAGTTTTTAGAATTTATTTTTCTATTTAACTCACTTTTAAAGTAAACTAATTTGATGAATATAAATTTAAACTCCGAAATAAAATCGAGAGTCTGATTTGAACTCTGTCGGTTTCTATGAGTCACACTCATCGCCCTGGCCATGCTGGAACAAACCGGAGGCCAATCGGATTAGTATTTCTAATTTTGTACCCCAAGGCCTACGTTCTTCATTTTTAAACTAAACTAACTTGCTCAATGTGAATTTGAGCGCCGAGCTGAAACCGGGAGTCTGATTTGAACTCCGTTAGTTTCCATAAGTCACACTCATCGCCCCGGCCTTGTTGGAACAAACCAGACACCGATCAGATAAGTATTTCTAATTTTGGACCTCCAAACCTAAGTTTTAGTTTTTTTACTAAACTAACTTGCTTAATGTGAGTTCGAGTGCCGAGCTCAAATTGGGAGTCTAATTTCAACTCCGTCAATTTCCATGAGTCACACACATCACCCCAGCCATGATGTAACAAACCAAAGGCGAATCATATTAGTATTTCTATTTTTGTACCCCAAAGCCTAACTTCTTAATTTTTAAACTAAGCTAACTTGCTTAATGTGAATTTGAGCGCCGAGCTGACACCAGGAGTCGATTTGAACTCCGTCAATTTCTACAAGTCACACTCATCGCCCGGGCCTTGTTGGAACAAACCGAACACCTATCGGATAAGTATTTATAATTTTAGACCTCCAAAACTAAGTTTTTAGTTTTTTAACTAAATTAACTTGCTTAATGTGAGTTCGAGCGCCAAGCTAAAATTGGGAGTCCAATTTGAACTCTGTTAGTTTCCATGAGTCACACTCATCGCCCCGACCATGCTGGAACAAACATGAGGCCAATCAGTTTAGTATTTCTAATTTTGGACCCGCAAACCTAAGTTATTCATTTTTAAACTAAACTAACTTTCTTTATGTGAACTTGAGCGCCGAGCTAAAATTGGGAGTCCGATTTGAACTCTGTCAGTTTCCACAAGTCACCCTAATCTCTCTAGCCGTGTCGGAACAAACTGGACACTAATCGATTAAGTATTTATAATTTTGGACCTCCAAACCTAAGTTTTATGTTTTTTTAACTAAACTAACTTGCTTAATGTGAGTTCAAGCGCCGAGCTCAAACTAGGAGTCCGATTTGAACTCCGTTAGTTTCCATGAGTCACACTCATCGCCCCAGCCATGATGTAATAAACCAGAGGCGAATCAGAATGGTATTTCTAATTTTATACCCCAAAACCTAAGATCTTCATTTTCAAACTAAACTAATTTGCTTAATGTGAATTTGAGCGCTGAGCTCAAACCGGGAGTCCACTAGTCATACTCATCGGCCCAGCCGTGTTCGAACAAATAAGACGCCCATTAGATAGGTACTTCTAATTTTAGACCCCCAAACCCAAGTTCCGATGTTTTAAACATAGTGATTAAATTTGACTATTAGAATAGAGAAATTAAAATAAAATCAATTTACTCACATGAGGGGCCCATGCAAATGTCGATGGTGCTGTTGAGGAGGAATACTAGCCTGGAAGAGGGCCAGAGAGAGGGACTGGGATTGACTGGGAGAGCTGGGCCTGCACAGCGTCAGACACTTGTGTATGCATCGTGTGCACCAGACAAGACTCCAAACCAGAGATCTCATCTCAAATGAAGCCCATCACCTCACTAGGAGCAGTACCTAGAGTACTAGGTGTGGTGAATGCACTAGTCGCCTGTGAGCCTAAACTCAAGGTGCTAGATAACACCATGTGTGTGTCCATACTGTGCCCAAAACCATACACATGGCCTTTCTTTGCGGCACCAGATGCCGCAACCCATACCTTAGGATCTAACTGCGGCTGCTCCTCCTCCCTGGCGTACTTCTCTGTCATCTGCTAGCTATATGACTCTAGCCAAAAAAATTTTTGTCAATTTAATATTAATCTATAATGAGAAAAAATAAATAGTGAATAGACTGAAAATACTTACCACAACCTCCCGGGCTCTGTCGCTAATGTACTGATCCGTTCCCTTCTTCTTATGTGTCTTATCAAACACCTTCTAAAATGTTGGAGGCCGTTTTAGCTCCTTTTCCTATTTCACATAAAAACATTGCATAAATGAGTACCTATACAAATAAAATATACCACAAATGGACATATAACTTACCAATCTGAACTGATGGGTCACAAAGGAGACATACCCACTTTTAAGCTTGTTGGCCTCTCGATTGGCGGCCCGATTCACTTTCATTGTTGTGGAGGTTTCTTGCCATCTCTTCTCGGCCCATATGTTGCACAGACCTTGCCAGTAGTCTCTCCTCATCCATGTCGGTGCGCACTCCCTCCAAAGAGTCAGGTATGGACTATGACAAACTCTCCATGCATTTTTCCTCGCATTATACTACATATGCTTAAAATTTGACCGGGCGGTGGCCATCCATACTGATCGAGACCACACCTTGTCTGAGGGATGAGTGAATCGATGATTGCTCTATATAGATAAGAGTTAGTTCACTAAATGTAGGAGTAAGAAAACAAATATATTATAATAATAAATTATATACCATGAACATCTGATACAACAACTCCTGGATGTCCATCAGAAAATCGTTAAATCTATGAATAGGCCTAGGAACGTGTCCCTGAATTGATCTTGTGAGGAATAGAGACGCCTGGGCGGGCTCTATTTTATTCCTGTAATTATGTAACTTGTTATAATGAATTTATGAACTAAATAACTACCCTTAATATATAATACATATAAATTTAAGTTGAACTAAATAACTACTTGCCCCCTCTAATAAACTGATAGCATCTGGTGCCTATGGCACTATAAATGCACCTGCCACAAGAACTATAGGTGCCAAAGCACTCGGTCTTGGAAAACAATTTGACAGACAAAAGCAATGTAAATATATATACTTTAACCTCCATGATTTACACCTATATATACCTGTAGAAGGACCCAAGGAAGTCACGAGAGGAGGGGGACAGTAGGCGTCGAGGGACTCGATCCTGTTAAATATAAAATATTAAAGAATATAAATAACGACTATACAAATACCTACAAATTCAAATATACATACCTGCTACCCTAGGAGGAGGAGGTGCAGACAGACCCGAGCCTGTAAGAATTTTAATGGCATAAATAATACAAGTGAATCAATGCACAAATAAACTACAACATTAAATATACATACCTGTCACAAGGGTAGGAAGCATAGGAGGAGTAGGAGGACTCAACCTTGGTCGAATGAGAAATAAATAAATATATATATTACCAATATACAATTACTTACAACTTCAAAACAAGGCTTACCTGCTACCAGAGGAGGAGGCACGGAGGGACCTGAAGCTGTAACAATTTAAATGGCATAAATAATATGTATAAATAATGCACAAAGAAAAATATAACTTTAAATATACATACCTGTTGCAAGGGTAGGAAGCGTAGGAGGCATAGGAGGACTCGATCCTATTAGAATGAAAAATAAATAACAAAATTTATAAGAAATATATAAATACTTACAACTTTAAAACAAGGCTTACCTACTGCCAAAGGAGGACGCGCAAAAGGACCTGAAGCTATAACAATTTAAATGACATAAATAATATATATATATATATATATAATGCACAAAGAAAAATACAACTTTAAATATACGTACCTGAAGCCGCATAAGAACCCCTCCCACTACACAACCTCCTCCCAGAACTAGAGCTCGATCGTGCTCTACGTACCATATCTTTATAGGGAACATCAAAATTCATGTTCATTGGTTAATTACTTTTATTGAAAAAGGACAACTTTAAATATATTGAACAGATGTGAAAAAATTCTACCCATTTTTAAATGATATCCATTTCCTTTTTAGATGACGACGATATATCTAATTCAGCCCCATCTTCATCATTATCTTCACATTCATCGCTGCTATGTTTCTCCTCTTCATCAGAATCTTCACCAGACACCTGACCTACATCAATATCTATTTGCCTTCCACTACTCCCTTTTAAGAGGAACGATTAGGGCTTTAATAAAGCCTTGACCAGTAAAACAATATAAGATTAACCCCAACAAGATAATTATTAGACCTTGTTCAATAATCGGTGTGAGTACACACCAATCGATATGCAACTATGTGTGTAACAACAATCGGTAAGAATATAACAACAATCGATGTTAGTAACGACCGATGTTTAATCATAATCGATGTTAGTGACAATCGATGTTAAAGGACATTCGATGTTGGTTCGCAATCGCTGTTAAAGGACAATCAATGTTGGTCTGCAATCGATGTTAAGGAAGAAATCGATGTTAAAGAACATGTTGGTCCACAATCAATATTTAAGGAAGCAATCGATGTTAAGGAAGCAATCGATGTTTAAGACACAATCAATACATTAGCTTCGACCGATCATGATAAAAATGACGTTAACTTCAGATATGATGAAGTTAAGCTTCGACTGAACAAGACCAAATTGTGTTTAACTTTGGAAATGACGAAGTTAAGCTTCGGCTGAACAAGACTAATTTATGTATAACTTCGGATATGATGAAGTTAACTTCGGATATAATGAAGTTAAGGTTCGACAGATCAAGATGAAATCATGTTTAGCTTCGTATATAACGAAGTGGACTTCATACATGACGAAGTGGACTTTGCATATGACGAAGCTAGACTCTAGCTGACTATGACCAAATTGTGTATGACTTTGTATATGATGAAGTTACCGGTCATTGCCAAACTATAAATTTATGTTAATTATATTCCCAATAATTTAAAAAAATAGGTTAATTAAGATAAACGTGGAAAGCATGGGCCATAAAATCATGTCTAAACCCAAGCCTAACTTAAAATACGATTTGCTTCCTAAAACTTAGGGATGAACTGATAAGGAAATAACTCTTACGGAAGATCTGGAACATGATAAGACTCCTACTAGGAGTTAGAAAACTACAAACTTGGAAGTTGCACCATCGTTAGAATTTCTTATTAAACTAGATTCGTGCCCCATCAAAAGGAGGATTTTTCTTAAAGACTTCTTACTCCAACTGGGATGGGAAATCTCCAGACATAGAAGGGATCAAGCCAAAAACTGCAACCCTATTTCCCTAGTTACAATAGGACTCCTAACAACCTTAAACCTATAAATACTCGTCATAAACCTAAGGAACGAATTACCAACTACTGGGAAACTTCCTAAGAGCACCGAAGGAGGAAGAGATCACCCTGACTGAAGCTTTCTTCCCAAAACCCCGTTCTGCTTCATCCTACAGAAGACTCTTCTAGGAACGATCAAAGGTAGGTAATCTCGGGCATCAACGTAAATCTAGAGTATGCTTTTTGTGAGTTCTTCAAGTCTATTTTTGTGTGTTCCTATTCCCTTGATTTCACCCATCATGTAAAGAGTATCAGGTTGTTTTCTTACATCTCATGGATCCGGGTCAAATGAACACCATAGATCTTTCTATTGTTTCGTTTCCAGTAATCATTTCCATTTATAGATCCATCCTAGGTAACCTTAGAATCAGGATATAGATCTAGTAGGTGAGTTACGTCATTTTCCTAGTATGTTAGAGTAGGTTTCAGTTTAGGTCTTTGTTTTAAAAGCCATAAACCACATGTTAAAATGATTATTTACATGAATATGATTCCAAGGTCAATATGGAAGTTACTAATCATATTATCCTTCATTTTGGTCTCATCATTCTTATGTCCCAATGCAAATTGATCTTCGGTAAAAGCTGCATGAACACATGCTAGGTTTGATGTGAGTCTACATTGTATCTTACAGTGATCCTTACTGGGTGTTGACTCTCCTTATTGGGTTATGTTTTACAGATATTGCATGTACCATCGTTTTCCTGCGAACGTACTTAGAGAACCTACGTACTCTATGGGTTTTCCTATAGAAACCTAACATATTGCATCTTGTAGTTCTTGGAGTCCTCTGACTCTTTATTCCGTATGTATCCTATTCCTTTATTGTCAAAGTTATTATAGTTATGGAACTAAAAGAAATAATGATCAATTTGTGTGCTATCTGGAAAGAATCTCTCAATTATAGTGTAACACCCCGAAAATTTAGCAATTTAAAATTTTCAGAAATATAGAGGGATAAAAATAAATAATCATATTGGAGACTTCCAACACCATGTAATTGTGAACCATCAATAATAATGGGCCTATAGAACACGTTTGGCCCAAGGATATGAATGAACTGGACAGGGAATTACCCAGAAATTCGTGTATGTAATTATGCAATAATTAGAGAGGGCAATATAGGGTTAAAAGATGGGTGATTAGTCATGTAAGGTAAGCCAAAACCGAACTCAATCCCAATTGGTGGTTTCCTAAACCTTTGCTACCTCTTTTGGGTAAGGGAATCCCAGATTTCCTGGAAACTAGGAAACAGAGCTCGTAGCCCCTTTCCTAGTATCGTTAGGACTCTTAACAACATCCTAAAACTATAAGAACTCGTCCCTAAACTCTTGGGGAAGGTTTAACAACGAAGTTTGGGTCGTTTGGAGGCAAGCAAGAATTTCTGAGGAGCAGGAGAAAGGCTGGGAGTCCGTAGCTTCATCCCCTGTATCTTCTGTTGCATCCAGAACATCAACGGGTTTTAGATCTTCGTAAAGGTAGGTGTTCTCGGGCCAAGATTAAAGAAAACCAACACCATCATGTAATTCTCTGAGTCTAGGATCATTTGCATTTGGTTTGACTCAATTTCATAGAGTATACGTTGTGTATTCGTCGGTTTCTGAAGGCTAGCACAGTTAGGGCTTTTTCTTGTTCTTCTTGTTATGCACACGATTCAAGACCGAATTTGACTAAACTTTCTTCATGAAAGTTCTTCTAATTGACATCACGATCATCTTCTATGTTGGATGTTTTGTCCAAAAATCATTCGTTAGAGAGTTAGGAGCATGATAAGAGAGTCTCTGCATAACAGTGGGATTTCGGGCTACTTTTAACTCTTTGTTCCTCATATGTTTTCTTGGGATTCGAGACCGAATTAGATCAAACTCTCAACATCAAAGTTCTTCTACTTGTTGTCCTCTTCATCTTTCATGTTGAACGTTTTGTCTAAATGTCACTCTTTAGAGAGTTATAAGAGGTGGAAGTGGATCGCTACACTGCAGTCATGTGTTTTTTGTCTGGAAGGGGCACTGTGTCGACCTGACCTGAGCCCGTGTCGACCTGACCTGATCCCGTGTCGACCTGATGTCCCAAAACAGCCCAGAATGTGTTCTGGGAAGCCCTCTAGTGTCGACACAGTCCCATCCCGTGTCGACACACTCACCCAGTTTGACCCAGAAAGTGCTGGGAAGCTGATCTAGTGTCGACACCACCTGTGCTAGTGTCGACACACTGTCCCATATTAGTTAGGGGGTTTTCTGGAAGCTGTCTCTAGTGTCGACACTACTTGATCTCGTGTCGACACTACTTGACCTTTTTGCCTTGTTTTTGAAGCACTGTGTCGACACCACCTGAACTAGTGTCGACACTACCTGACCAGTTTTGCGTGATTTTGTCTTGTGTTTGAAGCATTGTGTCGACACCACTTGATCTAGTGTCGACACTATCCTTACAAGATTTTTGTATAATTTTGGTCTAATCATTTCATGATGTCTTCAAGCATGTACATGGTGTTATAAGGTATGCATGGACTTAAAATAAATCAAACCATTAAAGGAAATGGTAATGATATGAATATGATTCTAATGTGTAAATTTTGATTGTTCTTATGATCCTTGGATTATCTTGTGATCTTGCTTATTGTCAATTGATAATATAATAATATGATATGAATGTGGGGATGAATACATGATTAGTATGGACATATTAGTGGTGTAAATGTTATGATTTGCATATAAGTTTCATGGTTTCATGTTTTTCGGTGTTTAATTGATTATTGTCATATGCATACATGCTAGGAAATTACATGTTCTACATATGATCTGTCTTTAGAAACACCCTCTTGTCAAGACATTAATGAATTATGAAATATAAGATACGTCGTTATCCTACCTTGTTCTCTTGAGCTATTTGTCATACCTTGACTCTATAATGATCTTGTTTCCTTTTACTATGAGCTTGTCATTGAAACTCTGTGGCCATAATATGAATATGTTTGTTCGGCACAATTGGGACTTCGGTCCTTTTGACCAATGCCTGTGCAATTAAGGGCCCTGTCTGGTCCTGGGGAGGAGCACCCCAACGTACTTATTAACCGCGGGAGTATGGACTTGTGGTGCGTGGCATGGCACTGATACGATAAGCAAGATTTGTGGGAATGTGCCTTCGTTTGATATGATAAGTTTGATTTGATCTGATATGATAAGATTTGATATGATACGTCTGTTCACGTGAATACGTGATATCTGTGAATATGGCCAATCTCTTTTGATATGATTCTACTCTTGAAATATCTGTCCATTGTATATGCAATTCGACATTTGATCTGATACGATATCCGTTCTATTCTGCTATTCAATCTGTTAGAAAAGCATGCATTGTCATCATATTCATGTGCATATCTGCCTATTTAAAATGTTAATCATGTATACTAGTGCCCGCACAATATTGAGATGTAATTCCTACTGAGCTAGTTCGCTCACCCTATCATCCTACCCTTTTTCAGGAAGTGATGAAGAACCGTGGAGTCGGATGGGACTGGACAAGAGTGACGAGCACCCGTCCTAGAATAGATGACAGTTTAGAAATAGAAATTTAGTAGTCTATGTAATAGTGAAACTTTTCTGGAAGTTATTTGAATAATGGACCCTTTGGTTAATTCTTTCTTGTAAGGTTGTATCTAGTTGAATGAAATGAAATAAAGAGTAACTTTGAGGATATTATTATGATTTGAAAAGTGTTAGTATATTCAATTGTGACTCTGCGCTATTCAACTGTGATACGTTTGTTGTATCGTTCACGTCCCCCGGTATTTATTCCGCTGCTAAATATCGGGGCGTGACAGTTGGTATCAGAGCCTGAACTTTAGGGTCCAAGGGATTAGGAACATAGAATGAAACTAGATTACACGAGTCAAATCTGTCGTACCTAATGTGAGCTTGGGTAGAGCCATGGGAATAGAAGTCACATGTGATATATTTAGATGACTAACTCACATTATTATCTTGAAGGTACTTTTTACCTCAATGGCCGCTGAACGTGCCCAGGCTAGGGACATGCAACGAACAATACAGAATTTGACTCAGGCTATCTTACAAGCCACCCAAGGTGGAGGAAACCGCGGAGCCGGTGAGCTCCACCGGAATTTCCGGAACATGGATCCGCCTAGGTTTGAAGGGAGTACTAACCCAGATGTGGCTGAACACTGGGTTAAAGAGATTGAAAGGATCTTCAAGGTTATGCAATGCACAGACCAGAACAAGGTACTCCTGGCGACTTTCCAGTTGGAAAAGGATGCTAGGGCATGGTGGGAGTCGGTAGAAGCAACCCTAAATGGACAACAACCAACATGGGCTCAGTTCATTGAGCGTTTCAATACCAAGTACTTTTCTGAGAGAGTCCAAGAACGCAAAGCAGCTGAATTTGCGGCTTTGAAGCAGAGGGGACTCAATGTGGCCGAGTACGAGGCCCAATTCTCTCGTTTGTCCCGTTATGCTGTTCACTTAATTGGGACAGAAAGGATGAAGGCAAAACGCTTTCTGAATGGCTTGAGGCCCCAGTTCATCACTCAACTGGCGCCAATGGACATTCAGACCTATGCCGACATGGTAAAGAAGGCCCAGTTACTGGAGGATGCCATGGAGACTGCTGAAAGAATTACGGGAAAATCTGTGAAAAGGGAGCAAGTGTCTTCTACAGGAAGGTATCAGCCGACCATTGGGAAGAAAAGGCCCAGTGGCGGAACAAATGAACCGACTGATAAAAAGCCAAAGGAGTTAGGTAAGCAGATAGTGGTGGCAACGGGAGAAAGGTGTAAACACTGTGACAAAGCTAGTCACCAGTCTGAACATTGCTGGAGAGCGCAAGGGAGATGCCTACGCTGTGGGAGCCGTGACCATAGGATCTCGGACTGTCCACTACTGAAGGAACAAGCTCCTCAGGACAAGCGTCCGAATGGACAGAAAAGGCAAGTCCGTCTGCAAGCTGTCCAGGAACCAGAAACTGCTGAAGAAGGAGGGATCGTGGAAGGTACACTTACTATTCTTTCCCGACCCGCATATGTTCTCTTTGATACGGGAGCTACGCATTCCTTCATATCTCAAACATTTGTTGATACCCTACCTGAAAAACCTGTCCCAATGAAATCAGAAATAGTTGTGTCAACCCCGATTGGTCCGGGTGCCAATCTTACAAACCATATACCATCCAGTGAAGTGTTGATTGAAACTCAAAACCTACCAGCAAATTTAATATGTATGGACATGGCGGGGTATGATGTGATACTGGGAGCAGACTGGATGTCTGAACATGGGGCTAGTATAAATTGCAGGAGAGGTCGGGTAACTTTTAGCCAGTACCCAAAAATAGTGTTCACCGGGGATAGAAACCGCAGGAGATTGTCAATTATCTCTGCATTACAAGCCAAAAGGATGATGAGGAAAGGTTGTATGGCCTTTCTTGCTACTGTAGTCATTGCAAAGAAGGAAGTCAAAGTGGAGGACATCCATGTCGTCAGCGAATACGCTGATGTTTTCCCCGAAGACTTGCCAGGAATTCCTCCTGAGCGAGAGGTCGATTTTACCATCGAGTTGGTCCCTGGAGCAGCACCGGTATCAAGGGCACCATATAGAATGTCCCCCGCAGAACTGAAAGAATTAAAAGAGCAACTGATGGAACTGTTAGAGAAGGGTTTCATCCGACCAAGCACATCGCCATGGGGTGCACCTGTCCTCTTCGTCAAGAAGAAAGATGGGTCGATGAGGCTATGCATAGATTACCGACAACTGAATCAGTTAACCATCAAGAACAAATACCCTCTGCCGAGAATTGATGAGTTGTTTGATCAATTATCTAGAGCTAGATACTTCTCTAAAATAGATCTCAGATCCGGTTATCATCAATTGAGGATCAAAGGAGAAGACATTCATAAGACTGCCTTCCGAAGCAGGTATGGACATTACGAATTTATTGTTATGCCTTTTGGACTAACAAATGCCCCCGCAGTTTTTATGCAGTTGATGAATAGCATTTATCGCCCATATCTTGATAAGTTTGTAGTGGTATTCATCGATGATATATTGATCTATTCCAAGACAAAGGAAGAGCATGAGGAGCATTTGAGGATTGCATTGCAGATCTTAAGGGAGAACAAACTATATGCCAAGTTAAGTAAATGTGAATTCTGGCTTGAGGAGGTATCCTTTCTAGGGCATGTGGTAACCAAAGATGGTATCGCTGTTGATCCATCAAAGGTTGAGGCTGTGTTGAAATGGGAAAGACCGACAAGCGTCACAGAGATCCGGAGTTTTCTGGGATTAGCTGGGTATTATCGAAGGTTTATAAAGGATTTCTCAAAGATTGCAGTGCCATTGACCAAGCTGACCCGGAAGGAAAATCCGTTTGTGTGGACCAATGAATGTGAGGAAAGTTTCAACAACTTGAAGAAGTGTCTGACTACTGCTCCTGTCCTCGCCTTACCCACTGAAGAGGGAGGATTTGAAATTTATTCAGATGCTTCTGGTACTGGACTGGGATGTGTCTTAATGCAACAAGGGAAGGTAATAGCTTATGCTTCCAGACAGTTGAAGGTCCACGAAGTGAACTATCCGGTTCATGACCTGGAGTTGGCAGCTGTAGTATTCGCCCTAAAGATCTGGAGGCATTACATCTATGGTGAGCAATTTAAAGTCTTTTCTGACCACAAGAGTTTGAAATACCTGTTCTCACAGAAAGAGCTTAACATGAGACAAAGGAGGTGGTTAGAGTACCTTAAGGACTTTGACTTTTCCATCCAATATCACCCTGGGAAAGCCAATGTAGTGGCAGACGCTCTAAGTAGACAACCAGGAACTGTTCTAGCTAGTATGATGCTGGGCGAATGGAAGTTACTGGAGCAATTTGCAAGTCTGAATTTAGACGTGGAAAAGAAGGAGGGACAAGTAATGATCTCTAATCTCCAGATACAATCCGGTCTGCTGACCGAAATCCAGGAGAAACAGGGAGGAGACCCACTCTTAGTTCAGATCAGGGAGAAGTTAGAACAAAGACCTGACTTTACTCTATCAACAGAAGGAAGATTATTATTCAGAGGTAGAACATGTGTCCCTGATCATGAAGAACTCAAGAAAAGGTTACTGAATGAAGCTCACCAGTCCAAATATACGATTCATCCAGGATCAACAAAGATGTACCAAGATTTAAAAAGGTCGTACTGGTGGCCGAACATGAAGAGGGATGTGGCCGATCATGTGGCATACTGTTTGACATGCATGAAAGTCAAAGCCGAACATTTCCGTACGGCTGGTGGACTGCTACCACTCGAAATCCCAGAGTGGAAGTGGGATAGTATCGGTATGGACTTTATCATGGGATTGCCCAAGACTCGAGGTGGTTTGGATGCAATCTGGGTAATCGTTGATCGATTGACTAAGTCGGCACATTTCTTGCCGATTAAGAGCACCTGGTCCGTGGATGTATTGGCTGCATTATATGTTAAGGAAGTAGTTAGATTACATGGGGTTCCATCTAGCATAATCTCAGATCGGGACCCTAGATTTACTTCACACTTCTGGAAGGGTTTACAAGCAGCAATGGGTACTAAATTAAACTTTAGTACTGCCTTCCATCCTCAGACTGATGGACAAACTGAAAGGACCAATCAAATTGTGGAGGATATGCTTCGTGCTTTGGTGCTGGATTTCAAAGGCCGATGGGATGATCAGTTGTACTTGATGGAGTTCGCATATAACAACAGTTATCAGGCTAGTATCAAGATGGCTCCATTTGAAGCCTTATATGGCAGGAGTTGCAGATCACCCCTTTGTTGGGAAGAGGTTGGGGAGAACCAATGGGTTGGACCCGACTTGATTGAGGGCACTGTCCGGAAGGTTCAGATCGTCAGGGAACGTTTGAAGATAGCACAATCCAGACAGAAGAGTTATGCAGACAAGAGAAGGAGAGAACTGGAATTTCAGGTTGGCGAACATGTTTTCTTGAAGGTCTCACCTTCAAGGGGAATACAAAGATTTGGGATCAAAGGAAAACTAAGTCCCAGATTTATAGGGCCATTTGAAATTCTGGAAAGAATTGGTCAGGTGGCGTATAGACTTGCACTACCTCCGCAGCTAGCAAACGTGCATAATGTGTTCCACATATCCATGCTGCGGAAGTACTTATTCAATGCCGATCATGTAATTGATCACGAGGACTTGGAGATTCGGGAGGACCTGACTTATGAAGAGAAGCCGATCAAACTGTTGGATCGGAAGATTCAGCGACTCAGGAATCGTACCATACCTATGGTGAAGGTTCAATGGAGTCGAGACGGAGTTACTAATGCTACCTGGGAAACAGAGGATAGAATGAAGAAAAACCACCCGGAGCTATTCTCAGGTACGAACTACACCATTACGCGTAAATTTGGGGACCAAATTTCTTAAGTGGGGGAGGATGTAACACCCCGAAAATTTAGCAATTTAAAATTTCAGAAATATAGAGGGATAAAAATAAATAATCATATTGGAGACTTCCAACACCATGTAATTATGAACCATCAACAATAATGGGCCTATAGAACACATTTGGCCCAAGGATATGAATGAACTGGACAGGGAATTACCCAGAAATTCGTGTATGTAATTATGCAATAATTAGAGAGGGCAATATAGGGTTAAAAGATGGGTGATTAGTCATGTAAGGTAAGCCAAAACCGAACTCAATCCCAATTGGTGGTTTCCTAAACCTTTGCTACCTCTTTTGGGTAAGGGAATCCCAGATTTCCTGGAAACTAGGAAACAGAGCTCGTAGCCCCTTTCCTAGTATCGTTAGGACTCTTAACAACATCCTAAAACTATAAGAACTCGTCCCTAAACTCTTGGGGAAGGTTTAACAACGAAGTTTGGGTCGTTTGGAGGCAAGCAAGAATTTCTGAGGAGCAGGAGAAAGGCTGGGAGTCCGTAGCTTCATCCCCTGTATCTTCTGTTGCATCCAGAACATCAACGGGTTTTAGATCTTCGTAAAGGTAGGTGTTCTCGGGCCAAGATTAAAGAAAACCAACACCATCATGTAATTCTCTGAGTTTAGGATCATTTGCATTTGGTTTGACTCAATTTCATAGAGTATACGTTGTGTATTCGTCGGTTTCTGAAGGCTAGCACAGTTAGGGCTTTTTCTTGTTCTTCTTGTTATGCACACGATTCAAGACCGAATTTGACTAAACTTTCTTCATGAAAGTTCTTCTAATTGACATCACGAGCATCTTCTATGTTGGATGTTTTGTCCAAAAATCATTCGTTAGAGAGTTAGGAGCATGATAAGAGAGTCTCTGCATAACAGTGGGATTTCGGGCTACTTTTAACTCTTTGTTCCTCATATGTTTTCTTGGGATTCGAGACCGAATTAGATCAAACTCTCAACATCAAAGTTCTTCTACTTGTTGTCCTCTTCATCTTTCATGTTGAACGTTTTGTCTAAATGTCACTCTTTAGAGAGTTATAAGAGGTGGAAGTGGATCGCTACACTGCAGTCATGTGTTTTTGTCTGGAAGGGGCACTCGTGTCGACCTGACCTGAGCCCGTGTCGACCTGACCTGATCCCGTGTCGACCTGATGTCCCAAAACAGCCCAGAATGTGTTCTGGGAAGCCCTCTAGTGTCGACACAGTCCCATCCCGTGTCGACACACTCACCCAGTTTGACCCAGAAAGTGCTGGGAAGCTGATCTAGTGTCGACACCACCTGTGCTAGTGTCGACACACTGTCCCATATTAGTTAGGGGGTTTTCTGGAAGCTGTCTCTAGTGTCGACACTACTTGATCTCGTGTCGACACTACTTGACCTTTTTGCCTTGTTTTTGAAGCACTGTGTCGACACCACCTGAACTAGTGTCGACACTACCTGACCAGTTTTGCGTGATTTTGTCTTGTGTTTGAAGCATTGTGTCGACACCACTTGATCTAGTGTCGACACTATCCTTACAAGATTTTTGTATAATTTTGGTCTAATCATTTCATGATGTCTTCAAGCATGTACATGGTGTTATAAGGTATGCATGGACTTAAAATAAATCAAACCATTAAAGGAAATGGTAATGATATGAATATGATTCTAATGTGTAAATTTTGATTGTTCTTATGATCCTTGGATTATCTTGTGATCTTGCTTATTGTCAATTGATAATATAATAATATGATATGAATGTGGGGATGAATACATGATTAGTATGGACATATTAGTGGTGTAAATGTTATGATTTGCATATAAGTTTCATGGTTTCATGTTTTTCGGTGTTTAATTGATTATTGTCATATGCATACATGCTAGGAAATTACATGTTCTACATATGATCTGTCTTTAGAAACACCCTCTTGTCAAGACATTAATGAATTATGAAATATAAGATACGTCGTTATCCTACCTTGTTCTCTTGAGCTATTTGTCATACCTTGACTCTATAAATGATCTTGTTTCCTTTTACTATGAGCTTGTCATTGAAACTCTGTGGCCATAATATGAATATGTTTGTTCGGCACAATTGGGACTTCGGTCCTTTTGACCAATGCCTGTGCAATAAGGGCCCTGTCTGGTCCTGGGGAGGAGCACCCCAACGTACTTATTAACCGCGGGAGTATGGACTTGTGGTGCGTGGCATGGCACTGATACGATAAGCAAGATTTGTGGGAATGTGCCTTCGTTTGATATGATAAGTTTGATTTGATCTGATATGATAAGATTTGATATGATACGTCTGTTCACGTGAATACGTGATATCTGTGAATATGGCCAATCTCTTTTGATATGATTCTACTCTTGAAATATCTGTCCATTGTATATGCAATTCGACATTTGATCTGATACGATATCCGTTCTATTCTGCTATTCAATCTGTTAGAAAAGCATGCATTGTCATCATATTCATGTGCATATCTGCCTATTTAAAATGTTAATCATGTATACTAGTGCCCGCACAATATTGAGATGTAATTCCTACTGAGCTAGTTCGCTCACCCTATCATCCTACCCTTTTTCAGGAAGTGATGAAGAACTCGTGGAGTCGGATGGGACTGGACAAGAGTGACGAGCACCCGTCCTAGAATAGATGACAGTTTAGAAATAGAAATTTAGTAGTCTATGTAATAGTGAAACTTTTCTGGAAGTTATTTGAATAATGGACCCTTTGGTTAATTCTTTCTTGTAAGGTTGTATCTAGTTGAATGAAATGAAATAAAGAGTAACTTTGAGGATATTATTATGATTTGAAAAGTGTTAGTATATTCAATTGTGACTCTGCGCTATTCAACTGTGATACGTTTGTTTGTATCGTTCACGTCCCCCGGTATTTATTCCGCTGCTAAATATCGGGGCGTGACA